>OX451735.1:827152552-827752552 GCA_948472305.1 Vicia faba | reverse complement strand
AAATATATCACATCCTCGTCAGGCAAATCATGTTTAACAGACTAGTAATCATCAACTGGCTGGTGAGCAAGATAATCTGCCAACACACTGCTTTTTATTGCCTTCTGAGTACGATATTCAATATCATATTCAGACAACAACATCTGCCAACGGGAAATTCTTCCAATAAGAGAAGGCTTTTAAAAAATATACTTAATTCATCCATTTTGGAAATCAACCAAGTAGTATGATTCAACATATATTTCTGCAATCACTTTGCCATTTTGGAGCACAACATGTTTTTTCCAGCATCAAATATCGTGACTCACAATCAGTAAACTTCTTCATAAGATTTAAAATTACATATTATTTTCTTCCCATTTCATCTTGTTGTCCCAAAATACAGCCCATATAATTATCTAATACAGTTAGATACATAATTAATGGTCTTCCTTCAACAGGAGGGAGCAAGATAGGACTTTCAAGAAAATATTCTTTAATACTTTCAAATTCCCGTTTGGCAATCATATGTCCATACACAACCTTGATCTTTCTTCAACATTTTGAAGATTGGTTCACATGTTGCAGTCATGTGGGAAATGAATCTGGAAATGCAATTCAAACGCCCAAGGAAGCCTCTAACTTGCTTTTCAGTCCTTGGTGTAGGAATTTCTTGAATCGCCTTAACTTTATTAGGATCAACTTCAATTCCTTTCTAGCTGAAAATGAAACCTAGCAACTTTCCTGACCGCACACCAAAAGTACACTTATTTGGATTCAAGCGGAGACGATACTTTCTCAAATGCTGAAGAAATTTCAACAAATCTTCTATATGCCCTTCCTCGGTCTGAGATTTGGTGATCATATCATCAACATATACTTATATTTCCTTATGCACCAGATCATGGAATAGGGTTGTAATATCCCTCTGGTACGTTACACCAGTGTTCTTCAACCTGAAGGGCATCACTCTGTAACAGAATGTTCCCCAGGGTGTGATAAACATTGTTTTTTCCATGTCCTCAGAAGCCATTCTAATTTGATTGTATTCGGAAAATCCGTCCATAAATGAGAACACTTTAAATTTTGTTTTACCATCCACCAACATATTAATATGCGGCAATGGCAAGTCATCTTTCAGACTCACTTTATTTAAATCTCTATAATTAACACACATGCGGACTTTTCCGTCTTTCTTTGGTACTGGAAAAATATTGGCAATCCACTGAGGGTACATTGATGTCACAAGAAAACCGACATCAATATGCTATAAAACTTCTTCTTTAATCTTCACTACCATGTCAGGATGAGTTCTTTGTAGCTTCTGCTTAATTGGCAGATATTCGAGCTTTAGCGGAAAATAATTCTCCACGGTATCGGTATCCAAACCAGGCATATCTTGATAAGACCAAATAAAGATGTCTGCATACTCTCTCAGAAATTCAATCAACCTGCTCTTCGCGTCAGGATGAAGCAGTTCCCCAATCTTGACTTCTTTTGGATCTTCCTCTGGTTCCAAATTAATTGTCTCCAATGGCTCTTTATATGGATGAATGGCATTTTCCTCGAGCTCAAGCAACCGCAAAACCTCTTCTATGATTTAATCATATTCTTCTTCCTCAACCATATACACAAGATATTCAAAGTTAGGAGGGGGCGCAAGTTCATTGCACTCAACAATTTTTTTAATTAATCTGCACATATGATTTATAATTGATTTTAGAAACTAACACATGTAACAAGTGATTATGCAGATTTATTTACAGTTATTATTTATCTTGAAAGGTTTTTTTTGGATTACCTTTTTCCAAGAAAAAGCAGAAAATAAAGACACGATTTTTTAGTCAAAAATAACTTTTATTAATGATCTTAAAAATAAAAATAAAAGATACACCCATACAATCACCACTTTCACCTTGGGCGGGGTGAAAGGCTTTTGAAAATATAAACAAAAGAAATTACTTTGAAATATGAATGCAAGAAGGAACATTGGCAGTGACCCAATTCTGGCCTCTGACTCCATGTGTCACGAAGTTCGGCATTTCTTGCTCTGATTCACCTTCAAGAATATCATTAATCTTCGGAGTAGTCGGATGGACATACCCTACACTATGAAAGATGTCTTGATATTTATTTAAAGTATACTTCAGCTTTACAACTTCCTTCTTTATGGAGAAACCCAAGCCGGTCCCGTTCCTGTTCACAGGAGGATTAATAACCTGTCCCTACACCTTGCTAGGGCCTTTCTGAACTACTTGTTGTGCATCCTTAAATGAGGCAATAGAGTTTTCATTCTTCCTTATATTATCAATAGATAAAGCTTGGAACTGAGTTCCAACAGCAGCTTCATCAGCTTCCACAATGCTGAAGGAGGACAAATGAGATATTAACAGAGCTTACTCACTATTCACAATGACCACCTTTCCTTCACGAAAAAAATTTAGCTTCTGGTGCAAGGTTGAAGTAACAACTCTTGCTTCATGGAACCATGGTTGTCCCAATAAACAGCTATAGGAAGGGACAATATCCATAACCTGGAAAGTAATCTGGAATAAGTGTGGACCTATATGAATAGGAAAATCTACCTCTTCGATGACAGACTTCCTTGAACCATCAAATGCTTTCACTATGATGCCACTTGGGCGCATGGGAGCCCCCTGGTACATAAGCTTTATGAGTCTACTTATTGGTATGACATTCAAAGCAGACCCATTATCAATCATCATATTGGACAAAGAGTCATTCTTATAATTCATGGAAGTATGGAGATCTAGGTTATGGGTTCTTCCTTCATCAGGAAGCTCATCATCACAAAAGCTTAGATTATTACAAGTTGTAATATTCTCCACAACATTGTTGAAATGATCCAGAGACATGTCACTCTCAATAAAAGCTTGATCCAACACTCTCATCAGAGATTCGTGATGAGCATAAGAGTTCATGAGCAAGGCTAGAATGGAAATCTTAGATGGAGTTTGCAACAACTGATTTATAATCTTGTAATCACTTATCTTGATAATTTTCAAGAAGTCATCCACATCCTTTTTCCAAAGCGGCACCACTAGATTCTCCCACCACTTTCTTAGGTTCAACATTCTCAAACATATTCTTTCCAGAATCAACATCTCCTTGAAAAGTAGGGGTGAATACCTGACCACTGTGAGTTACCCGACTGGCTTCAACAATATTATCAACATGGGATAAATGTTGAATAGGAATTTCCACACCATCTTCCAGAATAGTTGCATTGTATTTATAAGGCACGTCTTTATCTAATTTATATGGAACAAGACCAGGCGGACAAATAACTACAGGAGCCACAGCAGGCTTACTGTGGTATTCAATCTCTACATGAGCGAGAACATCGAAACAGAGCACAATGACATCCACTCTTGCTTCCTCAAGATAATTGGAATAATTTTCAAATAAAACATCCTCGCTTGCCAACTCTGACTCATCATAAGAAAAGAACTCATAAACAGAAATATACTCATCACCAGTCACGTCCTCAACAGGGTAGTTTTCAATCATATTAACTCCATAATCATCTTTGTTTCATGTGATTTTGATGGTACCATTGTGTGATCGGTGGATCTGGAACTGACTGTTTTAACGCTGGTTCGCGAAATGTCGCGGAAGCAAGAGTCGCCACCGTCTTTTATTTTCTCCAAATGGAAAGGACAAAAGCACAGAAAAATTCCTTAAAGAGATTGCTCTCGGTTCGGGAGGTAGGTTATAGAAAGGGAAGGTGTTAGCACCCTTTCTATCCATGGTTATCCATGGGCTCTTAGATACTTGCTCATTCGTGTTTTCAAAAATAGTTTGTTTGCTTTTCAATTGTGGGTTTTAAAAAAGTTTCTTTGAAAATTCCAGTTCGACTCTTGTATCGGTCCTCAAGAGTGTTTGAAAAATTGCTTTCGAAAGCTTTTTGAAAATGTGTTGGTGTGAAAAGTATTTTTTTTAATTTGTTTGAGATTAGAGCAAGTATCTGGAGTCGTCTACCTACCCTAAGGAATTCGTCTGTGTAAATGTCCTTTAAAGTAGTGCCATCCCACCATTGAGAGGTAGGTAGCACCACCGTTGGAGGTGTTCGGGTCAATTCGAGGTTCGGGACATGGTGATCACCAGAGCAATGGGAAGACACCTTAGAAGCTACCCTCATGCCAGGTTCCCGGATCATGAGGACTTACTAAGACATCCTCTACTCGACGATCACCTTTCGAGGCAAGGCAACAGTGAGGCGTACCCTAGGGGTGGTGTGTGATTTGTGTGTCATTTTCATTTGCATTTGTCTTGTCATATTATTGGTGTTCTACGCTTGATTTTATTTAAGGCCATTCGTTTTTGCATGCTTTGTTTAACAGTTAAAAGTATTTGCGGAAAAGTAAATTCTAAGCTATTACAAACGGCGCGGGTCCACATCGCCAAAATTAACCAGGACCCGATTTGACTGAAAAATAAATAAATAAAGTAAATAAAGAATTGAAAAGTGCGAGAAGTAATTACAAGGCTTCGGGAGAGGTACATAATTATTTAAGCAAAATAAAATAAGTATGCGAAATTAAATTGAAACGAGGGCGTTGGACCCTTTTGCAAAAATTAAAATTACATAAATTAATTAATTAAAAAAAAGAAATTGTTTTTGTTTTTTTTGGTATTTTTATGTATTTTAAGATTTAATAGAAAAAATTAATTGCAATTAAACGCTAACCCTAATTCTATTTTATTTTAATTTATTTAAGAAAACATTAGAATTAAACCTAAATTAAACCTAATTTTTTTTTATATACAATTTTAATTATGAAAATAAATAAAATAAATAATACTATTGTAAAAAAGAAAAATTAAAAAGGAATAAAAACATTAATTAAACCTAATTCTACTTCTTTTTAGATTTTTTTTATTAAAAGTATTAAAATTAAACCCTAATTTATACTAAATTCAATTATATACAATTATTTACAAGAAATATTAAAATAAAATATTTATTATATTTTTTATCTTTTCTGATTTTTAGGCATTTTTTATATTTTGTAAAAATAATTAATTAATTCAAAACAATAAAGAGAATAAAATAATAATTGAAAAAAAATAAAATATAAGGAAAATTGCAAACCAGGGGGGGTGGTAGTCCCCAAATAGGAGGTATCCTTTAGAAATCCAAGCCCAACAAGACATTGATCCGTTTGACTTTTGCCACTAGCGTGTAGCAATGTTGACCTGAGTTTACGGTGTTCCTCCACTCTATGCCTTTGCATTGATCTTGAGAGGGACGTGTCACGCTTGATTTGGAAGTGTATCATGGTCCTCAGTAAGTGGAACGGCATATGAACCCTGTTTGAAAAATAATATGAAGAATAATGCAGACCTGGGGCTCGAACCCAGGTCTTGGATGTCAACACAATCAACGCTTGCCAGCTGAACCACTGAATTCTTTTGTTAGATAAATAAACAACGAATAATATAATACGAAACCACGCGTTAGTGGGTTAAAGCGCGCGAGTTTTCAAACTAGCCTATCACCATTTGCCAACACATCATCTTCTTCGCGTGTTTTGTTTTTTTTCTGAAACAAGAATATAAAGCAACGGTTTTAAACGTGTTCTATTAGGTGGCTTTAGAGAAAATAGCGATTAGCCCTCAGTCACTCATAAATTGAGCGCGAGGGTTGGTTTGAGATTGTCCAGATGCGCTGATTCCAATGGTGGTGGTCTTGAGGGCCAATTTTTCCTCGTTCCAAAATCCCTAATTTGAAGCTTTGTAAACCCTAGAAAACAGTCATGGCAAAATCGTACACAGTGCATAATAATTCAATCAAAACATTGGGTTAGCTTCAGAACAAAGTAATTAACATGAATCAAACTTTAAAATTCTCAAAGAATGCATGGATTGATATGCACGATTCTGAAATTTTTCATGCACAGTTCAGGTTCAATATACCAATTCTTGAGGTTTTGATGGATGTTCTTGATTGCAATCGCTTCTGTACAACCCTGGCAAGCTAATGGAACAAGTTTCGTGCCTTGAATCCACCTCCAAAGTGTTTTTCAGATTTGAGTTTTTAGAGAATTTTTTCAAGTTTGTGAAATGCTTTCTTGCGCAGCTTAGTGTGTATTCTCATTAGGGTTATGATCAGGCATATGTAGTGAACAAATTAGGTCAAGAAAAGTAGCACAAATCCAATGCATTCATGGCTTTTGAAAATTTGATTCTTAAGGATCTTTTTAAATCTTTTTCCATGTGTTCTTTGTTCTCAATCATGCCAATCTCTCCAAATCTTTCCTTATCTGCATATACACGAAATCTTGAGGCTAAAACATGTATAAAAAGATTGGTTAGGTTAAGTTAAATATTTTTCATATATTTAAATGATTTAAATGAATTAATATAAATAAAAATTCAAATAAATAAATAAAAAATGAGAAAATACTTCCCTTTGGGCCAAGTGGTCGTGCACATGCTTGGAATGATGAATTGTGGAAGAAAAATGGGCCCATTAGCAATTTTAGGTCATTTGAATCAATGTTGACTTTTCAAAATATCCAAAAATTTCCCAACTTCTACAAGGCATAACTTGCTCAATTTTTAAGCTTTTCTCATGTTCTTGGACATTTTGGAAAGGTCTTTGAGTCCTCTAACCAATTACTTTGGTCCCATGTCATTTTGATTTACCAATCTCAAGTTATGGCCTTTGACTTAAAGTCCCTTTTTGTTGACTTTTGAAAATGACCTATAATATTGAAATTGATAACTTTTTGTGAGAGCATTTCTTGGACTTGAAGTATGAAGATGAGTTGTAGGAAATGTCTTTCTCTTCAAAATGAGCTTTGGATGGAATTTTTCTGATAATCCATGTGAAAGTTATGCCCTGGTCAATTTCAGTTGACTTTTTCAGCTGTCCAAATAAGGAAACTTTTGCATCTTGATGATTTCTGAGCCAAATTTTGAGAATCATGATCAAGCATTGATCAAATGATGTTTGTGGCTTAAAAATGATATGTTGACCAAAAATTTGAACTTTTGACTGTCAAATGACCATTTTACCCCTACAGTTGACTGTAGTGCAATTAGGGTTTTTGACTGTGCAATTTTGAGCTGAATGTCTTGAAACTTGATATGAGGATGCTTGACCATATTTGTAGGCATGTGAGACTTGATTGGACCTTTGGAAACTTCATTTTACTGATCAGATTCAAAACCCTAATCTTGACTGTATAGGAGACCTTTGCACCGTGCAACCCTTGGGGAATTTTGTGACTTGGCTTGGCAATTTCTTGAAGAATATGGGAGGGCAAATTTTGGGGTACAACACATTGTCTAGCAATAATTGAATACCTCTCCTTACCACGGAACAACCACGGGAATCCCTACAATATACCCAACAAGATCCATAATGATACACCTTCTGACCCTCTATGTGACAAAATATGGCATGCAACTGCACTAGATCACCATTCATGTAATTCACATAAAAAATTCGGAATTCTTCAGGGAAACCGTAAACCATATTCACTTCTTCTTTATATTCATCCCTTGGTATAATAATGTGGATAAGACCTTCATCCATCATTTCTTGAAGATCAACTCTCACTTTATCACATCCATGGATATCTGAACTGCAAATACTACAACCAACATGGTCATGTGTATAATAACTGAACTCACAGAGATCAACATGCATCTTCACAAAGTCACCTCTGACCAGGTTGATGTCAAAAATCCGGAAATCCCCAAGACACCCAGCAACCATATTTATAGCACTTCCACCTCTATCCTTAGGTAGTGGATTATATTTCACATTGGGACCAACATATTTAAAAGATAGGAGACCGGATCTTACAATCTTCTGTACTTCAGACTTCAATGGATAGTAGTTTTAAATGTTATGCCCAGGGGCTCCTTGATGAAAAGCACAAGTATGATCCTCCTTATAATACCATGGCAAAGGAGAAGGTATAGCAGGAGAAGGTCTAGTCTAAACCAATTTCTTTTGAATCAAAGCCGGAAACAGCTCTGCATAACTCATCAGTATTGGATCAAAATATTCTCTCTTGTACCCTTGCCCTTGACTACCATGAGGAGGTGCTCTGTGATAAGAAATAGTAGTCAGGGCTACACTGACGACTGGAATAACATAAGCAACTTGTTGCTGGTACTGATGACATCTTCTTGGAGGTCAAGCCTTTCTTTCCTCAACGACATCATTTGTTTCACTTTCCTTCTTATTAGAAAACCCATATGATGACTTTCTTGTTCCACTAGAACCTTCGTCTTTTATCAGTCGTGATTCCCTGATAGCTTCTTCTAGACGAACACCCATACTCACCATTTCAGTAAAATCACTCGGTGCACTAACAACGATATTTTCATAATATAATGAACTAAAGGTTTTTAGGAAGACCTTGGTTATTTATTGTTCTCCCATCGAGGGTACCACTTGGGCAACAACATTGCGCCAACGATTCACATACTCTTTAAATGACTCTTTATCCTTCTGAGCCATCACCCTCAACTGATCGCGGTCAGGTGCCATAAACATGTTGTACTTATAATTCTCGACAAAAGCTTCACCCAAGTCATTGAAGGCGCGGGTGTTACTACTGTCCAATCCCATGTACCATTTCAAAGCAGCACCAGTTAAACTATCCTGGAAGAAATGAATAAGCAAGCATTGGTCATCGATATGCATGGACATCCTTATGATATACATTACCAGGTGGTCACGAGGACAAGAGTTGCTCTTATACTTCTAAAATTCTGGCACCTTAATCTTTGCTGGAACTTTTATGTTAGGAACTAAACAGAGTTCACTAACGTTCTCCCTGGATAATTCTTTCCCTTGAAGAACCTTCATTTACTTTTGCATCTCATTGAATTGATCCTGAAAGTCATCTAATCTCCCATAGAAGTTAAAACTTTCACTTGGTGGGGAGCAGGATAATAAACATCATTATTAATAAACGACACAACATTCACCGAAGGAGGTGCAATATAATGAATCTTATTTCTAGCAGCAAGAGCAGCATGCACCATATAAGGTGCAGTAATAACAATTGTTTGAGCAAACAGAGAAACTTGAGCATCAGGATTATAACCTTATGACATAAATTTCTCAGTTATTCCCCACAGGTAGCCTTGAGGAATACGGTATTGAGCAACAATAACTGGAGTAACAGAAACAGGAACTGATGGAACCTCGGAAGTAATAGTTGTTTGTTGTGGTTGAGCAGCATGAGGGGACGAAGGAGGAGGAGGTGGCTGATCCTGAGAAACCACTAGAGATTCCACAAAAGCATCCAGATTGGCCATACCAGCCCTTAAAACAGTAACGTCTTGGTGCAGCTCGCAATTCTCTTGTTCAAGATTCTCCATTTTCTTCCTGGAATTAGCCTGAGTATTGTATCGATGAGACAACTTGCTGACTGAACGAAGTAGAGAAACATAGTAAGACACCTGGGTGTGAAAAGAAATGCAAAACATTATGCAAAATGATGCATGGTATGCAATGCATATGATTTACTGTGACTATTCAAGGAACTCAAATAATCATAAACAATTGCAAATATTAAAGTATCAACACATTCAGAAATATTGAAAATTATAATAACTTCTAAATAGATTACAACTTTTAGTACAAGTTACAATAATCCTAAGTACAAGAGAAAAAAGATAGAACCTAAAATCCTAAGGAGCTAAAGCTAATGAAGATCTCTCCACACGTTGGTGCTTTCTTTGGAGTCTCGTAATTTGAGCCTTCAACTGCTTGTTCTCTTCTGCATACTTGTCAGTGACTTCTTTCTAACTACCAGAGTCAGAAAGTGAGCAACTAAGTCCTGGACGAGCTCTAGAGGAAAATAAATCCTCTTTCTTATCCATCATCTCCACAACACGACTCTCAAGAATCTCAATCAAGTAATCTTTCTCTTTCAATTATGTTGAGTAGGACACCTCCAAAGTCTAGTACTTATTCTTCCATGCTTCCTTATCTTCCTGCATTCTAACCAGGGCAAGCTAAAGTTCTTACACATCATCTAAGAGAGGTGGAGTAATCCTTATAAACATATCAGATATAGGTTCTTCATGAGTATAAGGAATCTTCAACTGAATTGCCCTTGTTTGTACCCAACGAAGATGAGGTTCTAAAGAAACAACTCCTCTTGGTCCCAAATCTTTTATACTCTTTTTATGAATATGAAGCGAAGCATTTTCAATCTCTTTCTTGGCCTCCTTGTAATCTTCTCATTCTTTGAGAAATAAACCACTCAGATGAATGTTGTTTAGCTTATCTCTCATCGGATATCCAAGCTGACGACGCGCAAGAATAGAATTGTAGTTAATTCCTCCCTTTGTACCAAGAAGAGGAACATTGGGGAAACTACAATATTTTTCAATAATCTCCATATCATAATAATCTGAGTGACATCAATCAATGTCGTAATGAGTGAGAGCCATGATCTTTGGGGCCTAACGAGGTTCCTTCTTGGTATCCCAAAAGGCAACAGACCTAGGTAAGTGAGAAATAAACCACTGATATAACAACGGTGTGCAACATATGATCATCCCTCCCTGATAGTAATTCCGAAGATGGATGGAATAATAAGTATCTCCTAACAATGTAGGGACCATATTCCCAATCATAAAGAATCTAATGGCATTAACATCCACAAACTTGTCGACATTAGGAAACAAGAATAAACCATAGGTGAGCAAAGCAAAGATAACCTCAAAAGAAACCATACTCTCCATCTTGGAAAAGTAACAAGCTTTCTCCAATAGAAAATGAGAAGGTAAACCTTAATTCCTCCTTTAGTAGTCATTGTAGCCTCATTCTCAGACTTCTTCAAATGGGTCATAGCAGCAATTTCATGAGATTTAGGCTCTCCTTCTAATCCGGTGAAAGGAATATGATCAGTAATAGGTAAGCCAAATAGGTAAGAACACTCCTCCAATATGGGCATCAGTTGATAATCAGGAAAAGTAAAACATCGGCAAAATAGATCATAGAACTGGACCAATGTAGAAATAATACCTTCCTTCATATTAAGCTTCATAAGAGGCACGACAGCTCCATACTTCTTTCAAAAATCTGTACAACTCTCAATCTCAGGAATCAAACTCATCAATTCCTCTATCTTAATATTTTTGAAACTGTACTTCCGAGTCTCTCTTCTTCTGAAATCCATGGTCAAAAGTACCTGAGATATTTGCAAAAGTCAACTTTAAGTTCCTTGAATTAACTGTTTTAAAGAATGCTCATGGGTGCATGAATACATGATGTAACAATTACACACAAGATCATAAACATGAGGATTCATAGGTTCGACGTCACGAGCATGAAGTCAAAGGTACTTCCTACAAGGTATGGACTAAAACTTTATCACCTGCCGAACAAGTTTCTAAAAGGTTCCCAGAGTTCACATCTTTTCTTCGGATATTACCAATGTCCCGTTTAACTAGGTAATTAGTAATATTCTCAGGAAAAACTTGTTTGAGTGTAGCATCACGTGACAACCACTTCTGGATTACTCCGTAATAATTTTTGCACGACACCTAAAAGGCCAGGATGGGTTAAGGGTTCTATGGTCCTCAGCTTCAGCAGGCTCCCAAGTCGAAAGCAGTAACATCTTCCCGATTGCTCGGTAAACGAATACTTCGGTCAAAGGGGCCTCCACTGAGTGGGGGATCTCATGTATCCTTTTTTGGGATTCCTCCCTCAAAGTTAACATGACCATACCACATGTCCTATCTTAAGTTTACCCAAGTCTGGGTAGAGGACTTATGAGAAATCACCAAGCATCCTAAAAACCAGGAAAATCCAGACAAACATATATACAACATATAATATACAACAAATAATAACACATACACAAATAAACAAAGATAGCCTCAACCCACTTAGAGAACTTGCATTTGTACTTCCCCATTAAAGTCACCATTTTTTCTGTAGCGGTAGAAATGTTGAGACTATGCCATTGGGTTGACTTGACTCGAACAGATCAAATAAAAATTGCCATTGTGCTTTATTGTTTCTAAAGAATGGGAAAAGAGCGAATAACCCAAAAAAGAGGGGGAGAGAATCTAGATACGGGTTTTGGTTATGAAAAGGGAAGGTATTAGCACCCTAAACATCTACGGTACTCCACAGTAATCTCTTTAAAAATTTGTGTATTTGGCTATAAATGTTGTATACAAAAATAGATGGTGGAGATGAGAAAAGAAGTATTTTTTTTCAAGTTTGCATCCGCTGGTGGTTGTGAACCTTTAGTGCCTACCTACCACCTTCCATGCAATAGAGGATCAGGGTACTCATAGTTCACCTTTAAAAATTTTAAAACACATGTGTGTTGGTTAATTTTAAGAGACGGGACATCATCGTCATATTCGAGTGGAAAACATACTTACTATCCACGATTATGAGAAATGAGAATTTGCATCATCTCAAAGTGGAGGATATAGCTTGGATTTTAAAATCAACAAAGCCTCACTCAACACCCAAGTGGAAAATATCTCACTTCACTATATATCATAGAAGTATAGTAGCTCCCATCAATACAAGGATTGACAGGAGTCTAATCTTTTGAGAAAATTTGAAGTAAAAAAGCCAAAGTGGAAAAATGGTTTGAATGAGATAGATTGACTTTTAGTCTTCTCATAAAAATGCCAAAGTATGATTAAGTTGGTTAAAGTTTGATTAAGAAAATATTTTTGAAAATGAATAGACCTAAGTCCAAGTTTATTGTGAAATTAGTTCAAGTTAGAAAACAAGAAGAGTTTTTAAAAGGTGGGAGAAGATTTTTGAAATTAAAGAAGATATGAGGAGATGAAGGGACTATCCTAAAGCAATAAGGTAAAAGTTAGAGAAAACAACCGTCTAACCAACAAGAATCCAACACTTGACATAAAGAGTCAATGTAGAATTCCCATTCTTTGGATTGAAACCAAGCAAGCAAAGATACTAAACCTCTTAAGAATACCAAGATTCAAATGCATTAAGTCTTCACAAAAATTGGGCAGAGTAACGGCTATATACATATGAATTTCCAATCTCAGACAAAGCATATAATAAGAATAACCTGCACACAAAGAAAATCAACCCAATGTCTCGAGGTAAACCCCAAGAACTCCAGACAAAATAATACTTGAATCACAAGGTCCCAAAGAGTTCAGGCTTCTAATCCTAAGTCTGAGAGGTCCAGAATCTCCACAATGCCAAGGATAGTAACCAAATAGTCCAAGTAACCTTAAGGTTTTTTATTTCTCAAGTTGATTATTAATTGTCTTCAAAAATAAAATGAAAGCTGAAGTGAGCAAAGATGAAGAAAGACATAAAGATAAATGCTCAAGTGAGCAAAGATAAAAATGACATGAAATGTAAATGCCAAAGTAAATGGTGCATAAAAGTAAAGGCATAAATTAAAAGCATAAATTAAAAGCACAAAGTAAAAGTCAATTATTAGTGAATTAGAAGTTAGAGGTTATTTGAATGACCATCTTGAAACTTGCATTTGAAAACTCATTAGAAGATTGATAAAATCAAAGCTTCTTAATAACAAGTTTCATTTTCTTTTTGTCAAGTATATCATTCATTTCAAGTGTTCAAGGTAGCAACATATGATAAACGATGTTTAAATGATTCGCTTAGACCAAAATTTATGAAGATTCATTAGAGGATTGATAAGATCAAAGCCTCCTAACCATGAACTTCAAGGTTATTGGATCAAAGGTTTCAAATTAAACATACTCAGGCTTGCAAACATAGGTTTGGGTCACTAATGATCATTTCTCGAATTGGGACAAATGTAGCGCTATGTTAAGCAATCATAAATGGACTTATATAGAAGTCACACATATTTTGAGGTCGGTCAATAGCAATGTATATACTACACAAGTTTTGAGATGTGATAGAAACCATACTCATGAAACTTATAGCACAAGAAAAGTCAAAAAAGAAATAAGATGGAGAATAGATATTTGAACCAAAGAATTTAATTAAACTATCATTAAAATCATTCATCTATTTTGGCGGAGTTAAACTTAACATCCAGCCACAATATATACAAAAAGAAAATTGTATTTAATAAGCAAAATAGAATGAGAAAAATAATTTTTAAATTGTTTTTTAAGTGAAAATAAAAGGCAAAATAACAAACTATACTCAAAATATCAAATGAAAATTAAAAGAAACTATAGAAAAGTCAGAGATGATCTCTAGTATTTTTACAAAAATTTTGGTAATTTTTTAAAACAGAAAAGTATTTTTTAAATTATTTACAATCAATCAAGTAAGTGAAAAATAATTTAAAATAGTAAAAATCTAGAAAAATTCCAGAAAGTCAGAAATAAAAAAATGATTTTTATGAATTTTTTAAGAATTTAAAAATACCAAAAAAATATTTTTAAACAATTAAAAAACAAGTCAAAATAAAAGAAAAGTCATAAAAATGTCAAATCTGGAAAATAATGTTGTGAAAAAATAAAAATCAGAAAGATGATATTCAAAAATATTTTTATAAATTTTTTCAGAGTTTTTGGTTCAGAAATGAATTTTCTATGATTTTTTGAAGTTTAAAATAATTAAATGTAAAAATCAAAAAATAAAAATAAAGTAAAAAAAAATATGGACCATCGAATGAGAGTCAAAACACATTAGTAAAAAAATCCAAATAATTTGACACGTTGTGCATATCGTGGTCTGCTTTGGAAAACCAACTGAATCCTTTTTTTAAAAATATAAGTAACTTTAACTATGGCGCGTTGGATGGAGTCTAATTCACTTAAGTAATCAGATCCAAAGGCTCGTGACGCACACACATGGTAAAATTAAACACCAGGTAAAATTCAAATAAAATTACATGCCACGCTGTCATTAGTTGAAGCATGACACGTAGGTCGTCTTCAACCTCTAGACACCCTAGATTTGAGTTCATCAAACTGTAAAATTAGCAAACCAGGTCGGTGCCATTAGATTCATATCTTCAAGACCATTCTAATGTACCCTCGTGCCAAATTTATATAAACTGAGCAAGGCTCGATTTGGAAAAAAGAAAGAAAAAAGTAACAACCATTGAGTTTCCAAGTATCTCTCTCAATTCTCAATGAAAATGAAAATCGTAAGTATGAGAATCAGAAGGATGAGTAGAGTAGAATATAGATTTATTTGATTCGATTTGGTTGAAAATTCTACCTGAATGAAGTTCACCAAAATAGCTCTGAAATTAAACTTACGTAGCTTGATTCAAGTCACGATTCTTGAAGGAAAGAGTGTGGTTATATTCATAGGAGTTCAATGGAGCTAATTGAATCAGACTTTTAGTGCTTCGAGGTGAGAATGAAAGAAATCAGATATTCAAATTTAGAGTTCGTGTGAGATCTAAACAGGGTGATTTTGGCTGTTAAGGCTTTAGAAAATGAGAGGAATGAGGTCCTCTATTTATAGGAAAGTGAATGGTGCAAATAATTGAGAGAAAAAGTGAGGTTTGGAGGGAAAATGAGTGGAGCCCGAAAATGGAAAAAGCATGACTCTAATTCAACTAAAACTCGTCCAATTCCTGGGTTTTGATGCTTAAATAACTCTGAGCAAGATTTTTTATCATGTTTAGATCAAAAACGTGTGCAAAACTGGTAATTAGAAGGAAAATTATGGATTTCAAGCTTTGACTTTGGAGAAAAATTCAATTTCAAGTAGCTGACTTTGAACTCATGATGTGTATAATTTTGGAAGCTTTACGGACGATTCTTGATGAATTGGAAAGATCATGTAACACTCTTCATAATGTGCCAAGAAATACCTCATTTGGACGTTTGAGCTAGAAGTTATGTTCAGTCAAAATCAAGAAAAATATGTTGACTTTTATACTTAGAAAAATTCTAAGTTTCTTCTTCAAAAATCACCTATAATGTTTTGATTCCAAACCAGGCCTTCTTCCAAAATTTTGCTTTTATCAATGAAACTATCATAAAGTAGACTTCCCAAAGAGAATTGTGAAAATTGTGTCACTCAAAAACTCTAAGTATTGAAAAAGTTATGGTCTTGTGAAATTGATGAAAGTCCATGAGGTGACCTATAATCTTTTGAACTTAAAAAGAATCTTCCCTACATTTTCAATCTTTGGACCAAAAAGAGAGTTAAAACTAATATTATGAAGATCAATTTGAAAAAACAGTGAGCTCAAGATGATTAAAGAAATGACCAAGTTATGATCCTTTGAAGTCACATAAAAGAATTTGATGGCCTATCTAAAGGACTTGTAATCTTTCTCAATCATTAGTGATCTTCCATACAAAATTTGCTTGGAAATCTTGAAGTGGTTTTTATAACCCCTTAAAGAGAAACATATCTTTGGAATCACTAAAAAATATCAAAGATGAACAAGATATAGCCCTTAGAAGTTCAAGACCCTAGCTCCTAAAGCATCAAAATGACTTGGAAACCCTTTCAACTTTTGACAATATTTCTTGCATAATTGCTTTTTCCATGTGAAGAGTTGTTGTAAGTTATAATATGAACCCATGGAAAGAAAAATCACTTCTAAACGTTGATAATTGAGGGAGTTATGCACTTGTGGTCAAGGAATCAAGAACTTGTCCAATTAGGTTAAATTTCTTGAATCAATCTTGTATCTTTTGACTTCCTTTGGCAAATTGAAGCATGATGAATCATAGTAAGACTTTTTATGACATTGTCATAAAGCACACTCAAAGGTGAAGCTTAAATATCAATGAAGCTTTGTTGAAGAAGGCATGGAAATAAACTCATGAACCTATGAATCAATCTGATGAAATGTGTTGTGTCATCACCTATAATGCCAACATCCATAGAGAAAGTATACATACATTATATTTGTTAGTTAAAATTCAATCAATCATAAAAACACACATGTACAAAACCATACAAATCAAGGTGCTTGGTGATCCCCCATGAACAAACTTAAAGATAGGAAGAAGAAGAAAAAAACTCTAGTGTGTGATCTTGATATGATTTGGTTGATATTGAAATGATGAGAGATCTTAGGGGGGGGAAATTGGGTATAACACCTGGTGCACTAAGCGTGACTTCTTTATTTTACACATCAAACCGCCTAAACTGCGCTAAGCGGGCTCAAAATCTACGCTTCTATAAAACTCCACAAAATCACTCAAAGCGCGCTACAACTTCCACTTAGCACGCTTTCCTGGACAGAACTTTCTCAAAAATGGTACACCTTATTCCTTGATACTCCAAATATAGAACGAATACTCACAAAAGAAGTAAAATCTATCAAACGCTACACAAATGAATCAAAAACACAATATGTACAAACTAAATATATTTACACAAAATTCAGGTTTATTCAATCAATATTAACAACAAAGAGTCGATAAGTGCAACAAAAAGTATATATAAAAATAGCTACAATTTGCACTTATCAAACTCTCCCCAACTTGAACTTGTTTGTCCTCAAACAAGGCCAAACAACTCAAAGAAGCTAAAGTAATCAACCAAAAAATCATGAATCAACAAGTTTGAAAAAAAAAACAAATGTATGGTTCAAACAAAAATTCACATGCAAAAATAAATGCTTACCCCAATCCTACAACAACATGTAAACTAAACGAATCCTAAGTACAAAAATCATACAAAACATTCTAAAACAAAACAAGCTCAATCATGAATCACACCTAAGAAAAATTAATTAGTAGATGAAGAACACACAAAAGTGAGGGACAAAAAAACTTATCCAAAATCTTGCAAATAATAGACTAAATTATGCATTCATCCAAAAGCTCATATTGAAAATATAAAGGCAAGAATCAAAAGGGCTTTTCAAGGTTGTAATGTACCTTGGTTAAAAAACAAGGGATAATTCCTAAAGCTAATCGAAACAAAAACTTGGCTAAACTTAAGTGTTGTACCCCAAAATTTTCCATCCCATTTTTACTCAAGACATGCTCATTGAGGTCTTCAATTGCTCAAGGGTGACCAAGAATTGATCAGACAAATTCTTCTCCTAAGCAATGAACCTCCAACTAGGGTTTCATTTCACAAATAATTTTGGTTTGCAAACACTTCAAGTGATTTCGGTGGCACCCTATACGCCTCGGCATAATGGCATAGCTGAAAGAAAGAAAAGAAGTGTACTGAACATGACGATATGTATGTTGAGAGCTAAGAATATACCTAAGAGATTTTGGGCTGAAGCAGCTTTGACAAGAAGGATACTTCCCAAAGAAGAAGATGGTCAAAAAGACACCGCATGAGGCTTGGACAGGGTCGAAGCCAAGTGTAAGTCATCTTAGAGTTTTTGGATCAATGTGTTTTAGGCATGTACCTGAACAATTGAGAAAGAAGCTGGATGATCGAAGTGAAGCCATGGTACTCATAGGTTATCCTTTGACTGGTGCATACAAGTTGTATTCACCGACTGAAGATAAACTAGTGATCAGTAGAGATGTGATTGAAGATGAAAGCAAAAGGTGGGATTGGAGTCGAAGCTGAGTTCGACAAGAATCAAACACAGTCACAACTTTGTTTAAAGATGATGAACAAAATGAAGCTTCGACAAGTCAAAATGAACAAGGTGATACTTCGACTGGTCGAATCGAAGAACCACCTGCGCAGAAGGAAAGAAGATCCACAAGAACAAGAACTGAGTTCTACTAGGCTGATTGCATATGAGAGGTTTCCAGATCAAGCAATCAATGTAGATGGTGACTTAATCGAAGAAGCCATGATGGTGAAGCCTTGAGCAATTCAAATTGGTGTGAAGCCATGAAAGAAGAACTTAAAGCCATCGAGAAGAACAAAACTTGGGAGCTTGCCAAAAGAACCAACAAAAAAACCAATTGATGTGAAATGGAGCTACAAGTTGAAATGAAAACCTAATGGGATGAAGTTTTCTAGGCTTAGACTGATTAGCTTGAGGCCCAAATTCGAGCAAGATACCAACCATAACATGTCTAGGTTCATTATGTTTCAAGAATGGCAAGAAAATTATCAAAATGGCAACTTTTCAAATCTTTGGATTGTGCTTTCAAAGCCATGGTTAATACTGATTCATGCCATATTTTTTCTTCAATACACCCCTATATAAATACAAGACCAAATCAGAAGTAGAGGACACTAACACATTACCTATCAAAGCTCCACACAAAAATCATCAAAGTTGTGAAACTCTCAATATCCTTCCTCCATCCAAACCAGTGTTGCATTCACATTCTTGAGACTCCCTAGAAATTATTTCAGTCCATATCCACACTTGAAGTGCCCAGAAGCTAGCCAACCAAATTGCTTCACTTTGGTAAAACTCTCCCTATCGAATCTCTTAATACATACAGCTTAAACGAATTCAACACATATATTATTGTCTATATCATTTTTTTGATTTATTCTAACATAATACTTGAGAGATTAGATCCAGAATTAGGGATTTACCAGGTTTAGGGTACAATCTGGATGGTGGCTTGAACTGGATGATATAGCCAGGACCTGTCGAATCCAAGACCAGATTTGAACCTAAGTCTGGAATTTTGTTTTTCTAATAAGTTTCCTGCAGATCCAGTGTTCCCAGATCAAAGGAGTGCATCGTACACCATCATTCTCCTACTTCCAGATGCTGGTCAATCCATATCCAGTGTCCTCAACGTGCAGTCCAGCATGCTCTTTTGACAACCTCCCTCATTGGATCGAAAGACAACTTGGGCCTTTTCTTGATCTGGGCCTGTATTTTGCAAACTATACCCTCTTTATCTCTTTTGCTATCATGCCCATTTTCATATTTCTTTTATTTATTTGTTTTAATTATTTATTTCTTTTAATCATTTTTTTAATAACAATATAAAATTAGAAGAAAAAAATCATAAAAAATATAATTTTAGGTTTTTTTATTAAATTAATTTTTAATTCATTAATAATTATTTAACCATTTTATTTAATTTAAAATTAAATAGATTTAGGTTAATTCACTTTCTTTGCATAATAAAAATTCCAAAAAAAATTAGATTCGTTTAAAATTATTTTAATTAATAACTTTTCTTTTCTTTCAATTAACTAGTCTAATTTTAACATTTTCCAAATAAGCAAAAAAAAAGTTTTCTTTTGGCTTAGAACTTTTTAGGGTTTTAGATGTTATTTTCAATTCACGTGCGTTTATTACTTTCGCACCTTTTTTTTCATATTATTATAACTTCCTACTGGGATGTAATAGAAATAACTAGGACTTTTACATTTACTGTTTTATTTCCCCAAGTTTTGGCATTGTAACTAAATCCCCCTCCCCGAAGCCTTGTAATAGTTTAGAATTTATCTTTCTGCATTTTAAATTCCTGCAAACTATTAAACTGTTTAGATGCATGCTAACTAGGATTGTATGGCAAGAATAAAACAAAACGCTAGCAAACTTAACATGAGACAAAAATAACTAAATACAACACAATTGCACATGTACACCTCTTGGGTATCCCACTTTGGTTGCCTTCAGAAAACATTCACATCTCTCAAAGTGTGAGAGATTTTAGTGGCTACCCTTCGGTTTAAAGATCATAAGTCCCTCGATGACCCTCTCGACGTTGCCTCGGTAAAATGATCTTAAAACCCTAGGGTAGTTACTAAAGCTTCTTGCCCAGTTTCCTTTATGACTGTATAAACGTCCCTTAGAATGACCCTCAAATATCCAACGACTAGAGCTACCTACTCACAAATAGAAGGATAGCACTGTCTAAAGGAAAAGTGAAAAAGAACAACCCTTTCGAGTAAAGTAGATAGATGTTAGATGTTTGCTCAAACCATGTTTACACTTATACAAAACTTCTTTCAAAAACATTTTCAAACACTTTGTATACTGTTGTACCCCAAAATTTGCCCTCCCATATTCTTCAAGAAATTGCCAAGCCAAGTCACAAAATTCCCCAAGGGTTGCACAGTGCAAGGGCCTCCTAAACAGTCAAAATTAGGGTTTTGAGTCTGATCAAGAAAAGGAAGTGTTCAAAGGCCCAATCAAGTCTCATATGCTTACAAACATGGTCAAGCATCCTCATATCAAGTTTCAAGGCATTCAGCTCAAAATTGCACAGTCAAAACCCTAAATTGCACTACAGTCAACTGTAGGGGCAAAATGGTCATTTGACAGTCAAAAGTTCAAATTTTTGGTCAACATATCATTTTGAAGCCACAAACATCATTTGATCAATGCTTGATCATGATTCTCAAAATTTGGCTCAGAAAATCATCAAGATGCAAAAGTTTCCTTATTTGGACAGCTGAAAAAGTCAACTGAAATTGACCAGGGCATAACTTTCACATGGATTATCAGAAAAATTCCATCCAAAGCTCATTTTGAAGAGAAAGACATTTCCTACAACTCATCTTCATACTTCAAGTCCAAGAAATGCTCTCACAAAAAGTTATCAATTTCAACATTATAGGTCATTTTCAAAAGTCAACAAAAAGGGACTTTAAGTCAAAGGCCATAACTTGAGATTGGAAAATCAAAATGACATGGGACCAAAGGCATTGGTTAAAGGACTCAAAGACCTTTCCAAAATGTCCAAGAACATGAGAAAAGCTTAAAAATTGAGCAAGTTATGCATTGGATAAGTTGGGAAATTTTTGTGAAATGGCAAAAGTCAACTATCCTTGAAACTTCAATTTTTGACAAAAGGGCCCACTTTCTTCCACTTGATTCAGCCTTGTCATGCCACACACGTGTCCCATGATTAATTTCAAGATCAAACATTTATTTTTCTATTTTATTTAATTTTTATTAATTTAATTCATTTTAAATTTTTAATAATTCAAATAAAATTTAAAAATCAATGGAATAGTGTCATTTGAATTTGAATAGCTTCCATATATCATGTGCCAGCTCACAAACTCATGCTAGGGTTAGGTTGTACACCAAGTCTTGGTTTTGCTTAAAAAGGGGAAAGTTTGTTAATGGTGAAAAACCTAAGACTAGTTCTCTCATGGGCATGGATCAAGGCCAGCTAATGACTTAATTCCCTTCCCTCATAAGTACTGAGTCAAACCCTAATCACAGGACACTGAATGCTGCACTAGAGACCAATTGGCAAACTTGAAAAATTGCCATAAAATTCAAAAACTGAAATCATTGCTAGGGGGCGATTCAAAGCTTAATTCCTTTTCCAAAAGCTTCCTTGTGGTCTCCTGAACAGATTCCAATCCAAAACATCAACTTAAACGCCAAGAACTGGTATATCGAGCATGAACTGTACATGAAAAATTCCATAATCGTACATCCTATTTTAAGCATTTTTACTGCATTATTTTCATGGAGTCATGTTCCTTATGAAGTTCTGAGACTAACCATTATGTTTAATTGAATGTTTATGCTACATACACGATTATGCCATAACTGGTTTTCTAGGGTTTTCAGAGTTTTGATTTGGGGTTTTTCACCCAAGGAAAAATTAGGACTCCAGGCCACCACCATTGCAATCATCACACTTGGACGAAGAGATTCATATATTCGCGCTCAATTTATGGAGCCCTGAATCCTATTCGCTATTTTTTGATATGTCCTCTATAGCAACGGGTTAAAACCGTTGCTCTTTGTTTTTATGTTTCAGAAAATAAAAAAGATAACGAAGAAGAAGGCTCGGTGGCAAGACGTGACTGGCTAGTTTCAAATTTCGCGCGCGTTGGGGCCACTAACGCTCTTTTCTTTTATAATAATTGTTAACCATTATATATTAAAATTGATTCAAACGCTTCAGTGGTAGACGTTCACCCTTGCAATGTCCAAGACCTGGGTTCGAGTCCCAGGTCTGAATAATTTCAATATTATTTTTCTATGTTAATTCCCATGCAGGCACAACATTGAGGCACACCATATTCCTTCATCATCTAGCCCTCCACGTATCCAAGCAAATTCACATCAAAGGCTGAGGTTGGATGTGCATCATAGGCTTGGTCAAAGAGTTAGCATGCTAGTGGCAAAAGTCAATGGATCCAAAGCTAAGTGGGCCAGATTGCTAAGGCCCACACCTCCTAAATTGGGACTTCCACCCCCCTGGTTTGCAATTTCCTTTTTATTTATTTTGTTTTTTCAATTCTTATTTTTATTGTTTTAATTTAATAAATTATTTTTACCATACATATAAAAAGATCACAAAAATCAGAAAAGATGACAAATATAATAAATATTTAATTTAATTATTTTCATAAATAAATTAACATGTAAATTAACTTAATATTAATTTAGGTTGCAACTTTAATATTTTTCATAAAAATATAAAAAATATAGAATTTAGGTTTAATGAATTTTATTCCTTTTTTTAATTTTTCTTTTGGTCATAATAATAATATTACTTATTTTATTTTCATTATTAAATTGTATATAAAAGAATTTAGGGTTTAACTTAGGTTAATTTAACATTTTCATAATAACTAAAAATAATTAGAATTAGGGTTTGACATTTTATTTTAATTATAATTAATTCTCTTTTTCCATTAAATCTTAAAAAACACAAAACACCAAAAACAATTTCCTTTAATTTCAATTCCTCATTAATTTAATCTTTTTTTTGTTAATTAAATTCATTAACTTCAATTTTTTTCTTTGCAAAAGGGTCCAACGCCCTCGTTCGTAATTTATTTTATTGCGCATATTTATTTTATGTCATTTAAATAATTATGTATCTCTCCCAAAGCGTTGTAACTTAAATTTCTCGCACTTTTATTTCTTTTGCTTTATTTTCTTTCCGTCAAATCGGGTCCGGTTTAATTTTGGCGATGTGGACCCGCGCCATTTGTAATAGTTTAGATTTATTTTCCCGCAAATATTTTTTAACTGTTAACAAAAGCATGAAAGAATGTATGGACTTAAATAAAATCAAGCGTAGATCACAATGAACATGACAAGACAAATACCAATGAAAATGACACACAATTCGCACACACCACCCCTAGGGTACGCCTCACTGTTGCCTTGCCTCGAAAGGTGATCATCGAGTAGAGGATGTCTTAGTAAGTCCTCATGATCCGGGAACCTGGCATGAGGGTAGCTTCTAAGGTGTCTTCCCATTGCTCTGGTGATCACCATGTCTCTATAAACTCGAATTGACCCGAACACCTCCAACGGTGGTGCTACCTACCTCTCAATGGTGGGATGGCACTACTTTAAAAGGACATTTACACAGACGAATTCCTTAGGGTAGGTAGACGACTCATGGATACTTGCTCTCTTCAAAACAAAAATTCAAAGACTTTTCACACCAACACTTTTCAAAAGCTTTCAAAGCAAATTTTTCAAACACTCTCACGTACGAGTCGAACTGAAATTTTTCAAAGAAACTTTGTTAACCCACATTGAAAAGCAAACAAACATTTTTGAAAACACAATGAGCAAGTATCTAAGAGCCCATGGATAACCATGGATAGAAAGGGTGCTAACACCTTCCCTTTCTATAACCTACCTCCCGAACCGAGAGCAATCTCTTTAAGGAATTTTTCTGTGCTTTTGTCCTTTCCATTTGGAGAAAATAAAAGACGGTGGCGACTCTTGCTTCCGCGACATTTCGCGAACCAGCTTTAAAACAGTCAGTTCCAGATCCACCGATCACAGAACTGGCGACTCTGCTGGGGACCAAACTTAAAGTGAGGTGTACCTTAGGGCTAGTTCATAACTGTGTTTTCAATAGTTTTCCTTGTGTGCTTTAAATTGTGGGTTGCTTGGGAGTTCTATAGATCCTAACCCGGATCTGGGGGATACCTTCTTAGAAAGTAGCAACAAGGCTGTGAGGGAACTGTGCGGGGTATACCGACATGGTTGAAACAGTCTGCTACGTTGATGTGGCACTTTGGTGCGTACCGGTAACCCTTGAGTTCAGTCAAGGAGAGTACGGGGCCTCCATGTGGTGTCATGAAGCATCAACAGACCTTAGGAACCTTAATTGAACCATCTTGGCCTCTTTAGGGTAGTGAGATAACTGACTTTGGTGCAGTCCGAGGTTGGTTGATACTCGATACTACACTCAATTGAGGGTTGCTTTCCTGGAATATTTCGGTCGCCAGTTCAGTGGCTAAATCGAAACGATGAACAATGAAAGCAATCCCGTGATATTGGGAACCTTAGAACCCGGTTACTTTGATTAGGACAGGTTGAACTCACCAACTTCAAGAGGGTACTACCCAGACCCCATGCTGGCCTTAAACCTTAAGGGCTTGTCTTGTGCGCCTTGTGTGCCTTACATGTTTGTCTTTGTACATATCTGTGGTGTGTTTAATCATAGCATCATGACATCATCCAGCATCATATGCATTAACTAACCATTTCAGGGGTTCAAATTTTCATCTTTGTTCTTGTTTTGTAGGACATGGAAACTGTTCGTAGAAAGACAATTCAAATCAGTCTTGTAAGGATCCCTCCTCAGCTTAAGGAGCTTATATCCAGGATTCCCGAGAACTCTTCATTCAGTGAAAGGCATGGAAGCCTCATCAGCTTGGTCAACACCAACATTGAGGAAGATATGATAAAGGTCCTGTTCCAATTCTTTGACCCTCTGCATCACTGTTTCACCTTCTTGGACTATCAGTTGGTACCTACATTGGAGGAGTTCTCCCGGCTCCTGAAGATCCCCATCCTTGATCAGCTACCCTTCAACGGTACAGAAAAGGAACCTAAGCTTGAAGAGATTGCTAAAGCCTTGCACCTACAGTCATCTGACCTCAAGGGACATTGGGAAGTTAGAAGTGGTATCAAAGGGTTCTTAGCCAGGTTTCTGTTTGAAAAGGCCCATGAATGTTGGAACTCCCTTGACTTGCAAGCTTTCGAAGAGGTTGTGGCCCTCCTTGTTTATGGTTTGGTGTTGTTCCCTAACCCAGATCAGCTCATTGATATCAGTGTTGTCCAGATCTTTATGTCCAGGAATCCTATACCTACGTTGCTGGGGGACATCCTTCACTCATGTTACACTCGAACCATGAGAAAAAGAGGTGTCCTTATGTGTTGCACTCCTCTCCTGGGAAGGTGGTTTATTTCGCACCTTCCACAATCAGTCCTGAAGAATGAGCGGGGTTTGAGATGGTCACAACGGTTGATGACTCTTACACATGCAGATATACATTGGTGCCCTAGGTCCAGAGAAGATGTCACTATCATTGATCGTTGCGGGGAGTATCCTAATGTTCCTTTACTTGGAATCAGAGGGGGTATTACTTATAGCCCATGCCTGGCTTGGAGACAATTTGGTTATGCTCGGAGGGATGGTCCTCATGACATGTTAATTCCTGACATAGTTTTTGACTTCGACAACGATACTCAAGGACTTCGCCAGAGATTTATCAGAGCCTGGAGGATGCCTAGTAGGATAGACAGCAAGACACTGGGGCACAGGAACTCCATCCCTTTGGAGCCTTACCTCAAGTGGGTACGAGCCCGCTCTCAGAAGTTAGTAATGCCTTATCCTCACATGCTTCCAGTAATCAAAGAGCCTGACTTGGAAGGAGAAGTGTCTCATGTTATTCAGCACCCTGATATGCCCACATCCTGGGAAGAGATGCAGAAGAGCTGGATCCAGCTTAAGGAAGAGCGGAATTCTCTTGAGACTAGTCTGCATGCCAGTGAAAAGAAGGTCTTGGAGCTCACCCGCCTGTTGCATGAGGAGAGGAACCTCAACACTTACATAGCTCCAAAGAGGATGCGCAGCATATTTTGGGATTGATTTGATTTTTTGTACTTTTTCCCATGAGGCTGTTGCCCATGAGGCTTTGATGTATTAAACAATGATTTTCTTAATAATAACGTGTGTTCCTTTTGGTCTACAACAAATTTGAATTTTCGAACTCTTGAATGCATTGCATAAACACATATCATTCATCATGTGCATCACAGGTACTCTTCTTTTCAGGTGGCTTACTGTTCTTCGCTGTTTATTTCAGCATCATGAACCCTGAATCATCAACTGAGGCATCTATCAAGGCTCTTCAGGCGCATAACGCCCAATTTCAGGAGTTGATCAAGGGCTTGGCTCAGGGTCAACAAGAGTTGAAGACCATGCTTCTGAAGAAGACTAAGAAAAAGAGGAGGACTGTGCTATTTAACACTGGGCGCAGACTCGGGAACACCTTACAGGTTGAGGCTGAAAGGACTACTCCATCTGTGGGGGAAGGTAGTCACCAAGAAAGGGAGGTCCCTACTCCTGTGGGCTCTGATACTGAAACAGACTTCAACGACGAACAATACCCTCCTGCTGAAGACCGGTACAAGCAGCTGGAGGACAGATTAAAGGCTATGGAAGTTCAGCGGGTGCCTGGACTGGATTTCGGAGACTTGGGGTTATCCACTGGGGTGGTGATCCCACACAAGTTCAAGGCACCTGCCTTTGTGAAGTATGACGGGGCTTCCTGTCCCAAGATGCACCTCCGTTCTTATGTAAGGAAGATCCAGCCTTACACAGTAGACAAGAACCTTTGGATCCACTTCTTCCAGGAGAGTCTTTCAGGGACTCACCTCGAATGGTTCTATCAGCTGGATGGAATCAGCATTCGTAACTGGGAGGATCTGGCCACTGCTTTTTACAAGCAGTATCAATATAATTCCGACCTCGCTCCTACGCGTACCCAGCTCTAGGGTATGTCGCTAGGGTCGGGTGAAGGTTTTAAGGAGTACGCCCAGAAATGGAGAGACCTGGCTGGCAGGGTGCAGCCACCATTGACGGACCGGGAGCTGGTAGATATGTTTTTGGGGACCCTATCTGGTCCATTTTTCAATCATCTCATTGGTAATTCCTCTGCTGGGTTTACTGATCTGATCCTGACTGGTGAAAGGATCGAGGCCGGTATAAAATCGGGGAAGATACAGAAGGTTGCCTCCTCCAGTGCTGAAAAGAAACCCTTCAAAAAGGAGGCTAGTGCTGTATATAGCTCCCGGAGACCAGAGCGACCTGAACGCCACCAATCTGTCAGTGCGGTAATGATTGCCAAACCTGCTGCCGCTCCTCGGCCAACTAATCCTCAAAAGTTTGAAAGACCCCGGAGAGAGTTTACCCGGTTAAGCATGACATTATCACAGATCCTGCCACAGTTGCTATCCACCAATTTAGTGACTGTCAGGGAGGCTCCAAAGTTCCCCAATACTGCATCCCCCAAGTTTAATCCAAATGCTCACTGTGCTTACCACTCTGATAGCCCGGGGCATAACACAGATGACTGTTGGGCCCTAAAGAATAAGGTTCAAGACCTCATTGATGCAAAGGAAATACAGTTTGAGGCGCCCGAGAGGCCGAATGTTGTAACCGCTCCCATGCCCCAGCATGGAGTGAATGCTGTTGAGGAGGATTTGTATGTAGCTTCGGTGGATGATGTTGCTACTCCACTGCTGACGGTCAAGAGGAACCTGTTGCTAGCCGGTTTATTTCCGGGATGTGGCGAAGGTTGCCCTCTATGTGTTGCTTTCCCTGCTGGTTGTTCTCTGCTGAAGTCAGGCGTCCAAAACCTGATGGATAGTAGAGAAATTTTTTTCAGAAAGACTGTTGTTCCTGCTGCTCCTGTTGAAGAAGTGTCGATCGTTACCATCTTCAACAACCATTCCAAGGCTCCTTCAAAGAAGCCTGTCCAAATTTTTCCGGTTCACAAGATTGCTCCCATCACCATTACTGTTCCGGGGCCTATCCCCTACAAATCTGATAAGGCTGTCCCATGGCACTATGGGGCGGATGTTTATGTTCTGGGTGTGAAACAAGAGTTCAACATTGATGCTGGTGTCTCCAACATCACTGGGCCTGCTAAGGTCACTCGTAGTGGAAGCCTGTTCTCGCCAGACATTGCTCCTCCGGTAATTCATAGGCCTTTGGTCTTCACACCTGCCAGGGTGCCTGTTTCTCCCCCTGACCAAGTATCCACCCCTGCTACCGAGTCATCTGATACTCGGGGCAAGGGGATTGCTGCTGATGTGCCTGCCAGGACGGAGGCACCAAATACCATTGTTGAGGCTTCCAGGCAGGAAATGGAAGAAATCCTCAAGATAATAAAGAAAAGTGATTTCAACGTTGTAGAACAGCTGGGGCACACCCCCTCTAAAATCTCCATGTTGTCACTGCTGCTGTGTTCAGAGGCCCACGCCAAGGCTCCGATTGCTTTCTTAAAGACAGCCCACGTACCCCAAGAGACGTCTGCTGACCAGTTCACCGACTGTGTGGCCAACCTAACCGCTGATAATGGCCTGGGTTTCTCTGATGCCGATCTGACAGCAAAGGGGAAGAACCATAATGACGCCCTGCATGTCTCCATTGAATGCAGGGGCACTACTCTTGCTCATGTGCTGGTTGACACATGTTCTTCATTAAACGTGCTGCCCAAGAAGGCTCTGGATAGGCTGGATTGTGAGGGTCTAGAGCTCAAACCAAGTAACATTGTTGTCCGGGCCTTTGACGGGTCCAAAAGAATGGTACATGGTGAGGTGGACATCCCAATCAGGGTTGGGTCACAGGTATTTGATTCAAAATTCTATGTGATGGACATCCATCCGTCCTATTATTGTTTGCTGGGTCGCCCGTGGATCCACAAGGCTGGAGCTGTGACCTCCACGTTGCATCAGAAGCTCAAGTACCCGGTCAGGGGGAAGATCGTAACGGTGCAAGGGGAAGAAGAGTACATGGTCAGCCACCTCAACTCCTTCAGATACGTAGAAATGGATGGGGAGTTCATTGAAACCCCCTTTCAACATTTTGAGGAAGTGCCACAAACTTTGGCAACAGCAGAAGCAGTGGATGAAGAGGTTTCTCCTTTGAAGATGGCCTCCTTAAAGGACGCCCGGGCTGTGATCGAAAGAGGTGAATGTGCAAACTGGGGCAAGCTCCCTGATCTTACTCCTAAGACTAACAAGTTTGGGCTGGGTTTCACCACAGAAGCTCAGAAAGCAGTGCGCAAGGCGAGAATTGGAAGACCTCCTGTGCTCATCACCCACTCAGAAGTGAATGCTATTGGAGAGGAAGACGAAGTGGAAGAGTCAGAGTTCGATAGCTGGATCTACCCGACGACCGACGGTGGATTGACCAATTGGACTGCTAAAGACTTTACACCCATAACTTTTGTTCCCCAGTAATGAACTTCTTCGTTTTGGATTTGTAATAAACAATAATTTGAAACTATATGGCCCGGTGTCTTACCCGGGGCACCGTGGTTTTGTTTATGAGGGCTTTTGTTTGTCACTGTCATATATCATAAATAAAAGCATTGGACGTTTTTCACATTTCAAATTTTGCGCTCCTTTTCTTTCCTTTCTTTACATATTGCAAAACAGCTGTATTTACACACACACTCACTCATACAGGTTTCAATCCACTCTGGATCTCACTGGTAACGACTCTGCTACTGCCAGTTATGACTTCGAAAATCCGATCAACTTAGCCGAAGACGAAGGTGAAGATGATTGCGAAGTGCCTGGTGAACTTGCAAGACTGTTACAACAGGAAGAGAGGGCAATTCAACCCCATGAAGAGCCAGTGGAAATAATAAACTTGGGTACTGAAGAAGACAAGAAAGGGGTAAAGATTGGTGCCAACCTAGAGCTCAGTGTGAAGCAACGGTTGACTCAGATGCTGCATGACTATATGGAGATCTTTTCCTGGTCCTACGAAGATATGCCCGGATTAGATACCGACATTGTGGTCCATCACTTACCAACTAAAGAAGATTGCCCTCCGGTTAAGCAAAAGGTCCGCCGTATGCGTCCAGAGATGTCTGAGAAGATTAAAGCCGAGGTTATGAAGCAGTTTGATGCCGGGTTTCTTGCAGTGACTTCTTACCCTCAGTGGGTTGCTAATGTGGTGCCGGTACCTAAGAAGGACGGCAAGGTCAGAATGTGTGTCGATTACAGGGATCTGAACAGGGCCAGCCCCAAGGATGACTTCCCTCTACCTCACATTGATGTCCTTGTTGATAATACAGCTCAGCATAAAGTGTTCTCTTTTATGGATGGTTTTTCAGGCTACAATCAGATCAAGATGGCTCCTGAAGACATGGAAAAGACTACATTTGTTACTCAGTGGGGCACCTTCTGCTACAAAGTCATGCCTTTTGGACTAAAGAATGATGGGGCAACCTACCAACGTGCCATGGTTGCTTTATTTCATGACATGATCCATCATGAGATAGAAGTGTATGTGGACGACATGATCGCTAGGTCCCAGACTGAGGAGGAACACCTTGATCATCTGCAGAAACTGTTTGACCGTTTGAAACTGTACAAGCTGAGGTTGAACCCGAACAAGTGCACCTTCGGGGTAAGATCTGGAAAGTTGCTAGGCTTCGTGGTAAGTGACAAGGGAATTCAAGTGGACCCTGCTAAGGTCAAAGCCATTCAAGAGATGCCAGTTCCTAAGACAGAGAAGGAAGTCAGAGGCTTTTTAGGACGCCTGAATTACATTGCTCGATTCATCTCACATCTGACTGCTACCTGTGAGCCAATCTTCAAGCTGCTGAAGAAAGATCAGGTAGTACGTTGGAACGATGAATGTCAGACCGCTTTTGACAAAATCAAAGAGTATCTCCAAGAACCACCTATCCTTATGCCACCGGTTGAAGGGAGACCTCTGATATTATACCTGACAGTGCTCGACAACTCAATGGGGTGTGTGCTGGGGCAGCATGACGAGTCTGGCCGAAAAGAGCATGCCATTTATTACCTTAGCAAAAAGTTTACCGACTGTGAGACCCGATACTCACTGCTTGAGAAAACTTGCTGCGCTTTGGTATGGGCTGCTCGCCGGCTAAGACAGTATATGCTGACTCACACTACCTTGTTGATCTCAAAAATGGATCCTATAAAGTACATATTCGAAAAGCCTGCTCTGTCTGGGAGAATTGCAAGATGGCAGATGATCTTGACGGAATACGACATCCAGTACACAACCCAGAAAGCCATCAAGGGAATTGTATTGGCAGACCACTTAGCACATCAAGCTGTGGATGACTACCAATCAATGAACTTCGAGTTTCCGGATGAAAGCATTATGATAGTAACTGACTGTGAAGTACCTGGACCGGATGAAGGACCTGAACCAGGATCCCGATGGTCTATGCATTTTGACGGAGCATCCAACGCTTTGGGAAATGGTATTGGCGCCATCATCATATCTCCACAAGGTACTCATACTCCACTCACCGCCCGGCTGTGTTTCAACTGTACCAACAATATGGCGGAGTATGAGGCGTGTATCATGGGTCTTCAAGCTGCGATCGACCTGAGGATCAAATTTCTGAGTGTCTTTGGAGATTCCGCTCTTGTGATCAATCAGATCAAAGGAGAGTGGGATACGAAACATCCAAACTTGATTCCTTACAGAGAATGTGTGTTGACCCTGATCCCCCACTTCGCAGAGATAACATTTGAGCACTTTCCAAGAGAAGAGAATCAGTTGGCAGACGCGTTAGCTACAATGTCTTCAATGTTCAAGGTCAAATGGTATAATGAAGCTCCCCGGATCATCATCTGGAAACTGGACGAACCGGCATACTGTTGTGATCTCGAAACTGAATTGGTGTTTGAGAAGCCTTGGTACCATGAAGTGAAGAGATATCTGGAAACTCAGGAATACCCTGAGGGTGCATCTATCAATGATAAGAAGTTCCTGAGGAGGTTTACAGCCAAGTTCTTCCTAAGCAACGGCATCTTGTACAAGCGAAACCATGATTTAACTTTACTGCGTTGTGTGGATAAGACTGAAGCAGAAAGAATCATGGAAGAGCTACATGAAGGGACCTTTGGTACACACTCCATTGGACACACCATGGCTAAGAAGATCCTACGGGCGGGATATTACTGGTCCACAATGGAAGCTGACTGTTACCAACACTCTAGGACATGCCACAAGTGCCAGATTTATGCAGACAAGGTGCATGTTCCTCCGGTTCCCCTGAATGTTCTGACTGCGCCTTGGCCATTTGCAATGTGGGGCATAGACATGATCGGCGAGATTAAACCTACGGCATCCAATGGACATCGCTTCATCCTAGTGGCAATTGATTACTTCACGAAGTGGGTTGAGGCAGCATCCTATGCTACGGTAACCAAGACTGTTGTAGCACGGTTCATTCGGCATAACCTGATCTGTCGGTACGGCGTCCCTGAGAGAATTATTACAGACAACGGTACCAATCTGAACAATAAGATGATCGCTGAGCTCTGCGAACAGTTCAAAATACAGCACCACAATTCTTCTCCTTACAGACCGAAGATGAATGGAGCTGTAGAAGCAGCCAATAAGAACATCAAGAAAATCGTGCAGAAAATGACAGTGACTTATAAAGATTGGCATGAGATGTTACCGTTCGCTCTACATGGGTACCGTACCTCAGCTAGGACGTCAACCGGGGCAACTCCTTTCTCTTTGGTTTATGGTATGGAGGCAGTCTTGCCAATCGAAGTGCAAATACCCTCTCTCCGGATAATGAAGGATGCAAATCTGAACGAAGATGATTGGATCCAGACACGACTTGATCAGCTCAACCTTATTGATGAAAAGAGACTTGCTGCTATCTATCATGGTCAGACGTATCAGAAACGGATGATCAGGGCATTTAACAAAAAGGTCAGACCACAAGAATATCGAGTCGGGGATCTGGTAATCAAGCGAATCATCCTTCCTCAGAATGATCCAAGGGGCAAATGGACCCCTACGTACAAAGGGCCATTTGTGGTTAAGCATGTGTTCTCAGGAGGAGCAATGATATTAACCAATATGGATGGTGACGACCTTCCTCACCCCGCCAATGCAGACATAGTAAAAAAATATTACGCATGAAAAAAGACCCGCTAGGCTGACATGCCTAGGCAAAAATTAGGGCTTCCTGTCGAACCAAAAGGGTTCGGGCAAAATGAAGGGATGAAAATGGAAAAAATCTGTACACCCGGCAAGTCGAAAACCTGAAAGGGCGGCTTGGGCAAAAATGGATATCCCGGTGGACTGAAAACCCGAAAGGGCGGTCCAGGCAAAAATTAGGGATAAAAGCGTAATGCTATGTCTCATTGATCACTTTGCATCCAGAATCCAGTATCTACATCAAGATCAGACGGCATCGATCAGTCAGCTTCACCTTCAACCAAGGTCATCAAGTGATGAGACGCTCGGAGTTATAAAGGCAATAGCAGAGTTGAAACCCAGTGGATCATTCATTTCACACAGCTGTTTTATTTTCTTTTGTACAAAATTTGTATAAACCCTTTTTGCTTGGTGGCGTTCTCTTATTAGGACGTCAGCCTCTTGTATACCAAATGCCTATTCACAGGCCACTCAAAAATCAATACAAATATACTTTTCAGTTAAAATGTGCCTTTTGTTTTTTCCTTTTCTGTTTTGTTTTGCGAAGAACGTCCAAGGTTCAATTTGTGATATATGCATTGACAATAATTTGCTAGCTCATAAATATTTGCATACGAAACAAAGAATTAATTACAGGGGACATTAGAAACAGGGGCAATAAGGAGTTGTCTAGGCAATCTAATTGTTCTATCCTCCAAAGTACCAAGGTAGGTTCAGCTAAAGAACATAACCAGGCATCTTAAATTCCCCAGAGAGTGAGACAGCAAGCAGTATACTCTCCTCAAGCAAAACAGTTATCAACCTTAAGGAAGTTGGGTGTCCTCCCGCAGATCTCAACATTCCCCAGCAGCATATATTCTTAACAAGCATCCCCGGCAGTCTTGGTCTAAAGATTGTTCCCCAGCGGCATACATCAACATTCAAAGGAATCACTTCCCCAGCATATCAAGATTCCCCAGGAGAGTCCAATTAGTTTCCCCAGGAAAGATGGAATTCATATCCCCAAGCAATAAGCTTATCCCCAGTAGATTCTGGAAGCTTATCCTTCGCAGAGCACGAACGCGTCGTCCGGCTTGATTTAAAGAGTTATTTCCTTAACAGGATATAACTGGGTTATCCTCAGCCAAAAGCCACGGAAAGAGTGTCGTCGACAAAGTCTTCCTATCCCCAGCAAACTATTATCAACACTCAGCAAGGCATCCCTCTTCCCACAGAGTATTGCTTCCCAGCATGGTCGCTAGAGTATCTTTTCTCCCCGCAGAATCCTCCATTTGCCAAGTTTATTCCGCAACGGAGTCATCTTCTCCTACCGGTGTTCTTGCAGTTATCATCCCCAGCGGAAGCAAAATCTATTCTTCAACATCAGCCCAGGATATGACTTCCCGGCACCCGTCAAGGATTTAATTTCCTAGACAAAAACATACATAAAACATCACATACATCATTATAGCATGCATAGACGCATCATATCCTACGAATCTCATTTATGTTGAGAACATCATTACTTGATCCATATCATGCATTGCATATGGCTGACTTTTACCTTTCAGGAAAGAATCAGCTAAGTTCTCAATCATATTTCAAGACCTAGACCGGTTCAGTTAAATCGACCCTAAGATTTTCCTGATGCTTATCCAGTCAAAGGCCTTCTCTGGTTCAGTCAGATCGACCCTAAGATCTCCCTGATGCTTATCCAGTTGAAGATATTCCAAGACCTTGTCCGGTTCAGTTAAATCGACCCTAAGATTTTCCTGATGCTTATCCAGTCAAAGGCCTTCGCTGGTTCAGTCAGATCGACCCTAAGATCTCCCTGATGCTTATCCAGTTGAAGATATTTCAAGACCTAGACCGGTTCAGTTAAATCGACCCTAAGATTTTCCTGATGCTTATCCAGTCAAAGGCCTTCTCTGGTTCAGTCAGATCGACCCTAAGATCTCCCTGATGCTTATCCAGTTGAAGATATTTCAAGACCTTGTCCGGTTCAGTTAAATCGACCATAAGATTTTCCTGATTCTTATCCAGTCAAAGGCCTCCTCTGGTTCAGTCAGATCGACCCTAAGATCTCCCTGATTCTTATCCCAGTAGAAGACACCCAAGATTTTTCTCAACGAGCATTGTTGAAGTTAAAGTCACCCAAGGTTCTCTTACCGTTCATGCTAAGGTAGTAACCATCCCTGGTTCATTCATCGCCATTTGAAGCTCCAGATCCAGCTCCTGTAACCAGTCAGGACACATCTATACAAAGCATCTGAAAACCAGCTCCTGCAACATGTCAGGTACTCATTTTTCTTTTGCAGGTACACAAGTTCTCGCTAAGGAATCTCTTATGCGATCAACATCCAGATGGCATCTATAAGCCCATCCACCTTCCATCATCTCTCTAAATGGCATCTATAAGCCCATTCCCATCATCACTGCTACTATGTGAGCGCAAATTTCTGGGCACTCTAGTGTTCAATCATCTTCTACCCTCGGATTACGAAAGGCACGTCAGCCAATCTTCATCCTCAGGTCTAAGAAGATTGAACAGGGGCAACTGTTGTACCCCAAAATTTTCCCTCCCATATTCTTCAAGAAATTGCCAAGCCAAGTCACAAAATTCCCCAAGGGTTGCACAGTGCAAGGGCCTCCTAAACAGTCAAAATTAGGGTTTTGAGTCTGATCAAGAAAAGGAAGTGTTCAAAGGCCCAATCAAGTCTCATATGCTTACAAACATGGTCAAGCATCCTCATATCAAGTTTCAAGGCATTCAGCTCAAAATTGCACAGTCAAAACCCTAAATTGCACTACAGTCAACTGTAGGGGCAAAATGGTCATTTGACAGTCAAAAGTTCAAATTTTTGGTCAACATATCATTTTGAAGCCACAAACATCATTTGATCAATGCTTGATCATGATTCTCAAAATTTGGCTCAGAAAATCATCAAGATGCAAAAGTTTCCTTATTTGGACAGCTGAAAAAGTCAACTGAAATTGACCAGGGCATAACTTTCACATGGATTATCAGAAAAATTCCATCCAAAGCTCATTTTGAATAGAAAGACATTTCCTACAACTCATCTTCATACTTCAAGTCCAAGAAATGCTCTCACAAAAAGTTATCAATTTCAACATTATAGGTCATTTTCAAAAGTCAACAAAAAGGGACTTTAAGTCAAAGGCCATAACTTGAGATTGGAAAATCAAAATGACATGGGACCAAAGGCATTGGTTAAAGGACTCAAAGACCTTTCCAAAATGTCCAAGAACATGAGAAAAGCTTAAAAATTGAGCAAGTTATGCATTGGATAAGTTGGGAAATTTTTGTGAAATGGCAAAAGTCAACTATCCTTGAAACTTCAATTTTTGACAAAAGGGCCCACTTTCTTCCACTTGATTCAGCCTTGTCATGCCACACACGTGTCCCATGATTAATTTCAAGATCAAACATTTATTTTTCTATTTTATTTAATTTTTATTAATTTAATTCATTTTAAATTTTTAATAATTCAAATAAAATTTAAAAATCAATGGAATAGTGTCATTTGAATTTGAATAGCTTCCATATATCATGTGCCAGCTCACAAACTCATGCTAGGGTTAGGTTGTACACCAAGTCTTGGTTTTGCTTAAAAAGGGGAAAGTTTGTTAATGGTGAAAAACCTAAGACTAGTTCTCTCATGGGCATGGATCAAGGCCAGCTAATGACTTAATTCCCTTCCCTCATAAGTACTGAGTCAAACCCTAATCACAGGACACTGAATGCTGCACTAGAGACCAATTGGCAAACTTGAAAAATTGCCATAAAATTCAAAAACTGAAATCATTGCTAGGGGGCGATTCAAAGCTTAATTCCTTTTCCAAAAGCTTCCTTGTGGTCTCCTGAACAGATTCCAATCCAAAACATCAACTTAAACGCCAAGAACTGGTATATCGAGCATGAACTGTACATGAAAAATTCCATAATCGTACATCCTATTTTAAGCATTTTTACTGCATTATTTTCATGGAGTCATGTTCCTTATGAAGTTCTGAGACTAACCATTATGTTTAATTGAATGTTTATGCTACATACACGATTATGCCATAACTGGTTTTCTAGGGTTTTCAGAGTTTTGATTTGGGGTTTTTCACCCAAGGAAAAATTAGGACTCCAGGCCACCACCATTGCAATCATCACACTTGGACGAAGAGATTCATATATTCGCGCTCAATTTATGGAGCCCTGAATCCTATTCGCTATTTTTTGATATGTCCTCTATAGCAACGGGTTAAAACCGTTGCTCTTTGTTTTTATGTTTCAGAAAATAAAAAAGATAACGAAGAAGAAGGCTCGGTGGCAAGACGTGACTGGCTAGTTTCAAATTTCGCGCGCGTTGGGGCCACTAACGCTCTTTTCTTTTATAATAATTGTTAACCATTATATATTAAAATTGATTCAAACGCTTCAGTGGTAGACGTTCACCCTTGCAATGTCCAAGACCTGGGTTCGAGTCCCAGGTCTGAATAATTTCAATATTATTTTTCTATGTTAATTCCCATGCAGGCACAACATTGAGGCACACCATATTCCTTCATCATCTAGCCCTCCACGTATCCAAGCAAATTCACATCAAAGGCTGAGGTTGGATGTGCATCATAGGCTTGGTCAAAGAGTTAGCATGCTAGTGGCAAAAGTCAATGGATCCAAAGCTAAGTGGGCCAGATTGCTAAGGCCCACACCTCCTAAATTGGGACTTCCACCCCCCTGGTTTGCAATTTCCTTTTTATTTATTTTGTTTTTTCAATTCTTATTTTTATTGTTTTAATTTAATAAATTATTTTTACCATACATATAAAAAGATCACAAAAATCAGAAAAGATGACAAATATAATAAATATTTAATTTAATTATTTTCATAAATAAATTAACATGTAAATTAACTTAATATTAATTTAGGTTGCAACTTTAATATTTTTCATAAAAATATAAAAAATATAGAATTTAGGTTTAATGAATTTTATTCCTTTTTTTAATTTTTCTTTTGGTCATAATAATAATATTACTTATTTTATTTTCATTATTAAATTGTATATAAAATAATTTAAGGTTTAACTTAGGTTAATTTAACATTTTCATAATAACTAAAAATAATTAGAATTAGGGTTTGACATTTTATTTTAATTATAATTAATTCTCTTTTTCCATTAAATCTTAAAAAACACAAAACACCAAAAACAATTTCCTTTAATTTCAATTCCTCATTAATTTAATCTTTTTTTTGTTAATTAAATTCATTAACTTCAATTTTTTTCTTTGCAAAAGGGTCCAACGCCCTCGTTCGTAATTTATTTTATTGCGCATATTTATTTTATGTCATTTAAATAATTATGTATCTCTCCCAAAGCGTTGTAACTTAAATTTCTCGCACTTTTATTTCTTTTGCTTTATTTTCTTTCCGTCAAATCGGGTCCGGTTTAATTTTGGCGATGTGGACCCGCGCCATTTGTAATAGTTTAGATTTATTTTCCCGCAAATATTTTTTAACTGTTAACAAAAGCATGAAAGAATGTATGGACTTAAATAAAATCAAGCGTAGATCACAATGAACATGACAAGACAAATACCAATGAAAATGACACACAATTCGCACACACCACCCCTAGGGTACGCCTCACTGTTGCCTTGCCTCGAAAGGTGATCATCGAGTAGAGGATGTCTTAGTAAGTCCTCATGATCCGGGAACCTGGCATGAGGGTAGCTTCTAAGGTGTCTTCCCATTGCTCTGGTGATCACCATGTCCCTATAAACTCGAATTGACCCGAACACCTCCAACGGTGGTGCTACCTACCTCTCAATGGTGGGATGGCACTACTTTAAAAGGACATTTACACAGACGAATTCCTTAGGGTAGGTAGACGACTCATGGATACTTGCTCTCTTCAAAACAAAAATTCAAAGACTTTTCACACCAACACTTTTCAAAAGCTTTCAAAGCAAATTTTTCAAACACTCTGACGTACGAGTCGAACTGAAATTTTTCAAAGAAACTTTGTTAACCCACATTGAAAAGCAAACAAACATTTTTGAAAACACAATGAGCAAGTATCTAAGAGCCCATGGATAACCATGGATAGAAAGGGTGCTAACACCTTCCCTTTCTATAACCTACCTCCCGAACCGAGAGCAATCTCTTTAAGGAATTTTTCTGTGCTTTTGTCCTTTCCATTTGGAGAAAATAAAAGACGGTGGCGACTCTTGCTTCCGCGACATTTCGCGAACCAGCTTTAAAACAGTCAGTTCCAGATCCACCGATCACATATACGTTCTCTACTATTCTGAGAAACATTACAAAGTTCTCCGCACTAAGGAACTTTCAAAAATACTTTTCAAAACACACAAAGCGCAAGGTATTTCAAAATGAGCTAAGCATATAAGAGCCTGTAGAAAACTACGGATGGAAAGGGTGCTAATACCTTCCCTTTCCATAATATACGCCCTTACTCAAACAAATCTCGAAAGGTATTTTTCTGTTCTTTTCACCCTTTACTTTGTTGGATAAAAGAAAAGTCGGTGGCGACTCTTGCTTACTGCAACATTTGCGAATACAAATGCAAAACTAGTATAACAGTCAGTTCTCTCATCGTATTACAGAACTGGAGACTCCGTTGGGGAGATAATTAAAAGTGGGGTTACCTTAGAGTCTAGTTCATTTTAAATTGCTTTACATTGTGTGTTTTGTATGCTTTACTTTTGAGGGTTTTGTTTGGGTTGTTACTAAAAGATCCTACACCTAGATATGGGGCATCTTTTTAGGTAAGTAGCAATAAATCATGGAAGTTGTACAGCGTAGACCGATATGGACGAACTGATAGCTACATCAGTGTGATACTCTGGCTTGTACTAATGTTCTTTGAGTCAGTCAATGATAACATTAGGCTTCCTTATAGTGTCATTAAGCGCTAACTGGCGTTTAAAACCTTTAATTGACTCATCCCAAGCCATTAGAAAGTAGTGAGATGGCTGGGTTTGGTTCCGACCGAAGATTGGTTGATACTCGATAATACACTCATTGAGATTGGACTTTTGGGATATTTTGGCCGCAATACTTTGGTGCTTTAGCTAAAACAATGCCTAAAAGAAAGGTCAGTGATATGAGACTCCTTAGAACCCGGTTACTATTAATAGGACAGGTTCAGCCAACTGAAACTTCAAGAGGGTACTTACCTTTAAATCTCATGCAAGCCTTTAAATCTAAGGTGTTTGTGTGAATTGTTTGTGTTTGATATATCTGTGATATTAAAGCATAATCATAACATCATAAACATCATAACATGGCATGTACACTAACCATTTCAAGGGCTTGTGGATTTATCTCTTCTTTGTTTTGTAGGTCATGGATTCAGCTCGCAGAAAAACCATCTGAATCAATTTTGTAGAGGTCCCTCCCAAACTCAAGGAAATTGTCTTAAAAGTTCCTGAGATTTAATCATTCAACAAGAGATATGGTCACTTGCTCAGTTTTGTTACTACCGGTTTTGACGAAGGTTTGATGAGCGTCCTATTCCAGTTATTCGATCCTTAGCACCATTGCTTCACATTTCCAGATTATCAGTTGGTGCCTACACTGGAAGAATTCTCCAAGATACTTGGTTTGCCTATATTAGAGCATGTACCTTTCACCGGTTTAGAACAAGATCAATCTTCTGAAAATGTAGTTGTAGCCTTGCATTTGAAGCCATCTGATATTGAGTCCAATTGGGAAAGAAGAAGTGGAGTTAAGGGCCTTCTTGCAAATTTTATAATGAAGAAAGCTCAGGTATTCTTAGACACTATGAGTTACCATGCCTTTGAAGATGTCTTAGCTCTCTTAATCTATGGGCTGGTTTTGTTCCCCAATTCAGACCAGCTTATAGATGTTAGTGCCATCAACATCTTCCTTGCTTATAATCCAGTGCCTACATTGCTCGGGGATATTCTGCATTCACTCCAAACTCGTACTATGAAGAAGCGAGGAACTCTCATGTGTTATATTCCTTTGCTCTATAGGTGGTTTATTTCGCACCTTACTCGGTCAATAATGAAGAATGAGTTAGGATTAAGATGGAACCAAAGGATAATTTCTCTTTCTCACTCTGATATCTATTGGTGTCCTCTCTCTCAAGAAGACATCTTTTTTTTATTGTTGCGGAGAGTTTCCTAATGTGCCACTCCTTGGAATTAGAGGAGGCATCACCTACAACCCCTTTTTAGCCCTACGTCAGTTTAGCTACGCCCGGAGAGATGGTCCTCATGATATGCTCATCTAGAGTATTGTGTTCGACTATTCAAATGACCTGCAAGGTTATCGTCAGAGGTTCATCCATGCTTGGGGAATAATTAAGAAGACTGATAGTAAGGCTTCAGGGCGCAGGAACTCCATCCCTTTGGAGCCATACCTCAAATGGGTGCGAGCTCGTGCTCAAAGTCTTATGATGCCATATGTTGCTACCCTACCAGTGACTTTAGAGCCTATTATTCAAGGGGACGAGTCTCGCATCATTTTTCATCCTGATATGCTGACAAACTTCGAAGAGTTGCAAAAGTCTTGGATCCATCTCAAGGAAGAACGAGATACCTTTGAAACCCAATTCTATGCCAGTGAGAAGAAAGTGTTACAACTGATGAAGAAGCTTTACAAGGAGCAGAGTCTTAATGCCTACATCAACACCAAAAGAAAGCGTCCATGGGAAACCTAGAAGTTTTAGAAGTTTTAATTGTTATTTCTTTGTAAACTTTGATTTAATTTGAACTTACTAATAAAAAATTATTTGCCTCTGGTTTGATTAAAAGAGTTTAAATCCTAAGAAATCCTTGAATACATTACATAAGCATATCATACATATCATCACATAAGCAGGTATTTCAAGACAGGTTTCTTATCTTTTCGCTGTTTATTTCAGCAAAAAGAAATGGCTCTTGAACAAACAGTTAAGGACCTAGAAGCATAAAATGCTCAATTCCAGCAGATGTTCTGGGCTCTAGCTAGGGGACAAGAAGACCCGAAGGCTCTGATTCTCAAAGAAGAACAAGACAAAGAAACCATTGGGTGTCCTTAATATGGGAAGGAGATTCAGCGGACCAGCAAAGCGAGCTATAGACTTCACAACCCTGCCAAACGAGGGAGACAATCACGAAGAGAAGCCAAAAGAAGAAGACAACAACTCGGGGACTGATGAAGAAGAAGCTGATTACTCTGAAGAACAATATCCCCCTACTAATGACAAATACAAACAGCTGGAGGATCGTCTCAATGCAATGGAAATTCAGAGGGTACCTGGTCTGGATTTCAAAGAATTAGGGTTGGTTTCTGGAGTGGTTATCCCACAAAAATTCAAAGTTCCCACTTTTGCAAAATATGATGGTGTTTCAAGTCCCAAGCTTCATCTAAGATCTTATGTCAGGAAGATCCAACCTCACACTGCTGATAGGAATTTGTGGGTGCATTTCTTCCAGGAAATATTATCAGGGACTCAATTGAATGGTTCTATCAGCTGGAGGGAACTAACATTCATAACTGGGAGGATTTGGCTGCTGCTTTCTACAAGAAGTACCAATACAATGGTGACCTCATTCCAACCTGCACACAACTTCAAATCATGTATATGGGTTCTAGAGAGGGCTTCAAAGATTATGCCCAAAAGTGGAGAGATCTTGTGGGAAGAGTCAAGCCTCCTCTGTATGATAGAGAGCTAGTAGATATGTTCTTGGGTACTTTGTCCGGACCGTTTTTCAACCATTTGATCGGATGCTCTTTAGCTGGGTTCACTGAGCTGATATTGACTGGTGAAAGAGTAGAAGTTGGTATCAAGAGTGGTAAGATTCAAAGGGATGCCTTTTCAAGTACACTGAAGAAGCCTTTCATGGAGAAGAAGGAAGTAAGTGTTACCTACAGTCAAAGGAATCAAAGAAAAGCTGAACACCGTCCAATGGTAGGAGTTGTGATGATTTCCAAACCTAAACCAAATCAACAACAAAGCAATCAGCACAGACAGGATGCACCTAGAAGACAGTTCACCCGGATTAACATGTCCTTATATCAGGTTCTGCCACACCTATTAAAGTCTAATCTGGTTACTCTAAGGGAGGCTCCTAAAAATCCAAATACTACATCTCCCCGATTAATCCAAATGCTCGATGTGCCTACCATTCCGACAGTCCGGGGCATGATACAAATGATTGTTGGGCTCTGAAAAACAAAGTACAAGATCTCATTGAGGCAAAGGAGATTGAATTTGACCCTCCAAAACCCCCCCAATGTAATAACTGCACCAATGCCCAAGCATGGCCAGGGTGTTAATGTTGTTGATGACAACCTGTTTGTTTCTTCTGTTGATGAGCTAGATACTCCTCTTCCGATTGTTAAAAAGAATCTCTGGCGAGCCAGTTTATTTCCAAGTTGTGACGAAGGTTTCCACTTGTGTACGTCTCTACCCAATGGTTGTTTATTGTTGAAGATAGGTGTCCAACGCCTGATGAACAACAAAGGAATTTTGTTTAAAAAGACTCCCTCTACGAGAAGTCTGTGTGAAGATATATCAATAATTACCATTTCCGACAATCCTCCCAGGCTCTCCTCCAAAAGACCCATTAGAATTACATTTGTTCCTAAGGTTGCTCCTTTAATTATCACTTTTCTTGGGCTAATACCATATTCCTATGATAAAGTTGTTCCTTGTAATTATGGGGTTGACGTTTACTACCATGGCATCAAGCAAGACTTACTGGCCATTAAGAATGAAGATACTGGAGATATTGATCCTAACATCGACAACATTGTTGGGACCAGTAAAATTACCATAAGCGGAAGGATTTTCTCTCCCGAAATTTCTCCGGAGACTGTTTCCATTCCTTTGGTTATTTCTGTTGCCACTCCTGCTATTACTCATATTGCTACTCCTACTGTCATTCCTACTACTGAGTCAGCTGAGGCTCGAGGCAAAGAAGTACTGGTTGAGCCTTTCCGGACGGAGGCACTTAAAGAAACCATTCATGAGGCCTCTAAAAAAGAAATGGAGGAGATTCTGAAAATCATACGGAAAAGTGACTACAATGTTGTGGAACAATTGGGGTAGACCCCATCAAAAATTTCAATGCTGGCCTTACTGCTATGCTCTGAAGCCCGTGTTAAGGCTTTGGTAAGGTTCCTGAAGTCTGCTCATGTGCCTCAAGTGACTTCTGCCAACCAATTCGAGAACTGCGTTGCTAGTTTGACAGTTGATAATGGACTTAGTTTCTCTGATGTTGATTTAACGTCCAGAGGAAGAAAGCATAATGATGCCCTGCATGTCTCTACTGAGTGCAGGGGTACTAGCCTAGCTCATGTTCTGGTGGATATAGGTTCATCATTGAATGTCTTACTTAAGAATGCTTTGGACAAATTGGACTGCGAAGGACTGAATTTGAAGCCCAAAAATATTATGGTGAGGGCTTTTGATGGTTCTAAAAGAATGGTGCACAGAGAGGTAGACATTCCTATTAAAGTTGGTTCTCAGACCATTGACTCTAATTTTTACATAATGGAAATCCTCCCATCTTACTCATGTTTATTGGATCGCCCTTGGATCCATGGGGCCGGTGCTGTTACTTCTACTCTACATCAAATGTTGAAGTACCCAGTTAATGGAAATATTGTTACAGTCCATGGCGAGGAAGAATATATGGTGAGCCACCTGAACTCTTTCAGGTATGTTGAGATGCACGACGAGTTCATTGAGACCCCCTGCCAAAATTTTGAAGAGGTTCCTCAAACAATTGCTACAACCAAGACTGCTACCGATGTCCCAAAGATTACCTGACCTCCATTGAAGATGGCTTCTCTAAAGGATGCCAAAGCAGTAGTGGAAGAAGGTGGGTGTACCATTTGGGCCAATTCCTTGATATCCCCTACAAATATAACAAGTTTGCCTTGGGTTTTACTTCAGGAGTCCAAAGAGCTGTTAATCGTGCTCGCACCAGAGGACCACCGCTACGCATCAACAACCATGGAATCAATGCTTTAGAGGACAGTGATAGTGAATGTGACATGGACAAATGGATCTTCCCAACTATCAACGGTGGACTAAACAATTGGGAAGCCAGGGATTTTATTCCCATTACTTCTATCCAGGAGTAATTGTCTTTTTGTTTTTGGAATATGTAATATTTGAACAATTTAAACTCTAAAGCCTTATGCTTTACCTGAGGAATAATGGTCTATTTGTGAGGGTTATTGCTTCATCTTCATATGTAATTAATAAATCATTGGACATTTTGCATACAAATTTTACGCTCTCTGTCTTTCTTTTCTGCTTTTATTTTAAAACAGCTATGCTCTCTTACACACACCTATATATCAAACTGCAGATCTACATCCACTCTGGATCCCATTAATAACAGTTTTGCTATTGCAAATTATGACTTTGAAAATCCGATCTACCAAGCCGAGGGCGAAGGTGAGGAAGATTACGAAGTACCATGAGAACTTGCCAGACTGTTACAACATGAGGAAAGGGAAATACATCCTCATGAAGAGTCGACTGAGATAGTAAACTTGGGTACTGAAAAGGATAAAAAATAAGTTAGGATAGGTTCCAACTTGGAGCATAGTGTCAAAGGGCGGTTAATACAGATGTTACATGACTATGTTGAGATCTTTGCCTGGTCATACGAAGACATGCCAGGGCTAGACACTGATATTATGGTTCATCGTCTGCCAACAAAAGAAGACTGGCCTCCAGTGAAGCAAAAGGTTCATTGTAAGCGTCTAGAGATGTTAGAAAATATAAAAGCTAAAGTTATGAAATAGTTCAATGTCGGTTTCTTAGCTATTACCTCTTATCCATAATGGGTTGCTAATGTTGTTCTGGTACCTAAGAAGGACGGTAAGGTACGTAGGTATGTGGATTACAGAGACTTGAATAGGGCAAGCCCCAAGGATGACTTCCCGCTTCCCCATATTGATGTTCTGGTTGAGAACACCATACAACATAAGATATTCTCCTTCATGGACGATTTCTTTGGTTATAATCAGATCAAAATGGTACCGGAAGACATGGAGAAAATAACCTTCATTACACAGTGGGGTAATTTTTGTTATAAAGTCATGCCATTTGGATTTAAGAATCCCAGGGCAACCTATCAGCGTGCTATGGTAGCTTTGTTTCACGATGTTGTACCCCAAAATTTGACCTCTCATGTTTCCCAAGGTTTATTTTACATGGTTGGTTACAAACACTTGCCTAAAGAAAAATGAAATTTTTGAATGATAGCAAAGGGTCTTTCGATTGGCATGCTAACAATGCCTTGCAATTGGCATCTGAGTAATTTCCTTCGATTGTCACATCAGAGCAGTGTCCTTCAATTGGCACATCAGAGTAGTGTCCTTCGATTGGCATAATGGTAAGCTTCGACTGGGCTCCTGAAACCCTTCGACCAAGCATTGGCCCATTAGCTTCGATTGCGTGTTGGTTCCCCTTTCGAGTAAACATTGGTCCAAGTTTCATTTAGGAGAGAATCCCCTACAAGTTCCCTTTGATCCACAAGCAGTGGCCTCATGCATGTATATTCTGATTCACTAGACAATGGCCTCTTTTACGCTTGCTTTGACCTGCCTCATGCTAGCACCCACAAGGCATTGGCTAACTTTGTGCCAGCTTCGACTGGGCAAGGGTCCCCTTTGAAACAATTTTTCATGCTTCGACACGCATGTTAGTCCCTTCGAAGGTGCATTCATGAGATCCCTTCGAAGAAGCATTCATTGGTTCATTCAAAGGACACATGGTTACTGAATATAAGCTTCTCTTACGATGGGTCTTGGTCCTACATGTGGTCAGGCCCAGGCCTTTTGTGCAATGGCATTCGAAGGTGGTGACAAAAGAGGTTTTCGATTGGCCAGATTGAAGTTTTCGTTTGAGTTGTTTGAATCAAGCAGCTATGGCAAGTAGAATCAATCGAAGAAGCCCTGATGAAGGAAACTCTGAAGAGATTCGAATCCAGAGTCATCAAAAAGGACAAATGCTCCGACGAATAGAATTTTGGGCAATTCGAATTGATGTAGATATTGACTTAATTAAAGAAACTCTGATAAGGGAAACTCTGAATCCAGAGTCACCAAAGATATGAGCAATTCAAATTGATGTGGATGGACTCCACCGAAGGAGCTGAATCAGAGCCATTCGAAGGAGGCAATTAGAGCCATTAAAAGGAGGCAATCAGAGCCATTCAAAGAAGGCAATCAGAGCCATTCGAAGAAGGCAATCAGAGTCATCTGAAGGAGAGAATTCGAAAGTCATTTGTGTCCATATTCATTCAAATTCAAAAAGAGAGAAGAATTCCACATCTTTAGCAAAGTTTAAAAATGATATACATGGCCTTTAAAACACCAACTTAATGGTTGTTTATTCCTTTGTCCTCTTGTCCCCTCCATCCCCTCTATATAAGGAGCACACTAGCAAACTTAGAGGAGAGGACAAAAAAAGAGGAGAGACCCACAAGAAATAAAGATACACATACGCTGCTTCATAAGCATACTGAAACTATCAAAGTCCTTACAAATAGTCCCAATCGAAGGAGTCTTCAGCAACACCCTATTCACTCCCTAAAGTCTGCAGAAAGTGCTCCCAATCACCAGCCCCTAAGCAAGCAAGCATCTCCATGCCCAGAAGTGCCAAATCGAAGCTTCCAATTATTGGTAATATTGGTAAAGAGATCAAATTTTGTATGTGCAAGATATATTAAGGACCTGGGTTCGACACCCAAGTCTGTATTTGTTTTGTTTCTAAAATTTGTTGTTGATCCAGCCTGAATAGGTCAAACCGCGCAGGATCGAAGGACCTGGGTTTAATACCCAGGTCCTGTATCCATATTTGGTTAATATTTGTCTGGTGGTTTCAAATTGAAAGGCAGCATCCACCCCCTGGATCAAAAAGCACAGCATCCCTTCTTGGATCGAAAAAAAATCACATTCCCATCTGGATCGAAAATCCCATCATTCTCCCTGAATCGAAAGGCCATGTTTTCCCTTTGAATCGAAGGAGGGTTCTTCTATCTTTAATTTTTCTTTATTCATTTCTTTATTGATTTTAAATTAACTTTAAATAATAAAAAATCACAAAAAAAGTATTAAGTTAGTATTTTTAATTAAACTAATTTTGTAAATCAATTAAATAAGTATTTTAACTATTTTTCTTTAATTTAAAATGAATTAGAACTTAGGACTTGATTTAGATTTAATTTTTTTCTTGTCATAATAATAAACTAAAAAAAGGAACTTAGACTATTTTTCTTGATTAACTTTATTTTCTAAATAGACTTTAGGATAATTAATTTAATTATTTTTCTTAATCAAAAATAAACAAAACCCAAAAAAAAAAGATTTTTTTTCCTTTACTTAGACTCCTTAGGATTTTTAGACATTATACTCAATTCGCGCACATTTATTTACTTTCACATTTTTCATCTTATTGTAACTGCTTCCCAGTTTATAATAGTAACTAGGACTTTACTTTTCGCAATTCTATAATGTACCTCTCACAAAGCCATGTAATAGCATATGATTTACATTCCCGCACTTTACATTTCTGCACTTTAAATTTCTATACATATTAATTGTTAGTAATTAGGCTTGTATGAAAAGACTAATGACAAAAGGTTAGAAAACCTAACACAAAAGATAAAAAAAATAACTGAACATAACATACATTTTACATATACACCTCTAGGGTACCCCACTTTGGTTGCCTTTGGAAATAAAACAGTCATTTCCCTCGAGACAGGGACGCTTTAGCAAAGACCCATAAATTAAAAGATCATAGTCCCTCGATGACCCTACAGTTTCCTTTCAATAAATGATCTAGTCCCTAATCAGATATTGTAAAAGCGTCTCTACATTGTTGCCTTTATGGCTGTATGTCCCTCAAACATCCAACGATAGGGTTACCTACTCAATAATAGTAGGATGGCACTGTCTAAAGGATGAGGAGGAAAAGAACAATCCTTTTCGAGTACAAGTAGATAGTTGTTAGATGCTATGCTCAAAACAAACTATTTGCACTTACACATTTCAGAAACAAATTTCAAAAACATTTACTTTGTCGACACTCTTGAGGACTGATAGAAGAGTTATCACAAATCGAATCGCCGCACTAAGGCGTTTTCAAATACTTTTCAAAAACACAAAGCACAGGGTATTTCAAAAATGAGCTAAGCATCTAAAATCCCGTAGATAACTACGGATGGAAAGGGTGATAACACCTTCCCTTTCCATAATCTACCCCTTACTCAGAAAACTCTAAAAAAGGTATTTTTCTGTTCTTTCCACCCTTTCCTTTGTTGGATAAAAGAAAAGTCGGTGGTGACTCTTGCTTGCCGCAACATTTGCGAACACAAATGCAAAACTAGTATCAACAGTCGGTTCTGCCACCGTATCAGAGTTGGTGACTCTGCTGGGGATTTATAAAAATTGGGGTTACCTTAGAGTCTAGTTCATTGTAAATTGCTTTACCTTATATGCTTTGTTTACTTTACTTTTGAGGGCTTTGTTTGGGTTACTATAGATCCTACACCCAGATCTGGGGCACCTTTTAGGTAAGTAGCAATAGATCGTGGAAACTGTGTGGGGTATACCGACACAATTAAAGCGATAGCTACGTTGATGTAACACTTTGGTTGGTACCAGTAGCCCTTGAGTCGTCAAGGAGAATACGGGGCCGTTGCATGGTGTCATGAAGCATCAACTGACCTTAAAACCTTTAATTGAACAACTTGGCCATTAGGAAGTAGTGAGATAGCCGTCTTTGGTGTAGCCCGAAGTCGGTTGATACTCGATACTACACTCATTGAGATTTGACTCCCTAGTTTGGATTGGTGGCAAGTCAGTTGTCAATCGGAATGAAACTTGTGGGAAAAATCAGTGATATTGAGATCCCTTAGAACTCGGTTACTATTGATAGGACAGGTTGAGACAACTAAACTTCAAGAGGGTACTTACCTATAAACCCCATGCAAGCCTAAACCTAAGGCTGCTTGTGTGACTTGTTTGCTTTCAACTTGAACTACTTGCAGGGTTTTTATTATCTAACAACATGATTTCCTTGCAGGATTTGTTTACAGGCATTATCCAGTAATCTGGATTTCTTGCAGGGTTTACTTTCTTACACCACCTTACACTTTTGCTTAATGCATAGCATGCACATCATAACAACATCACATAGCATCTCCTTAACCATTTCAAGGATCTTAAGGGCCTTCGATGCAGGTTATGATGAACCAGACGTCTAACAAGGGGCAAGGGGATTTATTTTCCTCTAGCCAATGCTGTCAAAAGGACCATAACCTAATAACTTGAGTCAGGGGCGATGACCCACTCGACATGGTGAGCTTGACTCTCATAGAAGGACCTTCAACAATACAAAGTTCTTCTGTCAAAGCTACGGTCAAAATTCAACTTCTGACATTTTCTTGTGTTTACCCCGTGAGATCTTTGAAAACATTTACATATCATACATGTTATTGCATAATAGGTATTCTTCGGACAGGCTTCTTATCCCTTCGCTATTTATTTCAGCAAAAGAAATGGCTCTCAAACAAACAGTGAAGGATCTCCAAGCTCAAAACGCTCAGTTTCAGCAAATGTTCCTGGCTCTGGCTAAGGGGCAGGAGGATCTGAAAGTCCTGATCATCAAAAAGAAGAAGAAGAAGGCAAAGAAGCCGGCTAGTGTCTTGAATGTGGGAAGAAAACTTAGAGGACCAGTCAAGAGAGCTCTAGATATTTCAACTCCATAAAATGAGGGGGATAATAATGAAGAAGATAACAACCTGGGGACTTATGAAGATGAAGCTGACTACTATGAGGAACAATATCCTCTTGCTGATGATAAATACAAACAACTAGAGGATCGTCTCAATATTATGGAGATTCAGCAGATACCTGGCTTGGACTTTGAAGAATTAGGGCTAGTTTGTGGCGTGATCATCCCACCAAAATTCAAGGTTCCCACATTTTCAAAATATGACAGGGTTTCTTGTCCTAAAATTCACTTTAGATCATATGCCAGGAAGATCCAGTGGCACACTGCTTATCGGAAGCTATGGGTCTATCTCTTCCAAGAAAGTTTGGTCGGCACTCAATTGGAGTGGTTCTATCAGCTAGAAGGAACTGACATCCATTCCTGGGAAGACTTGGATGCTGCTTTCTACAAGCAATACCAATACAATGCTGACCTGGAACCAACTCGAGTGCAATTGCAGAATATGTCCATGCGCTCAAGAGAAGGGTTCAAGGAATATGCACAGAAATAGAGGGACCTAGCCGGCAGGGTGCAACCTCCTTTGAATGATCGAGAAATGGTAGACATGTTCATGGGCAATCTGACAGGCCCGTTCTTTAATTTACTGATTGGGAGTTCTTCACCCAGTTTTATGGAGATGTTCTGACTAGGGAAAGGATTGAAATCGGTATCAAGAGTGGGAAGATTCTGATGGTTACATCTTCTATTGCTGAGAAGAAGCCATCTGGTGGCAAAAAAGAAATTAATGTTGTCTATGGCCAAAAGAGCCATAGTAAAAATAACCACTATTAGTCTGTGGGAGTGGTGTTAATGTCTAATCCTACACCTGTTCAACATCAATGGGGAAATAGTCGTAGGATAAAGTATCAAGAGAGGCATTACACTAATATTAATATGCCTTTGTCTCAAGCGTTACAACAACTGCTAAAAGCGAAGCTGATTACACTAAAGGATCCTCCTCAAAAACCTGATACCTCTTCTCCTAAGTACAATCCTAATATAAAATGTGCTTACCATTCTGATAGTCCTGGGCATGACACCGACAGTTGTTGGACTTTGAAGAACAAGATTTAGGATTTGATCGATAACAAGGAGATCAAATTTGAGTCTCTTAAGACCCCAGTGTTATCACTGCTCCCATGCCAAATCATGGTCAAAATTGAGAGCGTTTATTTCATTTGAATTATTAGTTGTAATTTCGTTGTTGCTTAAAACATTTATCTTTATGTCAAACTTTGGTTATTCATATTAATACATTGCATATGTTTGTCTTGAATTATTTCATTCGTATTCATTATATTCAAACTGTGTTTTTACTTCCTTTTTGTGATATTTAACTCCCGATTAAAAAGCTCTAAGCCTTTAGAGGGAGGATGACGAAAACGATACCATAATCTCTATAATATGTTTTTAAATAGACCCCGCTGATGATGTACATGCGTTGTTTCAAATCCTAAACAGTGGAGTTATAAGGAAGATAATCCCTAGTAAACCCCTTTGATCCTAAGAAGTAGGAGTTTTTCTTTTCACACAAATTAAAACCCTTAACCATAACTTGGGGCAGGGTAGTTTTCTCAGTTAATTTAGATGTGTATTCACTCGTAAGCTCTACCTTCATACACGACAAATAGTGTAGAAGATGCACTCCAAAAAATGGTGATGGTTCCACATAATCTTCAAGATAGACAGACATTATTTCTCAAAATAAAAGCCCGTTAAGTCAAAAACCTATGAATGATACTTAAGAAAAACTAGGGCATCCCGCTGACTGTAAACACCAAAGAAATAATTCAGGCAAAAGTAGGGATAACAAAATCAAAAAAGGAAGAGGTCGCTACAAATCCTTAACAAAAAAAGAAAAGGTTACAAAAATGATTGCCTTCTCAAACAAATATTTAATTCTTGAACCATCACCAAGTATCAGAGCAAAGATTCCAGACTCGATCGGGATTTAAACACACAATTAACTGAGCATAGGATTAAAGAACATCACGAAGAACGGGTTGGGTACAAATAAATTTTGAGCCTTTATCCTTTGTTTCTTAAACCGTGAACCAGGCCACGTTACAACCCTTAAAAGTCCTAACTGAAGCATGGGTTAGTTCGAAAGCATACTGTTACAAAAGATATCCTGACTCCTGTAGGATTCGCTATAAATCCTGAGCTGATATCACACTCTTAAAAAAAATTATTTTGCTAAAAAATGAATTTTTAAGCTTCAAGACAGACATAAGCTTTGCATTTTTTAAATACCATTGTTTGCATATGACTATTTGTTCAACATCAGAGAAATTCGCACGACGGATATTCGATGAACAAAAATCTACTCAGTAGACAGAATCACCTAAATGGAAAGACATTCCAATAACATGCCTTTCATAATCAAGGGGCATAACATGGTGTCCAGCTGATCTGGGGCAGTTAAGTCAAGATTCGGGGAACCTCTCAAAAATGTCGAATAGCCAGGAACAGATCTCCATCTGAATCACGTAGGGAATTGGACATGAATTCCAACAAAGAATCATGTACGATCAAACAAACATCTTCTGGAAGTATGGAAACACTTAATACTATGGACAATGACAATTCTCCGTACCCGGTGAACGTGGACATAGTTAGAAAATACTACGCATGGACAAGGACCCGCTAGGATGACTGGCCTAGGAAAAAATAAGGTCATCCCAGCTAACCAAAAGGGTTCGGGCAAAATTAGGGATATACATATGAAAAAAACTATACACCCGCCAAGTTGAAAACCTGAAAAGGCAGCTTGGGCAAAAAAGGGTATCCCGGTGGACCGAAAATCTGAAAGGACAGTCCAGGAAAAAGTTAGGGATTAAAGCGTACGACTATGTCCCGTAATCTCGTCACTTGTCTATCATTAGAAGGTTTATCACCCTAATCTGCATTCACCAAGGACTCTAAGAGTTGGGATAACAGTCAAACCATCTACAAAATCCCCGACACATATTTTCTCCAACAGATACCGAGACAGGGGCATTCTACTACAAGGCCACTTCCATATTCTTAGAGTGTGGCCTAATGATGTAAGGTGTTCTCATACCCTCGGCATAGTAAGAATCTCCAATTACTGCTCCAACATCTAAGAATTCCCCAGTGAAGTCGCCAAGCTTCTCGGTTCCTCAACAGATTTCTTCTCAAAACAACAAAACAGGAATCCCCAACAGAAATATTCTGAATACTCCAGATTCTCATCTAGAAACGGTGGATGTACGATCCAAAGACGAATGTCATCCTGACACTTACTCCAGATTCTCATCTAGAAACGATGCATGTACGATTCAGAGACGGATGTCATCCTGACACTTACTCTAGATTCTCATCTAGAAACGGTTCAGGTACGGTCCAGATACGGATATCATCCTGACAGTTACTTCAGATTCTCATCTAGAAACGGTTCAGGTACGATCCAGAGACGGATGTTATCCTGATACTTATTCAGATCATCATCTAGAAACGATTCAGGTATGATCCAAAGACGGATCATATCCTGATACTTATTCCAGACTATCTTCTAGCAACAGTTCAGTTCATGGAGTTTACCTTCCCCAATAGAGTTTATTTCTCTAACAACAGAAGTTCTCCTCCCAACGTTTTAAATTTTGAAGACCTACATTCTTAATCCCCAACAGTAATTAGGGATTTGTTTTCGGTAGTTTAACAATACCGCAATAGAATGAGTGACACGTTCATATATTGCATTCATACATCATTTTACAAACATCATAGCATACGCAGTACGAATGCATATATCACAATATCGTTTATTTTAGAACATCATTTTCACTTCATGCATCATGACATTGCATGCAGCTAAACCTTTATCTTTTCAAGTAAAGTCTATACACAGACGAATTTTCATATGACCAGACGAATTCCCGGTACTCTGTTAAGGTAAAAATCGTTTGAGATTCCTTCATTATCTATTGAGGTAGTAATCGTCCAAGATTACTTCATTATTTATTGAGGTAGCAATCGTCCAAGATTCCTTCATTATTTGTTGAGGTAGAAATCGTCCAATATTCCTTCATTATTTGTTGAGATAGCAATCATCAAAGATTCCTTCATTATCCATTGAGGAAGCAATCGTCAAATATTCCTTCATTATCTGTCGAGGTAGCAATCGTTCAAGATTCCTTCATTATATGTTGAGGTAGCAATCGTCAAAGATTCCTTCATTATCTGTTGAGGTAGAAATCGTCCAAGATTCCTTCATTATCTATTGAGGTAGAAATCGTCCAAGATTCCTTCATTATCTATTGAGGTAGCAATCATCCAAGATTCCTTCATTATCTGTTGAGGTAGCAATCGTCAAAGATTCCTTCACTATCTATTGAGGTAGCCATCGTCAAAGATTCCTTCATTATCTGTTGAGGTAGCAATCGTCAAAGATTCCTTCATTATCTGTTGAGGCAGGAATCGTCAAAGATTCCTTCATTATCGGTTGAGGTAGCAATCGTCCAAGATTCCTTCATTATCTGTTGAGGTAGCAATCATCCAAGATTCCTTCATTATCTATTAAGTTAGCAATCGTCCAAGATTCCTTCATTATCTGTTGAGGCAACAACCGTCAAAGATTCCTTCATTATCTATTGAGGTAGAAATCGTCAAAGATTCCTTCGTTATCTATTGAGGTAGCAATCATCAAATATTCCTTCATTATCTATCGAGGTAGCAATCGTCCAACATTCCTTCATTATCTATTGAGGTAGGAATCGTTAAAGATTCCTTCATTATCTGTCGAGGAAGAAATCGTTAAAGATTACTTCATTATCCATTAAGGTAGCAATCGTTAAAGATTCCTTCATTATCTGTTGAGGTAGAAATCGTCAAAGATTACTCCGTATAACCCTCCAGAGGTAGTCTAAGACAGACTCATCCTGAAACAGCCCTACACAGGTTTTTCTAATACATTTTCAAGTAACGATTAATTCCCTTATCCCCAGCTAGTTATTGTGAAACCTGGACTCCAACCAGAAAACAAGGAACTCTCATCTCTCCAGTACAGAGATAACTCCTCAGTAGAGCCTTGGACAACTGAAGTTCCTAGATTCTATTCCCCACAGAATTTACTCAAGAAGGAGAACAATAGAAACCCACATTCCCCAACAGAGTCCTCCTCAGATAGCAGGAACAAGAATTCCCTACAAAAAGACCTCTTAGGAAGTCAATCTAAATCCTCAAGTTTAAGAAGATTGAACAGGGGAAACTGTTGTATCCCAAAATTTTCCCTCTCATGTTTCCCAAGGTTTCTTTTACATGGTTGGTTACAAACACTTACCTAAATAAAAATGAAATTTTTGAATGATAACAAAGGGTCTTTCGATTGGCATGCCAACAATGCCTTTCAACTGGCATCTGAGTAATTTCCTTCGATTGGCACATCATAGCAGTGTCCTTTGATTGACACATCAGAGAAGTGTCCTTCGATTGGCATAATGGAAAGCTTCGACTGGGATCCTAAAACCCTTCGACCAAGCATTGGCCCATCAGCTTCGATTGCGTGTTGGTTTCCCTTTCGAGCAAACATTGGTCCAAGTTTCATTTAGTCGAGAATCCCCTACAAGTTCCCTTCGATCCACAAGCAGTGGCCTCCTGCATGTATATTCTGATTCACTAGGCAATGTCCACTTTTACGCTTGCTTTGACCTACCTCATGCTAGCGCCCACAAGGAATTGGCTGCCTTTGTGCCAGCTTCAACTGGGCAAGGGTCCCCTTTGAAATAGTTTTTCATACTTCGACATGCATGTTCGGCCTTTCGAAGGTGCATTCATTAGGTCCCTTCGAAGAGGCATTCATTGGTCCAGTCGAAGGACACATGGTTACTGAATACAAGCTTGTTTTATGATGGGTCTTAGTCCTACATGTGGCAAGGACCAGGCCTTTTGTGCAATGGCATTCGAAGGTGGTGACAAAAGAGGTTTTCGATTGGCTAGATTGACTTTTTGTTTGAGTTGTTTGAATCAAGCAGCTAGGGCAAGTAGACTCAATCGAAGAAGCCCTGATGAAGGAAACTCTGAATAGATTCGAATCCAGAGTCATCAAAAAGGACAAATCCTTTGACAAAGATAATTCTGGGCAATTCGAATTGATGCAGATATTGACTTAATTAAAGAAACTCTGATAAGGGAAACTCTGAATTTAGAGTTATCAACGATCTGAGTAATTCAAATTGATGTGGATGGACTCCATCGAAGGAGCTGAATCAGAGCCATTCGAAGGAGGAAATCAGAGCCATTCTAAGGAGGCAATCAGAGCCATTCGAAGGAGAGCAATCAAAAGTGATTTGTGTCCACATTCATTCAAATTCAAAAAGAGACAATAATTCCACATCTTTGGCAAAGTTTCAAAATGATATTCATGGCTTTTAAAACACCAACTTAATGGATGTTTATTCCTTTGTCCTCTTCCCCCCTCCATCCCCTCTATATAAGGAGCACACTAGCAAGCTTAGAGGAGGGGACGAAAAAAAGAGGACAAACCCACAAGAAAGAAAGATACGCACACGCTGCCTCATAAGCATACTAAAAATATCAAAGTCCTCAAATAGTCCCAATCGAAGAAGTATTCAGCAAAAGCCTATTCACTCTCTAAAGTCTGCAAGAAGTGTTCCCAATCACCATCCCCTAGGCAAGCAAGCATCTTCATGCCCAGAAGTGCCAAATCGAATCTTCCAACTGTTGGTAAGATTGGTAAAGAGATCAAACTTTGTATGTGTATGATATATTAAGGACCTGGGTTCGACACCCAAGTCTGCATTTGTTTTGTATCTACCATTTATTGCAGAGCCAACCTGAATAGGTCAAAGCGCGCAGGATCAAAGGACCTGGGTTTGATACCCAGGTCCTGCATCCATATTTGGTTAACATTTGTCTTGCAGTTTCAAATCGAAAGGCAACATCCACCCCTGGATCGAAAAGCAAAGCATCCCTTCTTGGATCGAAAAAAAATCACATTCCCCTCTAGATCGAAAAGCCCATCATTCTCCCTGAACCGAAAGGCCACGTTTTCCCTTTGAATCGAAGGAGGGTTCTTCTATCTTTAATTTTGCTTTATTCATTTCTCTATTGATTTTAAATTAACTTTAAATCAAATAAAATCACAAAAAAGTATTAAGTTAGTATTTTTAATTAAACTAATTTTGTAAATAAATTAAATAAATTAAATAAATATTTTATCTATTTTTCTTTAATTTAAAATGAATTAGAACTCAGGGCTTGATTTAAATTTAATTGTTTTCTTGTCATAATAAAAAACTAAAAAAAAAAGAACTTAGACTATTTTTCTTGATTAACTTTATTTTCTAAATAGACTTTAGGATAATTAATTTAATTATTTTTCTTAATGAAAAATAAACAAAACTAAAAAAATATTTTTTTTCCTTTACTTAGACTCAGGATTTTTAGACGTTATACTCAATTCGCGCGCATTTATTTACTTTTGCATTTTTCATCTTATTGTAACTGCTTCCCAGTTTGTAATAATAACTAGGACTTTAATTATTGAATTTCTATAATGTACCTCTCACACAACCATGTAATATCGTAGGACTTACATTCACGCACTTTACATTTCAGCACTTTAAATTTCTTTACATATTAACTGTTAGTAATTAGGCTTGTATGGAAATACTAATGACAAAAGGTTAGAAAACCTAACATAAAAGATAAAAAATAACTGAACATAACACATATTGCACATATACACCTCTAGGGTACCCCACTTTGGTTGCCTTCAGAAATAAAACAGTCATGTCCCTCGAGACAGAGACGCTTTAGTAAAGACCCATAAATCAGAAGATCATAGTCCCTAAATGACCCTACAATTGCCTTTCGGTAAATGATCTAGTCCCTAAACAGAAATTGCTAAAGCGTCTCTACATTGTTTCCTTTATGAATATACGTCCCTCAAACATCCAACGATAGCGCTACCTACTCACTAATAGTAGGATGGTAATGTCTAAAGTATAAGGAGGAAAAGAACAAGCCTTTTCGAGTACAAGTGAATAGTTGTTAGATGTTATCCTCAAAACAAACTATACGCACTTACACTTTTCAGAAACAACTTTCAGAAACATTTACTCTGTCAACACTCTTGAGGACCGATACAAGAGTTATCACAAATTGAATTGTCGCACTAAGGCATTTTAAAATACTTTTCAAAAATACAAAGCACAAGGTATTTTAAAAATGAGCTAAGCATCTAAGAGCCCGTAGATAACTACGGATAGAAAGGGTTCTAGCACCTTCTCTTTCCATAATCTACCCCCCTTACTCAGAAAACTCTCGAAAATGTCTTTTTCTGTTCTTTTCACCCTTTTCTTTGTTGGATAAAAGAAAATTCGATGGCGACTCTTGCTTACCACAAAATTTGCAAACACAAATGCAAAACCAGTATTAACAGTCGGTTCTGCCACCGTATCATACACGACATGATCCATCACGAGATAGAGGTCTGTGATCGGTGGATCTGGAACTGACTGTTTAACGCTGGTTCGCGAAATGTCGCGGAAGCAAGAGTCGCCACCGTCTTTTATTTTCTCCAAATGGAAAGGACAAAAGCACAGAAAAATTCCTTAAAGAGATTGCTCTCGGTTCGGGAGGTAGATTATAGAAAGGGAAGGTGTTAGCACCCTTTCTATCCATGGTTATCCATGGGCTCTTAGGTACTTGCTCATTTGTGTTTTCAAAAATGGTTTGTTTGCTTTTCAACTGTGGGTTTTAAAAAAAGTTTCTTTGAAAATTCCAGTTCGACTCTTGTATCGGTCCTCAAGAGTGTTTGAAAATTTGCTTTCGAAAGCTTTTGAAAATGTGTTGGTGTGAAAAGTATTTTTGAATTTTGTTTTGAAATTCAGAGCAAGTATCCATGAGAACCTACCTACCCTAAGGAATTCGTCTGTGTAGATGTCCTTTAAAGTAGTGCCATCCCACCATTGAGAGGTAGGTAGCACCACCGTTGGAGGTGTTCGGGTCAATTCGAGTTTAGGGACATGGTGATCACCAGAGCAATGGGAAGACACCTTAGAAGCTACCCTCATGCCAGGTTCCCGGATCATGAGGACTTACTAAGACGTCCTCTACTCGACGATCACCTTTCGAGGCAAGGCAACAGTGAGGCGTACCCTAGGGGTGGTGTGTGATTTGTGTGTCAGATTCATTTATTTTGTCTTATTATGTCAAAGTGATCCATGCGTTTGTTTTTATTTTAGGCCATTCATTCTTGCATGCATTTATTTAACAGTTAAAAAGATGCGGAAAATTAAAAGTTCTAAACTATTACAAAGGCGCGGGTCCACATCGCCAAAATAAAATCCAGGACCCGATTTGACAGAAAGTAAATAAAAGTAAAGTAAAGTGCGAGAAATTAAGTTTACACGGCTTTGGGAGAATTATATAAATATTAAAAAGAAGGAAATAAATGAAATGCGCGAATTGGAATTAAAATTGGAAACGAGGGCGTTGGACCCTTTTTAATGAAATTAAATTAAATGATTAAATTAATTAAATTAAAATGAGAAAAGAAATTGTTTTGAGATTTTTGGAATTGTGAATTTTTATGAGAAAGATTAAATGAAATTAAAACATTAACCCTAATTCTAATTTTATTTATTAAGCAAAAATATTAAAGTTGAACCTAAATTAACCTAACTATTTACATGCAATTTGATTTATAAAAATAAATAATATTTAATTATTAATGAAAAGAAAAGAAAAAGGATAAAAAATTAATACAAACCCTAATTCTACAAATTTTAAGTTTATTAGAAAAATATTTGAATTAAACCTAATTTAATAGCTAAAATTAATGAATAATATTTATTTACAAAAATATTATAATAAAATATATTTTTAATTTTTATGGCCTTTCTGATTTTTTTGTGTGTTTTTATATTATTATGAAAATAATTAATTAAAGAATTAAATCAAAAAATTAATTAAAACAAGAAATAGAAAAATATGAGAAAAGGAATTAGGAATGCAAACCATGGGGGTCTGTCCCCAAATAGGAGGTTTTGCTTAGCAATTTGGGCCCATTTGTTTAAGGCCTTGTCTGACTTTTTGGCTAGCATGGAGCTCCATTGACTAATGCTTAGGGTGTTCTCCCAGTCTGGACCCTTTGATTCATCTCAGTAGGCACGTGGATGGCTTGATGTTGATGATGTATGATGCACCCTAGCACTGAAACTGCACATAAGCGTTAATAGAAAAATAATATGAAAGGGGTGGGGGACCTGGGATCGAACCCAAGTCCTGTAGATTACCATACACATGCCTGACCAACTGCTCCACTTGCGCGCTTTGATATTTATGTAACTAAAGAATAATATAATATGAAACAACAATTAGTGGGAAATTTAGCGCGAATTTTCAAACAACCCAATCACTGCTGGCCACATAATCATCTTCTTCATCGCTTTGTTTGTCCCTGAAAATAAAAAAGGGTTAGCGGGGGTTTTGAACCCCCCCCCCCCCCCCCCCAAAACATGCTTGATTTCAAAATAACGATTAGGCCATATGGCCACATAAATTAGGCGCGAGGGTTCCGTTTAAATCGTCCAGGCATACTGAGTTTGGTCATGGTATTGAGATGTCTCAATTTTACAATGGTGAGAAACGCCCAAATTAAAAGCTTGGTAACCCTAGCATCCTTTAATGGTGAATCCTTATATAACGCGTAAAAACTCAATCAAAGCATATGGTTAGTCTCAGAATCATCCAATTAGTACAAATCCATGAAAAAAATACAATGAATATGCTTGAATATTAAAACACGATTATGAACAAAATGTGAAAAAGTTTGAATCCCCTATACCGATTATGGGCGTTAGAGACGTGGAAAGCGATTCAGAAACGTTTCTTGATGTCTCAGGAAGGTGATGAGATGATTATTTCAGCTTGAATCGCCCTGGAAGACAGTTTTCAGTATTGGACTTTTTTGAGAAAATTCAAGTTTTTGTTATGGCTTTTCTGCGCAGCTGAGAGATCATATGCATTAGGGTTTGCATGAGTACTTATATGTGAATGATTAGGGTAGGTTTTTTTGTCCAAGGAATCAAGGAATTGATGTATGGAAGATTTGATTTTCATGCATAATGTTTTCAATCTTTTTCACATGCTTTTGATGCCAATCATATCCAATCACCATGATTCTTTCTATATCTGATTATGCACGAAATATTGAGCCTATTCCATGCACAAAAAGATTTAAAACATTAGGTTTAGCATTTTTCACCTATTTAATTTAATTAAATGAATTATTAATAATTAAAAATCCAAATAAATAAATAAAAATGATAAAAAAACTTCCCTTTGGGCCAAATAGTCGTGCACATGCCTTGGATGATGAATTGTGGAAGAAAAAGAGGCCCATTAGCATTTTTAAGACCTTTGAAGCAATGTTGACTTTTCAAAATATCCAAAAATTTCCCAACTTCCACAAGGCATAACTTGCTCAATTTTTAAGCTTTGCTCATGTTCTTGGACATTTTAGAAAGGTCTTTGAGTCCTCTAACCAATATCTTTGATCCCATGTCATTTTGAGTTACCAATCTCAAGTTATGGCCTTTGACTTAAAGTCCCTTTTTGTTGACTTTTAAAAATGACCTATAATGTTGAAATTGATAACTTTTTGTGAGAGCATTTATTGGACTTGAAGTGTGAAGATGAGTTGTAGGAAATGTCTTTCTATTCACAATGAGCTTTGGATGGAATTTTTCTGATAAACCATGTGAAAGTTATGCCTTGGTCAAGTTACAGTTGACTTTTTCAACTGTCCAAATATGGAAACTTTTGCATCTTGAGACTTTTTGAGCCAAGATTTGAGAATCATGATCAAGCATTGATCAAATGATGTTTGTGACTTCAAAATGAGATGTTGACCAAAAATTTGAACTTTTGACTGTCAAATGACCATTTTGCCCCTACAGTTGACTAAAGTGCAATTAGGGTTTTTGACTGTGCAATTTTGTGCTGTAAGTCTTGAAGCTTGGTATGAGGATGCTTGACCATGTTTGTAGGCATGTGGGACTTGATTGGACCCTTGGAAACTTCATTTTCTTTGTCAGAACCAAAACCCTAATTTTTGACTGTTAGGAGGCTCTTGAACTGTGCAACCCTTGGGGGGATTTTGCAGCCTTGGCTTGGCAAATCTTGAAGAATATGGGAGGGCAAATTTTGGGGTACAACAGTTGCCCCTGTTCAATCTTCTTAGACCTGAGGATGCAGATTGGCTGACGTGCCTTTCGTAATCCGAAGGTGGAAGATGATTGAACACTAGAGTGCCCAGAAATTTGCGCTCACATAGTAGTGTGACGGGGGAATGGGCTTATAGATGCCATTTAGAGATTGATGGATAGGATGATGGGCTTATAGATGCCATGCTAAGAGATGATGGGTAGGTGGATGGGCTTATAGATGCCATCTGGGTGTCGATCGCGTAAGAGATTCCTTAGCGAGAACTTGCGTACCTGAAAAAGAAAATGATTACCTGGCCTGTTTACAGGAGCTGGTCTTCAAACTCTTTGTATAGATGCGCCCTGACTGGTTACAGGAATCGAATCTGGAGCTTCAAACGGCGATGAATGAACCAGGGATGGTTACTACCTCAACAGGAACGGTGAGAGAACCTTGGACGATTACTACCTCAACAGGAACGCTGAGAGAATCTTGGACGATTACTACCTCAACAGGAACGCTGAGAGAATCTTGGGCGACTTCAACCTCAACAGTAATCATTGAGCAAATCTTGGGCGACTTTAACCTCAACAGTAATCATTGAGAGAATCTTGGGCGACTTCAACCTCAACAGTAATCATTGAGAAAGTCTTGGGCGACTTCAACCTCAACAGTAATCATTGAGAGAATCTTGGGCGACTTCAACCTCAACAGTAATCATTGAGAGAATCTTAGGCGATTTCAACCTCAACAGTAATCATTGAGAGAATCTTGGGCGACTTCAACCTCAACAGTAATCATTGAGAGAATCTTGGGCGACTTCAACCTCAACAGTAATCATTGAGAGAATCTTGGGCGACTTCAACCTCAACAGTAGTCATTGAGAGAATCTTGGATAACTTCTACTTCAACAGTAACGCTGAGAGAATCTTGGGGCGATTACTACCTCCGCAGTAACAGGGAGAGAACCACAGACGACTACAACCTCAACAGTAATCATTGAGAGAATCTTGGATAACTTCTACTTCAACAGTAACGCTGAGAGAATCTTGGGGCGATTACTACCTTCGCAGTAACAGGGAGAGAACCACATGCGACTACAACCTCAACAGTAATCATTGAGAGAATCTTGGATATCTTCTACTGAGTCTTTATCAGGAAAATCTGTTAGGGGTCGATTTATCTGGACTAGAGAAGGCCTTTGACTGGATAAGAAACAGAAAATCTTAGGGTCGATTAACTGAACCGGTCTAGGTCTTGAAATCTTCAAATGGATAAGCAACAGGGAGATCTTAGGGTCGATCTGACTGAACCAGAGAAGGCCTTGGACTGGATAAGAAACAGAAAAATCTTAGGGTCGACTTAACTGAACCGGTCTAGGTCTTGAAATAGCTGAGAACTTAACTGAATCTTTCCTGAAAGGTAAAGGTCAGTCATATGCAATGCATGACATGGATCAAGCAGTGATGTTCTCAACATAATGAGATTTGTATGATATGATGCGTATATGCATGTATCATGATGTATAACAATGTGATGTTATGAATGTATCTTCGTCTGGGAAAATAGATCCTTGACGGATGTCGGGAAGTCAAATCCTGGGCTGATGTTGAAGAGTGAGATTCTTCGTTTCCGTTGGGGATGATGATTGCAAGAATACCGATAGGAGAAGATGACTCCGTTGGGGAATAAACTTGGCGAATAGATTACTCTGCGGGGAAAGAGAGGTACTTTGCTGAGGTTGATGAGGATAACTCCGCTGGGGATACCGTTGTTGTGCTCTGTTGGAAGTTTTGATGAACTCCGCTGGGGAATAAGAAGAACTTTGCCGAGGACGATCTTTCCATGGCAATTGGCTGAGGATAACCCATTTATATCCTGGTGGGGAGATTACCTTCTGAATACAGTCGGGGGAGACGCGTTCGTGCTCTGCAGGGGATAAGCTTTCCAGAATCTACTGGGGATAAGCTTCCTACTGGGGAGATGGATTGAAATTTCCTAGGGAAACTTTTCAGATTGGACTGGGGAATGGCTCCACTGGGTGTCCGGTATTCCTCCGGGGAACAATCTTAGATCAAGACTGTCGGGGATGCTCGTTAAGAGTGTTTGTATACTGCTGAGGAATGTTGAGATCTGTTGGGGATACCCAACTTCCTTAAGGCTGACGGAGTAGGCTAACTCTGCTCGGGGAGAGTGTCGTTGACTTGCTAGGAGATATTGTGCCTTGTTAGGGCTGATGGGAGAGAATTATTGAATCTTGGCTCACTCTCTAGGGAATTAAGGCATCTTGGTTGCTCTTCGGCCGAACCTACCTTAGTACCCTGGTGGACAGAGTAATTAGATCGCTTTAGACAACTCATTATTGCCCCTGTTTCTGTGCGAGAAGGTACCTGTGGAGGTGCTTGATGATTGCCGATTGACAAATCTTCTTCTGGTAGGCAAGTGACGAGATGCCGGGACATAGTCGTACGCTTTTGATCCCTAACTTTTGCCTGGACCGCCCTTTCGGGTTTTCAGTCCACCGGGATACCCATTTTTGCCCAAGCCGCCTTTGCAGGTTTTCGACTTGCCGGGTGTACAGATTTTTCCATTTCATCCCTTATTTTTGCCCGAACCCTTTTGGTTCGTCGGGAAGCCCTTATTTTTGCCTAGGTGTGTCAACCTAGCGGGTCTTTGATTTTGCGTAGTATTTTTTCGACTATGTCCGTGCTTTCAGAATATAGGGAGTTGCCCCTGTTAGAAGTGTTTTGCCAGGCCACCAGAAGGTGTTTGATCAGACAAGATTCGTTGTTGGAATGCCCCAAGTGACTCAGGCGGAGATCTGCCCCAGGTTGTTTGGCCTCTTGAGAGATTCTCCGAATCTTGATTGGACTGCCCCTTGATTGGAAGTGCTTATGTTCACTAGGCTTTCATCGTGCGAATTTCCCTACTGTTCAAACAAATAGTCATATGTAAACAATGTTATATCAAAAATGCAAAGCTTATGTCTGTCTTGAAGATTTTGAAAATGCATTCTTTTTCATAAAACAAGTGAATGTTTGTAAAATGTGATGTCAACTCCGTATTTACCGTAGGCCTTAAGGAGTCAGGATACCTTTTGTAACAGTATGCTTTCGAACTAACCCATGCTTCAGCTAGGACTTTTAAGGGTTATAACGTGGCCTGGTTCATGGTTCAAGAAACAAAGGATAAAGGCTCAAATTATTTGTACCCACCCGCTCTTCGTGATGTTCTCCAAACCTAAACTCAGTTGATCATACGTTAGACCTTGTTTGAGTCTTTGCTCTGATTTTTCGGTGATGATTCAGATATTGATAACTTATTTTGAATAGGCAGTCCTTCCTTTTTTGTTGAGGGTTTGTAAGACCTCTTTCTTTTTGATTTTTCTATCCCTGAATTTTGCCTGAACTGTTTCTTTTGTGATTACAGTCAGCGGGATGCCCCCGTTTTGTAAGTCTCCTTCATAGGTTTTGACTTAATGGGATTTTTTATTTTGAGAGATATAATGACTGCCTGTCCTTCTTGATTATTCGGAACCATCACCGTCTTTCTTTGTTTTGTAAGGACCTCTTTGGTGCCATTCGTTATGCACTTGGATCAACTAAGATACTACCCTGCCCCAGGTTATGATTAAGGGTTTTAAATTTCGAAAAGAAAAACTCCTACTTCTTTGGCTCAGAGGGGTTGACGAGGGATTATCTTCCTTATAACTCCAGTGTTTAGGGATTTGAAACAATGCCTGTACTTCATCAGCGGGGTCTGTTCAAAAGCATATTGTAATGATCGTGGTATCGTTTTCGTCATCCTCCCTCAAGAGGCTTAGAATTATTAATCGAGAGTTGACATCAGAAAAAATATGAAAATAATTTGCATATAGTGAATACGAATATATTGCTTCAAAACAGACATATGCAATGCATTAATGAAGTAACAACGTTTAATATGAGCAAATGTTTGAACAATCAAAAGAAAATTACAACTTGAAAGATTCTAATGAACAAAATTTTCTCAATCCTAGCCATGTTTTGGCAAGGGAGCAGTGATCACATTGGGAGTCTCGGCGGGCTCGAACTCGATCTCTTTAGCATCGATCATGTTCTGAATCTTGTACTTTAGTGCCAAACAATCCTCAGTATCGTGCCCCGGGCTACCAGAATGGTAAGCGCACCTTGCTTCTGGGTTGTAATTTGGAGAGGAAGTCTTTGGATTTGCAGGAGGGTTGATCACCGCAATCAGGTTCATCCTTAACATGTGCTGCAAAGCTCGGGACCATGGCATGTTGATGTTGGTGAATTGTCTCTTAGGCTCGTCCGACCTGTTCTGATCAACCCGCTGTTCTTGGCGAGGTCGTTGTTGGACTTGTGAAGTAGTAGCAACTCGGAGAGGTCTATTCATTGGACCCGGCCTTTGCCCTCTTAGAAGCTGGTCCATGACCTGGTCCCTGATTTGGGCTGGTTGCTTCATGCCTTGAGGAAGCTGACTGATCATGGCCCTCAGCTCTCCTTGCTCCCGAGCTAAACCTTGAATGAGGGCCCTTTGCCCCAGCATCTGGGTTTTCAACGTGTCTACCTCAGCTTGTAGACGTTTCAGCTGCTCGTCCTTGTCATCTTCAGGACTCTTTCTGATCAGATTCCCCATGAGGAGTGTCCTCAACTCTTCCTGCCCCTTGGATAGGCTTAGGAAGATCTCCTTGAACTGAGTCTCTTGAGTGTGAAGGTCCTGGTTATCTTGTTGGGAAGCCAATGCTGAAATAAACAGCGCAGATGGGTAAGTGACCTGCAACAAGAGTACCTGCAGTGCAATGATATGTATGATATGCATGCGATGTTTTCAAGGACCTCGCAGGGTAAACAAGAAATTTGTTAAAATTTGAATCCGGTGGCTTGATGGAAGGAACTTCCTCTTGTAGAGAGTCCTTCTTCAAGGGTCAAAGGCTCACCATATCCAGTGGGTCATAGCCTCTGACTTTAGTCATCATGTCTGGTTTTGATTTCCAAACAACCTTGGTTAGGGGAACCTTCTTCAAGAGTCAGAGCTCACCATATCAAGTGGATCATAGCCCCTGACAACCTTGGCTAGAGGAAAATAAATCCTCTTTGCCCCTTGCTGGGATAGTTGATTCACCATGACCTGCATCACAAGCCCTTGAGATCCTTGAAATGGGTTAGGATGTATGCAATGGAATGATGTTATGTTATGCATGGGGTAATGTAAGTAACCCCGTTATGAGTCCCAATTAAGGACTGCAAACCAAAACCTGCAAGAAACTCAAGTAAAACCTGTCATGAGTCCCAATTAAGGACTAAAACAAAACCTGCCAGAAACTCGGTAAGCCTTGTTATGAGTCCTAATTAAGGACTAAATAAAACCTGCAAGAAACTTAGTAAACCCTGTTATGGGTCCCAATTAAGGACTAAAACAAAACCTGCAAGTAGTTCATGTGTCAGATAAAGCATGCAAGTAGTCAAGTACGAAGGCACACAAGTCACACAAGAGAGCCCTTAGAGTTTAGGCCAGCATGGGGTCTGGGTATTACCCTCTTGAAGTTGGTGGGTTCAACCTGTCCTATTAGAAGTAACCGAGTTCTAAGGGTCCCAATATCATTGGATTGCTTTCATTGTTCATCGTTTCGATTTAGCCACTGAACTGGCGACCGAAATATTCCAAGAAAACAACCCTCAATTGAATGTAGTATCGAGTATCAACCAACCTCAGACTGCACCAAAGTCAGTTATCTCACTACCCTAAAGAGGCCAAGATAGTTCAATTAAGGTTCCTAAGGTTTGTTGATGCTTCACGACACCACGTGGAGGCCCCGTACTCTCCTTGACGGAACTCAAGGGTTACCGGTACACACCAAAGTGCCACATCAACGTAGCAGACTGTTTCAACCATGTCGGTATACCCCGCACAGTTCCCTCACAGCCTTGTTGCTACTTTCTAAGAAGGTATCCCCAGATCCGAGTTAGGATCTATAGAACTCCCAAGACAGTCCCACAATTTAAAGCAAGCAAAGAAAGCAATTGAAAACACAGTGATCTTAGTCCTAAGGCACACCTCACTTTATAAGAGTCCCCAGCAGAGTCGCCAGTTCTGTGATCGGTGGATCTGGAACTGACTGTTTAACGCTGGTTCGCGAAATGTCGCGGAAGCAAGAGTCGCCACCGTCTTTTATTTTCTCCAAATGGAAAGGACAAAAGCACATAAAAAGTCCTTAAAGAGATTGCTCTCGGTTCGGGAGGTAGATTATAGAAAGGGAAGGTGTTAGCACCCTTTCTATCCATGGTTATCCATGGGCTCTTAGGTACTTACTCATTTGTGTTTTCAAAAATGGTTTGTTTGCTTTTCAACTGTGGGTTTTAAAAAAAGTTTCTTTGAAAATTCCAGTTCGACTCTTGTATCGGTCCTCAAGAGTGTTTGAAAATTTGCTTTCGAAAGCTTTTGAAAATGTGTTGGTGTGAAAAGTATTTTTGAATTTTGTTTTGAAATTCAGAGCAAGTATCCATGAGAACCTACCTACCCTAAGGAATTCTTCTGTGTAGATGTCCTTTAAAGTAGTGCCATCCCACCATTGAGAGGTAGGTAGCACCACCGTTGGAGGTGTTCGGGTCAATTCGAGTTTAGGGACATGGTGATCACCAGAGCAATGGGAAGACACCTTAGAAGCTACCCTCATGCCAGGTTCCCGGATCATGAGGACTTACTAAGACGTCCTCTACTCGACGATCACCTTTCGAGGCAAGGCAACAGTGAGGCGTACCCTAGGGGTGGTGTGTGATTTGTGTGTCAGATTCATTTATTTTGTCTTATTATGTCAAAGTGATCCATGCGTTTGTTTTTATTTTAGGCCATTCATTCTTGCATGCATTTATTTAACAGTTAAAAAGATGCGGAAAATTAAAAGTTCTAAACTATTACAAAGGCGCGGGTCCACATCGCCAAAATAAAATCCAGGACCCGATTTGACAGAAAGTAAATAAAAGTAAAGTAAAGTGCGAGAAATTAAGTTTACACGGCTTTGGGAGAATTACATAAATATTAAAAAGAAGGAAATAAATGAAATGCGCGAATTGGAATTAAAATTGGAAACGAGGGCGTTGGACCCTTTTTAATGAAATTAAATTAAATGATTAAATTAATTAAATTAAAATGAGAAAAGAAATTGTTTTGAGATTTTTGGAATTGTGAATTTTTATGAGAAAGATTAAATGAAATTAAAACATTAACCCTAATTCTAATTTTATTTATTAAGCAAAAATATTAAAGTTGAACCTAAATTAACCTAACTATTTACATGCAATTTGATTTATAAAAATAAATAATATTTAATTATTAATGAAAAGAAAAGAAAAAGGATAAAAAATTAATACAAACCCTAATTCTACAAATTTTAAGTTTATTAGAAAAATATTTGAATTAAACCTAATTTAATAGCTAAAATTAATGAATAATATTTATTTACAAAAATATTATAATAAAATATATTTTTAATTTTTATGGCCTTTCTGATTTTTTTGTGTTTTTTTATATTATTATGAAAATAATTAATTAAAGAATTAAATCAAAAAATTAATTAAAACAAGAAATAAAAAAATATGAGAAAAGGAATTAGGAATGCAAACCATGGGGGTCTGTCCCCAAATAGGAGGTTTTGCTTAGCAATTTGGGCCCATTTGTTTAAGGCCTTGTCTGACTTTTTGGCTAGCATGGAGCTCCATTGACTAATGCTTAGGGTGTTCTCCCAGTCTGGACCCTTTGATTCATCTCAGTAGGCACGTGGATGGCTTGATGTTGATGATGTATGATGCACCCTAGCACTGAAACTGCACATAAGCGTTAATAGAAAAATAATATGAAAGGGGTGGGGGACCTGGGATCGAACCCAGGTCCTGTAGATTACCATACACATGCCTGACCAACTGCTCCACTTGCGCGCTTTGATATTTATGTAACTAAAGAATAATATAATATGAAACAACAATTAGTGGGAAATTTAGCGCGAATTTTTAAACAACCCAATCACTGCTGGCCACATAATCATCTTCTTCATTGCTTTGTTTGTCCCTGAAAATAAAAAAGGGTTAGCGGGGGTTTTGAACCCCCCCCCCCACCCCCCAAAACATGCTTGATTTCAAAATAACGATTAGGCCATATGGCCATATAAATTAGGCGCGAGGGTTCCGTTTAAATCGTCCAGGCATACTGAGTTTGGTCATGGTATTGAGATGTCTCAATTTTACAATGGTGAGAAACGCCCAAATTAAAAGCTTGGTAACCCTAGCATCCTTTAATGGTGAATCCTTATATAACGCGTAAAAACTCAATCAAAGCATATGGTTAGTCTCAGAATCATCCAATTAGTACAAATCCATGAAAAAAATACAATGAATATGCTTGAATATTAAAACACGATTATGAACAAAATGTGAAAAAGTTTGAATCCCCTATACCGATTCTGGGCGTTAGAGACGTGGAAAGCGATTCAGAAACGTTTCTTGATGTCTCAGGAAGGTGATGAGATGATTATTTCAGCTTGAATCGCCCTGGAAGACAGTTTTCAGTATTGGACTTTTTTGAGAAAATTCAAGTTTTTGTTATGGCTTTTCTGCGCAGCTGAGAGATCATATGCATTAGGGTTTGCATGAGTACTTATATGTGAATGATTAGGGTAGGTTTTTTTGTCCAAGGAATCAAGGAATTGATGTATGGAAGATTTGATTTTCATGCATAATGTTTTCAATCTTTTTCACATGCTTTTGATGCCAATCATATCCAATCACCATGATTCTTTCTATATCTGATTATGCACGAAATATTGAGCCTATTCCATGCACAAAAAGATTTAAAACATTAGGTTTAGCATTTTTCACCTATTTAATTTAATTAAATGAATTATTAATAATTAAAAATCCAAATAAATAAATAAAAATGATAAAAAAAACTTCCCTTTGGGCCAAATAGTCATGCACATGCCTTGGATGATGAATTGTGGAAGAAAAAGAGGCCCATTAGCATTTTTAAGACCTTTGAAGCAATGTTGACTTTTCAAAATATCCAAAATTTCCCAACTTCCACAAGGCATAACTTGCTCAATATTTAAGCTTTGCTCATGTTCTTGGACATTTTGGAAAGGTCTTTGAGTCCTCTAACCAATGTCTTTGGTCCCATGTCATTTTGATTTACCAATCTGAAGTTATGGCCTTTGACTTAAAGTCCCTTTTTGTTGACTTTTGAAAATGACCTATAATGTTGAAATTGATAACTTTTTGTGAGAGCATTTCTTGGACTTGAAGTGTGAAGATGAGTTGTAGGAAATGTCTTTCTCTTAACAATGAGCTTTGGATGGAATTTTTCTGATAAACCATGTGAAAGTTATGCCTTGGTCAAGTTACAGTTGACTTTTTCAATTGTCCAAATATGGAAACTTTTGCATCTTTAGACTTTTTGAGCCAAGCTTTGAGAATCATGATCAAGCATTGATCAAATGATGTTTGTGACTTCAAAATGAGATGTTGACCAAAAATTTGAACTTTTGACTGTCAAATGACCATTTTGCCCCTATAGTTGACTGTAGTGCAATTAGGGTTTTTGACTGTGCAATTTTGTGCTGTAAGTCTTGAAGCTTGGTATGAGGATGCTTGACCATGTTTGTAGGCATGTGGGACTTGATTGGACCCTTGGAAACTTCATTTTCTTTTTCATAACTAAAACCCTAATTTTTTACTGTTAGGAGGCTCTTGAACTGTGCAACCCTTGGGGGGATTTTGCAGCCTTGGCTTGGCAAATCTTGAAGAATATGGGAGGGCAAATTTTGGGGTACAACAAGGTCTATGTCGATGATATGATAGCCATGTCACAGACTGAAGAAGAGCAACTTGATCACTTGCAAAAGCTGTTTGAAAGACTGAAGAAGTACAGGCTGAGACTGAACCCGAATAAGTGCACCTTTGGAGTAAGATCTGGTAAGATCTTAGGCTTCATTGTTAGCGGTAAAGGTATTGAAGTAGACCCTGCAAATGTTAAAGCTATACAAGAAGTGCCAACTCCCTGCACTGAGAAGGAGATCAGGAGATTCTTGGGACGTCTGAACTACATTTCCAGATTCATTTCCTATCTAACCGCTACTTGTTAACCCATCTTCAAATTACTGAAGAAAGATCAAGCAGTAAAGTGGAATGACGACTTCCAGACCTCCTTTGAAAAAATCAAATAATATCTTCAAGAGCCTCCAATTTTAATGTCGTCGGTTGAAGGAAGACCTTTGATCATGTACTTAAGAGTATTGGGGAATTCAATAGGGTGTATGTTGGGGCAGCATGACGAGTCTGGTCGAAAAGAGCATGCAATCTACTACCTTAGAAAAAAGCTTACCGACTGTGAAACGAGATACTCACTGCTCGAGAAAACTTGTTGCACTTTGCCATGGGATGCTCGCCGACCGAGACAGTATATGTTGGCTCACACTACCTTGTTGATATCTAAAATGGATCCTATCAAGTACATCTTTAAGAAGCCCGCTCTCTCCAGAAGAATAGCAAGATGGAAAATGGTCCTGACCGAATATGATATTCAGTACACAACCTAGAAAGCAATCAAGGGAAGTGTATTAGCTGATCATTTGGCTCATCAAGCTGTGGACGACTACAAATCCATGAATTTTGAATTCTTGGACGAGAACATCATGTTAGTGACTGATTGTGAAAAACCTAAACCGGAAGAAGGACCTCAAAAGGGATCCCGATGGACTATGGTTTTTGATGGAGCTTCCAACACACTTGGAAATTCCATTGGTGTTGTGATTATCTCCCCCGAGGGCTGCCATACACCCTTCACTTCCAGTTTATGTTTCAATTGTACTAACAATATGGCTGAATATGAAGCATGTATCATGGGTCTCAGGGCTGATATCGATTTGAGAATCAAATTCCTAAATGTATATGGAGACCCGACCCTGGTAATCAGTCAAATCAAAGGAGAATGGGACACGAAGCATCCTAATCTCATCCCTTACTGGGATCATGTGCTGACATTGATTCCATGTTTTGAAGAAGTTACGTTTGATAATTTTCCACGAAAGGAAAATCAATTAGCGGACGCGCTAGCTACTATGTCATCCATGTTCAAAGTCAGATGGGATAACGAAGCCCCTCATATCACTATTGAGAGATTGGATGAATCGGCATACTGTTATGAGATTGATGCTGAGGGAGTATAAGGAAATACTTGGTTCCACGAGGTGAAAAGGTATCTCGAAGATCAAGAGTATCCTAAGGGGGCTTTCGTAAATGATAAGAAGGTTCTCTATCAAGTTTTTCCTCAGTAACATAATTCTCTACAAGTGCAACCACGATTCTACTTTGCTTCGGTGTATGGATAAGAGTGAACCATAGATGATCATGGAAGACATACACGAAGGTACCTTTGGCACCCATTCTAGTGGGCACATAATGGCTAAAAATATCCTACGGGAAGGATACTACTGGTCTACTATAGAAGCAGACTGTTATCAGCATTCACGAACTTGTCACAAGTGCCTAATCTATGCTGACAAAGTACATGTGCCTCCGGTTCCCTTGAACGTCTTAACTGCTCCTTGGCCATTCGCATTGTGGGGCATTGATATGATTGGAGAGATTAGACCTATTGCTTCCAATGGGCACCGTTTCATCCTTGTCTCCATTGATTACTTCACGAAGTGGGTAGAGGTAGCCTCTTTTTCTTCAGTTACCAAGAATTTCGTGGCTCGGTTTATAAAACATAACCTTATATATCGGTATGGTATTCTAGAAAGAATCATTACAGACAACGGTACCAATATCAATAATACCATGATCACTGAGCTATGCATACAATTCAAGATTCAGCATCATAACTCTTATACTTACCGGCCAAAGATGAATGGCGTTGTAGAGGCTGTTAATAAAAACATTCATAAGATCATACAGAAGATGACGGTGACATACAAAGACTGGAATAAGATGTTACCATTTTCTCTTCATGGTTACCGTACCTCAGTACGTACGTCAATAGGGGTAACTCCTTTCTCCCGGGTATATTGTATGGAAGTTGTCCTACCCATTGAAGTCCAGATCCCTTCCTTGAAAATCATGAAGGATGCAGGTTTGAATGAAGACGAATGGGTCCAGACTCGACTTGACCAGTTGAACCTAATTGATAAGAAGAAGCTTGCGGTTGTCTGTCATGGTCAGATGTACCAAAAACTTATGATTAAAGCTTTTAACAAGAAGGTCAGACGCCAGGTATATCAGGTAGGTGACCTAACAATCAAGCGCATTATCCTGCCGCAAGGTGATCCCAGGGGAAAATGGACTCCCACATACAAAGGGCCATTTATGATCAAGAACATATTTTCTGGTGGAGATATGATTTTAACTACTATGGACGGTGATGACCTTCCACACCCTGTGAACATGGACATAGTTAAAAGATATTACACATGAAAAGAGACCCGCTAGGTTGACTGGCCTAGGCAAAAATAAGGGCATCCCGGCGAACCAAAAGGGTTCAGGCAAAAGTTAGGGATACATATAGGAAATATCTGTACACCCGGCAAGTCGAAAACCTGAAAAGGTAGCTTGGGCAAAAAAGGGTATCCCGGTGGACTCAAAACCCGAAAAGATAGTCCAGGCAAAAGTTAGGGATTAAAAGCGTATAAATATGTCCCGTCGGATCACCTTACAGACAGACTTCGGTAATAAGTGTCAAGTTCAAATGGTACTAATCAATCCAGTCAGCTTCGAACAAGCAGCAAAGGGATGAGAAGCTCAAAGATATAAAGGCAATAACATAATGGGAACCCTATGGGATCGTTTCACATAGCTGTTTTTCTTTGTATACTATTTTTATATAGTTTTCATTCTTACGACGACATTCTCTTACTATAATGTCTGTCTCTTTGTACAAAAACATATGTTATATGTAGAATTCTTCAGATTAATATAAAACTATCTCTTTGAAAGTGCAAAATTATTTGTTTTTGTTTTTCTGTTTTGTTTGCAAAAACGTCCAGTAATTATTTTTGAACATATGCATTTGAATGTGATTACCGTTTACAAATACACGCATAAAATATAGAAAGATAGTTACTAATGGCTTTAAGAAATAGGACGGTGTCTAAAAAGGCCATCTGCAAATCCCCGTAGATACTTTCTCCAGCAGGTACAGAGGCAGAGACATCCTACTACAAAGTCACTACCATATCCTCAATATATAGCCTAATGATGTCAAAAAAATTTATATCCCCGGCAGAGCAAGAATCTCCAATTATTTCCCCGGCATCTTAAAGAATTCCCTATTCTGGTTCACAAACTTCTTGGGTCTCCCAATAGGGCTTCATAAAAAATCCCCAAGAAGTTTACAGAGTTTTTCTTTCTCCAATGGAGTTTATTTCTCTAATCACGGAAATCCATCTCCCAACAATTTCAACTTCAACAAAATTTGAAGACTTACATTCTTCATCCACAACAACAATCAAGGATTTATTTTCCCTAGTTCAACAACACTGCAATAGAACAACTGATACATTCACATATTGCATTCATACATCATTTTACAAATGTCATAGTATATGAAATACAAATGCATATATCGTAGTCTCGTTTATTTTGAGAACATCATTACCCAATGTATTTCATGCATTATGACATTGCATACAACTAATTCTTTACCTTTTCAGGAAAGTTCGCAAGCAGACAAATATCATCATCAATTTTCAACAGTTCCAGATTAATTCCTGAAACCAAACAGGGCAACAATCTGTGAACAACTAATTGTAGATCAATTTCAGAAACAAGACGGGGCAACTATCTACTAGACCAGGTTAGAGATTAATTCCTGAAACTAGACAGGGCAACTATCTCAACAACCAACAAAAGCAAGTTCCAGATTAATTCCTGAAACCAGACATGGCAAATATCTGTAAACAACTGACTGTGGATCAATTCCCGAAACAAGACGGGGCGACTATCTACAAGACCAGGTTAGAGAGTAATTCCTAAAACCATACAAGGCAACTATCTCAATGACCAACAAAAGCAAGTTCCAGATTAATTCCTAAAACCAGATAGGGAAACTATCTACGAACAACTGACTGTGGATCCATTCCTGAAACAAGACAAGGCTACTATCCACAAGACCAGGTTAGAGATTAATTCCTGAAACCAGACAGGGCAATTATCTCAATGACCAACAAAAGCAATTTCCAGATTAATTCCTAAAACCAGACATGGCAACTATCTGTGAACAACTGACTATGGATGAATTCCCGAAACAAGACGGGGCGACTATCTACAAGACCATGTTAAGGAGTAATTCCTGAAACCAGACATAGAAACTATCTGTGAACAACTGACTATGGATCAATTCCCGAAACAAGACGGGGAGACTATCTACAAGACCAAGTTAGAGAGTAACTCCTGAAACCAGACATGGTAACTATCTCAATGACCAAAAAAAGCAAGTTCCAGATTAATTCCTGAAACCAGACGGGGCGACTATCTGTGAACAACTGACTATGGATCAATTCCTGAAACAAGACGGAGCGACTATCTACAAGGCTAGGTTAGAGATTAATTCCCGAAACTAGACAGGGCAACTATCTCAACGACCAACAAAAGCAAGTTCCAGATTAATTCCTAAAACCAGACAGGGAAACTATTTATAAACAACTGACTGTGGATCAATTCCCAAAACAAGACGGGGTGACTATCTACAAGACCAGGTTAGAGAGTAACTCTTGAAGCCATACAGGGCAACTATCTCAATAAAAGCAGGTTCCAGATTAATTCCTGAAACAAGACGGGGCAACTATCTGAAGTAACAACTCATCAAACACTTGAAGCCTGGACACGACCACATAATAGTTAACCTCAAATTCAAGTCAAAGCCTGGACCCAATCAGATAACAACTTAATTCTTCAAAACACGGAAACCTGGACCCGACCAGATAACAATTTATAACTATTGCAAATCTTGGACCCGACCAGATGACAGTTAACCTCAAATTCAAGTTAAAGCCTGGACCCGGCCTGATAACAACTTAATTTCTTCAAAACACAGAAACCTAGACCTGACCAGATAACATTTTACAACTATTGCAAAGCCTAGACCCGACCAGATGATAGTATACCTCAAGTTCAAGTCGTAGCCTAGACCCGACCAAATAACAACTTAATTTCTAAAGCCTGGACCTGACCAGATAACAGTTCAACCTCTTCAATTACTACAAAGCCTAGAAATCGACCAGATAACAGTTAATTTCATTTTCCCTAATAAATCATTGTGAAGCCTGGAATACGACCAGATGACAGTCAACTTTATTACCCTCAGCAAGTTATGGTGAAGCCTGGATTTCAACTAGAAAACAACTAACTTTCATCTCTCCAGTCCAGAGATAACTCCTCAGTAGAGCCATGGACAACTAAAGCTCCTAGACTCTATTTCCCATAGAGTTTTCCTAAAGCAAAAGAACAGAAATCAACCTTCCCCAGTGGAGTCTATGATACGGTGGCAGAACCGACTATTAATACTGGTTTGTGTTTTTTGTTCGCAAAATGTCGCGGTAAGCAAGAGTCACCATCGACTTTTATTTCATCCAACAAAGGAAAAGGAAAAAAAACAGAAAAAACCTTTTTCGAGATGTTTCTAAGTACGGGGGGTAGATTATAGAAAGGGAAGGTATTAGCACCCTTTCTATATGTGGTTTTCCACGGGCTCTTAGGTACTTGCTCATTTTGAAATTGCTTGTGTGTGCTTGCTTTGAAAAGTTTTGTTTTACTTCGTTTTAACCCTTGCTTTTGTCCTCAAGAGTGTTACGAAGTTGTTTTTGTAAACTTTGTTTGGAAAGTGTTGGTATGAAAAAGTTTTTGTTCGTTTGAGCAAGTACCTAGGAACTAATCTACCTACTCGAAAAAGTCTGCTCGTTTTCCTTTAGACAGCATTATCCTATTATTAAGGAATAGGTAGCACCGTCATTGGATTTTTAAAGGGACGTTCGAAGGGAGGAAATGGTCTCTGAAGGAAATAAGTAAGGATACCTTAGAATTTCGAAGGGACTATCGTCATAAGATCAATTCGTAGGCAAAATTGAGGGACAAGTAGGGACTATGATCTTTATGACGACTTTGAATTGCGGGTCATTGCTAAAGTATCCCTACGTTCGAGGGACACGAACATTATTTCTGAGGCAACCATGTGGGGAATACCCTAGGGGTGCAAGTGTGCAACATGGTGTTTTTTCTGTTATATTTATCTTGCAGTTTAGTGATCTAAGATTGTTTCGTTAGTCAGACACGCCTAAGTTGCTAACAATTATATACAAGTATATAAAATAAAAGTGAGAAAATAAAAGAGTCATACGCTATTACAAGGCCTCAGGGAGGGGTTTACATAACCAAAAACCGGGGATTAAACAGTAAATAATATGCGGTAAACTCTAATTAAAAACTATTACAAACCCGAAGCAAATACAATAATTGGAAAATAATATATTGCACGCGAGAATTAAGTACGGGAATCAAAGTTTAAATTCTAAAATCTAATCAATTAAAGAGAAATTATTTTTTGGTATTTTATTGTTGAGAAAATATTTGAAATCTTAACCTAAATCTAATTAATTAAAGAAAAATATTTTTTGATATTTTATTGAGAAAATTAAATATTTATGAATTAAACCTAATTTGTCTAATTAATTTTAATTATAAAAACAATCAAGTCAATATCATTAAATTAATTATTTTCCAAAAAAAAACTAATTTTAATTAAAAAAACCTAATTCTACATTTTTGTGGTTTTCTTGATTTTATGATTAAATAAAAAAATGATTTTTTTTTGTTGTTTTGTAAAAAAGAAATTAATCAAATAAAACAAAAGAAAACAAGGAAAGAAAGTAATTGGGCCTGTGGTGAAAGCAGATTGGGGGTGTGAAGCTGAATTTCATTGAGCCCAAATCCTTTGGCCCAATCAGGCGTTTGGATCCAGTGCTGGCCACGTTTGAGGGTTCACCATGGTCTGCATGTGTTTAGTGTTAGATCTGGATATGATGAGATCTTGTGGTATGGTGATAGAAGTGCATGAGGAGCGCGCATGGACCTGGAGCATTAGATCTGAAGATACAAATTAGTGAAAATTAACTTTACAAAAGGGCTGGATCGAACCCACCCCCTTTTGGACTAAAGCCTTATCATGCCCTACCTTGCCAACTGAACCAAGCGTGTTAATTGATAACAAAATGATACAAAATAAATATAAGGCAAATAAAGATCTATGGCCACGTGTCAAAAACGTGCGTGCTGTGGGTCCCTAGTGGTTTGAATGGTCGAATCAGTGAGCACCACGCCATCACCTTCTTCAGGGATCCGTCGTTTTAGATAGGGAACTTTTACCTACAACAGTTTTCCATCACTATAGGTTATAGTGACGAATTTTGTTCGTAACTAAAAACCTGTAAAATTCAAAAATGCAGCACAAGCAGAATAAATTCAAACCAAAGGCATGAATCAATTGCAAATCATCTCCTGAGCATGATAGTACCCCTAATTTTGTCCAATTTTTCCTTTATATAAAATTCCCAATTTGGGACCTCAAAATCCTAACAATGGCATTGTGCCATTCTTGCACTTAAACTTCAATCAAACCAATAAAAAACGTTGCAAATATGATAGCAAGCATGGATATATGATCAACACATGTTTATGATGGATAAATCATTGAAAACAAATATTGAAAAAAGATGCAAACCGTGGCACTGTAAGGCGTGATTTCTGAAGGTTTTAAGGCTGGAGGACGATTGGAATAGCTTCAAGAAATGTCCAGGAACGGATTACTGGCCTTGGAATTGCTTGAATCAGTCTATGGAGGAATATGCGATCAACACTTTTTTTTACAAAAAATTGAAGTTGACCTCCTTGTTTTCACGACCCAAAAACCTTGCTTATGCTTTGGAAATGTTGTGTGTATATTATAGAATGATTTAGGTCAACAAAAATTGATCATATCTTTGCAAATTATGGAGATTTGATTTCATTCTTTGCCTTGTATGATTTGTTTCCAAAATAGACCAAATTAAGATCTTTTCCAATCAATTAGCTCTTGCACGAATTTTTTGATTTGCTAGTTGTTCATGGACTCATAATATGCTCATAAAATCAAATCTTGGATTTTATTTGATTATTCTACTATTTAAATTGATTTATTTTCATTTAAATGGATAAAAAATCAAAATAAATAATAAAAATAATAAAATAATAGGTGGATAAGCTCAAGGGTCGTGGGCCATCTTAGGAACAAGTTTCAAACAAGAAAACATGGGTCCATTTGGAGAAAAAAAGTCATTTTGATCAATGTTGACTTCATGCACATTTCCAAAAATTGGTCAACTTTGACAATACATATCTCACTCAATTTTAACCCTAAGAGGGTGTTCTTGGACTTTTTAGAAATCTTAGGATGTCCCCTAAACAACCCTTTTGGTTTCATCTCAATTGGATCTTCCATGTTCATGTAAGAAGCTTTGACCCAAAAAGTGTTTTTGTTGACTTTTCAAAAGGACCTATAATGTAGAAATTCATATCTTTTGATGAGTGGATATTTTGAACTTGTGGGATGAAGATAAGTTTTAGGGAATTGCATCCTCTTCTAAATAATCCTTGGATGGAAACTTTCTGATAAAGTATGAAGAAGTTATGCCTGGTCAAAATTTGGTTGACTTTTCCTAAGAAACCCTAATTTAGCAACCTTTGGGTTTTGATGAATTTGGGGAATTCCTTGAGGAATCATTATCAACCCTTGATCAAATGATGGACATCACTTCAAAATGTTGATGTTGACCAAAAATCTTGAAGTTTGACTATATGTGGGCCATAGTTGACTTTTGACCTAGTATAGTTGATTTTCAGGCATTGGGGTAATTGACTGAGCAAACTTCTTGTGAAAGGAATGAGACTTGACATGGATGATCTTGAGAACATATTGGGACCATGGAAGGCGTTTGGAAACTTTGGACTTCAACCATCTTTATGAGGAGTGAGACCCTAGTTTGAAGCTTATTGCCTTAGGAGGAGGAGGATTTGTTTGGTCAATCCTTAGTCATTCTTGAGCAATTGGGGACCTCTAGAGGCATGTCTTGAGTGAAATGAGAGGGAAAATTTTGGGGTACAATACCTTCCCCTGTTCAATCTTCTTAAATCTGAGGATGTAGATTGGTTGTCTTCCTTTCATAATCTGAAGGTGGAAGATGATCGAACACTAGAGTGCCTAGAAATTTGAACTCGTTTGAGATGGTGCTGGACTGTGTAGGTAGTATCGGGAATGGGCTTACAGATGCCATTTAGAGGAGATGACGGAAGGTCACCGGAGATGGGCTTAAATATTTCATCCGGAAGATATGACGGAGAATCGTCGGAGATGGGCTTAAAGATGCCATCTAGAGGATGTTGATTTCCTGAGATATTCCTTTGATGAGAATTCTTGTTCCTATCGTTGAGGAGGAATCTGTTGAGGAATGTTGGTCTCTGTCTTGGGAGAAATGGAATTTTAGGAACTTCAGTTGTCCGTTACTCTACTGGGGAATCATCTCTTAGTCGAGGAGATGAAAATGAACTGATATCTGGTCGTGCTCTAGGCCTTATAGTGATTTGCTAAGGATAATAAGATTGACTGCTATCTGGTTATGCTCCAGGTTTTACAATGACTTACTGGGGAGATGAGATTAAACTTGCTATTTGGTCGTGCTCCAGGCTTTGCAATCTCAAAAACTGTTATTTGGTCGTGCTCCAGGCTTCAGAAGGAATTAAGTGGTTATCCGGTCGCATCTGGGTTTCAACTTGAATTTAAGGCATACTAACATCCGGTCATTTCTAGGTTTGAATAGTAATTGGCCGAGTAAACTGCTATCTGGTCGAATTCCAAGCTTCACAGTACCTCATACTATTATATGGCCGTGCTCTAGGTTTCACAGTGTCTCTTGCCGCTATCTGGTCATGCTCCAGACTTCACTGCGTCTTATACCATTATTTGGTCGTGTCCCAGGCTTCAGTAATTTGGAGAAATTAAGATATTATAAGGTCGATTTACGGGCTTCATAGCTTGAATTTGAGATATACCACTATCTGGTCGATTCCAGGCTTCATAGTATTTTGGAGAAATTAAGATATTATCCAGTCGATTTCCGGGCTTCATAGCTTTTTTAATTGGAATAAAAATCTTAGTATCGATTTGACTGAACCAGGGAAAGGTCTCGAGTTGTCTTCAACTAGGAGAGAAATCTTAGTATCAATTTGAATGATCCCGGGAGAGGTCTCAGATTAACTTTGACTGACATAGAAATCGGGGGAATCTTAGCGGCGATTCGGCTGACCCAGACGAAAGTATTAGAACATCTTCAACTAGAATAGAAACCTTAGTGTCGTTTTGACTAAACCAGAGAAAATCTTGAAAAGTGTTAGAATATCTTCAATTGGAATAGAAACCTTGGTGTCGGTTTGACTGAACTAGAGAGAACTTGTGAGAACTTGATTGCATCTTTCCCTGAAAGGTAAAGAATTAGTCGTATCTAATGTCATGATGTATGAAATGTATTGAGTAATGATGTTCTCAAAATAAATGAGATTGTGATGTATAATATGTATGCACATGTTATGATGTATCGATATGCAATGCTATTGTGATATTCTCTAGATGGGGTTGTTGGAGAGTATAAGGAGTTGAGTTCTTCGTTTCTATTGGGGATAGTGACCGAAGATGATTAGCTGGGGATTTACATCCATTCTTCTTGAGAATATTCTGCCGGAGGAGACTCTGTATGAGAATAATCCTGCGGGGGAATGACTCTGGGGAAGAGAGATACTCTGTTGGACGATCGGCTGATTTGGAGAAATAAACTCAGCTGGGGATGAATTTCCGTTGCTGGAGAGGAGAACTCTATTGGGGATTGAGCTTCTGCTGTCAGAGAAATAAACTCTGCTCGGGAGATGTCTTTATAAACTTCTCATGGTTATAAAACTCAGATGGGGAATGCAGATATTAGCTTTCTGAAGGAACCTGCTGGGGAAGGAATTCCTGCTTGGGGATACGGAGGTCGGACCTTGGTTGTCTCGGCTCTGTGGGGAATATAGGTATCACTGGCTTGTATGTGATAGTGACTTCGCTTCCAACTGTCTTTGCCCCTTGTACCATGCTGGAAAAAGTACATGCGGAGATTTTGTGGATGGATTTATGTCGTGATTGTACTTGAACATGTATTTAATGAGTGTCAGGATGACATCCGTCTCTGATCGTATCTGAACTATACTTGAAACATGTGTTGGATGAGTGTCAGAATGACATCCGTCTCTGGATCGTATCTGAACTGTACTTGAAACATGTGTTGAATGAGTGTCAGAATGACATCCGTCTCTAGATCATATCTGAACTATATCTGAAAGTTGAATATGAATGAGTATCAGAATTCCATTCGTATCTGGATCATATCTGAATTGTACTTGAAACATGTGTTCAATGAGTATCAGAATGACATCCGTCTTTGTATCGTATTTGAACTGTATTTGAAACGTGTGTTGGATAAGTGTCAGAATGACATCAATCTCTGGATCGTATCTGAACTGTATTTAGAGGAGAATCTGGAGTAAGTATCAGGATGACATCCGTCTCTGGATCGTACCTGAACTATTTCTAGAAGAGAAATCTAGAATAAGTACCAGAATAACATTTGTCTCTGGATCGTACCTGAAGTGTTTCTAGAAGAGAAATCTGGAATAAGTATCAGGATAACATCCATCTCTGGATCGTACTTGAACTGTTTCTCAATGTATGAAAATCTTGAATCAGTAGCAGAACGACATTTGTATCTGGATCGTATCTGAACCGTTTCTTGATGTATGAAAATCTTGAATAAGTAGTAGAATGACATTCGTATTTGAATCGTATCTGAACCGTTTCTCGATGTATGAGAATCTTGAATAAGTAGCAAAATGACATCCGTATCTGGATCGTATCTGAACCGTTTCTCGATGTATGAAAATCTTGAATAAGTAGCAGAATGACATTCGTATCTATACCGTTTCTCGATGTATGAAAATCTTGAATAAGTAGCAGAATGACACCTGTTTCTCGATTCTAGTGCTCTTGATGAATGTTGATCAAGGTATAAGTCTTCCACTGATAGACAGGTGATGGGACATAGTCGTACGCTTTAAATCCCTAACTTTTTCCTAGACAGCCCTTTCGGGTTTTCAGTCCACCGGGATACCTTTTTGCCCAAGCCGCCTTTTCAGGTTTTCGACTTGTCGAGTATACAAATTTTTTTATGTATATCCCTAACTTTTTCCCGAACCCTTTTGGTTCATCGGGATTCCCTTATTTTTGCCTAGGTGTGTCAACCTAGCGGGTCTTTTTTTCATGCGTAGTATTTTCCGACTATGTCCATGCTTTCAGGATGTAGAGAGTTCTCACTGTCCATAATGTTATGCTGTAGTATTGTCAAAAATGTTTTCTTGATGGAACATGATTTGTTGCTGGAATGCATGCGTAATGCCCCAAGCGATTCAGATGGAGATCTGCCCCTAGTTACTTGGCACTTTTGGAGAGACTGCCCAAGGTGTGTTTATACATCATGTCATGCCCCTTCCTTATGGAAGACCTGTTATTGGAAGTGTCTTTCCTGCTGAGGTGATTCTGTCCATTGAGAGGATGTCTGTTCATTAAATATCCATTGTGCGGATTTCTCTGTTGTCAAACAATTAGTCATATGTAAACAATGTCATTTAAAGAATGCAAAACTCATGTCTCTCTTGAAAAAAAAATTTTAAAATGTGTTTTGTGTAGTAAAACAAAATTTGCAAGAATGTGATATCAACTTAGGATTCGTAACAAAGCCTACAGGAGTCAGGATACCTTTGTAATAGTATGCTCTCAAACTAACCCATGCATCAGCTAGGACTTTTAAGGGTTATAACGTGGCCAAGTTCACAGTTTAAGAAACAAAGGATAAAGGCTCAAATTTTATTTTTACCCAACCCGCTCTTCGTGATGTTCTTCAGTCCTATGCTCAGTTAATTGCGTATTTAGATCCCGATTGAGTCTAGAATATTTGCTCTAATACTTGGTGATGATTCAGAAATTGAACATTTATTTTGAAAAGGCAGTCATTTTTGTAATCTTCTTTTTGTCGAGGATTTGTAGTAACCTCTTTTTTTTTTCGTTATCCCTTCTTTTGCCTAAACTGTTTCTTTTGTGATTACAGTCCGCGGGATGCCCCAATTTTTCTCTTAAGTCTCCTTCATAGGTTTTAACTTAATGGGCTTTTATTTAGAGAAATAATGACTTCCTGTCTTGACGATTATACGGAACCATCACCGTTTTTTATTTTGGAAGGAAGTCTCCGATGCCATTCATTATGTACGAAGCGGCAGATTGTGACTGAATGCGCCTCTGAATTAACTAAGAAAACTACCCTGCCCCAGGTTATAATTAAGGGTTTTAATTTGTGCGAAAAGAAAAACTCCTACTTCTTTAGCTCAAAGGGGTTGACTAGGGATTATCTTCCTTATAACTCCACTGTTTGAGATTTGAAACGACACCTGTACATCGTCAGCGGGGTCTGTTCAAAATCATATTGTAGAGATTGTGGTATCATTTTCGTCATCCTCCCTCTAAGGCTTAGAGTTTTTTAATCGAGAGTTGAATATCATAAAAGGAAATAAGAACGCATTTTTGAAATAGTGAATATGAATGAATTGATTCAAGACAAACATGTGCAATGCATTGATGAAATAACGAGGTTTGATATGAATAAATGTTCAAACAAATCAAAATAAAATTACACATTGAAAATTCTAATGAACGAAAAGTCTTCTTGTGAGAACTTGTCACTTCAGATGGTATGCCTTGGAGTGATGGCAGAAGAACTCAGCATGACCGTCTTGTGCAAATTCTAACACTCCTTCACCAATCAGGTCTTGAATTTTATTTCTCAATGCCCAACAGTTGTTGGTGTAATGTCCAGGACTGTTGGAGTGGTATGTACATCTTGCATTTGGATTGTATCTTGGTGAGGCTATGTTGGGATTCTGAGGATGGTCCCTTAACATAACCAACTTGGCCTTCAACAGGCATTGCAATGCTTGAGCCAATGACATGTTGATCTCGGTGAAGCGTCTTTCAGATGTATTCTTCTTATTCCGATTGCCCCGTTGCCGTTGGCGAGGTTGTGGTTGGGCTTGTGATGTAGTAGCAATCTGGAAAGGTCTGTTCCTAACCTCTTCTCTCACTGGGGGATGATTAATGCCTTGATCCATAATTTTAACTGTTTGTTTCACGGATCTGCATCCATCTTGGTGAAGCTTGTTGAGGAAGGCTCTTATCTCCTCTTGTCCTCGAGCTAAGTTTTGGATAAGAGCCATTTTCCCCAACATCTGGATTCTCATTTCTTCTACCTAAGCTTGAAGTTATTCCAACTATTCATCCTTGTTGTTGTCAAGATGTTCCTTGGTCAGATTCTCGACGAAGAGTGTTTCCAGGTCTTCTTGCCCCTTGGATAGATTCACGAGAAATTCCTGGAACTGGCTATCTTGAGCTTGGAGATCTCTGTTGTCTTGTTGGAGAGCCATTGCTGAAATAAACAGCGAGAACATGATAGACCTGCTTTGAAACCTACTTATGCAATGATACGTATTATATATGTATGCAATGTTTTCAAGGATCCCGCGGGGTAAACAAGAAAATGTCAGAAGTTGAAATTTTCAGCTTTGATTGAAGAACTTTGTATCATTCGAAGTCCTTCTACGAGAGTCAAGCTCACCATATCAAGTAGTCATAGCCCCTGACTCAAGTTGTTATGTTTTGATCTTCTGACGACATTAGCTAGAGGAAAATAACTCCCCTTGCCCCTTGCTAGACGTCTGATTTATCATAACCTGCATCACAGGCCCTCGAGATCCTTGAAATGGTTAAGGAAATGTTAAGGCATGATGTTATGATGTGTATGTTATTCTTTTAAACAAATGTGCAAAGTGATGTAAGCAAGTAAACCCTACAAGAAATCCAAGTTATTGGATAATAACTGTAAACAAAACCTGCAAGGAACTCATGTTGTCAGGTAATAAAACTCTGCAAGTAGTTCAAGTTGAAAGCACACAAGTCACACAAACAACTTTAGGTTTAGGCTTGCATGGGTTTTAAGGTCATACCCTCTTGAAGCTTAGTTGGTTTCAAACCTGTATTAGAAAAGTAACTGGGTTCTAAAGATTCTCAATATCACTGATCATCCTTTATCGGGCATTGTTTCAGCTCAAGCAATCTGTTCTTGCGGCCGAAATATCCCGAAAGTCTAATCTCAATGAGTGTAGCATCGAGTATCAACCAATCCTCATCTTTATACCGAGGCCGGCTATCTCACTACGTTCTAATGGCCAAGTTTGTTCAACTTAGGTTCTAAGGTCCGTTAGTGCTTCACGACACCACGCGGAGGCCCCGTATTCTCCTCGTTTCCACACGAAGGATACCGGTACCAACCAAAGTGTCACACCAACATAGCCATCGCTTAAACCATATCGGTCTACACCGTACAGTCTCCACGATCTATTGTTGTTTACCTAAAAAGTGTCCCCATATCTGGCTGTAGGATCTTTAATAATACCCAAACAAAACCCTTGAATTTAAAGCAGGCAAGGCAAAACAAGAAAGCAATTTTAAAATGACCTAGATCCTAAGGTAACCCTCACTTTATATTCCCCAGCAGAGTCGCCAGTTCTATGATACGGTGGCAGAATCGACTGTTAATACTGGTTTGCATTTTTTGTTTGCAAAACGTCGCGGTAAGCAAGAGTCGCCGCCGACTTTCATTTCATCCAACAAAGGAAAAGGAAAAAGAACAAAAAAAACCTTTTTCGAGATGTTTCTGAGTACGGGGGGTAGATTATAGAAAGGGGGGGTATTATCACCCTTTCTATCCGTGGTTTTCCACGGGCTCTTATGTACTTGCTCATTTTGAAATTGCTTGTATGTGCTTGCTTTGAAAAGTTTTGTTTTACTTTGTTTTAACCCTTGTTTCTGTCCTCAAGAGTGTTACGAATTTGTTTTTGAAAACTTTGTTTGGAAAGTGTTGGTGTGAAAAAGTTTTTGTTTGTTTGAGCAAGTACCTAGGAACTAATCTACCTACTCGAAAAAGTCTGTTCGTTTTCCTTTAGACAGCGCTATCATATTGTTAAGGAATAGGTAGCACCTTCGTTGGATTTTTTAAGGGACGTTCGAAGGGACGAAATGGTCTCTGAAGGCAACAAGTAAGGATACCTTAGCATTTCAAAGGGAATATCATCATAAGATCAATTCGTAGGCAACTCGAGGGACAAGTAGGGACTATGATCTTTATGACGACTTTGAATCGCGGGTTATTGATAAGGTATCCCTACGTTCGAGGGACACGGCCATTATTTCGGAGGCAACCAAGTGGGGAGTACCCTAGAGATGCAAGTGTGCAACAGTGCGTTTTTTCAGTTATATTTATCATGCAATTTAGTGATCTAAGATTGATTCGTTAGTCATACACGCCTAAGTTGCTAACAATCATATATAAGCATATAAAATAAAAGCGAGAAAATAAAAGAGTCCTACGCTATTACAAGGCCTCGGGGAGGGGTTTACATAACCAAAAATTGGGGATTAAAAAATAAATAATATGCAGTAAACTCTAATTAAAAACTATTACAAACCCGAAGTATATACAATAATTGGAAAATAAAATATTACGCGCGAGAATTAAGTACGGGAATCAAAGTTTAAATTATAATATCTAATCAATTAAAGAGAAAATATTTTTTGGTATTTTATTGTTGAGAAAAATATTTGAAATCTTAACCTAAATCTAATTAATTAAAGAAAAATATTTTTTGGTATTTTATTGAGAAAATTAAATATTTGTGAATTAAACCTAATTTATCTAATTAATTTTAATTATGAAAACAATCAAGTCAATATCATTAAATTAATTATTTTCCAAAAAAAAAACTAATTTTAATAAAAAAAACCTAATTCTACATTTTTGTGGTTTTCTTGATTTTATGATTAAATAAAAAAAATGATTTTTTTGTTGTTTTGTAAAAAAGAAATTAATCAAATAAAACAAAAGAAAATAATGAAAGAAAGCAATTGGGCATGTGGTGAAAGCAGATTGGGGGTGTGAAGCTGAATTTCATTGAGCCCAAATCCTTTGGCCCAATCAGGCGTTTGGATCCAGTGCTGGCCATGTTTAAGGGTTCACCATGGTCTGCATGTGTTGAGTCTTAGATCTGGATAAGATGAGATCTTGTGGTATGGTGATAGAATTGCATGAGGAGCGCCCAGGGACCCAGAGCATTGGATCTGAAGACACAAGTTAGTAAAAATTAACTTTGCAAAAGGGCTGGATCGAACCCACCCCCTTTTAGACTAAAGCCTTATCATGCCCTGCCTTGCCAACTGAACCAAGCGTGTTAATTGTTTAACAAAATAATACAAAATAAAAATAAGGCAAATAAAGAACTATGGCCACATGTCAAAAACGTGTGCGCTGTGGGTCCCCAATGGTTTGAATGGACGAATCAGTGAGCACCACGCCATCACCTTCTTCAGGGATCCGTCGTTTTAGATAGGGAACTTTTACCTACAACAGTTTTCAGTCACTATAGGTTGTAGTGACGAATTTTGTTCGTAACTGAAAACCTGTAAAATTCAAAAAGGCAGCACAAGCAGAATAAATTCAAACCAAAGGCATGGATCAATTGCAAATCATCTCCTGAGCATGATAGTACCCCTAATTTTGTTCAATTTTGCCTTTATATAGAATTCCCAATTTAGGACCTCAAAACTCTAATAATGGCATCGTGCCATTCCTGCATTTAAACTTCAATTAAACCAATCAAAAATATTAAAAATATGATAGCAAGCATGGATATATGATCAAAACATGTTTATGATGGATAAATCATTGAAAACGAATCTTGAAAAAGTATGCAAACCGTGGCACTGTGAGGCGTGATTTCTGAAGGTTTTAAGGCTGGAGAATGATTGGAATAGCTTCATGAAATGTCCCAGAACGGATTGTTGGCCTTAGAATTGCTTGAATCAGTCTATGGAGGAATATGTGATCAGCACTTTTTTTTACAAAAAATTGAAGTTCACCTCCTTGTTTTTACGACCCAAAAAACTTCCTTATGCTTTGGAAATGTTGTGTATATATCATAAAATGATTTAGGTCAACAAAAACTGAGCATATCTTTGCAAATTATGGAGATTTAATTTCATTCTTTGCCTTGTATGATTTGTTTCCAAAATAGACCAAATTAAGATATTTTCCAATAAATTAGCTCTTGCACGAATTTTTTGATTTTCTAGCTGTTCATGGACTCATAATATGCTCATAAAATCAAATCTTTGATTTTATTTGATTATTCTACTATTTAAATTGATTTATTTTGATTTAAATGGATAATAAAATAAAAAAATAATAATAAAAATAATAAAATAATATGTGGATAAGATCAGGGGTCTTGGGCCATCTTAGGAACAAGTTTCAAACAAGAAAACATGGGCCCATTTGGAAATAAAGTCATTTTGATCAATGTTGACTTCATGCACATTTCCAAAAATTGGTCAACTTTGACAATACATATCTCCCTCAATTTTAACCCTAATAGGGTGTTCTCGGACTTTTTAGAAAGCTTAGGATGTCCCGTAGACATCCCTTTTTGTTTCATATCAATTGGGTCTTCCATGTTCATGTAACTTGCTTTGACCCAAAAAGTGTTTTTGTTGACTTTTCAAAAGGACCTATAATGTAGAAATTCATATCTTTTGATGAATGGATATTTTGAACTTGTGGGCTGAAGATGAGTTGTAGGGAATTTCATCCTATTCAAAATGATCCTTTGATGGAAAATTTCTGATAAATTATGAAGAAGTTATGCCTGGTCAAAGTTTGGTTGACTTTTCCTAAGAAACCCTAATTTAGCAACTTTTGGGTTTTGATGAATTCAGGGCATTCCTTGAGGAATCATGAACAACCCTTGATCAAATGATGGATATCACTTCAAAATGTTGATGTTGACCAAAAATATTTAAGTTTGACTATATGTGGGCCATAGTTGACTTTTGACCTAGTATAGTTGATTTTCAGGCAGCGGGGTAATTGACTGAGCAAACTTCTTGTGCAAGGCATGAGACATGACATGGATGATCTTGAGAAAATATTGGGACCATGGAAGGAATTTGGGACCTTTGGTCTTCAACCATCTTGATGAGGAGTGAAACCCTAGTTTGAAGCTTGTTGCCTTAGGAGGAGGAGGAGGATTTGTCTAGTCAATCCTTAGTCATCCTTGAGCAATTGAGGACCTCTAGAGGCATGTCTTGAGTGAAATGAGAGGGCAAATTTTGGGGTACAACAGAGTCCTCCTCATACAACAGGAATAGGAATCCCCATAAGGAGACCTATTATGAAGTCAGTATCTACTTTGGATGGTATCTTTAAGCCCATCTCCGACAACTCTCAGTCATCTTCTCCAAATGGAATCTGTAAGCCCATTCTCGATATCATCAACCAATAGCGTTGCTTAATGCTATTAGAAATTTCTAGGCACTCTAGTGTTCAATCATCTTCCAACTTCAGATTACGAAAGGCAAATAAGCCAATCTAAACTCTCGGGTTTAAGAAGATTGAACAGGGGAAGCTATTGTACCCCAAAATTTTCCTTCCCATTTTTACTCAAGACATGCTCATTGAGGTCTTCAATTGCTCAACGGTGACCAAGAATTGATCAGAAAAATTCTTCTCCTAAGAAATGAACCTCCAACTAAGGTTTAACTTCTCACAAGGAATTTTGGTTTGTAAAGGCTTCAAGTGATTTCCATGGTACCCTATACGCCTCAGCATAATGGCATAGCTAAAAGAAAGAAAAGTAGTGTACTGAACATGACGATATGTATGTTGAGAGCTCATAATATGCCTAAGAGATTTTTGGCTGAAGCAGCTTCGACAAGCAGGATACTTGCCCAAAGAATAAGATGGTCGAAAAGACACTGCATGAGGCTTGGACAGGGTCGAAGCCAAGTGTAAGTCATCTTAGAGTTTTTGGATCAATGTGTTTCAGGCATGTACCTGAACAATTGAGAAAGAAGCAAGATGATCAAAGTGAAGTCATGGTGCTCATAGGTTATCCTTCGACTGGTGCATACAAGTTGTATTCACCGACTGAAGATAAACTAGTGACCAGTAGAGATGTGCTTAAAGGCGAAAGCAAAATGTGGGATTGGAGTCGAAGTTCAGTTCGACGAGAATCAGACACAGTCACAACTTTTTTCAAAGAAGATGAACAGAATAAAGCTTCAACAAGTCAAAATGAACAAGGTGATACTTTGACTGGTCGAATCGAAGAACCACCTGTGTAGAAGGAAAGAAAATCCACAAGAACAAGAACTGAGTTCGACTAGGCTGATTGGATATGAGAGGTTTCCAGATCAAGCAATCGATGTAGATGGTTACTTAATTGAAGAAGCCATGATGGTGAAGCCTTGAGCAATTCGGATTGGTGTGAAGACATGAAAGAAGAACTTAGAGCCATCGAGAAGAACAAAACATGGGAGCTTATCAAAAGAACCAACAAAAAAACCAATTGATGTGAAATGGAGCTATAAGTCGAAATGAAAACCTAATGGGATAAAGCTTGTTAGGCTTGGACTGATTAGCTTAAGGCCCAAATTTGAGCAAGACAACAACCATAACATGTCTAGGTTCATTATGTTTCAAGAATGGCAAGAAAATTATCAAAATGGCAACTTTTCAAATATTTTGATTTTGCTTTCAAAGCCATGGTTAATGGCTGATTCATGCCATATTTGTTCACCACTACACCCCTATATAAATACAAGACCAAATCAGAAGCAGAGGACACACGCACACTTCCTATCAAAGCTCCATGAAAAAAATCATCAAAGTTGTGAAACTCCCTAAATCCTTCCTCCATCCAAACCAGTGCTGCATTTGAATTCTTGAGACACCCAGAAGTTTATTTCAGTCCATATCCACACCTAAAGTGCCCAGAAGTTAGCCAATCTAATCGCTTCACCTTGGTAAAACTCTCCTTATCGAATCTCTTAATACATACAACTTAAACAAATTCAAGACGCATATTCTTGTCTATATCATTATTTTTATTTGTTCTAACGTAATACATAAGAGATTAGATGTAGAATTAGGGATATACTAGGTTTAGGGCACAATCTAGATCGTGGCTCGAATTGGAAGATATAGCCATGATCTGTCGAATCCAAGACCAAATTCGAACCCAGGTATGGAATTTTGTTTTTCTAATAAGTTTCCTGCAGATCCAGTGTTCTCAGGTCAAAGGAGTGCACCGTACACCATCATTCCCCTACTTCCAGATGCTGGCCAATCCAGATCCAGTGCCCTCAACGTGAAGTTCTAAAGTGCACTTTTGACAACCTCCCTCATTGGACCGAAAGGCAACCTGGGCCTCTTCTTGATCTGGGCCTGCATTTTGCAAACTATACCCCATCTATCTTTGTTCCTATCAGGCCCATTTTCATATTTCTTTTATTTATTTGTTTTAATTATTTATTTTTTTAATCATTTTTTTAATAAAAATATAAAATTTAAAAAAATCATAAAAAATATAGTTTTAGGTTTTTTTATTAAATTAATTTTTGTAAATTATTTAATAATTATTTAACCATTTTCTTTAATTTAAAATTAAATAGATTTAGGTTAATTCACTTTCTTTGTATAATAAAAATTCCAAAAAAAATAGATTTGTTTAGAATTATTTTCAATTAATAACTTTTCCTTTCTTTCAATTAACTAGTCTATTTTTAACATTTTTCCAAATAAGTAAAAATAAAAAATAAAAGAGTTTTCTTTTAACTTAGAACTTTTACATTTACTGTTTTATTTCCCAAGTTTTTGCATTGTAACTAAATCCCCCTCCCCGAAGCCTTATAATAGTTTAAAATTTATCTTTCCGTATTTTAAATTCCTGCAAACTATTAAACTGTTTAGATGCATGCTAACTAGGATTGTATGGCAAGAATAAAACAAAACACTAGTAAACTTAACACAAGACAAAAATAACTGAATACAACACAATTGCACATGTACACCTCTAGGGTATCAACTTTGGTTGCCTTCGGAAAAATAGTCACATCTCTCAAAACGTAAGAGATTTTAGTGGCTACCCTCCGATTTAAAGATCATAAGTCCCTCGATGACCCTCTCGACGCTGCCTCAGTAAAATGATCTTAAAACCCTAGGGTAGTTACTAAAGCTTCTTCCCCAGTTGCCTTTATGACTATAAACGTCCCTTCGAATGTCCCTCAAGTATCCAACGACTAGAGCTACCTACTCACTAATAGTAGGATAGCATTGTCTAAAGGAAAAAAGGAAAAGAACAATCTTTTCGAGTAAAGTAGATAGTTGTTAGATACTTTCTCAAACCATGTTTTTACTTACACAAAACTTCTTTCAAAAACATTTTCAAACACTTTGTATACGTTTTCTACTATTCCGAGAAACATTACAAAGTTCGCCGCACTAAGGCACTTTCAAAAATACTTTTCAAAACACACAAAGCACAAGGTATTTCAAAATGAGCTAAGCATCTAAAAGCCTGTAGAAAACTATGGATGGAAAGGGTGCTAACACCTTCCCTCTCTATAATTTATCCCCCCCCCCCCCCCCCCTTACTCAGAAACAAATCTCAAAAGGTCTTTTTCTATTCTTTTCACCATTTCCTTTGTTGGATAAAAGAAAAGTCGGTGGCGACTCTTGCTTACCGCAACATTTACAAATACAAACACAAAACCAGTATAACAGTCAGTTCTCCCACTGTATTACACTAAGGGAGTGATCAACTCACAAAAGTTCATACACAAAATTTCAATCAAACTTCTTTCTTCATCCCAAAGTTCACAAACCAAAACACCATACTAATTACACAACATTATTCCATACTCTTTTTGTTTTTGTTTTTTCAAAGATTTTTCAATTTTTTCTTTCTTTTTTCTAATCTTTCCTTTTCACTTTTTTTCTTTTTCTTTTCTTTCCACAACCGCATAGCAATCACAACATAAGTGAGTAAACAATTCTCTCCCAAACTTGAATTCAACCAACATCGTTGTGAATACTCCCTACTTTCTAAGGCAAGGTAAAAATTCAAATTAAAAATCATAGTTGAGGGTTCAAGAAAACAAAGAATAAATGTCCATTCAAAAAGGAAAACCATACACTCATAGACAAGCATTAAGTTCAAAAATTACATGGACATTGAGAAAAAGACTCAAAATGGGTTAACAAAAGTTCACACACTCACAAGGTGAATTGACTATTTGGCTACGCATTTTTGATCAAAATGAAACAAAATGTCTTGATCACTTTCATGCTTTCATACAATCAACACAAAATAAAAGATTAAGCATAATAAAATCCAGTTAAAACAAGAATATGCCTCCAACATATATGAACAATGGAAAGCTTCCTCACATTTGAGGGTAAAAAGGGAACTAAAGTGATTCAATAAAAAATAAGTAATGCAAAAAGAATGAATGATATAGTAATTATACAAATGAAAAGTTTCCTAAACATGTTATGCTATAGAAAGCGATAAATGAGTATCTGACGTGTACTAACTTTGAAAACTATCATTACCATACATCTATAAGTTGAATCAATCAAAATCGGAAAATCACCTTAAAATTCTTCAAGTTACCAGACCAAATTTTGAGTCCAAACAATCAACAAAAGAATTAGAAAAATAATACTAATGTTAATTATTACTATAAATCCTTGGTGAAAGTGGGAAAAAAGGAGAGCCAAGTGAAACAAAAAAATAATTCACTGGCTGATCACAACAGAGTAGGCTAAGCAGGCTCAACCGCGCTAAACGCGTTACACCAGTAGCAGAAAAACCAGGACGACAACTTGCAGCCCTAAAGAAACTTGTACAATCACCTACACTACTCTCATTTACACATCTAAACAGCATTTACAACACATACACACTTCCACAAGCTAAACACGATAAGCTTGCGAAAAACAAACGTGCGAGAGTGAATAAACAAGTTAAAAGTGAAGATTTGAAAGTTTAAAACAAGTCCAATTTCAACTTATTTAAACAATCAACATACTACATAAACTAACACAAAGAGAAATAATAAAACATGCTTGTTTTATATCGTAAGCTCGACGCCTGTTATTTAAGAATGTTCCTCCAAGTTGCTTCCACCCGGTTAGCACTCACTGACAGTGAAACCTAACCAAACACTAAGCAAACATGAAGAGAAACAAACATATACAAGTATCGAAGACATGTAACGATTTACAAGTTTGGTAAACATATACAAATATTCATATACACGTGAAAATAAACAATATATACGATATCTACAAAACTCAAAAACAAAGAAACTATCACAATGCGAAACAATAAACATCAATCCCCGACAACGACACCATTTTGCTGAAGTGGAAAAGCGGCAAGCAAACAGTAAGTTATTAATTTACCAGGTGATATTTAGGTTTGTATCGTGTCCACAAAGATTGGTGTATTGAAATTTCGTTCGATAATATCTCGCATTTATGAGTTTGGGGTAAAATGGGTTGTTTGTAAGAAAAGGTATCAATAGAAAATAAATGTATAAAAAGGAAATACAAACTTATCCCTATCGACCAGTTATACTCAACCTACAATATTCATCAATGTCAACACGTGTCAAACACAAAACTCATTGTATCACCTGGGCGGCGATCTCTCAACCAACCTCAACCACACAAAAGTCAACTGTGCTAATAGCATCGATGATCTCTCAGAGCGACACAACCAACATAGAGGCATTGATCATAGACACCCTAAGTGAATGTTAGCCCTAAATATATCTCTAGAATCCATAAACTAACAGATAATCATCCTAGATAAGAATCCAAGCAGTATATGTCTATAGCAACTCAAATCCCTAGCACAGAGCAAAAATCCAGGATAACAATCGACAAAGATTAGTAAAGAAAGCTTTATAAAAAGCCATGGGCAACAAATATACATGAGTTCAAAGTAAAAATACAAACAAAAACCCAACAAAAGAGAAATACATAGAGAGGAGAATAGATAAACCACAAATCCTCCAGTTTGTCAGTGTCGATCAATGAGAAATCCATAAGCAAAACCCTAGTGTTGTTTTCTAAGCTAATCTATCAAAAATAAGGTTGATGGAATTTGGGAACAAAAACACCCCAAAAACCTAACCTAAAAATGAATGAAATGAATGTCATAAAAAAAATCTCAGCAGACCGCGCTAAGCGAGCTTGGCGCGCTAAGCGCGACTTCTTTATTTTTCACATAAAATTGCCTAAACCACGCTAAGTGCGTTATCCGCGCTAAGCGAACTCAAAATCTACGCTTCTTCCAAACTCTACAAAATCACTCAAAGCGCGCTACTGAAGGTGTGAAAAACACAAGAAAGGGGGGTTTGAATTGGGTTTTTAAAACCAAAAACTTTTCTTTAAAAATTATTCCCCTTTAAGTAAAAAATGCTTTTTCCTTCACTCTTTATAATAAAAATAAGTAAGAACATGAAGTAAAGAACAAAGTATGTATATACTAGTTCACTTAAAAATTATCAAGCTAGTCTAGTCCACCTGCCAATGTGATTTTGCCTCACTCAATCGAGAACTTAATTCACTTTTAACCAAAACTGATTACAATTTGCACAAGCTACCCATAAGTGACTAACAACATCTAAGACTCACAAATCCTAGACTTCTTAAGGATACATACCTACTCGGTCCCTTAAGGAATATCAAACAATAATCAACCTGATTATTACAATGCACAAGCTACCCACAAGTGACTAACAACCTCTAAAACTCGCAAGTCCTATACTTCTTAAGAATACAGACCTACCCAGTCCCTTAAGGAAAATCTAACAACACTTTGAATACAAGTTCCGTTTACAAGAGTATTGCTTCTAAAAGGCTGAATATGGAAACTATTTTAAGAATAGTGACTTAATAATATGAAAGCTATGAACATCATTGGCGCATGAATATTTAGTAAATTAAAAGCTCTCTCTCTTAGTCTTCAAGCTTTTATATAGCCAATAAAATAATATATCTATTGAGGGGTACTCTTGGAATTTCCAAAACCATTGGCAGCTTGAACAATAACATGGGGGACAAGATCGTATGACACGTTCGTCTTTTCATGGTAGTGGAATGAAATGTTGATTATACCATGTACTATTTGTACCACGTTAACATTATCTTCTTTCCTTCTGCACTTCAGAGGCTTCTGTGAGCATGAGTTTAAAAGCGGGAACATAACACACGGTCATCAGAACTTTAAGTCTTCAGAGTCTTCAGAACTGCGTCTTCAGCACTTGGATGTGAGAATATTTTCTTGGAACCTTGGGTCTTTAGAACTTCAAGTCTTTAGAATCTTTAGAACTTTTGTCTTTAGAGTCTTCAGCACTTGGTCTTTAGAACCCTTATCTTTAGAACCTTGTTATTAGAAACACAAGTCTTCAGCATTTGGACTTCAGTAGAAACTTTGTCTTCAGATCTTCTAACTTTGTTTTCTTGAAAAAAGTTGTCTTTTAAAAACTAAGTTTTTAGCATCTGGACTTTAGTAGAAACTTGAGTCTTCAGATCTTCTGACTTTTTCCTAAGAACACTTTATCTTTAGAAGCTTGAGTCTTTAGTATCTAGACGTAAGTAGAAACTTTTGTCTTCAGATCTTCTGACTGGTTTCTTTAGACAAACATTAGAGCTTACACTTTAGAGCCTTCAGGAGTTTCTTGCTACTGTTCAACAGAACTTGTGTAGCGTAGAAGCAGAATTAATTATCTTCTAATGTCTTGGCCACGCCATCCATCAGAAGCAAAACCTTTTTGTTAAGTACTCAACAATAACAAACATTAGAGTATCATAATTGTTCATACAAATATACTCATTTGTTATCATCAAAACTCAGAGATAATATTACAAAACCAAATCTTGTTTTTACAGCTACAACTTTTTCTTAGCGCGCCTGCATGGATAAAACTTTCTCAAAAATGGTCTTTTATTCCGAAAACGCGCATCCGAAGCTGTGTCTTCGACACCTTATTCCTTGATGCTCCAAATGTTCAACAAATACCTACAAAAGAAGTAAAATCTATTAAACGGAACACACATGAATCAAAAACACAAATATGTACAAACTAAACATATTTACATAAAAGTCAGGTTTATTAAACCGATATTAACAATAAAGAGTCGATAAGTGCAACAAAAAGTATATACAAAAATAACTATAATTTGCACTTATCACTTTGCCATTCTGCAACTTCACTTAGACAATTCCTATTTCTTCAGCATAAAAATACTTATCATTAACATATATGATCTTGGTCTTTCTACCAGAGTCAAAATTAACAAGCCATTTCTTGTTTCCAATTAGGTGATTTGAGCAGGCAGTGTCCATATACCACCAATCTACCATGTTTTCACCTTCATTCTTAGATGCCATCAATAGAACAACTTCATCCTCTGAATATCCTCTGACTATGTTGGCTTCTTCGCACTTATTTTCATTATTTAACCAGCAATCAGAGGCAAAGTGGCCAAATCTATTATAGTTGTAGCACTGAAACTTTCTCTTACCAAATTTCCTCTTTCCCTTTTGAGCATTCTTCTGTTTCTTCTCTTCTGAAGAAGAAGGTTCTGACTTCTGAACATTCTTTTTCTTGTTCTATAGTCATGTTTGCTTCTTGTTCTTATTAACAAAAGGGGCCTTCAGAGCCAGTTTAGACTCACTTCAAGAGTTTCTTTCAGTCCGATGCAACTCTTATTCCTTTAGACTACTATGAAGTTCTTCAATTCTCATAGTGCTAGTGTCACTACTACAAAAAAAGACATTTCGTAACACGTTATTACAATGTTCTTCATGTTAACCGTGGTAATATATTGTTTACGCGCATCTTCGTGTTTTAATTATTTATTAACATTTAATTATGGTCCTATAACTCAACCATTGTGGTATATTGAATTTTACTTGCTACGATTTCCAACACCAACATTTTTTTCTTCTTTTCGTTACAAAAAGGGGTTGTCAGTTTAATCTTATAAATATATTAAAATAAAATTAATTATCACCAAGCTTAATTATTGAAACCGTTGTAAATAAATCTTACTTATTATCATGGTTTTGTTAATAGCCGTGGTGATATCTTTTACACACACACACACACACACGCACACGCACACGCACACGCACACGCACGCACACGCACACGCACACGCACACGCACACGCACACGCACACGCACACGCACACACACACACACACACACACACACACACACACACACACACACACACACACACACACACACACACACACACACACACACACACACACACACACACACACACACACACATATATATATATATATATATATATATATATATATATATATATATATATATATATATATATATATATATATATATATATATATATATATATGAGTAAATTATATGAGAATGTGAGAATTTAATAATAACCATTGGATTTACTATTAATGGTTAAGATTAAAAGATATTTTTAAAATTTGATTAATAATTTCTCTTTCTTCTTATTGACACATGATTTAGTGAAAACCACAATTTAATCTCAATCTTTCCTATTGACCCTTATAGTTCTTGTTCATTCTCATATAACTTACTCATTTTCACTATATATATATATATATATATATATATATATATATATATATATATATATATGCTTCAGCATAAAATATCTGTCAATCTCAAAATAAATCCCTAACATCTCTCTTGTTCATATGCAGCGAACTCGTCCTCATAAGCTTCTTCAAACTTGAAGGTAATCGAGTTCAAACACAACGAACATAAAGCACTATCTTTATTCTTCTTCTTCATAAGCTTTCTTCCATTTTTCTCAAAATACAACCCTAACATCTCTCTCTTTCACACAACTAACTAGTCTCATAAGCTTATTAAAACTTATAGGTAATCAACTTCTCTCGTTTTCCACAGTTCTTGTTAAAAAGGGTTTTTTAATTCGGCATGAAATTCTTGTTTTTTCATTTGGTGAATGTTCCATGTATGTTGTTAATGTCATGGTGTTTATGTTTTTTGACTTGTAGGGAAAGTGAATGAAGAAAACCACCTTAACAAAGTACATACTTTAGCTATAGTTTACATATGGTTTGTGTTGCTATGTAGAAATAATAAAAGAAGTATGAAGCTATTATGTAAACTTCATTCACCTTGTATTTTTTTCTCATAACAACATAAAGTAGATGAACTTCAACATTAATTCCATGAATCTTTTTAATTAAATGTACGTTCGTGAAACATTTTATGTTGTATTGTGTTGTTGTATTATGTTGTTGTATATTGTCTGTATTTTGTTGATAAAATGTATGTTGTTATTGTGTTGTTGATAAATATTGTTATATGTTATTGTTGTTGATTAATGTTGTCAGAACAAGACCAAAACATTGCTAAGTCACAAGAAAAAAAACTTCTTGTGACTTAACAATGTTTTGTTCTTTAATTTCTTATGCAAATTAACAAAAGATCAAGTTGAGTTTATTATATTGTATTTAGGTTGTTTTTTTCGCTAACCCTTCACTGAAAATGCATTCATTTAAACTGATTTAGAAACTTATAATTTGAAAATTAAGTTGTACTTGAAAATCAACTTAGATCAATCAATGTTTTTCAAATTGAATCCATCTCATAATTCATCTCACGCTCTTTAACATATAGTTTAATTACTTAAGTCCTTCATGGAATCAATTTCTTATCTTCTAGTTTATTTTGAATAGCATTAATTTATTGGATAAGTTTCACTCATCATCGTCACTACCATCATGATTGTGACGATGATGAGTCAGAATTAGCCAATGAGTTGATGATATTCAAAATAAACTAAAAGAGAAGGAATCAATGCTATGAAAGACTTGATCCATTGAACCATATTCTATATGCTAAATAGCAAGATATGAGTTATGACATACAGGCAATTCGAAAAACGGTGGTTTGCTTAAGTTGTTTTTCAAGAATAGTTTAATTTTTAGATTATTTTATTCTTCATCAATATGAATGGTTGTATTTGTTTAGTGAGTTGTATGGAAAAACAAGCAATCAACATATTACATAATAAACCCAGAATGATTTCAACAACGATTATTTATTTTAATCGTGGTGAAATATTAAATATATTCCAAATAAATTGTTGTTGTTGGGTTTCGAATCCATTACCTAAATATATATTACAACAGTTGTTAGGCGTAACCGTTGCGATAGGTAACGCGCGTCATACCTTATTATCACGGTCTCGTGACCGTGGTGGAAAGCACCAGACATACAACCACATCTTACCTCACAATGCTTGGTTGGGTGTTATGGTATCTCTTTTACAACCGTTGTGGTACGTCTTTTCTGTAGTAATGTGTCTTTAGAATGTTATATGGCTACAACTATGTAATCAAACTGAGGAATAAGGGATTTGAGAACCTTTTACTGATAGCTTGTTCAGGAAGAGTTTCTCTACACGCCTTCATCTCATTCGTGATCAGAGTCACTCTAGGTCTGTAATCTGATACATTCTCATTGTTCTTCATCTTGAGATTCTCGTATTGCTTGCGTAGGGACTGCAATTTCATTTTTTCACTGTTGTGTCACCTCTTTAGCATTGCTCCAATGTATCCCACACAACTTTCATCGTCTTCACATCGACAATATTCTCAATCACCTTCATATCCACACACTGATGGATATAGAATAATGCCTTAGTATCCTCCTTCAGTATATTACGTTGCATGTTTCTTTGCACTTCTATTGCATCTTCTACAACCGGCGTGTAATTGTCATTGATGAGATCAAGAATATCTTGAGATCCAAACAACACACACATATGAATCGACCACTAATTTGAATTATTTATGTCGAATACTAGAAGCTTTGTGTCCAAGCTACCGTTTCCGCCGTTCATCTTCGTTCTTGTGCAATTCACTCAAATCTCTCAAAATACTCGTGTTTCCCAATTCATAAGAATAAAAAAATATGATTCTTCTCCGATTTGGATCTCAATTCAGTGTGAATTTGAGGAATGAAATCAATTACACACCTCATGTACACTCGGTTTCCTTGTGATCAGAACTAGAGCTCTTGATACCAATTTATTGGAGTTCACACCTCCATTGATGCACAAGAAGCTTGAAGATGAAGATGAAAGAAGAGAGAGAAAATTTTGTAACTAACTTTCCAACTATTTCTCAAAATCAGAATTATGTTACAAATGCAACAATCTTGGGTTTTTATACTAACACCAAAATTCAAATGAAACTTAAATGCAAAACCAAATACAAACTCAAACGCAAATGAAAATTAAATTCAAATGCTAATTACAAAACTGGATTTGAATTACAACTAACAAACTGAAATATTACTTGTACCCCACCTCTTAGCCTCAAATAGAGATAACTATTCTGGACTAGTCAAAATAGACCCACGTTTCTTGGTAATCAAGGCTAAGGATATAGTTTGTATACTACACCCACACTCCTTAACCTTTTCTAAAGGATAAAGTCACAAATATTTTCACACCAAAAGAAGACAATAAATCATATCCGCGATATTGGGGTTTTAAGGTCGACCATAGCACTTTTTCATCTTTCTTATTTGAAACTATAAACCAAAACAACAATAATAATAAATAAGCAACAAATAGTTCAAAAATGGATAAGAAATATGAGTTTTTATGAAATAGAGGAAACATACTAAAAAGAACTCTAATTTCCAGTCATCTAATTTAGTATTTCGATCTCTTTTCTAAAATAGAGATAAGCAATAGTTGCAAGTTTCGATTTATTTTAGTATTATATCATGAGTTTAAGACATTCAGGGACTAAGAAGTTTCATTTCAATTTTGGAGTTCGATCTACATTTCGTTTACAGTTTGATTTCGATTTTGATTTCCTTCCTTTAGTTTGATTTTAAAGTTGATTTCATTTCAGTTTTCCTTTGAGTAGGTTTCTCTATGATTTGGTTTCTTAATTCTTTTTTTCTTCCAAATCTTTATTTTCTTTTTTATCAAAAGAAGAAGAGAAGAATGTAGATTCATTATCTTGGAGAAGAATAAGAGGATGTAAATTTAAGGGTTGTTAGATTTAGTAGAGAAGAAATGACGAAAAAAATTTGAATTTTTTTTTAAATAATCAAAATTTTCAATTTTAATATCCAACTAACCAACTAACCAACATTTTCCTATAACTTTTAATCTAACCATGTTTCAAACAAAAAAAATAGATTAAAGAGGAGGCGCCACTTGAATTGACGCCTCCTATATTTTTTTACTTTTTCTAGTTACCTGCGAATTTGGTGTTACCTACGAATTTTCTTGCGGATTGACCTACAGACAAGCACGCACAGGTAAATCTGCAAGTAAATCCGCAGGTAACGTCAAATTCACAAGTAAATCCGCAGGTAAATTGGAAAAAGTAAAAAAAAATATAGGAGACGTCTATTCAAGTGGCGCCTCCTCTTTAATCCTTTTTTTTTTGTTTGAAACATGGTTAGATTGGAAATCATGTGGAAAGACTGGTTAGTTAGGTATTAAAATTGAAAATTTTGGTTATTCGATAAAAAATTTCAAAAAATTTTCTTTTGAAAGTATTGGCTTTTTTTTTTATATTTTAATTCAAGAGGTTAAACATAGTGCACTAACGGTGTAACATTGTTTTATATATCATCCAATAAGATTTTTTCATCCCGCCATATCATATCGGTATTTTAAAAATTAAAGTGTGACTTGACTAAATACATGATGGTGATTGATTGACACTGTAAAAATATATACTCTTTTTCTCATTTTAATATGCACTATATTTTAGCAAATCACACTTTTAATTTTCAAATACAGGCAGTACATGACAAAATATTATAATTTTTTAAATAATAATATAAAACTAATTTATATTGAAAATACACTACCTTTAATCTAGTGATACCAAAAAAACCTTTAAACTTATTAGAAGGAACAAAATTTTGAATTTTTAAAACGATGACTAATACATCATTTTATAAAAATAGAGATTAAAAAATATATTTAAGTTTTTTTTAATGAGATAAATTTATATTTTATAATTTTTTTCTTTTATGCAATAAATATTTTATTTATAAATAAAAACATTATATTCTCTTATATATATATATATATATATATATATATATATATATATATATATATATATATATATATATATATATATATATATATATATATATATATATATATATATATATATATATATATATATATATATATATATATATATATAATTTTTTTGGTTTCGTATGTTAATTTAGATATATGTTCATTTTGGTTTTTAATTTAAAAAAAATTCATATTAATTTTATAATTCTTCCAAATATCATAATAATTCTTGTCGTTTAATTAAAGATGAATTCAATAATCAATTTTAAAGTTTTTTAATGTTAATTAAACAAAAGAGTTAAATATAAAACTTTTTAAAGAGTTATGAAATTAATACGGATCATTTTTAATAAAATTAAAAAATTAAATTAAACAAAAGTTAAATACGACATTAAAAAGAAGATAGAATCATGCTAACATGTGTTTTAAAAAATATATGTTAAGAATATTCTAGTAAAAAAAATTTAAATATAATTATTATACTATTTAAAATTTCAAAATATTAAATACACACATTCTGAACAAATATTTTATAAATAATTTATTAATTTGTGATTTAAAATACATGTTAATGTTAGTTTTTTCCAAGAAATAAGCCAAAAATATATAACATCATTCCTTTGTCTCGTGTTCATCATATTAACCATATTTAAAATGTCTAAATACCAACACTGAATTCTACGCGGAGAAAGAAAATTAATTTGAAAGAAGTAAAGCCAAAATTAATAATTTATTAAATTATTTTTTTATTTAATCCTAAAGTATGAAAACACATATTTTAGTTTCAATATTAATATTTGACTAGTAAGATTTTAAATTTAATTAAACAAAAATTAGCTAAAATAATAAAAAATAGATCAATTATAATATTTATTTTATTTGCTTTTTCTTTTTATTTTCTTAAAATATGTACATTTATTTTGACCTAAAAATGTGTGCATACGTATTTGACCTTTTTTTTTTACTCACGAGTGTATCTAGACTAAAATAAAGATCAAATACGTAAATGAAAATCACAGCACTCATCTATTAAATACCATGTGCATTAAATTTCACTTGTATTAAAACACTACAACCTTTCACTTCTCTTGTGTCTCACTTTGCTTGTCATGGAATCACCAAATGCTCTCAAATCTAGTCTTCCTCCTCATCCCCAATCTGTAAGTGTCTCTCTTTATACTATTTTCTATAGCATAATTTCTTCATTTTTATTAGCAATTTTGCATGTTGAAATTAAATCAAATTTATACAAACATGTATACATTTCTTTTGTTGAGGAAAACTACATAATTTTAGTATTTTTCTTTTTGTAACCGGTGTAACCGTACTACTACTTCAACAATAAGACAGTTCAATTAATAACTGTGATAGAACATGAGATACTATTACTTCAAGTTCTTTTAATAAGAGACTCTTAAAATAATTCATATATTTAATTAAATATATAAATCAAATTTTGCCCGTTTTAAATATCAAACAAATCTAAAAAAATATACTATAGACGGTGAAATTATAATGTAACTTTTTATTTTGTTCTTTTTCAAGGAACATTTTTTAGAGATTTTTTTGTCTATATCTCAGATTTCGTCCAAATACATTTTATTTTTTTATAAAGTGTTCAAATACTTTGAATTTTTAAAATTTTGCAGCTGTCTCTCACTTAAACACTTAAATAAAAGAAATAATTAAATACTGATAAAATGTCTTTACCAAATTCGAGTACTCTGAGATTTTTTTCTTTAAATGTTGCTAGTATTATTTTTTAAATATGTTTAATAAATAAAATTATTTGCATAACTTTTTTCTTCTTCTCTATATTCATATATATCAAAATACTAGCAAGAACCATGTAATTTTTTTTTTCCTTTTCTATTGTGTTTATTTGTATATTTACTTCTAACATCTTGATTTGACTAACTTATTATTTTAGAGCTTTATCTCATTTAAATATTTATTGTTATCATTCAAATAGATTGAAGAAAAATCAGATAGGGAGAAGAAAATTGATGAGTGGCTTCCAGTTAATGCTGATAGAAGTGTAAAATGGTGGTACTCAGCTTTCCACAATATCACTGCCATGGTTGGAGCTGGTGTTCTTGGTCTCCCTTATGCTATATCACAGCTTGGATGGTATATTGATTTCAAACTTAAATTACTCTTTAACATCTACTATTTCTTTTACTCACTTATAAATTTATTTCTTTTACTCTTTTCAGGGGTCCTGGTATAACTTTACTTATCATTTCATGGATCATTACATTATACACATTGTGGCAAATGGTTGAGATGCATGAAATAGTTCCAGGAAAATGTTTTGTAGAAGGACAATTTCTGATTTTTCACCTAGCCAATGGCAAATTGGGTTCAAGCATGGTTTCAAGGACTCAATGGCATCATCTTGACCTAATCACAAGTTTCAAAAGATCTCAAATGCATTGGATTGACAGATGAATTTTCCAGTCAACTAATCAAAAATCAACTGTACACTGAAAAGTCAAACTTTGACTTTTTGGTCAAAATCAAGTGCCAAGAGTCATTTTTCATCAATATGTGTCAAAACATGAAACTTTTTCACCAAGAAACCTAAATTTGGAAATTAGGGTTTAAGTTTGAAAATTTTCATAACTTAGAAATTTTCTAAGTTATGAAAATTTCTTATTTTTTCCCAACGTTTCCCAACTTTTTCATCCTGATGCAATTGGATTCAAAGAAAATTTCCAACATGAAAGTTGTAGTCCTCCATAAAATATACAACTTTTATTCACAAAGTTTTCCCAAATTATGCTTGGATCTCAAGTTATGATTTTGTGAATAAGGGTCCATAAACTTTTTAACTTAGTGAAATTTTGCCCTAGTTTAGGCAGATTTTTGACCTAACTTCATGGCAACTTTTCACCTAGTTCCAAGTGGAATTTCAAAATTCATTTCAAATATGGATTGTATATAATGTTACAAGCTTTCCAAAATGTCTAAGAACTCTCCAAGATCATTTATGGTTAGGGAGAATCGAAGAAAAGAAAATGGCAATTTCTCACTTTTGTCCATGGCATTTTTCACAATGTTACAAGTTGCAAATCTATCCTAAGCATGCTTGTACTTGTTTTACAGGTCTTAAACCTTTCCACACTCATTAATTTAATTCAAATACATTGGACAATGGCTTTGTTCTGAGCTTAGGATCATTGTACATTGATTTATTCCAAAAATGGCATAAAGGTTACAATGTTACTTTGATAAAGCATACTTTTAGCAATTTTGTTTATCTTGAGCATTGAACCTGATCTTTGGTTGTAAACAAGATCCATGAACATTAGGAAAAGTGTACCAACTCTCTACACCCCACGAGCTAGCAAGTACAACCTATGTCTTTGTCACTTCAACTTTTGCTTCAAAAGCAAGTAAGCTTGCAAAAGTCCACACAACTCTTGTATCTGTTAAAACCAAGCCTTGGCATTATTCTAGACAAGCTCAGCATATTGTAACAAGCAAGAAACACGAGTTTCCAACTTCTCAAACACCCTAAAACACAAAAATCACAAGTTCTTGCCTAAACAGGGCATCATCTGCAGAACTATTTCCAAAACCAAATTGGCTCGTGCGTTTTGTCTTGAATCACTTGAAACACATTCCCTACAACACACCTGAACTATCCAGACCCCTGTCCAGCAACTGTGAGCTCATTTTCAAGCTTTACCATTTTCAATTTTTGAGTTTGCAGGTTGACTTCTACAAGGAGATTCAAGCCATTTCAAAGCAAGCTGAGCATTGGGAAAGCTTGAGGGAACTTCAAGCAAGCTCACAAGAACTTCAGGCCTCACTCAAAGTTGCTACATTTCCATATCCAAACTCAACTGAACAAGGTATTTGTCAACTTTCTATCTCCTTATTTAGACATCCTTAGGCTTAGGTTTGTGAAGCGAAAATGTAGTCTTTAATGCGCTTGAGTTGTACATATGCATAGCTTCCATTTATATTGACTGAGCTAGGAGTATTTGATAGTTGAAGTTGTTGAAAATTTTAGGTCAGAAATTAGGGGTGATAAAATTCTCTTTGGTCTTTTAGAATTAGGACATGTTTTTTATATCATTAGAATCGTGAGTTAACAAGCTACAAATTTCATGTTGTAAGTTTTGAATTTCATGCAAGCATGAGCAAGAACAGGATTTGCATAACAGAAGCGCGCGTGTGTTTGTTCAAAGGTCAGGGATGAAGTCAACTTGGGCCTGGCACTTGGGCTTGTTTCTTTTGGCACCCCATTTTACTTCCTGCACCCCCTTGGCCCATTTGCTATATTTTATGTTTTTTTTCATTTCTTTTATATTTTCTGACTTTATTTATTTTTTCTAAATATTTAAAATCACAAGAAAAATATTCTCTTAATTTTTCACATTTTATTTTATTATTTTTATTATTTTCTTGGCATAAATATAGTTTATTAAATAATAATATACTTTATTTTCTTAAATAAAATTGTAAATAATATTAAAATACTTAAATATTTTATTTTATTATATTATACATATAAAATATTATTTTCTCACATATTTTAATTTTTAAAATTTTTGTACATATTATTATTATTTTTCTTGAATAAAAAATAAAAAATATAAAGCATATTTTCTATTAAACAAAAATTAGGGTTTTCATCCTTTCAAAAATAATCATTTTATTTTCTTTTTTTTTTAAGACATAAATAAATTTATTTTACATACATAAAATAAATACAAAAACATTTGTGCATATTTACATTTTATTGTACATTTAAATAATTGTTCATTTATTTATTGTATAAATTCAATTGGGTTGTAATAGTAAATTAGGGTTTTATTTTGTACAAATATCCCTTATTCATACTTGTATCCCCTTCCCCATAATATTGTTGTAATAGTCTAGATTTATTTTACGCATTTTATTGCTTTCATATACCATGATAGTAAATTAGGGTTTTTGTATGCAAAGACCAAAAATCAAACAAATAGCATGACTTAATACAAGACAAAAATGCATGAAAAAAGACAATACATTGTACACAAGCACCCCTAGGGTTTCATCCACTTTGTTGCCTTAAAACATGACTATGGTATGCATGCTAGGTATCTTGGCAAAATCAAAACAAAAACAAAAAGATCATAGTCTCTTGATGACGCTATCACAAGTTGCCTAAAAAAACAAATGATCTTAGTCCCTAAAACTTGCTAAGATACTTAGCACCATTGCTATCATGGTCATACGATGACCCACGCCCGTCCCGTTTAACATCCAAAGATAAGGTTGTTTATCAAATACAATGGTAAAACAACAATGTCAAAGGGTTAAAAATGTACAAGAAAGACTTTTGATTAGGTAGATGCTCCTAGTTACTTGATCAATTTGCAAAACCATCCTTGCTATTTTCAAACAAACACACACACAATTTCAAAACATTTCCAAACAAACTTTCAAATCTTGAAACATTTTTCAAAAGACAAACATCTTTGTATACATTCTTCAAACAAGAATCATTACAAAGATTTCCAAAACGATAGCCTCTTTTCAAAATACTTTCAAAACCACACAAAGCACCATTTCAAACAATTGGAAAAGCAAAGCAAGTGATCTAAACAAGTAACTAAGAGCCCATGGAAAACCATGGATGAAAATGGTGTTGGCACCTTCCCTTTTCATAATCTACCCCCCGAACTCAAGAAAACATCTCAAAGGTCTTTCCTGTGCTTTTTGACCTTTCCTTTGGATAAAATAAAAAGTCGGTGGGGACTCTTGCTAAAACGAAACATTTGCGAAAACAAACGCAAAACCTCAAGTCAGTTCTCCCACCGTATCACAGAACTGGCGACTCTGCTGGGGAATATTATAAAAGTGGGGTTACCTTAGGGTTTAGATCACCTTTACATGCTTATCTTGTTTGACTTGTATGCTTTACACTTTGGTTCTATTGTTTGGGTTTGAATCCTCTACCCGGATTTGGGAAACATTCATAGGTAAATAGCAATACGTTGTGGAAACTGTGCGGGGTATACCGACACGGTCTAAGCAATAGCTATGTTAGTGTGACATATTTGTGGGTACCGATAGCCTTTTAGTCAATCAAAGAGAATCTGGGGCCGCTGAGTGATGTCATGAAGCACTAATAAACTTTTAGAACCTTTACTTGACCAACTTGTTCTTTTAGGATGTAGTGAGATGACCGGCTTTGGTGCAGTCTGAAGTTGGTAGATACTCGATACTACACTCATTGGGGGTTGTTTTCTTGGAATATTTCGGTCGCCAGTAAAGTGGCTAAACTGAAACAATGAACACAAAAAACAATCCAGTGATATTGAGCTCCTTAGAACCCGGTTACTATTTACTAGGACAGGTTGAGCCAACTAAACTTCAAGAGGGTACTTACCTATGAAACCTCATGCAAGCCTGAACTAGGAACTTGTGTGATTTTCTTGTACATATACTTGTACATAACATCATGAACATCATGAAGCATCATATGCATCCACTAACCATTTCAAGGATTTGGATTTTCATCTTTGTTCCTGTTTTGCATGTAATGGATTCACTTCGCAGGAAAACTATCCAAGTCAACCTTGTAAGAATTCCTCCTAAACTCAAGGAGCTAGCTTCAAGGATTCCTGATAATTCTCCATTCACCGAGAGGCATGGTCATCTTCTCAACTTAGTCAACACCAACACTGAGGAAGACATGGTGAAATTTCTCTTCCAGTTCTTTGACCCCCTACACCACTGCTTCACATTTCCTGACTACCAGCTAGTGCCTACTTTGGAGGAATTTTATCAACTCTTGAGGATTCATATTCTCCATCAACTACCTTTCAACGGTACGGAAAGAGATCCAAAGCCTGAAGATGTTGCTCAAGCCCTACACTTGCAACCATTTGATGTCATAGGTCATTGGGAAACCAGAAGTGGTGTCAAGGGTTTCTTGGCAAAGTTCCTGTTTGAGAAGGTCCAAGACTGTTGGAATTCTCTAGACCTGCAAGCATTTGAGGAAATTGTAGTACTTCTCATCTATGGGTTGGTCTTGTTCCCAAACCCTGATCAACTTATAGATGTGAATGCTGTCAAGATCTTCATATCTCAGAATCCTGTGCCTACTTTGCTTGGGGATATCCTCCACTCTTTTCACACTCGAACAATGAGGAAAAGAGGTGTTCTCATGTGTTTCACTCCTCTACTGGCAAGATGGTTTATTTCTCATCTTCCCCAGTCAGTCTTGAAGAATGAGCATGGTTTGAGGTGGTCACAACGATTGATGACTCTTACACATTCAGATATTCATTGGTGTTCTCGATCAAAAGAGAATGTCATCATCATTGACCATTATGGGGAATTTCCTAATGTCCCTCTACTTGGAATTAGGGGAGGCATTAGCTACAACCCTTGCTTGGCTCTGAGACAGTTTGGGTATGCCCGAAGGGATGGACCACATGACATGTTAATTCCATACTTAGTTTTTGACTTCAACAACGACGATCAAGGACTTCGACAAAGGTTCATCCGATCTTGAAGGATGCCCAACAAGGTGGATAGTAAGACCTTGGGACACAAGAATTCCATCCCCCTTGAGCCTTACCTCAAGTGGGTACGAACCCGCGCCCAAAGTCTTATGATGCCTTACCCCTACATTCTCCCTGTGATTAAAGAGCCTGTTATGGAAGTAGAGGTTCCATACACCCTCCTACACCCTGATATGCCAACATCGCTCGAAGATCTGCAAAGGAGTTGGATACAGCTCAAGGGAGAACGCGGTACTTTTGAAGCCCAATTCTACGCAAGCGAGAAGAAGGTTTTGGAACTCACTCGTCAACTTCACGAAGAGCAGACTCTCAACACCTACATTGCACCAAAGAGGATGTGCAACATCTTTTTACCTTAGAATTTTGTATTATTTTGCCCATGGGGCATTGATGTACTAACAAATTCTATCTTATTAATATGATGTGTGTTCCTTTTTTTTTTGTTTAAAACAAATTTGAATTTCTGAATCCTTGAATGCATTACATGAATACATATCATTCATCATATGCATAAACAAGTCTTCACACCAAATTTCCTCATCTCTCTGTTGTTTATTTTATCAAGTTGGATATAGAACAGACGGTCAAAGACTTGCAAGCCCAGAATTCACAGTTCCAACAACTACTTCTGACCTTGGCCAAGGGGCAGGAGGAGCTCAAGACCTTGCTAGAAAAGGAAAAAGAGAAAAAGAAGAAGAAGAGGGCTGGTGTGGCTACCTTGGGCAGAAGGTTTGAAGGTCAAACCAGAAGGGTCCTAGATTTTCCATCAACATCTAAAGAGGGGGAAGGAAAGGGTAAAGGAACTGCAGTACCATCTGATTCTGAGGCTGAGGAAGAGGAGGATGAGGACTATTCTGAACAGCAGTACCCTCCTGCAGATGACAAATACAAAAATCTGGAAGAGCGTCTGGCAGCCATGGAAGTGCAGAGAGTGCATGGGCTGGAATTTGAAGAGTTAGGGTTGGTGTCTGGAATTGTGATCCCTCCTAAATTCAAAGTGCCACTATTTGCTAAGTACGATGGGGTGTCTTGCCCAAAGATGCACCTGCGATCTTATGTCAGGAAAATTCAACCGCATTCTTCTGACAAAGACCTGTGGGTCCACTTTTTCCAGGACAGTTTGTTGGGGACGCAGCTGGATTGGTTTTACCAGTTGGAGAGGTCTGATGTGCATAATTGGGAAGATTTGGCTGCTTCCTTATACAAGCAATATCAATACAATACGGACTTAGCACCAACACGTACTCAATTACAGAGTATGGGCATGGTCTCAAATGAAGGTTTCAAAGAGTATGCCCAGAAATGGAGAGACTTGGCGGGACGAGTACAACCACCTCTATCTGAGAGGGAGCTGGTAGATATGTTCTTGGGTACACTGTCAGGTCCCTTTTTAAATCACCTTATTGGAAGTTCGTCTGCGGGATTCACCGAATTGATTCTAATTGGTGAGAGAGTTGAAGCCGGCATAAAGAGCGAGAAAATTCAAAAAGATGCATCTGCTTCTGCTACCATCAAAAAGACTTTTCCAGAAAAGAAATAAGTATCAGTTGTTTACTCCCAAAGAGGTCAAGGAAGAATCGAGCACCGGCCAGCGGTGGGGGCCGTAATGATTCAGAAGTCTGCAGCTGATCAGCCCAGAAACAATCAACCCAGAACCAACCAAACAAGGGTGGAAAGGCCTGTACGGAAATTCACTCAGATAAACATGACTCCTGCTCAGGTTCTACCCCATCTCTTGAAGTTAAACCTTGCAATTTTGAAAGAAGCCCCGAAGAATTCGAATACTGCTTCTCCGTACTACCATTCGAACGCCAAGTGTGCTTATCATTCAGACATCCTGGGGCACGACACCAACAATTGTTGGGGCCCTCAAGAATAAGATTCAGGATTTGATAGATGCTAAAGAAGTTGAATTTGACGCCCCTGAAAATACGAATGTAATCTCTGCTCCAATGCCAAAGCATGGCCACAATTCCCATGCCGTTGAAGAAGATCTTTTTGTTGCTACTGTTGATGATTTGATAACTCCGCTACCAATAATCAAGTTGAATTTGCTGAAGGCTGGGATTTTCCCAGGTTGTGAAGAAGATTGCTGCCTTTGTTCATCCTTACCAACCGACTGTCCATTATTGAAGTTAGGCATCCAACGCCTAATGGATAACCAATAAATCCTTTTTAAAAAGACTCCTGTTACACCGACTCCTGTCAATGATGTTTCAATAATAACCATATCCGCCAATCTTTCCAAGGTCTCCAAAAGACCTGTTAAGATTACATCTGCTCCGAAGATTGCACCTTTGAAGATAATCATGCCCGGGCCCATCCCGTACAAGTCCGACAAATCAATACCGTGGAACTATGGTGGAGAAATCTACTACCACAGTATTAAACAAATTGAATCAACTGAAGAGAGTTCTAATGAAGAGACTTCCGACATTGGAAACATTGCCGGAATGAGCAAAATCACTCGCAGTGGAAGAATTTTATCTCCAGAGATTGCCCCCTCCAAAGGCAATCTATGGACCCTCAAATACTCCTAAGATTACCCCTGTACCGGTCAACATATCTGCGAGAACTCCAATTATTGAAGAAGTTGTAACTCCTGTGGTTGTCCCCTCTGCTGCTGTCGATGATAGAGGGAAAGGGATCCAAGAAGAGCCCGTCAGGACGAGGGCTCAGCCATTTGTCATCCCTGAAACCTCTCCAAAAAAAATGGAAGAAATTTTGAAAATAATCAAGAAAAGCGATTATGATGTTTTGGAACAACTAGGGCAAACCCCCTCAAAGATCTCTATGTTGGCCCTGCTGCTTTGTTCAGAAGCTCATGCTAAAGCTCTGATCAGATTTTTGAAGACGGCCCACGTGCCACAGGAAACCTCTACAGATTAGTTCCAAGAATGTGTGGCGAGATTAACAGCTGACAATGGTCTAGGATTCTCAGATGCTGATTTAACATCTAAAGGGAGAAAACATAATGACGCTTTGCATGTTTCGGTGCAATGCAGAGGGACTACCCTACCACACGTACTGGTAGACACTGGTTCATCGTTGAACGTCTTGCCGAAGAAAGCCTTGGATAGACTGGATTGTGAAGGCTTAACCCTGAAACCCAGCAATATAATTGTCAGAGCCTTTGATGGTTCTAAAAGGATGGTCCACGGGGAGGTGGACATCCCGATTAAAGTGGGAACTGAAACCTTCAACTCCATATTCTACGTGATGGACATCCATCCTTCCTATTCTTGCTTGTCGGGAAGACCCTGGATTCACAATATTGGAGCCGTCACTTCTACTCTGCATCAAATGCTTAAGTACCCTGTCCAGGGGAAAATCATAACTGTTCATGGCGAAGAGGAATACATGATAAGCCATCTAAATTCTTTCTACTATGTAGAATTGGATGGTGAATTCATCGAGACCCCTTTCCAACACTTCGAGGAAGTTTCTGAGGAGATTGCGGCAACCAAGACAGTGGCTTCTATACCCATGATTACCAAACCTCCGCCTCGGATGTCGTCTCTCAAATATGCAAAGGCTATGACTGAAGAAGGAGGAAGCACAATCTGGGGGCAGCTTCCAGACTTTCCTTATAAATCAGATAAATTTGGCTTGGGTTTCACTTCTTATGATCAAAAGGTTGTACGCCGCACCCGTGCTGGGGGGCCACCAGTGAAGATCACCCATCATGGAGTCAATACTTTGGAGGATAGTGAAGAGGAGAGCAACTTGGAAGACTGGATTTTCCCTACTGTTGATGGAGGACTGTGCAACTGGGAAGCAAAATACTTTGTTCCGATTACTTTCATAAATCAGTAATTTGTATTTCAAACATTTCTATTGGTTTGTAAAAATTTTTAAACAATTCGTACACTTTTAACCTTGTGCCTTACCCGAGGTACATAGGTCCATTTGTAAGGGTTTGATTTTTTTCATCTTCATATGCCATTTTAATGAATCATGGACGTTTTCACATATAAACTTTTGTGTTCATTGTCTTTCTTTTTACATTTTATTTGTTTAAAGGTGGCTATCCATTACACACACCCACACTCACAAATGCAGGTACCCTTCCATTCCGGATTCCATGGGTAACAATTCTGCTATGGCCTTCAGTGACTCTGAAGATCTGGTCTACCATGCCGAATATGATGGTGAGGAAGATTGTGAGGTACCGGGAGAATTGGCTAGACTGCTACAACAGGAAGAAAGGGCTATTCTACCTCATGAGGAGTTGTTAGAGACAATCAACTTGGGTACTGAGGAAGACAGAAAAGAAGTCAGAGTGGGTGCCAACCTAGAGCCAAGTGTCAAGGAACGCCTAGTTCAGCTGTTGAATGAATATGTTGAGATCTTTTCCTGGTCATACGAAGACATGTTGGGACTTGATACAGATATTGTGGTTCATCGTCTACCCACAAGAGAAGACTATCCACCAGTTAAACAGAAAGTCCGCCGCATGAGGCCTGACATGTCTGAAAAGATCAAAGCAGAAGTTATGAAGCAGTTCAATGCTGGATTTCTTGCAGTTACTTCCTATCAATAATGGGTTGCTAACATTGTGCCCGTGCCTAAGAAGGACGACAAAGTGAGAATGTGCATGGATTATAGAGACTTAAACAGGGCCAGCCCTAAAGATGACTTTCCACTTCCACGCATTGACATCGTGGTTGACAATACAGCTCAGCACAAGGTATTTTCTTTCATGGATGGATTCTCAGGCTACAACCAGATCAAAATGGCCCCTGAGGACATGGAGAAAACTACTTTTGTTACACAGTGGGGTACGTTATGCTACAAAGTGATTCCATTTGGACTGAAGAATGCCGGGGCAACCTATTAATGCGCCATGGTAGCTTTGTTTCATGATATGATACATCATGAGATAGAGGTCTATGTAGATGACATGATAGCCCAATCACAAACTGAAGAAGAACACCTCGACCATCTGCAAAAGCTGTTTGTCAGGTTGAAAGAGTACAAGCTCAGACTGTACCCTAATAAGTGCACTTTCGGAGTCCGATCCGGTAAACTCTTGGGTTTCATTGTCAGCAACAAAGGCATCGAGGTTGATCCTGCCAAAGTCAAAGCTATACAAGAAATGTCTGCCCCTCGGACTGAGAAGGAGGTCAGAGGTTTCTTGGGACGCCTAAACTACATTGCAAGGTTCATTTCTCACCTAACATCTACCTGTGAACCAATCTTCAAGCTGTTGAAGAAAGATCAGGTAGTTAAATGGAATGATGAATGTCAAATTGCTTTCGATAAAATCAAGGAGTATTTGCTAGAACCTTCTATCTTGATGCCACCTGTCGAAGGAAGACCGCTAATCATGTATCTGACTGTCTTGGAGAATTCAGTGGGGTACGTACTGGGCCAACATGACGAGTCTGGCCGAAAAGAGCATGCCATTTATTACCTTAGCAAAAAGTATACTGACTGTGAGACCTGATACTCACTGCTCTAGAAAACTTGTTGCCCTTTGGTATGGGCTGCTCGCCGGCTAAGGCAGTACATGTTGACTCATACCACTTTGCTGATATCTAAGATGGATCCGATCAAGTACATCTTTGAGAAGCCTGCTTTATCTGGAAGAATATCTAGATGGAAGATGATCCTAAAAGAATACGATATACAGTACACGACCCAAAAAGCTATAAATGGGAGTGTGCTAGCTGACCATCTGGCTCATCAAGCTGTCGAAGATTACCAATCCATGAAGTTCGACTTCCCCGACGAGGATATCATGACACTGGACAATATTGAAGATCTCAGACCATATGACGGACCTGAACAAGGATCCCGATGGACCCTGTACATTGATGGTGCCTCCAATGCACTTGACAACGGTATCAGTGCGGTACTCATTTCTCCAGAAGGTTACCATACACCTTTCACCGCCAGACTTTTCTTCAACTGCACGAACAACATGGCCAAGTATGAAGCTTGTATCTTTGGTCTCAAGGCTGCAATAGACTTGGGAATCAAATCCTTGATTGTGTTTGGAGAATCATCTTTGGTCATCAGTCAGATCAAAGGAGAGTGGGACACTAAACATCCCAACCTCATCCCTTACAAAGAACATGTCTTGACATTGTTACCACATTTCGAGCAGATTACCTTCGAGCACTTCTCGCGAGAAGAAAATCAGCTAGCAGATGCTCTAGCTACAATTTCGTCCATGTTTAAACTTAACTGGGATAATGAGGCTCCCCAAATCACCATTGAATGGATGGATGAACCTGCACATTGTCACGAGATTAATACCGAAGAAGTAGTGGACCGACCTTGGTTTCACGAAGTCAAAAGGTATCTCGAGGCGCAAGAGTATACTGAAGGAGCTTCAGTCAATGACAAAAAGTTCTTGAGAAGATTCTCTGCCAAGTTCTTCCTGAGTAATGGTATCCTATACAAGCGCAATCATGATTGCATTCTGCTCCGCTGTGTGGACAAGATTGAAGCTAAACAGATCATGGTTTAACTGCACAATGGTACCTTTGGCACTCACTCTAGCGGGCATACGATGGCTAAGAAGATTCTAAGGGTAGGCTATTACTGGTCTACCATGGAAGCTGACTGCTATCAACATTCCAGCACTTGTCGCAAATGTCAAATCTATGCGGACAAGGTACATATACCTCCAGTTCCTCTCAATGTCTTAACAGATCCTTGGTCTTTCGCTATGTGGGGAATCGACATGATTGGAGAGATCAAGCCTACAACATCCAATGGACACCGCTTCATTCTGGTGGCCATTGACTACTTCACCAAGTGGGTCGAAGCAGCTTCCTTCGCATCCGTTACAAAGAAAGTTGTTGCCCGCTTCATCAAGCAGAACCTTATTTTCCGGTACGGCATCCCCGAAAGGATCATCATCGACAACAGTACAAACCTTAACAATACTATGATCACCGCCTTGTGCAAGCAGTTCCAGATTCAACATCACAATTCATCTCCCTATCGGCCAAAGATGAACGGTGTTGTCGAAGCTGCAAACAAAAATATCAAGAAGATCATACAAAAGATGACAGTCACCTACAAGGACTGGCATGAGATGCTACTGTTTTCTCTCCACAGGTACCATACCACGGCATGTACATCAACTTGGGCAACACCCTATTCTTTGGTATACGGCATGGAGGCTGTTTTTCCTATCGAGGTTCAGATTCCCTCCTTGAGAATCATGAAAGATGCTGGTTTGAGTGAAGACGATTGGATTCAGACCCGACTTAATCAACTTAACTTGATTGATGAAAAGCGACGTACTGCTGTTTGCCATGGTCAGACATATCAGAAACGAATGATCAAGGCTTTCAAAAAGAAAGTCAGGCACCAGACATATCAAGTCGGGGATCTTGTAATCAAGCAGATCATCTTGCCGCAAAGTGATCCCAGGGGAAAATGGACTCCTACTTACGAAGTACCATTTATGATCAAAAATATCTTTTCTGGTGGGGCAATGATCTTAACCACCATGGACAATGATGACCTGCCGCACCCTGCGAACGTAGACATAGCCAAAAGATATTACGCATAAATGACCCGCTAGGTTGACACACCTAGGCAAAAAAAAACGGGCATCCCGGTGAATCGAAAACCCGAAAGGGCGGTTCAGGCAAAAGTTAGGGATAAATAATAAAAAATTTGTACACCCGGCAAGTTGAAAACCCGAAAGGGCGACTTGGGCAAAAAAGGGTTTTCCGGTGGATCGGAAACCCGAAAGTGCGGTCCAGGAAAAAGTTAGGGAATTAAAGCGTATCACTATGTCTCATCAGATCACTTTAAGGACAATCTCTTCACAGACAAGCTCTGGGCTTCTGATCAACTCAATCATCTTCGGACGAAGCAACGAATGGACAAGATATTCAGAGTTACGAAGGCTATAGCAGAATGGGAACCCCATGGAATTTTTACACATATCCATCTTTCTTTGTATAAATTTTTCTCATTTTTTATGACAACATTATCTTACTATGATGTATGTCTCCTTTGTACAAAATACTTACACAAATTTAATACAAAGATACTTCAAAGTGCAAAAAACTATTTGCCTTTTCTTCTTTTTTACACTTGTGTTTTATTTGAAAACGTCCAATGATTTATTAATGAGCATATGCATTTGAATATAATCACTGTTTACAAATAAACGAAATGGGAAAGAATAATTACTGACAGGTTAAAAGTATAGGAAAACATCTTTAGGCTATTCCAAGAGAAATCCCCTGCAGTACATCATCTAGATCCCCAGCGGAGCAAAAACCTTGAAATACATATCCCCAGCGGAGTTATAATTTCAAATCCTTAATTCCCATCAGAGTTAAGTTTTCAAACTCCCAATCCACAGCGGAGCAAAAACTTTGAACTACAGGCCCTCAGCGAAGATGAAACCTTCTTCCCCAGTCAAGTCAAATTTCCAACTATCTATCCCCAGCGGGAACCATTCAGTTTTCCCCAAATTCCCCAGCAAGTTGTCTTAAAGTATGAGAATCAACCAGATAACAGTTAACTTTTGTCTTATCCCCAGCCTAGGATAATACTCCATTAGAGTGGCATACAACCTGCACTTTTTTCCAAACAGGAATAAGTTTTTTCCCCCAGAGTCCTGAACTTACTCCCCAGTAGGATAGCTACTCCCCAGCAGTATAGCTATTCCCCACAGAGTTTTCACTCCCCAACAGAATGAAGATTCTCATTCTTGATTCCCCAGTGAAGTTGCCAAAATCTTCACCACTCCTCAGCGTGAAGTCACCCAAGTTTTCACTACTCCTCAACAGAATGAAGATTCTCATTCTTAGTTTCCCGCAGAAATCACCAGAGTTTTCCCTATTCCCTAGCCGAGTAAGGATTTTCTTTGTGTAATCCCAAGCCATAATCATCAAAATTCTCAAGATTCCCCAAGCAGGTTTCTCAAGCAACACTTGGCGTTATTCTCACAATAAAATGTTTATTATCCTCCAACTTCAAAGACAAGAAGGATCCCTACATCCCCAGAGAAGTCAGGAATTTTCTTAATCCCCAGCAATCCAAGGATTTCTCATCCTTAACAATCAAAGATTTTGAATCTCCAGCAGCGGTCAAGGATTTATCTTCCCCGGCAGCAGTCAAGGGTTTTGTTATCCCCAGCTGTCAAGGATTTATTTTCCTCAGCAATATAGCAAATCAGCTTACATGCGCATACATTACACTCATATATCATAAACATTAATAAAACACATTTATTGCATCATACATTTCATGCAACATAACTTTGTGTTTCAGCTAACATTTTACCCTTTTCAGGATAAGATTAACAGCTATATTTAACAGATATTCAAAGATTTCAGATACAGTACGGATACACTCCAGACACGAAAGTCATTTTGTTACTCATTCAGATCTCTTATTCAAATATAATATGGATACACTCCAAACACGGAAGTTATTCTATTACTCATTCAGAATTCAAAGTCAAGATACAGTACAAATACGCTCCAGCCACGGATGCCATTCTGTCACTCATTCAGACTTCAACAATTAGATACATATTAGATACGCTCCAGATACGGAAGCCATTTTATTTCTCATTCAGATTCAACTATCAATTTCAAGTTCAGATACACTCCAGACACGGAAGTCATTCTGTCACTTATTCAGATCCCAGTTACAGTTTAGATACACTCCAGACACAGAAGTCATTCTGCTACTCATACAAATCTCAAACTTCAGATACAGTCCAGATACGCTCTATACACGGTTGCCATTCTGTCACTTATTCTAACTTTTTCCCCAGCTCAAAGATGCTCCAGACACGGATGCTATTTTGTCGCCTATTTAGAATTCAGATTCAGATACAATACAGATACACTCCAGACACGGAAGTCATTCTGTTATTCATTCAGATTCAAGTTTAGTTACAACTCGGATACGCTCCAGACACGGATGCTATTCCATTTCTCATACAGATTCAGTCTCAAGATACAGTTCAGATACGTTCCAAAAGCGGATACCATTCTGATACTCATTCTTTTGACTTACAACATGAAGTTCAACAAACATCCTTGATGGCATCTATAAGCCCATCTCCGACAAGATTTTGTCACTTCTGTAAATGGCATCTTTAAGCCCATTCCCTCAACTATACTTTGACGAGTTCAAATTTACGGGCACTCTAGTGTCCAATCATCTTTTACCTTAGAGTCACGAACGGAAAAACTCGTCAATCTAACTCTTCAGGTTCAAGAAGATTGAACAGGGGAAGCTGTTGTACCCCAAAATTTTCCCTCTCATTTTATCAAGATTCTCCTCACAAGACTCTTTAGACTCAAGACCAGATTAGGGTTCGCTCAGCTCAAGACATCTCCTTGCACTGATGACTTGAAATTAGGGTTTGAGATTGCACAGGGATTTTTGGACTTCCAAAGCCTCAGGTGACTTTCATACTTCATTTTGGACCTCTAAGATTTCCCATACCAAGTTTCAAGCCTTGAATCAAATTTTTGCCCAGTCAATTGGACAGTTGACCTAAAAACCAACTGTATCGGGGAAAAAGTCAACCATGGCCAATTTACAGTCAAACCTCATAATTTTTTATCCATATCAACATTATAGATTCATATGAACCATTTGATCAAGTTTGGACCACAACTCCTCAAGAAATTTGATCAGATCATCAAAAGGGCAAAATGGTCAAAATTAGGGTTTTGACTGTAGAAGGGCAATTTCTGATTTTTCACCTAGCCAATGGAAAATTTGGTTCAAGAATGGTTTCAAGGACTCAATGGCATCATCTTTACCTAATCACAAGGTTCAAAAGATCTCAAATGCATTGGATTGACAGATGAATTTTCCAGTCAACTGATCAAAAATCAACTGTACACTGAAAAGTCAAACTTTGACTTTTTGGTCAAAATCAAGTGCCAAGGGTCATTTTTCATCAAGATGTGTCAAAACATGAAACTTGTTCACCAAGAAACCTAAATTTGGAAATTAGGGTTTAAGTTTGAAAATTTTCATAACTTAGAAATTTTCTAAGTTATGAAAATTTCTTATTTTTCCCCAACTTTTCCCAACTTTTTCACCATGATGCAATTGGATTCAAATAAAATTTCCAACATGAAAGTTTTAGTCCTCCACAAAATATACAACTTTGATTCACAAAGTTTTCCCAAATTATTCTTGGATATCAAGTTATGATTTTGTGAATAAGGGTCCATAAACTTTTTAACTTAGTGAAATTTTGCCCTAGTTAAGGCAGATTTTTTACCTAACTTCATGGCAACTTTTCACCTAGTTCCAAGTGGAATCTCAAAATTCATTTCAAAGACGGATTGTAAATCATGTTACAAGCTTTCCAAAATGTCCAATAACTCTCCAAAATCATTTATGGTTAGGGAGAATCAAAGAAAAGAAAATGGAAATTTCTCACTTTTGTCCATGGTATTTTTCACATTGTTACAAGTTGCAAATCTCTCCTAAGCATGCTTGTACTTGTTTTACAGGTCTTAAGCCTTTCCAAACTCCTTAATTTAATGCAAATACATTGGGCAATGTCTTTGTTCTGAGCTTTGGAGCATTGTACATTGATTTATTCGTAAAATGGCATAAAGGTTACAATGCTACTTTGACAAAGCATACTTTTAGCAATTTTGTTTATCTTGAGCATTGAACCTGATCTTTGGTTGTAAACAAGATCCATGAACATCAGGAAAAGTGTACCAACCCTATACACCCCACGAGCTAGCAAGTACAGCCTTTGCCTTTGTCACTTCAACTTTTGCTTCAAAAGCAAGTAAGCTTGCAAAAGTCCACACAACTCTTGTATCTGTTAAAACCAAGCCTTGGCATTATTCTAGACAAGCTCAGCATATTGTAACAAGCAAGAAACACGAGTTTCCAACTTCTCAAACACCCTAAAACATAAAAATCACAAGTTCTTGCCCAAATAGGGCATCATCTGCAGAACTATTTCCAAAACCAAATTGGCTCACGCGTTTTGTCTTGAATCACTTCAAACACATTCCCTACAACACACCTGAACTATCCAGACTCCTGTCCAGCAACTGTGACCTCATTTTCAAGCTTTACCATTTTCAATTTCTGAGTTTGCAGGTTGACTTCTACAACGAGATTCAAGCCATTTCAAAGCAAGATGAGCATTGGGAAATCTTGAGGAAACTTCAAGCAAGCTCACAAGAACTTCAGTCCTCACTCAAAGTTGCTACATTGCCATATCCAAACTCAACTGAACAAGGTATTTGTCAACTTTCTATCTCCTTATTTAGACATCCTTAGGCTTAGGTTTGTGAAGCAAAAATGTAGTCTTTAATGCGCTTGAGCTGTACATATGCATAGCTTCCATTTATATTGACTGAGCTAGGAGTATTTGATAGTTAAAGTTGCTGAAAATTTTAGGTCTGAAATTAGGGGTGATAAAATTCTCTTTGGTCTTTTAGAATTAGGACATGTTTTTTATATCATTAGAATCGTGAGTTAACAAGCTACAAATTTCATGTTGTAAGTTTTGAATTGCATGCAAGCATGAGCAAGAACAGGATTTGCATAACAGAAGCGCGCGCGTGTTTGTTCAAAGGTCAGGGATGAAGTGAACTTGGGCCTGGCGCTTGGGCTTGTTTCTTTTGGCACCCCCCTTTTACTTCCTGCACCCCCTTGGCCCATTTGCTATATTTTATGTTTTTTTTCATTTCTTTTATATTTTCTGACTTTATTTATTTTTTCTAAATATTTAAAATCACAAAAAATATTCTCTTAATTTTTCACATTTTATTTTATTATTTTTATTATTTTCTTGGCATAAAAATAGTTTATTAAATAACAATATACTTTATTTTCTTAAATAAAATTGTAAATAATATTAAAATACTTAAATATTTTATTTTATTATATTATACATATAAAATATTATTTTCTCACATATTTTAATTTTTAACATTTTTGTACATATTATTATTATTTTTCTTGAATAAAAAATAAATAGTATAAAGCATATTTTCTATTAAACAAAAATTAGGGTTTTCACCCTTTCAAAAATAATCATTTTATTGTTTTTTTTAAGACATAAATAAATTTATTTTACATACATAAAATAAATAAAAAACATTTGTGCATATTTACATTTTATTGTACATTTAAATAATTGTTCATTTATTTATTGTATAAATTCAATTGGGTTGTAATAGTAAATTAGGGTTTTATTTTATGCAAATATCCCCTATTCAAACTTGTATCCCCTTCCCCATAATATTGTTGTAATAGTCTAGATTTATTTTACGCATTTTATTGCTTTCATATACCATGATAGTAAATTAGGGTTTTTGTATGCAAAGACCAAAAATCAAACAAATATCATGACTTAATACAAGACAAAAATGCATGAAAAAAGACAACACATTGCACACAAGCACCCCTAGGGTTTCATCCACTTTGTTTCCTTAAAATATGGTCATGGTATGCATGCTAGGTATCTTGGCAAAATCAAAACAAAAACAAAAAGATCATAGTCCCCCGATGACGCTATCACAAGTTGCCTAAAAAACAAATGATCTTAGTCCCTAAAACTTGCTAAGATACTTGGCACCATTGCTATCATTGTCATACGATGACCCACGCCCGTCCCGTTTAACATCTAAAGATAAGGTTGTTTATCAAATACAATGGTAAAACAACAATGTCAAAGGGTTAAAAATGTACAAGAAAGACTTTTGATTAGGTATATGCTCCTAGTTACTTGATCAATTTGCAAAACCATCCTTGCTATTTTCAAACAAACACACACACAATTTCAAAACATTTCCAAACAAACATTCAAATCTTGAAACATTTTTCAAAAGACAAACATCTTTGTATACATTCTTCAAACAAGAATCATTACAAAGATTGCCAAAATGATGGCCTCTTTTCAAAATACTTTCAAAACCACACAAAGCACCATTTCAAACAATTGGAAAAGCAAAGAAAGTGATCTAAACAAGTAACTAAGAGCCCATGGAAAACCATGGATGAAAAGGGTGCTAGCACCTTCCCTTTTCATAATCTACCCCCCGAACTCAAGAAAACATCTCAAAGGTCTTTCATGTGCTTTTTGACCTTTCCTTTGGATAAAATAAAAATTCGGTGGCGACTCTTGCTAAACCGAAACATTTGCGAACACAAACGTAAAACCTCAAGTCAGTTCTCCCACCGTATCACAAGTACCATGAGAACTTGCCAGACTGTTACAACAGGAGGAAAGGGAAATACATCCTCATGAAGAGCCGATTGAGATAGTAAACTTGGGTACTGAAAAGGATAAAAAAAGAAGTCAGGATAGGTTCCAACTTGGAGCATAGTGTCAAAGAGCGGTTAATACAGATGTTACATGACTATGTTGAGATCTTTTCCTGGTCATACAAAGACATGCCAGGGCTAGACATTGATATTATGGTTCATCGTCTGCCAACGAAAGAAGACTGGCCTCCAGTGAAGCAAAAGGTTCATCGTATGCGTCCAGAGTTGTTAGAAAATATCAAAGCTGAAGTTATGAAACAGTTCAACACCGGTTTCTTAGCTATTACCTCTTATCCATAATGGGTTGCTAATGTTGTTCTGGTACCTAAGAAGGACGGTAAGGTATGTAGTTATGTGTATTATAGAGACTTGAATAGGGCAAGCCCCAAGGATGACTTCCCGCTTCCCCATATTGATGTTCTGGTTGACAACACCGTACAACATAAGATATTCTCCTTCATGGACGGTTTCTCTGGTTATAATCAGATGAAAATGGCACCTGAAGACATGGAGAAAATAACCTTCGTTACACAGTGGGGTACTTTCTGTTATAAAGTCATGCCATTTGGATTGAAGAATCCTGGGGAAACCTATCATCGCGCTATGGTAGCGTTGTTTCACGATGTTGTACCCCAAAATTTACTCTCTCATGTTTCCCAAGGTTTCTTTTACATGGTTGGTTACAAACACTTACCTAAAGAAAAATGAAATTTTTGAATGATAGCAAAGGGTCTTTCGATTGGCATGCCAACAATGCATTTCAATTGGCATCTGAGTAATGTCCTTCGATTGGCACATCAGAGCAGTGTCCTTCGATTGGCACATCAGAGTAGTGTCCTTCGATTGGCATAATGGTAAGATTTGACTGGGCTCCTAAAACCCTTCGACCAAGCATTGACCCATCAGCTTCGGTTGCGTGTTGGTTCCCCTTTCGAGCAAACATTGGTCCAAGTTTCATTTAGGCGAGAATCCCCTACAAGTTCCTTTCGATCCACAATCAGTGGCCTCCTGCATGTATATTCTTATTCACTAGGCAATGGCATCTTTTATGCTTGCTTTGACCTACCTCATGCTAGCGCCCACAAAGCATTGGCTAACTTTGTGCCAGCTTCGACTTGGCAAGGGTCCCCTTTGAAACAATTTTTCATACTTCAACACGCATGTTAGTCCCTTCAAAGGTGCATTCATGAGGTCCCTTCGAAGAAGCATTCATTAGTTCAGTCAAAGGACTCATGGTTACTGAATACAAGCTTGTGTTATGATGGGTCTTGGTCCTACATGTGGTTAGGCCCAGGCCTTTTGTGCAATGGCATTCGAAGGTGAAAGAGGTTTTCGATTGGCCAGATTGAAGTTTTCGTTTGAGTTGTTTGAATCAAGCAGCTAGGGTAAGTAGACTCAATCAAAGAAGCCCTGATGAAGGAATCTCTGAAGATATTTGAATCCAGAGTCATTAGAAATGACAAATGCTCTGACGAAGAGAATTCTGGGCAATTCGAATTGATGCAGATATTGACTTAATTAAAGAAAATCTGATGAGGGAAACTCTGAATTCATAAAGATCTGAGCAATTCGAATTGATGTGGATGGACTCCATCGAAGGAGCTGAATTAGAGCCATTCGATGGAGGCAATTAGAGCCATTCGAAGGAGGCAATCAGAGCCATTCGAAGGAGGCAATCAGAGTCATTTGAAGAAGGCAGTCAGAGTCATCCGAAGGAGAGCATTCGAAAGTCATTTGTGTCCATATTCATTCAAATTCAAAAAGAGACAAGAATTCCACATTTTTGGCAAAGTTTCAAAATTATATTCATGGCCTTTAAAACACCAACTTAATGGTTGTTTATTCCTTTGTCCTCTTGTCCCCTCCATCACCTCTATATAAGGAGCACACTAGCAATCTTAAAGGAGAGGATGAAAAAAAGAGGAGAGACCCACAAGAAAGAAAGATACACATATGCTGCCTCATAAGCATACTAAAACTATCAAAGTCCTTACAAATAGTCCCAATCGAATGAGTCTTCAGCAACACCCTATTCACTCCCTAAAGTCTGCAGGAAGTGTTCCCAATCACCAGCCTCTAAGCAAGCAAGCATCTCCACGCCCAGAAGTGCCAAATCGAAGCTTCCAACTGTTGGTAAGATTGGTAAAGAGATCAAACTTTGTATGTGAATGATATATTAAGGACCTGGGTTCGACACCCAAGTCTGCATTTCTTTTGTTTCTAACATTTGTTGCAGATCCAGCCTGAATAGGTCAAAGCGCGCAGGATCGAAGGACCTGGGTTTGATACCCAGGTCCTGCATCCATATTTGGTTAATATTTGTCTTGTAGTTCCAAATTGAAAGGCGGCATCCACCCCCTGGATCAAAAAGTAAAGCATCCCTTCTTGGATCGAAAAAAATCACATTCCCATCTGGATCGAAAAGCCCATCGTTCTCCCTGAATCGAAAGGCCATGTTTTCCCTTTGAATCAAAGGAGGGTTCTTCTATCTTTAATTTTTCTTTATTGATTTTAAATTAACTTTAAATAAATAAAAAATCACAAAAAAAGTATTAAGTTAGTATTTTTAATTAAACTAATTTTGTAAATAAACTAAATAAGTATTTTAACTATTTTTCTTTAATTTAAAATGAATTAGAACTTAGGACTTGATTTAGATTTAATTGTTTTCTTGTCATAATAATAAACTAAAAAAGGAACTTAGACTATTTTTCTTGATTAACTTTATTTTCTAAATAGACTTTAGGATAATTAATTTAATTATTTTTCTTAATAAGAAATAAACAAAACAAAAAAAAAAAGATTTTTTTCCTTTACTTAGACTCCTTAGGATTTTTAGACATTATTCTTAATTCGCGCGCATTTATTTACTTTCACATTTTTTATCTTATTGTAACTGCTTCCCAGTTTGTAATAGTAACTAGGACTTTACTTTTCGCAATTCTATAATTTACCTCTCACAAAGCCATGTAATAGCGTAGGATTTACATTCCCACACTTTACATTTCTGCACTTTAAATTTCTGTACATATTAATTATTAGTAATTAGGCTTGTATGAAAAGACTAATGACAAAAGGTTAGAAAACCTAACACAAAAGATAAAAAATAACTGAACATAACACACATTTTACATATACACCTCTAGGGTACCCCATTTTGGTTGCCTTTGGAAATAAAATAGTCATTTCCCTCGAGACAGGGAAGCTTTAGCAAAGACCCATAAATCAAAAGATCATAGTCCCTCGATGACCCTACAGTTGCCTTTCGGTAAATGTTCTAGTCCCTAAACAGAAATTTCTAAAGCGTCTCTACATTGTTGCCTTTATGATTGTATGTCCCTCAAACATCCAACGATAGCGCTACCTACTCACTAATAGTAGGATGGCACTGTCTAAAGGATAAGGAGGAAAAGAACAAGCCTTTTCGAGTACAAGTAGATAGCTGGTAGATTCTATGCTCAAAACAAACTATTTGCACTTACACATTTCAGAAACAACTTTCAAAAACATTTACTTTGTCAACATTCTTGAGGACCGATACAAGAGTTATCACAAATTGAATCGCCGCACTAAGGCGTTTTTAAATACTTTTCAAAAACACAAAGCACAAGGTATTTCAAAAATGAGCTAAGCATATAAGAGCCCGTAGATAAATATGGATGGAAAGGGTTCTAACACCTTCCCTTTCCATAATATACCCCCCTTACTCAGAAAACTCTCAAAAAGGCCTTTTTCTGTTCTTTTCACCCTTTCCTTTGTTGGATAAAAGAAAATTCGATGGAGACTCTTGCTTTCCGCAACATTTGCAAACAAAAATGCAAAACCAGTAGTAATAGTCGATTCTGCCACTGTATCACAGAATTGGTGACTCTGTTGGGGATTTATAAAAATTGGGGTTACCTTAGAGTCTAGTTCATTGTAAATTGTTTTACCTTGTATGCTTTGTTTGCTTTACTTTTGAGGGCTTTGTTTGGGTTACTATAGATCATAAACCCAAATCTGGGGCACCTTTTAGGTAAGTAGCAATAGATCGTGGAAACTGTGCGGGGTATACCGACACGGTTAAAGCGATAGCTACGTTGATGTGACACTTTGGTTGGTGCCGGTAGCCCTTTAGTGGTCAAGGAGAATGCGGGGCCGCTGCATGGTGCCATGAAGCATCAACTGACCTTAAAACCTTTAATTGAACAGCTTGGCCATTAGGAAGTAGTGAGATAGCTGTCTTTGGTGTAGCCCGGAGTCAGATGATACTCGATACTACACTCATTGAGATTTTACTCCCGAGTTTGGTTTGGTGGCAAGTCAATTGTCAATCGAAATGAAACTTGTGAGAAAAATCAGTGATATTGATATCCCTTAGAACTCGATTACTATTGATAGGACAGGTTGAGCCAACTAAACTTCAAGAGGGTACTTACCTACAAACCCCATGCAAGCCTAAACCTAAGGCTGTTTGTGTGACTTGTTTGCTTTCAACTTGAACTACTTGCATGGTTTTTATTATCTAACAACATGATTTCCTTGCAGGATTTGTTTACAGTCATTATCCAATAACCTGTATTTCTTGCAGGGTTTACTTGCTTACAACACCTTACACTTTTGCTTAATGCATAGCATACACATCATAACAACATCCCATAGCATCTCCTTAACCATTTCAAGGATCTCAAGGTCCTTCAATGTAGATTATGATGAACCAGACGTCTAACAACGAGAAAGGGGATTTATTTTCCTCTAGCCAATGTTGTCAAAAGGACCATAACCTAATACCTTGAGTCAGTGGCGATGACCCACTCGACATGGTGAGCTTGACTCTTGTAGAAGGACCTACAACAATACAAAGTTCTTTCGTCAAAGCTGCAGTCAAAATTCAACTTCTGAAATTTTCTTGTGTTTACCCCGCGAGATCCTTGAAAACATTTACATATCATACATGTCATTGCATAACAGGTATTCTCCGGACAGGCTTCTTATCCCTTCACTGTTTATTTCAGCAAAAGAAATGGCTCTCAAACAAATAGTGAAGGATCTCCAAGCTCAAAACGCTCAGTTTCAGCAAATGTTCTTGGCTCTGGCTAAGGGACAGGAGGATCTGAAAACCCTGATCATCAAAGAGAAGAAGAAGAAGGAAAAGAAGCCGGTTGGTGTCTTGAATGTGGGAAGAAAACTTAGAGGACCAGTCAAGAGAGCTCTAGATCTTTCAACTCTAACAAATGAGGGGGATAATCATGAAGAAGATAACAACCCGGGGAATGATGAAGATGAAGCTGACTACTCTGAGGAACAATATCCTCCCGCTGATGATAAATACAAACAACTAGAGGATCGTCTCAATGCTATGGAGATTCAGCAGATACCTGGGTTGGACTTTGAAGAATTATGGCTAGTTTCTGGCGTGATCATCCCACCAAATTTCAAGGTTCCCACATTTTCCAAATATGGCGGGGTTTCTTGTCCTAAACTTCACTTGAGATCATATGTCAGGAAAATCCAGCGGCACACTGCTGACCGGAAGCTATGGGTCCATTTCTTCCAAGAAAGTTTAACCGACACTCAATTGGAGTGGTTCTATCAGCTAGAAGGAACTGACATCCATACCTGGGAAGACTTGGTTGCTGCTTTCTACAAGCAATACCAAGACAATGCTGACCTAGCACCAACTCGAGTGAAATTGCAGAATATGTCCATGGGCTCAAGAGAAGGGTTCAAGGAATATGCACAGAAATGGAGGGACCTAGCCGGCAGGGTACAAACTCCTCTGACTGATCGAGAAATGGTAGACATGTTCATGGGCACTCTGGCAGGCCCGTTCTTTAATTTACTGGTTGGGAGTTCTTCATCTGGTTTTACGGACATGGTTCTGACTGGGGAAAGGATTGAAATTGGTATCAAGAGTGGGAAGATTCTAATGGCTGCATCTTTTATTGCTGAGAAGAAGCCATTTGGTGGCAAAAAAGAAATTAATATTGTCTATGGCCAAAAGAGCCATAGTAAAAATAACCACTATCAGTCTGTGGGAGTGGTGTTAATGTCTAATCCTACACCTGTTCAACATCAATGGGGTAATAGGCATAGGATAAAGTATCAAGAGAGGCAGTACACTAATATTAATATGCCTTTGTCTTAAGTGTTACAATAATTGCTAAAAGCGGATATGATTACACTAAAGGATCCTCTTTAAAAACCTGATACCTCTTCTCCTAAGTACAATCCTAATGTAAAATGTGCTTACCATTCTGATAGTCTTGGGCACGACACTGACAGTTGTTGGACTTTGAAGAACAAGATTCAGGATTTGATCGACAACAAGGAGATCGAATTTGACTCTCTTAAGACCCCAGTGTGATCACTGCTCCCATGCCAAATCATGGTCAAAATTGAGAGCGTTTATTTCATTTGAATTATTAGTTGTAATTTCATTGTTGCTTAAAACATTTATCTTTATGTCAAACTTTGGTTATTCATATTAATACATTGCATATGTTTGTCTTGAATTATTTCATTCGTATTCATTATATTCAAACTATGTTTTTACTTCCTTTTTGTGATATTCAACTCCTGATTAAAAAGCTCTAAGCCTTTAGAGGGAGGATGACGAAAACGATACCACAATCTCTACAATATGTTTTTGAATAGACATTGCTGATGATGTACAGGCATTGTTTCAAATCCTAAATAGTGGAGTTATAAGGAAGATAATCCCTAGTAAACCCCTTTGAGCCTAAGAAGTAGGAGTTTTTCTTTTCATACAAATTAAAACCCTTAATCATAACCTGGGGCATGGTAGTTTTCTCAGTTAATTCAAATGTGTATTCAGTCGCAAGCTCTACCTTCATACATGACAAATAGTGTAGAAGATGCACTCTAAAAAATGGTAATGGTTCCACATAATCTTCAAGACAGGCAGTCATTATCTCTCAAAATAAAAGCACGTTAATTCAAAAACCTATGAAGGAGACTTAAGAAAAACTAGGGCATCCCGCTGATTGTAAACACCAAAGAAACAGTTCAGGAAAAAGTAAGGATAACAAAATCAAAAAAGGAAGAGGTCGATACAAATCCTCAACAAAAAAATAAAAGGTTACAAAAATGACTATCTTCTCAAACAAACGTTCAATTCTTGAACCATCACCAAGTATCAGAGCAAAGATTCCAGACTTGATCGGGATTTAAACGCATAATTAACTGAGCATAAGATTGAATAACATCACAAAGAACGGGTTGGGTACAAATAAATTTTGAGCCTTTATCCTTTGTTTCTTAAACCGTGAACCAGGCCACGTTACAACCCTTAAAAGTCCTAACTGAAGCATGAGTTAGTTCGAAAGCATACTGTTACAAAAGGTATCCTGACTCCTGTAGGGTTCGCTATAAATCCTGAGCTGATATCACACTCTTAAAAAAAATTTACTACAAAATGAATTTTTAAGCTTCAAGACAGACATAAGCTTTGCATTCTTTAAATACCATTGTTTGCATATGACTATTTGTTCAACAGCATAGAAACTCGTACGACAGATATTCGATGAACAGAAATCTACCCAGTGGATAAAATCACCTCAAATGGAAAGACATTTCAGTAACAGGCCTTTCATAATCAAGGGGCATAACATGGTGTTCAGCTGATCTGGGGCATTCAAGTCAAGATTCGAGGAACCTGTCAAAATTCTGAATAGCCAGGGACAGATCTCCATCTAAATCACTTGGGGAATTGGACATGAATTCTAACAATGAATCATATACGATCAAACAAACATCTTCTGGAAGTATGGCAACACTTAATACTATAGACAATGACAATTCTCCGTACCCGGTGAAAGTGGACATAGTTAAAAAATACTACGCATGGACAAAGACCCGCTAGGCTGACTGGCCTAGGAAAAAATAAGGGCATCCCGGCTAACCAAAAGGGTTCGTGAAAAATTAGGGATATACATATGAAAAAAACTGTACACCCGGCAAGTCGAAAACTTGAAAAGGCGGCTTGGGCAAAAAAGGGTATCCCAGTGGACCGAAAATCTGAAAGGACAGTCCAGGAAAAAGTTAGGGATTAAAGCGTACGACTATGTCCCGTCATCTCGTCACTTGTCTATCAGTAAAAGGTTTATCACCCTAATCTGCATTACCAAGGACTCTAAGAGTTGGGATAACAGTCAAACCATCTACAAAATGCCCGACATATATTTTCTCCAACAGATACCGAGATAGGGGCATTCTACTACAAGGCCACTTCCATATTCTTAGAGTGTGGCCTAATGATGTCAGGTGTTCTCATACCCTTGGCAGAGAAAGAATCTCCAAATACTTCTCTAACATCTAAGAATTCCCCAGTGAATTCGCCAAGCTTCTCGGGATTCCCCAACGGATTTCTTCTCAAAACAACAAAACAGGAATCCCCAGCAGAAATATTCTGAATACTCCAGATTCTCATCTAGAAACGGTGTAGGTACGATCCAAAGACGGGTGTCATCCTGACACTTAATCCAGATTCTTATCTAGAAATGGTGCATGTACGATTCAGAGACGAATGTCATCCTGACACTTACTCCAGATTCTCATCTAGAAAAGGTTCAGGTATGATCCAGATACGGATATCATCTTGACAGTTACTTTAGATTCTCATCTAGAAACGGTTCAGGTATGATCCAGAGACGGATGTCATCCTGATACTTATTCAGATTATCATCTAGAAAGAGTTCAGGTATGATCCAAAGACGGATGCCATCCTGATACATATTTCAGACTATCTTCTAGCAACAGTTCAGTTCACAGAGTTTACCTTCTCCAACAGAGTTTATTTCTCTAACAACGGAAGTTCTACTCCCAACATTTTAAAATTTGAAGACCTACATTCTTCATTCTAAACAGTAATTAGGGATTTATTTTCCCTAGTTTAACAATACTGCAATAGAACGAGTGACACGTTCATACATTGCATTCATACATCATTTTACAAACATCATAGCATACGCAATACAAATGCATATATCACAATCTCGTTTATTTTAGAACATCATTTGCACTTCATGCATCATGACATTGCATGCAGCTAAACCTTTATCTTTTCAGGTAAAGTCTATACACAGATGAATTTTTATATGACCAGATAAATTCTTGGTACTCTGTTGAGGTAGAAATCATTTAAGATTCCTTCATTATCTGTTGAGGTAGTAATCGTCCAAGATTCCTTCATTATTTGTTGAGGTAGAAATCGTCCAAGATTCATTCATTATCTGTTGAGGTAGCAATCGTCCAAGATTCCTTCATTATGTGTTGAGGTAGCAATCATCAAAGATTCCTTCATTATTCATTGAGGTAGAAATATTCAAAGATTCCTTCATTATCTGTCGAGGTAGAAATCGTTAAAGATTCCTTCATTATATGTTGAGGTAGAAATCGTCAAAGATTCCTTCATTATCTGTTGAGGTAGCAATCGTCCAAGATTCCTTCATTATCTGTTGAGGTAGCAATCGTCCAAGATTCCTTCATTATCTATTGAGGTAGAAATCATCCAAGATTCCTTAATTATCTATTGAGGTAGAAATCATCAAAGATTCATTTATTATCTATTGAGGTAGCCATCGTCAAAGATTCCTTCATTATCTGTTGAGGTAGCAATCGTCAAAGATTCCTTCATTATCTGTTGAGGTAGGAATCGTCAAAGATTCCTTTATTATCCATTGAGGTAGCAATCATCCAAGATTCCTTCATTATCTGTTGAGGTAGCAATCATCCAAGATTCCTTCATTATCTGTTAAGGTAGCAATCATCCAAGATTCCTTCATTATCTGTTGAGGTAGCAATCGTCAAAGACTCCTTCATTATCTATTGAGGTAGAAATCATCAAAGATTCCTTAATTATATGTTGAGGTAGCAATCGTCAAAGATTCCTTCATTATCTGTCGAGGTAGCAATCATCCAAGATTTTTTCATTATCTATTGAGGTAGCAATCATTAAAGATTCCTTCATTATTTATCGAGGAAGCAATCGTTAAAGATTACTTCATTATCCATTGAGGTAGTAATCGTCAAAGATTCCTTCATTATCTATTGAGGTAGCAATCGTCAAAGATTACTCCGTATAACCCTCCAGAGGCAGTCCATGACGGACTCATCCTGAAACAGCCCTGCACAGGATTTTTCTAATACATTTTCAGGTAACGATTAGTTCCCTTATCCCTAGCTAGTTACTGTGAAACCTGGACTCCAACCAGAAAACAGGGAACTCTCATCTCCCAGTACAGAGATAACTCCTCAGTAGAGCCTTGGAAAACTGAAGTTCCTAGATTCTATTCCCCACAGAATTTCCTCAAGCAGGAGAATAATAGAAACCCACATTCCCCAACGGAGTCCTCCTCAGATAGCAGGAACAGTAATTCCCCAGAAAGAGACCTCTTAGGAAGTCAGCATCTACTTTGGATGGAATCTTTAAGCCCGTCTCCGACGACTCACTGTCATCTTCTCCAAATGGCATCTGTAAGGCCTTTCCCTCCATCATCCACCATCAGTGTTACTTCATGCGAGTGCAAATTTTTGGGCACTCTAGTGTTCAATCCTCTTCCACCGTCAGATTACGAAAGGCAGACATGCCAATCTAAATCCTCAAGTTTAAGAAGATTGAACAGGGGAAGCTGTTGTACCCCAAAATTTACCCTCTCATGTTTCCCAGGGTTTCTTTTATATGGTTGGTTACAAACGCTTACCTAAAGAAAAATGAAATTTTTGAATGATAGCAAAGGGTCTTTTGATTGGCATGCCAACAATGCCTTTCAATTGGCATCTAAGTAATGTCCTTCGATTGGCACATCAGAGCAGTGTCCTTCGATTGACACATCACAGCAGTGTCCTTCGATTGGCATAATGGCAAGCTTCAATTGGGCTCCTAAATCCCTTCGACCAAGCATTGGCCCATCAGCTTCGATTGCGTGTTGGTTCCCCTTTTGAGCAAACATTGGTCCAAGTTTCAGTTAGGTGAGAATTCCCTACAAGTTCCCTTCTATCCATAAGCAGTGGCCTCCTGCATGTATATTCTGATTCACTAAGCAATGTCCTCTTTTACGCTTACTTTGACCTACCTCATGCTAGTGCCCACAAGGCATTGGTTGCCTTTGTGCCAGCTTCGACTGGGCAAGGGTCCCCTTTGAAATAGTTTTTCATACTTCGACACGCATGTTAGTCCCTTCGAAGGTGCATTCACTAGGTCCCTTCGAAGAAGCATTCATTGCTCCAGTTGAAGGACACATGGTTACTGAATACAAGCTAGTCTTATGGTGGGTCTTGATCCTACATGTGGAAAGGCCCTGGCCTTTTGTGCAATGGCATTCGAAGGTGGTGACAAAAGAGGTTTTCGATTGGCCATATGGAAATTTTCGTTTGAGTTATTTGAATCAAGCAGCTAGGGCAAGTATACTCAATCGAAGAAGCCTTGATGAAGGAAACTTTGGACAAATTCAAATCCAGAGTCATCAAAAAGGACAAATGCTCTGACAAAGATAATTCTGGGCAATTCTAATTGATGCAGATATTGACTTAATTAAAGAAACTCTGATAAGGGAAAATCTGAATTCAGAGTCATCAAAGATCTGAGCAATTCAAATTGATGTGGATGGACTCCATCGAAGGAGTTGAATCAGAGCCATTCGAAGGAAGCAATCAGAGTCATTCGAAGGAGGCAATCAGAGCCATTCGAAGGAGGCAATCAGAGCCATTCGAAGGAGGCAATCAGAGTCATTTGAAGGAGAGCATTCAAAAGTGATTTGTGTCCACATTCATTCAAATTCAAAAAGAGACAAGAATTCCACATCTTTGGCAAAGTTTCAAAATGATATCCATGGCCTTTAAAACACCAACTTAATGATTGTTTATTCCTTTGTCCTCTTTCCCCCTTCATCCCCTCTATATAAGGAGTACACTAGCAAGCTTAGAGGAGAGGACGAAAAAAAAAGGACAGACCCACAAGTGAGAAAGATACGCACACGCTGCCTCATAAGCATACTGAAACTATCAAAGTCCTTACAAATAGTCTCAATTGAATAAGTCTTCAACAAAACCCTATCCACTCTCTAAATTCTGCAGGAAGTGTTCCCAATCACCATCCCCTAGGAAAGCAAGCATCTTCATGCCCAGAAGTGCCAAATCGAAGCTTCCAATTGTTGGTAAGATTGGTAAAGAGATTAAACTTTGTATGTGTATGATATATTAAGGACCTGGGTTCGACACCCAGGTCTGCATTTGTTTTGTTTCTAACATTTGTTACAGATCCAACCTGAATAGGTCAAAGCGCACAGGATCAAAGGACCTGGGTTTGATACCCAGGTCCTGCATCCATATTTGATTAACATTTGTCTTGCAGTTTCAAATCGAAAGGCAGCATCCACCCCTGGATCGAAAAGCAAAGCATCCCTTCTTGGATCGAAAAAAAATCACTTTCTCCTCTGGATCAAAAAGCCCATCATTCTCCATGTATTGAAAGGCCACGTTTTCCCTTTGAATCGAATGAGGGTTCTTCTATCTTTAATTTTGCTTTATTCATTTCTTTATTGATTTTAAATTAACTTTAAATCAAAAAAATCACAAAAAAAGTATTAAGTTAGTATTTTTAATTAAACTAATTTTGTAAATAAATTCAATAAATTAAATAAATATTTTAATTATTTTTCGTTAATTTAAAATGAATTAGAACTTAGGACTTGATTTAGATTTAATTATTTTCTAGTCATAATAAAAAACTAAAAAAAAAAAGAACTTAGACTATTTTTCTTGATTAAATTTATTTTCTAAATAGACTTTAGAATAATTAATTTAATTATTTTTCTTAATAAAAAATAAACAAAACTAAAAAAAAGATTTTTTTTCCTTTACTTAGACTCCTTAGGATTTTTAGATGTTATTCTCAATTTGCGCGCATTTATTTACTTTCGCATTTTTCATCTTATTGTAACTGCTTCCCAGTTTGTAATAGTAACTAGGAAATTAATTTTCTCATTTCTATAATGTACCTCTCACAAAGCCATGTAATAGCGTGGGACTTATATTCCTGCACTTTACATTTCCGCACTTTAAATTTCTGTACATACTAGTTGTTAGTAATTAGGCTTGTATGGAAATACTAATGACAAAAGGTTAGCAAACCTAACACAAAAAATAAAAAATAACTGAACATAACACACATTGCACATATACACCTCTAGGGTACCCCACTTTTGTTGCCTTCGGAAATAAAACAGTCATGTCCCTCGAGACAGAGAAGCTTTTGCAAAGACCCATAAATCAAAAGATCATAGTCCCCCGATGACCCTACAGTTTCCTTTCGGTAAATGATCTAGTCCCTAAACATAAATTGCTAAAGTGTCTCTATATTGTTGCCTTTAAGACTGTACGTCCCTCAAATATCCAATGATGGGGCTACCTACTCACTAATAGTAGGATGACATTGTCTAAAGTATAAGGAGGAAAAGAACAAGCCTTTTCGAGTACAAGTAGATAGCTGTTAGATGCTATGCTCAAAACAAACTATATGCACATACACATTTCAGAAATAACTTTCAAAAACATTTACCTTGTCAACACTCTTGAGGACCGATACAAGAGTTATCACAAAGCGAATTGCCGCACTAAGGCATTTTCAAATACTTTTCAAAAAATCAAAGCACAAGGTATTTCAAAAATGAGCTAAGAATCTAAGAGCCCGTAGATAACTACGGATGGAAAGGGTTCTAGCACCTTCCCTTTCCATAATCTACCCCCCTTACTCAGAAAACTCTCGAAAATGTCTTTTTCTGTTCTTTTCACCCTTTCTTTTGTTGGATAAAAGAAAAGTCGATGGCGACTCTTGCTTACCGCAAAATTTGCAAACACAAAACCAGTATTAACAGTCGGTTCTGCCACCGTATCACACACGACATGATCCATCACGAGATAGAGGTCTATGTCGATGATATGATAGCCATGTCACAGACTAAAGACGAGCACCTTGATCACTTGCAAAAGCTGTTTGAAAGACTGAAGAAGTACAAGCTGAGACTGAACCCGAATAAGTGCACCTTTGGAGTAAGATCTGGTAAGCTCTTAGGCTTTGTTGTCAGCAGTAAAGGTATTGAAGTAGACCCTGCAAAGGTTAAAGCTATACAAGAAGTGCCAACTCCCCACACTGAGAAGGAGGTCAGTAGATACTTGGGACGTCTGAACTACATTGCCAGATTCATTTCCCATCTAACCGCTACTTGTGAACTCATCTTCAAATTACTGAAGAAAGATCAAGCAGTAAATTGGAATGACGACTGCCAGACCGCCTTTGAAAAAATAAAATAATATCTTCAAGAGCCTTCAATTTTAATGCCTCCGGTTGAAGGAAGACCTCTGATCAGTACTTAAGAGTATTGGGGAATTCGATGGGGTGTGTGATGGGGTAGCATAACGAGTCTGGTCGAAAAGAGCATGCAATATACTACCTTAGCAAAAAGCTTATCGACTGTGAAACAAGATCCTCACTACTCGAGAAAACTTGTTGCACTTTGGCATGGGCTGCTCGCCTACTGAGACAGTATATGTTGACTCACACTACTTTGTTGATATCTAAAATAGATCCTATCAAGTACATCTTTGAGAAGCCCGCTCTCTCCAGAAGAATAGCAAGATGGCAAATGGTCCTGATCGAATATGATATTCAGTACACAACTCAGAAAGCAATCAAGGGAAGTGTATTAGCTAATCATTTGGCTCATCAAGCTGTGGACGACTACCAATCCATGAATTTTGAATTCCCGGACGAGAACATCATGTTAGTTACTGATTGTGAAACACCTAGACCGGATGAAGGACCTCAAAGGGATCCCGATGGACTATGGTTTTTGATGGAGCTTCCAACACACTTGGAAATGCCATCGGTGCTGTGATTTTCTCCCCCGAGGGATGCCATACACCCTTCACTGTCAGGTTATGTTTCAATTGTGCTAACAATATGGCTGAATATGAAGCATGTATCATGGGTCTCAAGGCTTCTATCGATTTGAGAATCAAATTCCTAAGCGTATATGAAGACCCGGCCCTGGTAATCAGTCAAATCAAAGGAGAATGGGACACGAAGCATCCTAATCTCATCCCTTACCGGGAGCATGTGCTGACATTGATTCCATGTTTTGAATAAGTTACCTTTGAGCATTTTCCACGAAAGGAAAATCAATTAGCGAACGTGCTAGCTACTATGTCATCCATGTTCAAAGTCATATGGGATAACGAAGCCCCTCAGATCACTATTGAGAGATTGGATGAACCGGCATACTGTTATGAGATTAATGTTGAGTTAGTAGAAGGAAAGCCTTTGTTCCACGAGGTGAAAAGGTAACTTGAAGCTCAAGAGTATCCTGAGGGGGCTTCCGTAAATGATAAGAAGTTCCTAAGAAGGTTCTCTACCAAGTTTTTCCTCAGTAACGGAATTCTCTACAAGCGTAACCATGATTCTACTTTGCTTCGGTGTATGGATAAGAGTGAACCATAGATGATCATGGAAGACATACACGAAGGTACCTTTGGCACCCATTCTAGTGGGCACACAATGGCTAAAAAGATCCTACAGGCAGGATACTACTGGTCTACTATAGAAGCAGACTGTTATCAGCATTCACTAACTTGTCACAAGTGCCTGATCTATGCTGATAAAGTACATGTGCCTCTGGTTCCCTTGAACGTCTTGACTTCTCCCTGGCCATTCGCATTGTGGGGCATTGATATGATTGGAGAGATTAGACCTACCGCTTCCAATGGGAACCGTTTCATCCTTGTCTCCATTGATTACTTCACGAAGTGGGTAGAGGTAGCCTCTTTTGCTTTTGTTACCAAGAATGTTGTGGCTCGGTTTATCAAACATAACCTTATCTATCGGTATGGTATTCTAGAAAGAATCATTACAGACAACGGTACCAATCTCAATAATACTATGATCACCGAGCTCTGCACACAATTCAAGATTCAGCATCATAACTCTTCTCCTTACCGGCCGAAGATGAATGGCGTTGTAAAGGCTGCTAATAAAAACATCAAGAAGATCATACAGAAGATGACGGTGACATATAAAGACTGGCATGAGATGTTACCATTTGCTCTTCATGGTTACCGTACCTCAGTACGTACGTCAACAGGGGAAACTCCTTTCTCTCTGGTATACTGTATGGAATTTATCCTGCCCATCGAAGTCCAGATCCCTTCCTTGAAAATCATGAAGGATGCAGGTTTGAATGAAGACGAATGGGTCCAGACTCGACTTAACCAGTTGAACCTGATTGACAAGAAGAAGCTTGTGGCTGTCTGTCATGGTCAGATGTACCAAAAACGTATGATTAAAGCTTTTAACAAGAAGGCCAGACATCAGGTATATCAGGTAGGTGACCTAATAATCAAGCGCATTATCCTGCCGCAAGGTGATCCCAGGGGAAAATGGACTCCCACATACAAAGGGCAATTTATGATCAAGAACATATTTTCTGGTGGAGCTATGATTTTAACTACTATGGACGGTGATGACCTTCCACACCCTGTGAACGTGGACATAGTTAAAAGATATTACACATGAAAAGAGATCCGCTAGGTTGACTGGCCTAGGCAAAAATAAGGGCATCCCGGCGAACCAAAAGGGTTCGGGCAAAATTTAGGGATACATATAGGAAAAATCTGTATACTCGGCAAGTTGAAAACCTAAAAAGGTGGCTTGGACAAAAAAGGGTATCCCGGTGGAATGAAAACCCGAAAAGGCGGTCCAGGCAAAAGTTAGGGATTAAAAGCGTATTATTATGTTCCGTCGGATCACCTTACAGACAGGCTTCGGCAATAAGTGTCAAGTTCAAATGGTACTAATCAATCCAGTCAGCTTCAAACAAGCAACAAAGGGATGATAAACTCAAATATATAAAGGCAATAGCAGAATGGGAACCCTATTGGATCGTTTCACATAGCTGTTTTTCTTTGTATATTATTTTTATATAGTTTTCATTCTTACGACGGCATTCTCTTACTAGAATGTCTGTCTCTTTGTACAAAAACATCTGTTATATGCAGAATTCTTCAGATTAATATAAAACTATCTCTTTGAAAATGCAAAACTATTTGTTTTTGTTTTTCTGTTTTGTTTGCAAAAACGTCCAGTAACTATTTTTGGACATATGCATTTGAATTTGATTACTGTTTACAAATCCACGCATAAAAAATAGAAAGACAGTTGCTAATGGCTTTAAGAAACAGGACGGTGTCTAAAAAGGCCATCTGCAAATCCCCACAGATACTTTCTCCAGCAGGTACAGAGGCAGAGACATCCTACTACAAAGTCACTACCATATCCTCAGTATACAGCCTAATGATGTCAAATTTTCTGATATCCCCAGCAGAGCAAGAATCTCCAATTATTTCCCCGGCATATTAAAGAATTCCCTTGCCTGGTTCACAAACATCTTGGGTCTCCCAATAGGGCTTCATAAAAAATACCCAAGCAGTTTATAGAGTTTTTCTTTCTCCAGTGGAGTTTATTTCTCTAATCACGAAAATCTATCTACCAGCAATTTCAACTTCAACAAAATTTAAAGACTTACATTCTTCATCCCCAACAATAATCAGGAATTTATTTTCCCTAGTTCAACAACACTGCAATAGAACAACTGATACATTCACATATTGCATTCATACATCATTTTACAAACTTCATAGCATATGCAATACAAATGCATATATCGTAGTCTCATTTATTTTGAGAACATCATTACCTAATGCATTTCATGCATCATGACATTGCATACAACTAATTATTTACCTTTTCAGTAAAGTTCACAAGCAGACAAATAGCATCATCAATTTTCAACAGTTCCAGATTAATTCCTAAAACTAGACAGGGAAACAATCTGTGAACAACTAATTTTAGATCAATTCTGGAAACAAGACAGGGCGATTATCTACTAGACCAGGTAAGAGATTAATTCTTGAAACCAGACAGGGAAACTATCTCAACAACCAACAAAAGCAAGTTCCAGATTAATTCCTGAAACCAGACAGAGAAACTATCTGTGAACAACTGACTGTGGATCAATTCCCGAAACTAGACGGGGCGACTATCTACAAGACCAGGTTAGAGAGTAATTCCTAAAATCAGACAAGGTAATTATCTCAACGACCAACAAAAGCAAGTTCCAGATTAATTCCTAAAACTAGACATGGAAACTATCTATGAACAACTGATTGTGGATCCATTCCTGAAACAAGACAGTGCGACTATCCACAAGACCAGGTTAGAGATTAATTCCTGAAACCAGACATGGCAACTATCTCAACGACCAACAAAAGCAAGTTCCAGATTAATTCCTGAAACCAGACAGGGCAACTATCTGTGAACAACTGCCTATGGATCAATTCTCGAAACAAGACGGGGCGACTATTTACAAGACCAGGTTAGAGAGTAATTCCTGAAACCAGACAGGGCAACTATATGTGAACCACTGATTGTGGATCAATTCCCGAAACAAGATGGGGAGACTATCTACAAGACCAAGTTAGAGAGTAATTCCTTAAACTAGATAGGGTAACTATCTCAACGACCAACAAAAACAAGTTCCAGATTAATTCCTGAAACCAGACAGGGCGACTATCTGTGAACAACTGCCTATGGATCAATTATCGAAACAAGACGGAGCGACTATCTACAAGACCAGGTTAGAGATTAATTCCTGAAACCAGACAGGGAAACTATCTCAACGACCAATAAAAGCAAGTTCCAAATTAATTCCTAAATCCAGACAGGGAAACTATCTGTGAACAATTGACTGTGGATCAATTTCCAAAACAAGACGGGACGACTATCTATAAGACCATGTTAGAGAGTAATTCTTGAAAATAGACAGGGAAACTATCTCAACAAAAGCAGGTTCCAGATTAATTCCTGAAACAAGATGGGGCAACTATCTGAAGTAACAACTCATCAAACACTGGGAAGCCTGGACCCGATCAGATAACAGCTTAATTATTCAAAACACTAAAACCTGGACCTAACCAGATAACAGCTTACAACTATTGCAAAGCTTGGACCCGACCAGATGATAGTTAACCTCAAATTCAAGTTGAAGCCTGGACCCGACCTGATAACAACTTAATTTCTTCAAAACACTGAAACCTGGACCCGACCAGATAACAGTTTACAACTATTGCAATGCCTGGACCCGACCAGATGATAGTATACCTCAAGTTCAAGTTGAAGCCTAGACCCGACCAGATAACAGCTTAATTTCTGAAGCCTGGACCCGACCAGATAACAGTTCAACCTCTTCAATTACTGCAAAGCCTGGAAACTGACCAGATAACAGTTAATTTCATTTTCCCCAGTAAGTCGTTGTGAAGCCATGAATATGACCAGATGATAGTCAACTTTATTACCCTCAGCAAGTTATGGTGAAGCCTGGATTTCGACCAGAAAACAGATAACTTTCATCTCTCCAGTCCAGAGATAACTCCTCAGTATAGCCATCGACAACAAAAGCTCCTAGACTCTATTCCCCACAGAGTTTTCCTAAAGCAAAAGAACAGAAATCAACATTCCCCAGTGGAGTCCTCCTCAGACAACAGGAACAGGAATCCCCATAAAGAGACCTCTTATGAAGTTAGCATCTACTTTGGATGGCATCTTTAAGCCCATCTCCGACAACTCTCAGTCATATTCTCCAAATGGCATCTGTAAGCCCATTCTCGAAATCATCAACCAATAGCGTTGCTTCACGCGATTGGAAATTTCTAGGCACTCTAGTGTTCAATCATCTTCCACCTTCAGATTACGAAAGGCAAATAAGATAATCTAAATTCTTTGGTTTAAGAAGATTGAACAGGGGCAGCTTTTGTACCCCAAAATTTTCCTTCCCATTTTTACTCAAGACATGCTCATTGAGGTCTTCAATTTCTCAACGGTGACCAAGAATTGATCAGACAAATTCTTCTCCTAAGCAATGAACCTCCAACTAAGGTTTCACTTCTCACAAGGAATTTTGGTTTGCAAAGGCTTCAAGTAATTTCAATGGCACCCTATACGCCTTAGCATAATGGCATAGCTGAAAGAAAAGCAGTGTACTGAACATGACGAGATATATGTTGAGAGCTAAGAATATGCCTAAGATATTTTGGGATGAAGCAGCTTTGACAAGCAGGATACTTGCCCAAAGAATAAGATGGTCGAAAAGGCACCGCATGAGGCTTGGACAGGGTCGAAGCCAAGTGTAAGTTATCTTAGAGTTTTTGGATCAATGTGTTTCAGGCATGTACCCTAATAATTGAGAAAGAAGCAGGATGATCAAAGTGAAGTCATGGTGCTCATAGGTTATCCTTCGACTGGTGCATACAAGTTGTATTCACCGAATGAAGATAAAGTAGTGACCGGTAGAGATGTGCTTGGAGACGAAAGAAAGAGGTGGGATTGGAGTCAAAGTTCAGTTCGACGAGAATCAGACACAGTCACAACTTTTTTTGAAGAAGATGAACAGAACAAAACTTCGACAAGTCAAAATGAACAAGGTGATACTTCGAATGGTCGAATAGAAGAACCACCTATGTAGAAGGAAAGAAGATCCACAAGAACAAGAATTGAGTTCGACTAGGCTGATTGGATATGAGAGGTTTCCAGATCAAGCAATCGATGTAGATGGTGACTTAATCGAAGAAGCCATGATGGTGAAGCCTTGAGCAATTCGAATTGGTGTGAAGACATGAAAGAAGAACTTAGAGCCATCGAGAAGAACAAAACTTGGGAGCTTGTCAAAAGAACCAACAAAAAACCAATTGATGTGAAATGGAGCTACAAGTCGAAACAAAAACCTAATGGGATAAAGCTTGTTGGGCTTGGACTGATTTGCTTGAGGCCCAAATTTGAGCAAGACAACAACCATAACATCTTTAGGTTCATTATGTTTCAAGAATGGCAAGAAAATTATCAAAATGGCAACTTTTCAAATATTTTGATTTTGCTTTCAACGCCATGGTTAATGGCTGATTCATGCCATATTTGTTCACCACTACACCTTATATAAATACAAGACTAAATCAGAAGCAGAGGACACGCACACACTGCCTATCAAAGCTCCACGAAAAAAATTATCAAAGTTGTGAAACTCCCAGAATCCTTCCTCCATCCAAACCAGTGTTGCATTTGCATTCTCGAGACTCCCAGGAGTTTATTTCAGTCCATATCCACACCTGAAGTGCCCAGAAGCTAGCCAATCGAATCGCTTCACTTTGGTAAAACTCTCCCTATCGAATCTCTTAATACATACAGCTTAAACAAATTCAACATGTATATTCTTGTCTATATCATTATTTTTATTTTTTCTAACGTAATACATGAGAGATTAGATGAAAAATTAGGGATTTACCAGGTTTAGGGCATAATCTAGATCGTGGCTCGAACTGGATGATATAGCCACGATCTGTTGAATCCAAGACCAGATTTGAACCCAGGTATGGAATTTTGTTTTTCTAATAAGTTTCGTACAGACCCAGTGTTCCCAGATCAAAGGAGTGCACTCTACACCATCATTCCCCTACTTCCAGATGTTGGCCAATCCAGATCCAGTGCCCTCAACGTGAAGTTCTAAAGTGCACTTTCGACAACTTCCCTCATTGGACCGAAAGGAAACCTGTGCCTCTTCTTGATTTGGACCTGCATTTTGCAAACTATACCTCCTCTATCTCTGTTGCTATCAGGCCCATTTTCATATTTCTTTTATTTATTTATTTTAATTATTTATTTCTTTTAATCATTTTTAATAACAATATAAAATTAAAAAAAAATCATAAAAATATAGTTTTAGGTTTTTTTATTAAATAAATTTTTGTAAATTAATTAATAATTATTTAACCATTTTATTTAATTTAAAATTAAATATATTTAGGTTAATTCGCTTTCTTTACATAATAAAAATTCCAAAAACAATTAGATTTGTTTAGAATTATTTTTAATTAATAACTTTTCTTTTCTTTCAATAACTAGTCTATTTTTAACATTTTCCAAATAAGCAAAAATAAAAAATAAAAGAGTTTTCTTTTAACTTAGAACTTTCTAGGATTTTAGATGTTATTTCCAATTCGCGTGCGTTTATTGCTTTCGTACATTTTTTTTCATATTATTGTAACTGCCTACCGGGATGTAATAGACAATAACTAGGACTTTTACATTTACTGTTTTATTTCCCAAGTTTTGGCATTGTAACTAAATCCCCCTCCTCAAAGCCTTGTAATAGTTTAAAATTTATCTTTCCGCATTTTAAATTCTTGCAAACTATTAAACTGTTTAGATGCATGTTAACTAGAATTGTATGGCAAGAATAAAAAAAACGCTAGCAAACTTAACACAAGACAAAAATAACTGAATACAACACAATTGCACATGTACACCTCTAGGGTATCCCACTTTGGTTACCTTCGGAAAAAACAGTCACATCTCTCGAAATGTGAGAGATTTTAGTGGCTACCCTCCGGTTTAAAGATCATAAGTCCCTCGATGACCCTCCCGGAGTTGCCTTGGTAAAATGATCTTAAAACCCTAGGGTAGTTACTAAATCTTCTTGCCCAGTTGCCTTTATGACTGTATAAATGTCCCTTCAAATGTCCCTCAAATATCCAACGACTAGAGTTACCTACTCACTAATAGTAGGATAGCACTGTCTAAAGGAAAAAAGGAAAAGAATAACCCTTTCGAGTAAAGTAGATAGATGTTAGATGCTTGCTCAAACCATATTTTTACTTACACAAAACTTCTTTCAAAAACATTTTCAAACACTTTGTATACGTTCTCTACTATTCCGAGAAACATTACAAAGTTCGCCGCACTAAGGCACTTTCAAAAATACTTTTCAAAACACACAAAGCACAAGGTATTTCAAAATGAGCTAAGCATCTAAGAGCCCGTAGAAAACTATGTATGTAAAGGATGCTAACACCTTCCCTTTTCATAATCTACCCCCTTACTCATAAACAAATCTCGAAAGGTCTTTTTCTATTATTTTCACCCTTTCTTATGTTGGATAAAAGAAAAGTCGGTGGCGACTCTTGCTTACCGCAACATTTGCGAATACAAATAAAAAACCAGTATAACAGCCAGTTCTCCCACTGTATTACACTAAGGGAGTGATCAACTCACAAAATTTCATACACAAAATTTCAATCAAACTTATTTCTTCATCCCAAAGTTCACAAACCAAAACACTATACTAATTACATAACATTATTCCATTTTTTTTTCTATTTTCCAAGATTTTTCAATTTTTTTCTTTCTTTTTTCTAATCTTTCCTTTTCACTTTTTTTCTTTTTCTTTTCTTTCTCACAACCGCATAGCAATCACACCATAAGTGAGCAAACAATTCTCTCCCCAACTTGAATTCAACCAACATCACTGTGAATACTCCCTACTTTCTAAGGCAAGGTAAAAATTCAAACTAAAAATCATAGTTGAGGATTTAAGAAAAAAGAAAGAATAAATGTCCATTCAAAAAGGAAAACCATACACTCATAGACAAGCATTAAGTTCAAAAATTACATGGACATTGACAAAAAGACTCAAAATAGTTTAACAAAAGTTCACACAGTCACAAGGTGAATTGACTATTTGGCTACATATTTTTTATCAAAATGAAATAAAATGTCTTGATCACTTTCATGCTTTCATACAATCAACACAAAACAAAAGATTAAGCATAATAAAATCCAGTTAAAACACGAATATAGCCTCCAACATATATGAACAATGGAAAGCTTCCTCACATTTGAGGGTAAAAAGGGAACTAAGGTGATTCAATAAAAAACAAGTAATGCAAAAAGAATGAATGATATAGTAATTATACAAATGGAAAGTTTCCTAAACATGTTATGCTATAGAAAGCGATAAATGAGTATCTGACATGTACCAACTTTGAAAAATATCATTACCATAAATCTATAAGTTAAATCAGTCAAAATCGGAAAATCACCTTAAAACTCTTCAAGTTACCGGACCGAATTTTGAGTCCAAACAATCAACAAAATAATTAGAAAAATAATACTAATGTTAATTATTACTATAAAGCCTTGGTGAAAGTGGGAAAAATGAGAGCCAAGTGAAACAAAAAAATAATTCACTGGCTGATCACAGCAGAGCAGGCTAAGCAGGCTCAACCGTGCTAAGCGCGTTACACCAATAGCAGAAAAACCAGGACAACAACTTGCAGCCCTAAAGCGACTTGTACAATCACCTACACTACTCTCATTTACACATCTAAATAGAATTTACAACACATACACACTTCCATAAGCTAAACACGACAAGCTTGCAAAAAAACAAACGGGTGAAAGTGAATAAACAAGTTAAAAGTGAAGATTTGAGAGTTTAAAACAAGTCCAATTTCAACTTATTTAAACAATCAACATACTACATAAACTAACACAAAGAGAAATAAATAACATGCTTGTTTTATGTCGTAAGCTCGACTCCTGTTATTTAAAAAGGTTCTTCCAAGTTGCTTCCACCCGGTTCGCACTCATTGATAGTGAAACCTAACCAAACACTAAGCAAACGTGAAGAGAAACAAACATATACAAGCATCGAAGACATGTAAAAATTTACTAGTTTGGTAAACATATACAAATATCCATATACACAAGTGAAAATAGACAATATATACAATATCTACAAAACTCAAAAACAAAGAAACTATCGCAATGCGAAACAATAAACATCAATCCTCGACAACGACGCCATTTTGCTAAAGTTGAAAAGAAAAAAACAAATAGTAAGTTATTAATTTACCAGGTGATATTTAGGTTATATTGTATCGTGTCCACAAAGATTGGTGTATTGAAATTTTGTTCGATAATATCTCGCATTTATGAGTTTGGGGTAAAATGGGTTGTTTGTAAGAAAAGGTATCAACAGAAAATAAATGTATAAAAACGAAAGACAAACTTATCCATATCGACCAATTATAATCAACCTACAATATTCATCAATGTCAACACGTGTCAAACACAAAACTCATTGTATTACCTTGGCGGCGATCTCTTAACCAACCTCAACCACATAAAAGTCAACTGTGCTAATGGCATTGATGATCTCTCTGAGCGACACAACTAACATGGAGGCATTAATCACAGACACCCTAAGTGAATGTTAGCCCTAAATCCATCTCTAGAATCTAGAAACTAACAGATAATCATCCTAGATAAGAATCCAAGCAATATATGTCAATAGAAACTCAAATCCCTAGCACAGAGCAAAAGTCCAGGATAACAATCGACAAAGATTAGTAAATCAAGCTTTATAAAAAGCCATGGGAAACAAATATACATGAGTTCAAAGTAAAAATACAAGCAAAAACCCAACAAAAGAGAAATACATAGAGAGGAGAATAGATAAACCACAAATCCTCCAGTTTGTCAGTGTCAATCGATGAGAAATCCATAAGCAAAACCCTAGTGTTGTTTTCTAAGCTAATCTATCAAAAATAAGGTTGATGGAATTTGGGAACAAAAACACCCCAAAAACCATAACCTAAAAATGAATGAAATGAATGTCATAAAAAAAATCTCAGCAGACCGCGCTAAGCGGGCTTGGCGCGCTAAGCACGACTTCTTTATTTTTCACATAAAACTGCCGAACGATGCTAAGTGCGTTATCCACGCTAAGCAAACTCAAAATCTACGCTTCTGCCAAACTCTATAAAATCACTCAAAGCATGCTACTGAAGGTGTGAAAAACACAAGAAAAGGGGGTTTCAATTGGGTTTTTAAAACCAAAAACTTTTCTTTAAAAATTATTCCCCTTTAAGTAAAAAATGCTTTTTCCTTCACTCTTTATAATAAAAATAAGTAAGAACATGAAGTAAAGAACAAAGTATGTTTATACTAGTTCACTTGAAAATTATCAAGCTAGTCTAGTCCACCCGCCAATGTGATTTTGCCTCACTCAATCGAGGACTTAATTCACTATAACCAAAACTGATTACAATTTGCACAAGCTACCGTAAGTGACTAACAACATCTAAGACTCACAAATCCTAGACTTCTTAAGGATACAGACCTACCCGGTCCCTTAAGGAATATCAAACAATAATCAACCTGATTATTACAATGCACAAGCTACCCGCAAGTGACTAACAACCTCTAAAACTCGCAAGTCCTAGACTTCTTAAGAATATAGACCTACCCGGTCCCTTAAGGAAAATCTAACAACAGTTTGAATACAAGTTTCATTTACAAGAGTATTGCTTCTAAAAGGCTGAATATGTAAACTATTTTAAGAATATGAAAGCTATGAACATCGTTGGCGCATGAATATTTAGTGAATTAGAAGCTCTCTCTATTAGTCTTCAAGTCTTTATATAGCCAATAAAATAATATATCCATTGAGGGGTACTCTTGGGATTTCCAGAACCATTGGCAGCTTAAACAGTAACGTGGGGAACAAGATCGTGCGACATGTTCGTCTTTTCATGGTAGTGGAATGAAATGTTGATTGTACCATGTACTATTTGTACCACTTTAACATTATCTTCTTTCCTTCTGCGCTTCAGAGGCTTCTGTGAGCATGATTTTAAAAGCGGGAACATAACACAAGGTCATTAGAACATTAAGTCTTCAGAGTCTTCATAATTGCGTCTTCAGCACTTGGATGTGAGAATATTTTATTGTAACCTTGGGTATTTATAACTTCAAGTCTTTAGAATCTTTAGAACTTTTGTCTTTAGAGTCTTCAGCACTTGGTCTTTAGAACCCTTATCTTTAGAACCTTGTTATTAGAAACACAAGTCTTCAGCATTTGGACTTCAGTAGAAACTTTGTCTTCAGATCTTCTAACTTTGTTTTCTTGAAACAAGTTGTCTTTTAGAAACTAAGTTTTTAGCATCTAGATTTTAGTAGAAACTTGAGTCTTCAGATATTTTGACTTTTTCCTAAGAACACTTTGTCTTTAGAAGCTTGAGTCTTTAGTATCTAGACGTAAGTAGAAACTTCTGTCTTCAGATCTTCTGACTGGTTTCTTTAGACAAACATTAGAGCTTACACTTTAGAGCCTTCAGGAGTTTCTTGCTACTGTTCAACTGAACTTATGTAGCGTAGAAGCAGAATCAATTCTCTTCTAATGTCTTGGCCACGCCATCCATCAGAAGCAAAACATGTTTGTTAAGTACTTAACAATAACAAACATTAGAGTATCAGAATTGTTCATACAAATATAATCATTTGTTATCATCAAAACTCATAGATAATATTACAAAACCAAATCTTGTTTTTACAGCTACAACTTTTGCTAACGTGCCTGCATGGATAAAACTTTCTCAAAATGGTCTTTTATTCCAAAAACACGCATTCGGAGCTGTGTCTTCGACACCTTATTCCTCGATGCTCCAAATGTTCAACAAATACCTACAAAAGAAGTAAAATTTATTAAACGGAACACACATGAATCAAAAACACAAATATGTACAAACTAAACGTATTTACATAAAATTCAGGTTTATTAAACCGATATTAACAATAAAGATTCGATAAGTGCAACAAAAAGTATATATAAAAATAACTATAATTTGCACTTATCACTTTGCCATTCTGCAACTTCACTTAGACAATTCCTATTTCTTCAGCATACAAATACTTATCATTAACATATATGATTTTGGTCTTTCTACCAGAGTCAAAATTAATAAGCCATTTCTTGTTTCCAATTAGGTGATTTGAGCAGGCAGTGTCCATATACCACCAATCTACCATATTTTCACCTTCATTCTCAGATGCCATCAATAACACAACTTCATCCTTTAAATATCCTCTGACTATGTTGGCTTCTTCGCACTTATTTTCATTATTTGACCAGCAATGAGAAACAAAGTGGCCAAATCTATTATAGTTGTAGCACTAAACCTTTCTCTTACCAAATTTCCTCTTTCCCTTCTGAGCATTCTTCTGTTTCTTCTCTTCTGAAGAAGAAGGTTCTGACTTCTGAACATTCTTTTTCTTGTTCTATAGTCATGTTTGCTTCTTGTTCTTATTAACAAAAGGGGCCTTCAGAGCCAGTTTAGACTCACTTCAAGAGTTTCTTTCAGTCTGATGCAACTCTTATGCCTTTAGACTACTATGAAGTTCTTCAATTCTCATGGTGCTAGTGTCACTACTACAAAAAAGACATTTCGTAACACGTTATTACAATGTTCTTCATGTTAACCATGGTAATATATCATTTACGAGCATCTTCGTGTTTTAATTATTTATTAACATTTAATTATGGTCCTATAACTCAACCATTGTGGTATATTGAATTTTACTTGCTTCGATTTCCAACACCAACATTTTTTTCTTCTTTTCGTTACAAAAAGGGGTTGTCAATTTAATCTTATAAATATATTAAAATAAAATTAATTATCACCACGCTTAATTATTGAAACCGTTGTAAATATATCTTACTTATTATCATGATTTTGTTAATAATCGTGGTGATATCTTTTACACACGCACACACGCACACACGCACACACATTGGATTTACTATTAATGGTTAAGATTAAAAGATATTTTTAAAATTTGATTAATAATTTCTCTTTCTTATTATTGACACATGATTTAGTGAAAACCATAATTTAATCTCAATATTTCCTATTGACCCTTATAGTTCTTGTCATTCTCACATTCTCATATAACTTACTCATTTTCACTATATATATATATATATATATATATATATATATATATATATATATATATATATATATATATATATATATATATGCTTCAGCATAAAATATCTGTCAATCTCAAAATAAATCCCTAACATCTCTCTTGTTCATATGCATTGAACTCGTCCTCATAAGCTTCTTCAAACTTGAAGGTAATCAAGTTCAAACACAACGAACACAAAGCATTATCTTTATTCTTCTTCTTCATAAGCTTTCTTCCATTTTTCTCAAAATACAACCCTAACATCTCTCTCTTTCACACAACTAACTAGTCTCATAAGCTTCTTAAAACTTATAGGTAATCAACTTCTCTCGTTTTCCATAGTTCTTGTTAAAAAGGGTTTTTTCATTCGGCATGAAATTCTTGTTTTTTCATTTGGTGAATGTTCCATGTATGTTGTTAATGTCATGGTGTTTATGTTTTTTGACTTGTAGGGAAAGTGAATGAAGAAAACCACCTTAACAAAGTACATACTTTAGCTATAGTTTACATATGGTTTGTGTTGCTATGCAGAAATAATAAAAGAATTATGAAGCTATTTTGTAAACTTCATTCACCTTGTATTTTTTCTCATAACAACATAAAGTAGATGAACTTCAACATTAATTCCATGAATCTTTTCAATAAAATGTACGTTCGTGAAACATTTTATGTTGTATTGTGTTGTTGTATTATGTTGTTGTATATTGTCTGTGTTTTGTTGATAAAATGTATGTTGTTGATAAATATTGTTGTATGTTATTGTTGTTGATTAATGTTGTCAGAACAAGACCAAAACATTGCTAAGTCACAAGAAAAAAACTTCTTGTGACTTAACAATGTTATGTTCTTTAATTTCTTAAAATTAACAAAAGATCAAGTTGAGTTTATTATATTGTATGTAGGTTGTTTGTTTCGCTAACCCTTCACTAAAAATGCATTCATTTAAACTGATTTAGAAACTTATAATTTGAAAATTAAGTTGTACTTGAAAACCAACTTAGACCAATCAATGTTTTTCAAATTGAATCCATCTCATAATTCATCTCACGCTCTTTAACATATAGTTCAATTACTTAAGTTCTTCATGGAATCGATTTCTTATCTTCTAGTTTATTTTGAATAGCATTAATTTATTGGATAAGTTTCACTCATCATCGTCACTACCATCATGATTGTGACGATGATGAGTCAGAATTAGCCAATGAGTTGATGATATTCAAAATAAACTAAAAGAGAAGGAATCAATGCTATGAAAGACTTGAGTCATTGAACCATATTCTATATGCTAAAGAGCAAGATATGAGTTATGACATACAGGCAATTCGAAAAACGGTGGTTTGCTTAAGTTGTTTTTCAAGAATAATTTAATTTTTAGATTATTTTCTTCTTCATCAATATGAATGGTTGTATTTGTTTAGTGAGTTGTATGGAAAAACAAGCAATCAACATATTACATAATAAACCCAGAATGATTTCAACAACGATTATTTATTTTAACTGTGGTGAAATATTAAATATATTCCAAATAAATTGTTGTTGTTGGGTTTTGAATCCATTACCTAAAATATATTACAACAGTTGTTAGGCGTAACCGTTGCGATAGGTAACGCGCGTCATACCTTATTATCACGGTCTCATGACCATCGTGGAAAGCACCAGACATACAACCACCTCTTACCTCACAATGCTTGGTCGGGCGTTATGGTATCTCTTTTACAACCGTTGTGGTATGTCTTTTCTGTAGTAGTGTGTCTTTAGAATGTTATATAGCTACAACTATGTAATCAAACTGAGGAATAAGGGATCTGAGAACCTTTTTAATGATAGCTTGTTCAGGAAGAGTTTCTCCACACGCCTTCATCTCATTCGTGATCAGAGTCACTCTAGGTCTGTAATCTGATACATTCTTATTGTTTTTCATCCCGAGATTCTCGTATTGCTTGCGTAGGGACTGCAATTTCATTTTTTCATTGTTGTGTCACCTCTTTAGCATTGCACCAGTGTATCCCACACAACTTTCATCGTCTTCACATCGACAATATTCTCAATCACCTTCATATCCACACACTGATGGATATAGAATAATGCCTTAGTATCCTCCTTCAGTATATTACGTTGCATGTTTCTTTGCACTTCTATTGCATCTTCTACAACCGGCGTGTAATCGTCATTGACGAGATCAAGAATATCTTGAGCTCCAAACAACACACACATATGAATCGACCACTAATTTAAATTATTTATGTCGAATACTAGAAGCTTTGTGTCCAAGCTACCGTTTCCGCCGTTCATCTTCGTTCTTGTGCAATTCACTCAAATCTCTCAAAATACTCGTGTTTCCCAATCCATAAGAATACAAAAATATGATTCTTCTCTGATTTGGATCTCAATTCAGTGTGAATTTGAGGAATAAAATCAATTACACACATCATGTACACTCAGTTTCCTTGTGATCAGAACTAGAACTCTTGATACTAATTTATTGGAGTTCACACCTCCATTGATGCACAAGAAGCTTGAAGATGAAGATGAAAGGAGAGAGAGAAAATTTTGTAACTAACTTTCCAACTATTTCTCAAAATCAGAATTATGTTACAAATGCAACAATCTTGGGTTTTATACTAACACCAAAATTCAAATGAAACTTAAATGCAAAACCAAATACAAACTCAAACGCAAATGAAAATTAAATTCAAATGCTAATTACAAAACTGGATTTGAATTACAACTAACAAACTGAAATATTACTTGTACCCCACCTCTTATCCTCAAATAGAGATAACTATTCTGGACTAGTCAAAATAGACCCACATTTCTTGGTAATCAAGGCTAAGGATATAGTTTGTATACTACACCCACACTCCTTAACCTTTTCTAAAGGACAAAGTTACAAAGATTTTCACACCAAATGAAGACAATAAATCATAGCCGCGATATTGGGGTTTTAAGGTCGACCATAGCACTTTTTCATCTTTCTTATTTGAAACTATAAACCAAAACAACAATAATAATAAATAAGCAACAAATAGTTCAAAAATGGATAAGAAATATGAGTTTTTATGAAATAGAGGAAACATACTAAAAAGAACTCTAATTTCCAGTCATCTAATTTAGTATTTCGATCTCTTTTCTAAAATAGAGATAAGCAATAGTTGCAAGTTTCGATTTATTTTAGTATTATATCATGAGTTTAAGACATTCAGGGACTAAGAAGTTTCATTTCAATTTTGGAGTTCGATCTACATTTCGTTTACAGTTTGATTTCGATTTTGATTTCCTTCCTTTAGTTTGATTTTAAAGTTGATTTCATTTCAGTTTTCCTTTGAGTAGGTTTCTCTATGATTTGGTTTCTTAATTCTTTTTTTCTTCCAAATCTTTATTTTCTTTTTTATCAAAAGAAGAAGAGAAGAATGTAGATTCATTATCTTGGAGAAGAATAAGAGGATGTAAATTTAAGGGTTGTTAGATTTAGTAGAGAAGAAATGACGAAAAAAATTTGAATTTTTTTTTAAATAATCAAAATTTTCAATTTTAATATCCAACTAACCAACTAACCAACATTTTCCTATAACTTTTAATCTAACCATGTTTCAAACAAAAAAAATAGATTAAAGAGGAGGCGCCACTTGAATTGACGCCTCCTATATTTTTTTACTTTTTCTAGTTACCTGCGAATTTGGTGTTACCTACGAATTTTCTTGCGGATTGACCTACAGACAAGCACGCACAGGTAAATCTGCAAGTAAATCCGCAGGTAACGTCAAATTCACAAGTAAATCCGCAGGTAAATTGGAAAAAGTAAAAAAAAATATAGGAGACGTCTATTCAAGTGGCGCCTCCTCTTTAATCCTTTTTTTTTTGTTTGAAACATGGTTAGATTGGAAATCATGTGGAAAGACTGGTTAGTTAGGTATTAAAATTGAAAATTTTGGTTATTCGATAAAAAATTTCAAAAAATTTTCTTTTGAAAGTATTGGCTTTTTTTTTTATATTTTAATTCAAGAGGTTAAACATAGTGCACTAACGGTGTAACATTGTTTTATATATCATCCAATAAGATTTTTTCATCCCGCCATATCATATCGGTATTTTAAAAATTAAAGTGTGACTTGACTAAATACATGATGGTGATTGATTGACACTGTAAAAATATATACTCTTTTTCTCATTTTAATATGCACTATATTTTAGCAAATCACACTTTTAATTTTCAAATACAGGCAGTACATGACAAAATATTATAATTTTTTAAATAATAATATAAAACTAATTTATATTGAAAATACACTACCTTTAATCTAGTGATACCAAAAAAACCTTTAAACTTATTAGAAGGAACAAAATTTTGAATTTTTAAAACGATGACTAATACATCATTTTATAAAAATAGAGATTAAAAAATATATTTAAGTTTTTTTTAATGAGATAAATTTATATTTTATAATTTTTTTCTTTTATGCAATAAATATTTTATTTATAAATAAAAACATTATATTCTCTTATATATATATATATATATATATATATATATATATATATATATATATATATATATATATATATATATATATATATATATATATATATATATATATATATATATATATATATATATATATATATATATATATATATATATATATATATATATATATATATATATAATTTTTTTGGTTTCGTATGTTAATTTAGATATATGTTCATTTTGGTTTTTAATTTAAAAAAAATTCATATTAATTTTATAATTCTTCCAAATATCATAATAATTCTTGTCGTTTAATTAAAGATGAATTCAATAATCAATTTTAAAGTTTTTTAATGTTAATTAAACAAAAGAGTTAAATATAAAACTTTTTAAAGAGTTATGAAATTAATACGGATCATTTTTAATAAAATTAAAAAATTAAATTAAACAAAAGTTAAATACGACATTAAAAAGAAGATAGAATCATGCTAACATGTGTTTTAAAAAATATATGTTAAGAATATTCTAGTAAAAAAAATTTAAATATAATTATTATACTATTTAAAATTTCAAAATATTAAATACACACATTCTGAACAAATATTTTATAAATAATTTATTAATTTGTGATTTAAAATACATGTTAATGTTAGTTTTTTCCAAGAAATAAGCCAAAAATATATAACATCATTCCTTTGTCTCGTGTTCATCATATTAACCATATTTAAAATGTCTAAATACCAACACTGAATTCTACGCGGAGAAAGAAAATTAATTTGAAAGAAGTAAAGCCAAAATTAATAATTTATTAAATTATTTTTTTATTTAATCCTAAAGTATGAAAACACATATTTTAGTTTCAATATTAATATTTGACTAGTAAGATTTTAAATTTAATTAAACAAAAATTAGCTAAAATAATAAAAAATAGATCAATTATAATATTTATTTTATTTGCTTTTTCTTTTTATTTTCTTAAAATATGTACATTTATTTTGACCTAAAAATGTGTGCATACGTATTTGACCTTTTTTTTTTACTCACGAGTGTATCTAGACTAAAATAAAGATCAAATACGTAAATGAAAATCACAGCACTCATCTATTAAATACCATGTGCATTAAATTTCACTTGTATTAAAACACTACAACCTTTCACTTCTCTTGTGTCTCACTTTGCTTGTCATGGAATCACCAAATGCTCTCAAATCTAGTCTTCCTCCTCATCCCCAATCTGTAAGTGTCTCTCTTTATACTATTTTCTATAGCATAATTTCTTCATTTTTATTAGCAATTTTGCATGTTGAAATTAAATCAAATTTATACAAACATGTATACATTTCTTTTGTTGAGGAAAACTACATAATTTTAGTATTTTTCTTTTTGTAACCGGTGTAACCGTACTACTACTTCAACAATAAGACAGTTCAATTAATAACTGTGATAGAACATGAGATACTATTACTTCAAGTTCTTTTAATAAGAGACTCTTAAAATAATTCATATATTTAATTAAATATATAAATCAAATACATCAATTTTGCCCGTTTTAAATATCAAACAAATCTAAAAAAATATACTATAGACGGTGAAATTATAATGTAACTTTTTATTTTGTTCTTTTTCAAGGAACATTTTTTTAGAGATTTTTTTGTCTATATCTCAGATTTCGTCCAAATACATTTTATTTTTTTATAAAGTGTTCAAATACTTTGAATTTTTAAAATTTTGCAGCTGTCTCTCACTTAAATAAAAGAAATAATTAAATACTGATAAAATGTCTTTACCAAATTCGAGTACTCTGAGATTTTTTTCTTTAAATGTTGTTAGTATTATTTTTTAAATATGTTTAATAAATAAAATTATTTGCATAACTTTTTTCTTCTTCTCTATATTCATATATATCAAGATACTAGCAGAAACATGTAATTTTTTTTTCCTTTTCTGTTGTGTTTATTTGTATATTTACTTCTAACATCTTGATTTGACTAACTTATTATTTTAGAGCTTTATCTCATTTAAATTTTTATTGTTATCATTCAAATAGATTGAAGAAAAATCAGATAGGGAGAAGAAAATTGATGAGTGGCTTCCTGTTAATGCTGATAGAAGTGCAAAATGGTGGTACTCAGCTTTCCACAATATCACTGCCATGGTTGGAGCTGGTGTCCTTGGTCTCCCTTATGCTATATCACAGCTTGGATGGTATATTGATTTCAAACTTAAATTACTCTTTAACATCTACTATTTCTTTTACTCACTTATAAATTTATTTCTTTTACTCTTTTCAGGGGTCCTGGTATAACTTTACTTATCATTTCATGGATCATTACATTATACACATTGTGGCAAATGGTTGAGATGCATGAAATAGTTCCAGGAAAACGTTTTGATAGATACCATGAATTAGGTCAACATGCATTTGGAGAAAAGTTAGGTCTTTATATTGTGGTTCCTCAACAAGTTGTAGTAATGCTTGGTGGAACTATTGTCTACATGGTAACCGGGGGTGCATCATTGCAGAAGTTTCATGATACAGTGTGTCCAAGCTGCAAAAAGATTAAATTAACCTTTTTCATTATGATATTTGCCTCTGCTCAATTTATATTGTCTCATCTACCTAGCTTCAACTCCATTTCTGGTGTATCTTTGGTTGCAGCAGTCATGTCTATTGGGTATATCAACTTCTTTCTATTCTTTACAATACTAATTTTTAAGCTTATATATTATATTTCTTTTGATGATTTGTATTTCATTATAGTTACTCTACAATTGCTTGGACGGCTAGCGCTCATAAGGGAGTACAAAAAAATGTGCAATATACAAATACATCTGCAACTACCGCAGACTTAATCTTTAATGTATTTAATGCAATAGGCTCTGTTGCATTTGCTTATGCTGGACACAGTGTGGTATTGGAAATTCAAGCAACAATTCCATCAACACCTGAAAAACCATCTAAGGTTTCAATGTGGAGAGGAGTTGTTGTTGCCTATATCATTGTTGCTTTGTGCTATTGGCCTGTTGCTGTTATTGGTTATTGGGTGTTTGGTAATGAGGTTAAGGATAATGTTCTCATCTCTTTAGAGAAACCAACTTGGATAATTGCAATGGCCAACATGTTTGTTGTTTTCCATGTAATTGGAAGCTATCAGGTAAAATTTATTACTTATTATAAAAAATTATCATCATTGAAATAACAATTATGTTTAGTTTGAATGTAGTTTTGAAACAGCTTTTTTTATTGTGGGTGTAGGTTTTTGCAATGCCAATGTTTGACATGCTTGAAAGTGTATTGGTAAAGAAATTGAATTTTAAACCAAGTACCATCCTTCGTTTTGTTGTTCGTAATGTATATGTGGGTAAGTAAAATTAATTATTGTACAATATTAGTTTAGTTATGCTTTTTCATAAACTAATTATGCAATAATGTTATATTTATTTACATTTAATAATGTGTTTTTGTTGGTTTTGTATATTAATATACATTTTTCTTTTCAGCATTTACAGTGTTCATTGCTATTACATTCCCATTTTTCGGAAATTTATTGGGATTTTTCGGAGGATTTGCTGTTACTCCAACAACATATTTTGTAAGTCATGAAAAATTATAAATAGTAAGTTTTTCTTAGAATTATTATTTTTATAATTTTTCTCAAATCTTAATTTTATTGAATTTGCAGCTTCCATGTATCATATGGCTTAAAATATATAAACCTAAAAGATTCAGTTTATCTTGGTGTACTAATTGGGTAGGTATTTTTTATTATGAAATAATTTATTAATGTTTTCAGCGTATATTAATTTATTATTTTTAATCTATTTGTTACAGATATGTATTGTGATTGGCCTATGTATAATTATTTTAGCACCTATTGGAGCCCTGAGAAATATCATCCGTGAAGCCAAGACTTACAAATTTTACTCATAAAATTCTTATCTACTTCAATCAATTATTAGAGGCTATCATGCAAAAATGTTTCTCTATGATTTATCTACTTTTTAATTGCAATGTAATTGATTGAACACACATTGAGGTTCAATGGAAGAACCAAATGAAGGAGATTATTTTAATTAAATTTTTAGTGAAAGTAGTTTTTCAAAATTTTAAAGCTTTTTAGGTTGGTTCAGTCTTTTATTAAAATGTTTGAGAAAGGGTATAACAATTTTAGCTGGAAATTTTTAAGATACATGTTAAAGAGGATAGACCTTGGCTCCAAAAGGATGGAATCTCAATGTGGAACCTTATAATAAATAGGCTCAAAGGAAGATTGTCCTATTGGAATGGAAGACAATTATATATAGGAGGGTGAGTCACATAGATAAACTCAACATTCAACAGCATTTCAGTTCATTATGTATGATTCTACTAAGTACTAGTGCAGGTTTGGAAAGAAATTGTAAAGATTCAACAAAATTTCCTATGGGAAGGTTCAAGTTTAAAAAGAAAAAATTATTGGGTTAATTGGTAAAATGTGTGATGCGAAAAAGACAAATGAGGTCTAGGAGTGAAAGAATGTAGGAGACTTTAATATACCCTCTCGTGTAAGTGGCACCAGAGAGTATTGGTGGAAAAGGAGACAATATGGGCAGATAGTTTAAGACATAGGTATGGAAATGTAGCTAAACATGTGCTAACTTTGGAAGCTAATATAAGAATAAGGAAGGAGTATAAGAATAAGAAAGGAGTTCATGGGAAATTAAGACACAATAATAGACTAATATAAAGTGGATATAATATTTCTCAAATTTGTAGGAATTTTGAGGATCAATAACAAATATAAGACGACAACCGAATAATAAAGACACAAAATAATATCGATATTTTTAACGTGGAAAACTCCTCAATATGAGAGTAAAAACCACGAGTCGTCCAGACCAAAGAAAAAGCTCCACTATAATCAATTGAGGATACAAGAGAGTCTTAAAGTGATTCACAAAATAGTGATAACAACCGCAAATCACAAAACAAACAAACTTACAAATAAGTATAGAAAATCTGAAAAATTTGCCAAATCTACAGCTTTAGTGCAAAGCTGATATCTCTCAATTCATACCTTGTTTTGAAGATTCCAACAGTCAAAAGTTGTGTGTGTGTGTGTGTGTGTGTGTGTGACATCCAAAGTTTATTTTCTTTTCTGTCACACATGATTCTAATGCCAATAATTTGTTTAGTTGCCCCCATGTCTTTAATGGAAAATGAATCTCCCAACTGTTTCTTTAACCTGTTAATGTTATAAATATTTTTCAATACAATAAGCATATCATCAAAATATAACAACAGGACAATAAAGTCATCATTGGAAAATTTTCTAACAAAGACGCAATGATCTGAAGTAGTCTTCTAATATCCTTGATCATATATAACGGACTCAAACTTCTTGTACCATTGCCTTGGAGCTTGCTTCAACCCATATAGAATTTTTCTCAATCTACAAACATGTTCTTCTTTGCCTTTAACTTGAAAACCATCAGGTTGTTTCATTTAGACTTCTTCCTCCAAATCACCTTGAAGGAAAGCCATTTTCGCATCCATTTGCTCAACCTCTAAATCAAGAGTAGCAACTAAACTCAATATGGTTTTGATTGATGAAATCTTTACAACAGGTGAGAAAATATCATTAAAATCTACACATTTTCTTTGGCGAAAACCATTCACCACTAATCTAGCTTTATATCTTGGAGACTTAGCGTTGCTTTCATGTTTAACTCTATAAATCCACCTGTTTTCCAAATCCCTTTTGCCTTTAGGCTACTTCACTAAATCATTAGTGTGATTATCATGCAATGATTTCATCTCATCATGTATTGCATCCAACTACTTTTGATTCTGATCACTTTCCATGACCTCTTGAAAACACTCAAATTCACCCTCATCAGTCAAGGTCACATACTCATCAAAATTATACCTTGTAGAAGGTTGTCTTTGCCTGATAGACCTCCTAAGTTGAACTTGAGATGATTCTGGAGCTTCACCAAGATTCTCATCCTGTGTCATATCATTTTCCCCTTTATCATCATCATTAGTTGGAATATTTACCTCATCTCCAAGTTGTTTATTACCAACATAATCATATGGATCACCATTATGATCATCACTATCAATAGCATCTAGATTATGATTAGGTAACCGAACTGGATCAACATTAGAAAAACGAATATCTTTCTTTGGTGTAATAATCTCTACATTATCAATTTCTTCAATAGTTTGGTCTTCTATGTGTGAGTGCAACTTCACCATTAGATGTATTTCTTGATGTCAAAACTAGGAAAATTTAGCATTTTTGTATATTGAACGATATCTATGTGTCGTTTGATGTACCCTTGCATTAGAAGTCTTAGGAAGTATTCAAAACAAGTTTAAAATTTATCCAAATCATGAAAAATCATTTTCTACACAAAACACACTTACATGTGCTTTCTCATAACATTTTTAGGCCGACTCATGTAATGTCCTGGATAAGTTTTTTTCTTCTGTCTTGGTCAGGCCGACTCATAAGCCATTTCAAGTCGGCTCATTTACTGTCCTAAATAAGCAATTCTTTTCTTTTTTGTTCAGGCCGACTCATAGGTCATTTTAGGCCGGCTCATGCTGTTAAAATTAACACTATGAGCCGACTCATCCAAGCTACATGTTGGCTCATACTGTTTCAAAGGTCGAATTTTATAGTTTCTTTCTGAATTTCTCTCTTTTGCCCTAATATTTCCATAACTATAAATATATCTCTCATTCATCATTCCAACTTGATGATACCATAAAAATTTCCTACAATTGCTCTTCACCTTCAACTTCCAACCTATGCATACACACTAACATTCTATTGTAACGGTCTTTTATTGGGGTGCCATCTAGACGAGGTTTGATAACGTCCAATTAGGTTCTTGTGTAGCCGAGAATATTGGGTTGAAATTTGCAGGGGTCTTCATCCTAAAAAATCACGGGTATATCCTCCAAGATCATTGATTGATTTGGGGGTTTTCATGCAAGACGTTCAATAGAGGATTGCAGCCTAGTAAAAGCCTTTAGAGATAAAGAAAACAAAGTTCCCTTTGGAGATAAAGAATGCAAAGAAAGTAGCACGAGAATGGAGAATCAAATTGAAGTCCTGTGTTGAAATATATGAAATTAATGGTGCACGAAAGATTTGGAGATATAGAACACAAAGGAGTAGCAAGATCCAGATAGTCAATTAGAAATCTATTGTGTGCTTGATCTTGTTGAAGATCAAAAGAAGAGAAGGGGTTAAGTCAATAACAAATGGTTAGGGTTCGTAGGATTTCTCTTGAACACTTATCTTGTAATCATACTTTTTGCTAAGTAAGAAAGTATTCTAATTCCATATTGGAATTGGGCGCAGACGTACCCACACGCGAGGACAAAAGTGGGGAACTGTGTAAACAAATCCTCGTGTCTCTTTTCCTTTATCGTTTTACTTGCATTAATTTTCATATATCAATTTGTCAAATAGCATTGAGTAATCGATCGAATCGTAGGAATTTTCTGGGACTATTTTTATTGTGAATTGGGTGTTGATTTACTTATAACAACTTTTTATTATAAGTGTTTTTTCATATCAACACAATTCAAAAGAAAATTCTGAAAATTTTGATTGCACACCAAGCGTTTGACAAATTTTTTGATCGATTGACTCAAAAAAATTTCTGCTGTTGTTTTGTTTAAAGCGCCATATTGATTAACTTATAATCACTTTGATTATAAGTTGTTTTCATATCAACACAACTCAAAGAAAATTTTGAAAAGTCGACGCACACCAAGTGTTTGAAAAATTGCAATGTTCTATATTTTTGTTTTAATTTCTTTTGAAATAGAAAACCATTGTGTTTGATATTAAACTATTAATTGATATATTATTATGTTGTTTGATTTTATCATTATCTTAATTCCATATGGCTTGTGCATATCCGAGTTTCTAATAACTAGGTTCATTTAGACTAGTATTTTTTATCTAGGCCAAAAACCTTCTGCTCAACATTGTTTTTCAAATAAGTTTTCAAGTAAAAAATGTTTAAATGTTATTTTAATATGGGGATCTATTCACCATCCTCTATATAAGTCGTCGTAGTCTAACACCATGAATACTACATCATGACTTCAGATAAGCTTCTTTCCTACATGATCATGCAACATGTAACCAAACTCAGCTTGCCCATAGCCGATGAATATACATTGTTTTGAATTTTCATCCAACTTGGATCTTTCATCCTTTGGAATATTCACAAAAGCCTTACAACTAAAGACTCTCAAATGATCATACTTGACATTATTTCCAAACCAAATCTTATCTAGAACTTCACTGTTCAAAGCAACAGTAGGAGTAAGATTAAGAACGAGCACCATCGTGTAAAGTGCTTTACCCTAATAATGATTTGATAACTTAGCTTCAGAGATCATACACCTTACTCTCTCAATTAGTTTTTGATTCATCCTCTCTGCTAAACCATTCAATTAAGGAGTTTTAGGAGGAGTCATTTCATGTGCAATATTGCGTTGCTTGCAATAGGAATCAAATGGTCCATAATACTCACCATCATTATCAGAACAAACACATTTCAGATTCTCACTTGCCTGCGTCTCTACCAAAGCCTGGAATTATTTGAACTTCTCGAACACTTGATCTTTTGTATTCAGGGCATAAACTCATAGTTTCCTAGAACAATCATCAATAAAGGTAACAAAATGAAGTGCATCATGTAACGCCTCAATTTTATTTAAATTGTTTTTCATAATTTAATTATGTGGTGTTGTACATTTCTACGTGTTGATGGGTGATTTAATGTGTTGTGATACCCTTGGTGTGGGTTAGTTACCTTAGAAATATAGAGATTAAGGTGTTGGAGGTGGGTGAGTAATTGTGTAGAACTTGAGGGTGATGGAAGTAAGTAGTTACTAGCATTATTTAATTAAAATTAGAGGAATTAAATAATATTGGTAATGGTTAAATAATTATTTAGTTATTTAATTATTTAGTGGGATTATTTTATTATTAGGGAATAATAATAATAATAATAATTGAAATAGAAATAATATTGATGTAGAGATATGGAGGGCTTGTTAGTGATATTAAAAGGTTAAGTGAGGGCATAAGTGGAATGTCATAGAAATGGTCCAAGGGGTAAGAGTGATAAATAGGAGAATTAGAGAGTTTGTTGTCATTGGTTATGATCGTGGAATTGGAGAAAAAGAGAATGAAAGAGAGATGAGGAAGTTAGGGCTTGGAGAAGACCCATTGTAGAAGCTTGGGAATCATTAATCTAAGGTAAGAGTGGGGTTTCAACTTTCTAAGGGTATTGTATAATGATGGATATATTAGGGATTATGATTGCTATAGTTGTTGTGTACTCTTGTTCATGAATTTACTCTTTTGTGTGATTGAATCAATTTGATAAATTGTTAACATGTGTGTGAAACAACCGGCAGAATAATCATCGAGAGAAAATCAATGAAGTCGCCATTAAAAGTTTTTTATCCCACGTGAAGGAAAGGTAAACATCAAGTAAACCTGAGAAGGGTGAAATCAAGGTCAAACGGCCGAGAGATACGGATAAGGGGGTCGATTACACAAGGGGAAGGTATTAGCACCCCTCACGCCCGTGGTACTCCACGGGATCCACTCTTGCTATTCTAATCAAAGGGTGTGTTCTAATATAAATCTTAAGAGCTAAGAAAAAAAATATATAGAGGGAATGCATGCAAAAGAAAACACAAGGAAAAGAAGGAATATTTACAAAGTTTTTCTCGCCTGGGCCCCATGACCAAATGCCCACATATCCCTACAATTATGATTGCAATTCGTGCTTGGCGTTGCAGCTTGTAAAATACTTATGCTCGGCCCCTCACACACTTAGCATTTCGAAGTTGTTCGAATTTGAAACAATACATCCTTATTGAAAATGTTTTAAAGGGAAAAAAGGTTCAAAGACAAAAAAAAGGTTTGCATTGGTTTGTACTTTTTATTGTGAAAGAATTTGCAACTTGAACCGTAATAAAGTCCGAAAGTGAAAATTGAGTGAGGCTCAGTCTAAAACGATTCTCTCCACCCCACAAGACTCAACTTCATATGATTTGTGTCTTCCTTTATTAAGTGTTTTATAATTTTCAAAGAAAAAATAGGTTTTAGTTTTAAGAATGCAAAAAGAAAAATAAAACATATAAGGGAAACTATATAGCTCTATCCCTAATGTTATCATGCAATGGTGGTCCTAAGGTCCTGTAACAAAAAGAGAAATCTCTACCTACGTTAGCATGCATAGGTTACAACCTAATGTCAAACTTGAATAAAAAATGAGACAATCAATCCTAAAGGAACATGAAAAGGTTACAACATAATATCCAACCTGACTCGAAAACAAAATAAGCAATCCTAAGGGATCATGTAAAGGTTTATAGAGAAGCACAACACAAGTGCAATCAAACAAAGTTGAGACGAAGCCAAAACAAAGTTGAGTGTGATATAACAATAAACAAAGAGTCCAATGGATCTCATAGTGGGAGTAAGGAACTCTTTCCACTTGATTTGCTCGAGCACCTACATCGAGTAACAAGTTGGAGCATCAATGTCGAGAAACGCGAGCTAACATCATCGAAACAAATGACAAAATATGGGGGATTGGTTACATACCCATGCCCTCCACTTGACCGACTCGATAACAAGAGTAAGCATGATTCAGAGCATAAACATACAATGCGAGCTAGGAACGACACAAACTAGAATGTGTGGGGGTTGATTACGGACCCTTTGTTCCACTTATTGAATCGATAGAAAGCGCAATGTAAAAGGGGAAGGTAAATTCCTTCCTTCAGGAATTTAGCAAAAATGCCTCCTTTTGAGGTCTTTAAAAAAACAACAAGAAGTCACATTATTCGACCCAAAAAGGGAGGTCATTCCCGGGTGGATAGACATGAAGTTCAACTGGTATATGTGCTCAAGCACAAGATTAAGGTTCATTGGTCTTATTATTTTGCAAGTAGGATTTTTTATTTGCAGAAGTCGGGTAGAGGCATTGTGTTATGCTATCCCTCATTTATTCAAAGGGTTCTAAACCGGGAAAATGTTAGTATTCTTGGAATTCCATTTATTGCTTTGTCTACTGATCAAGAATTCACTAAAAAGACTCTTACTCTTATGGGTCATTAGTGGGATCCTAAAATATAATAGTATATGTATATTGTAAGGAGTACCTCGGTAAAACTTCTAGATAACGATGATGAAGATGATGAGGAAGAAGAAGAGGATATAGAAGCTATGGAGGAGGACACCCAATTGCCTCAAGGAAACAATGCTGATGTGTTGGCTCTATTGGAAAGAATTCAAATTCAATAACAAGAGAATACATCTATTCAAAATGAAAGACTAACAAACCTCTACAATCTTGTTCAGATTCAAGGTGAAATTTTTGTTGTCTACATCACTACTCAAGCTCAAAGTTACTCCAATCTACATGGCATGATACAAACAAAGGCTGACAACTTTACTTCCTTCACTTCTACCTATATGCAACACTTTCCCATCAACCAACCACCGGAGGAACCACAAAATCAAGGAGATGAGAACCTAGAGAATTTACTTGCTTTGGTGCTTTGTAGTGCATTTTGTGACTTTCATGGTTTAAATTTCTTTCTTATGTTATTGGTTACTTTATTTTATTAAGAACTTATTCTGTGTTCGTGTTTTATTGTTGAACTCATTTGGTGTGTAATAATCCTCATGTGTTTGATTAATTATTTCACTATTTTATGTTTTGCACTAGCTTCATTTTAAGTGAATGGTTGTTGGTGTTTTAGGTTGCAAAGTGGATGATGTTTATGCGATTGGATGTTTTTGTTACTCTTGACCTCGTGCTTTTCTCTTTTTGATGTTGTCAAAGGGGGAGAAGAGAACATAGAAGGAATATTGTGTAAGGAATAACTTGCAGATCGGTGTTCTACGGAATGCACAAATTCAGGGGGAGCATATTCGGTTAAGACTCTCGATGAATTGAGCAGAAAATTGTCTAAGGTTTTGCCATCATCAAAAAGGGGGAGTATATGAGGGTAAGGTCCTTCTATATTTGTTTTAATGATGTCAAAACGTTTATTGCTTGCTCTTGATCTGGGTTGGTTCTATGGACAAACTTGCTAGTGGAATGGTTGAAATGAAGATCTCTAGAAACTTTCATTTTTGGGAGATTTCACTGTTTGCATCGACTCAAGCTAGAGTTAGGTCGACTCATAGCTTGAAGAAGATCAATCCGTTAAACTCGAGTCTGCTTGCTTCGACCCTACTGGTCGACTCACACTGGGAGAAAAATTCTTACTATTTGCGTCGACTAAAGCTAAAGATAGGTTGACTCATAGATTTAAGAATACTAATCCATCAAGCTCAGGTCTGCTTGCGTTGACCCTTCTGGTTGACTCACACTGGGAGAAAAATTATTTCTGTTTGCATCGAATCATGTCCTGTTACGGTCGATGCATTGCTTTCTCAAAGGTCTTCCTATAATGCTCGGGTGTGCTCATGTCGAGTGGGACTTCTGCATGAGTCGACCGCTCGCTTCTTGCACTCTATTTACTGCTACATTTTGGTCTTGACTATTTGGTAATATATATATATATATATATATATATATATATATATATATATATATATATATATATATATATATATATATATATATATATATATATATATATATATATATATATATATATATATTGGTTAGCATACATCATTGTGGGTCAACAAGAAAAAATGAAAGATATACACTAACTTCTCATCATCTTCATTCTCTCATTGCATTCATCAACAATTACACAACCATTTTTGTTGATTAAAGTGCAGAGTTGTGATGATAACGTTCAAATTGAAGATTGATTTCAAATTTGGGTTGAGAATTTAGTGGATTTTTTCTTGAATAAAATTGTTAGGGTTTTGTCCTCCAAGATTTCGTTTGGTGCGGGGGGTTTTGCACAAGTCTTTGCTTCATTGAATTCAGCAGAGTGAAAGGGTTGAGAAATTGTGGGTTTGCTCAATCAAGTAGCGGTAACTGGAGGATTGTGAAGAAATATTTGGGGTCAAACGTCTTGTAATTGAAATCATCCGAGTGAAAGATTTGTAGAACGAGAAGTTTATGCAATTAAGTAGCGGTAACCAGAGGTTTGTTCAAAGAGTTTGGCATACTTGGTTTGGCTTGAACCAAGGGGAGAGAAGGGAATAGTTTCATCATCAACAATTGGTCTGTATGTAGTGAATAATATTGCTTCTCTTGTAACACTTTGCAACTTAATATCATATATCTCAATTCTAGATTTTAGAATTGGGGGCAGACGTACCCTACGCGAGGACGACAAGAGGACCTGCCTTAACAAATCGTGTGTTGTTTCTCTTTCCCTATCCTTTTACTTTTGTTTGTTATAATTTGTGTGATATTGATTGTTCAATTCATTTAACTATGATTGTAGTGATTCAAACTTAGTTTACAATAACCATAACAATCACTTTGATTGTTATCAAGGAAAATTCATCACTACAGTTAAGTGAAATTGAACTTTTTATGTTTTTGCACACCAAGTGTTTGATAAATTGACTAATGCACAAATTAGTGATTTTGTCAAGTTTTATCTTAAACAGTTCATTGTAAGTAGTAAGTAGTCATTGATATTATTTAAGTGATTGATTAGTAAGTAATCATATTGATTCATTTCTCATCTTAAGATCTCCATACAGTTTCGCATATCCGATCTTTTTAATAATGGATCGTTTAGACAATTTTGATTCGAGAAGCTTTCGCATCATTTCAAAACAAATTTTAAAAGCACAATTTTTTAAATAAAGGATCTATTCAACCCCCCTTCTAGATCTGTCTCACCGCCTAACAAGATGTAGATTCTCTAAGGTTCTTCCCTCTTCTCTTCTCTTTTCCTATTTCTTCTCTTCTCTTATTTTTCTTCACTTTCTCTTTCTAACTTCTATATCTCTTATTTTATAAAAACATTAACTATTGTTTCACTAATGGACTTAATGTCACACACTCACACTAACTCTACACATAAGGCCCAATTGGTTTTTTTGTTACTCTCACACTCGATAACCTAATAAACATATAGTTCAAATAAATCATTTATTCACAAAATCATCCAATTTAATTAATAAGTCATATATCACACAAAATGACCAATTAATGCAAATAGTCACATATTCACCAAAAAATCAACTAATTAATTAATTACTATATCAAATAATAACTATTAGAATAAATAACTAATAAATAAAAATCGGGGTGTTACATAAAGCGCCTCGCCTGAGGGATTGATAGTCTCATAAGTCAGGCTATATACATTTTTTTCTAGAAGATCACTTAGATTTTTAGGCTAATTAAATCCTCATGCGAGGGACTTAGTGTTTCCTCGGGCGGGAAAAAACTCAATGGTCATGCCTAAGTGGTGCAACGGATATCTAGAAAGAGAGACTTGATAACAAGTCTTGCTTGAGGGTTTGATGGAAGTCCCACCCAAGTAGATAAAGCACCTTGCTTGAGGGATTGATAGTCTCATCAGTCAGGCTATATACAATTTTGTCTAGAAGACTTAGATTCTTATGGATAATTAAATCCTCGCCTGAGGGACTTAGTTTCTCCTCGGGCGGGAAAAACTTAATGGCCATTTGCCTAAGAGGTGCAACGGATATCTAGAAAGAGAGACTTGATAACAAGTCTTGCTTGAGGGCTTGATGGAAGTCCCATGCAAGTATGTAAAGTGCCTTGCCTATCAGACTGATAGTTTCGTTAGTCGGGATATATACAATTCTGTCTAGAAAACTTAGATTCTCCAAGCTAATTAAACTCTTGATTGAGAGATTCAATGTCTGTTCAGCTGAATTTCCCAGGACAGCTAAGAGCTCGCGAGAGGAAGTACTAGTTATTTGGACACTCCCTTAATCCGTGATTGGAAAAACACTTCGTCTTCTACCCAAGACCTCGTGCTTAGAGGACTATGTATTGTTATATTTGTAAAAGGCCTCTCCTAATGCTATGCTCTTAGACCAACCTAAAAGAGGCAATGATAGAAGGTCTCCCAAATGGAGGTATCACCTTTCCTCGTATACTTCCCTCGCCCTTACATGCGAAATGTTGGATAAGACATTTCTCAGACAGAGAGAAAGTTAAGTTCATTAAATAACCCATGACTCCCTTGGAAATAGAGACTCAACTGTTCACCATTGATTAAGTGGGAGGTGACTTTATTCAAGAAAACCATAGACCCCTATAAATACATCTCCTCTCAAGTAAAGAAGGGAAATCATAAATTACAGGGACATATGCCACATGTGATACATATTGTCTACACCCTGAAGAGAACTACACTCACTATAGCTTTAATACATAACCGCTAGTAATTTTACGCTTACTACCAAACATCATCGGTCATCAGCAGAGCCTCTTACCTCACATGAGCAGGTCTCATAAATAACCTAAAAATACCATCGTAAAGGGCTTCTCGCTGCCATGGGCTAACTCTAACACCATAAACTATTATAAACTTACTAAAGCATCTGAGTCTTCTTGCCCTTGCAGGAGGAACATACATACCTGTGTTTTTTGACCAATACACTTATAAATATTTTCCATAACATTTATCTACGATAAACCCGTGAGAAGTGTAAAAAAACCATAAATACTTTCAAAAATTTTTTTTTAATGTGCCACTTCAAAATTTTGATAACATTTGATAAAAGTCTAATTGCCCTACCACAAAGTCGACATTATTGCATGTACAATCATTTATTATTTGCACTTTAATTTTCCATATCTATCATATAAGAACCTTCTAACCTCTGAAAAACTCTATTTGCTTGTTCTTCATTTTTCTCCACTTCATCAATCTAAGGGTAATTTGTGTCTAAAAAATATTTTTCTAACTAATAATCTAATATATTTCTGTTTCAAGTACATAGTTGTATTTATTTGCCTTTAATTATTAAGTTGAAATTGTTTGATGATGTCACATGAGATTGTTAGGTTACAAATCAAATATTGTGACCCCACTTTATTCAGATTTCACGACAACCAATTTTCATCATATCATATTTCCAATTTTCTCTTCCCTGCTTCATATTATTCTCTCTTGCCAACATCATCTCTCTCTTCCTTTTATTCATTATCTCTTCCCTCCCTTCCTCTTCTCTCTTCTATCCCTTCGTCTTCTTCTTTCTGCTTCATATCTTATCGGTGTTTTTGCTTTTTGTTTATGTAAATCTAGACTTTAGGTTATGCAAGATCTGTCGATTTTGGTTATAGATTTTAGGCTTTGTTACTGTCAGAAATAAGAACAATAAAAAACTCTACAACTTCGTTTTTATTGATCCTCTTACTATTTGCAAGTGCAAGGACAGGGCTGATTCGGAGACTGTTGCTTTGGCGTAAGGGAAGGGCTGATGTCCGAAGACGCGTGAAGGTAAATATTTAACCATCTCTTGAATGTACCGCTATTTCCATTTGTTTAGCGTTTTATGTTGTTAACAACTTTTGTTTTAGAGAGACTGTTGGATTTCGGATTTTTAAAATATTTGCCACCGAAGAAATTACCAGGTTGAGTCGCGGACTAGGTCGCTCTCTTTAAGACGTTTCACGGCACTGCTCAAAATTATGCAAAGCAGTCGAACTACTGCGCCGCCTCCAGGATAAAACAGCCCAATTCTATATTGTACGATTACTACTTGCATGATAGATAATCGGTCTAGAAATACACCCTCTGATGGTACAAGACCATTCAAATATGGTATCAACACCACTCGTAGTATCTGATACAAAGACCAGTTATAATAATTTCTCAAACAAAAAGAAACTCAAAATAATTCTCCAAAGAGAAATTAATAATGGTCATTTGACCACTCATAATAATTTCTCCAACAAGAGAAATTCAAATAATTCTCCAAAGAGAATCCAAAAGATTAAACTTGAAAATTTCTCAACTCAAATGAGGAGAAATTAACATAATTCTCTAAAGAGAATTCAAGAAAATACTCGGAAAATTCAACGAGTGGGAAGAAAGGGGAAGAATATGGCGCTTCGACAATTCGAGAGACGCAAAGTTATGAGAGTGAGGAAGGAAAAACTAATAGAATAGTTTTTGGTGTGATTTGGAATGAAACATATGCACTCCTTATATAGTGAAGTAGGATAGTTAATATTTCTCACATGAGCAATGTGGGACTAAATAGTTTTTTCAACCAAAAAAATATTCTAACAATGTGGGACTTGAGAAATTTTTAAATTTAACATATTAAAACATGGACATGTTCCAACAATCCCCCACTTGAATTTAAAAAATTGATTTTAGAAGTAACGTCAAACGTTTCTAAGATTGTGCATAAACAAAGGTGTCTACGACTTGAACCTTTGCATAGCAAGTAGGACTCCAATTCAACAAGAGTGACACAAATGTTTTGAACTCTATCTCAGACATCAAACCCGCACACAACCTTTTCTTAAGGTGTATTCTAATATCCCGTGCTTTAATGGCCCTGCACGTGTATCCCAGTTTAATGAAGGCTCTAGGAATTCTGCCTCGAAATTCCATAGGAATCGGCCTAAGTTTCACAATCACATAGGTGAGTCTATCAAGAGTACTCCTGTAGCTTAGGTACTCCCTCATACAGAGTATAGATCTCATTAAGAGCTTCTATTATCTCATCCTCTTATTACTTCAGGATTCATGCTTTACTTGCATGATCATCTCATATTACTCACAACTTGTTATTACCTATTGAACCTATTTCTTGGGATCTCCAGTCATTTAAGTCGGATTACCATCATGAGCAACTCATTTTTCTATAGGCATTAGTCTCATCTTATATAATGTATTATAGACTTTCTCTCTAGCTAATCCTTTCGTCAAAGGATCTGCTAAATTTTCATCAGTGCGTACATGATCCACTCTTACAGCTCCTTTAGAGATACAATCTCTAACAATGTTGTGCTTTCTTCTTATTTGACGTCTTTTACCATTATAACAATGGTTCTTAATTTTTGCAATAGCCGCGGTACTATCACAATGGATCAACACAACTGACATATGTTTTTTCCATAAGGGAATCTCAGTTAGCAAGCATCTTAACCAACTTGCTTCTTCACTAGCAGTCGCTAATTTTATATTCTCAGGATAGTATGTTTCTTTGATTTCCAAGATACAACTCCTCTAGCTATGTTGAATAAATAGTCACTAGTTGCTTTGGAATCATCTGATAAGGTATTCCAATCTGCATCATTGTATCCTTCAGGTACAATAGGAAATCTCTAATAATGTAAATTGAGATTCATGGTCCTTTTAAGGTACCGTATGACTCACTCAATAGCTTGTCAATGTTCATTACTCGGTCTACTAGTAAATTCGCACAACAATCCCACAACATATGCAATGTCACGTTTAGTACAATCAATGGAATACCTAAGACTTCTAATGATGCTCGCATGTTCTGTTTGTCTAACACTTTCACCAGCATTCTTAAACAGCTTCACATTTGGATCATTTGGTGTGCTCACAGGTTTATTGTCAAAGTAATTATATTTCTTTAAGATCTTTTTCACATATATTGTGATTGATCCAAAGAAATTCCTTGATTGGATTTTGTGATCTTGATACTAAGAATCACACTCACTTCTCCGAGGTCTTTCATATCAAAGTTGTTGCACAACAATGATTTCATATCATTAATGGCCTGAATGTTTGATCCAAATATGAGTAGATCGTCTACATATAGACATATGATAGTGCAAATACAATTCTCAAATTTGTAATAAACGTATTTGTCACTTTCATTCACTTTGTACACATTCGATATCATTAAGTTATCAAACTTTACATGCCATTCCTTTGGAGCTTGTTTTAGCCCATACAAAGACTTATCTAACTTACAAACCTTGTTTTCTTATCCATAGATCACAAACCCTTCCGGTTGTTTCATGTAGATTTCTTCTTCTAAGTCACCATTTAAAAAGGTTGTTTTAACATCCATTTGGTGTACTATTAAGTTATAAATAACAGCTATTGAAATAAGTATCCTAATGGATGTAATTCTAGTGGCAGGAGAAAAGGTGTCAAAGAAATCTATATTTTCTCTTTGTCTAAAACCCTTGGCAACAAGGAAAACCTTGTATTTATCAATAGTTCCATCAGGTTTTAGTTTCTTTTTCAAAACCCATTTACAACCGATTGATTTGCAACCAGGAGACAAGTCTACTAAGTGTTAGGTCTTGTTAGATTCTAGAGATTCTATCTCATCATTGATAGCTTCTTTCCATAACTAAACATCCAGAGATGACAAGGCTTCTTGAAGATTCATTGGATTTTCTTCTACATTATAAGCCGCATAATCAGGCCTATAGTCTTTAGAAACTCTTACTCGTTTACTTCGTCGAAGTTCTGTTTTTACATTGTCGTTGCTTTCTGTGTTTCTTATCACAGGAATGTGACTCGATTGTGTGCCCCCACCATTTCTCAATTTGAAAGGAAATTTGTCTTTATAGAATTCAACATCATTTGATTCTATGATCACTTTTGTCTTTAGGTCATAAAACCTATATGCTTTACTGTTTGCTGCATACCGAATGAAAACACATTCATATGCTCTACTAACGAGTTTAACTTGTTTCGGATCCAGAATTCTGACATAAGTCAGACAACCCCAAGTTCTCAAATAAGACAAGTTTTATTGTCTTTTCTTTAATATCTCATAAGGAGAGATCTTACATTTTGAGTTGGGGACTCTATTCAGGACATAGCAAACAGTCAATAAAATTTCCCCCACCAGTGAGGAGCAGCATCAGAATTCATCATAATTGTAAGAACATGTTCAGTAAAAGTTATATTCTTTCTTTCTATTTTACCATTCATTGCAAGACAGTATGGTGCAGTCGTTTCATGTACAATTCCATGTATAAAATTCATTAATAAACTAGACTCGTACAATTTCTCTATCACTATAAGTTCTTATTATATCATTTTCAAATTCTTTACAAAAATATTTTAAACATATAAACTTCATTCTTCGTAATGGCGTACAAATCTACCCAATAGACTGACTAAACCATGTCTTATTTAAAAGAAAACCAGAAACAATATTCTTTCTAATATTAGGAACATGCATAACGTTCCTTAGGATTAAAGTCTTTTTAAAGGTGAAATTTAGCTCTAAGTCTATAATTCCAGCAACATTTATGGTCTGGCCATCTCTCAACAACATTCTCTTATCTTTAGTATTCGTGTATGTTTAAACATAACACGATCATAACAGACACAACGAGAGACGCAGATATCTATCCACCAACCAACATATCCATCAACCATGTTGATTTCAATGGCCATAGCAATAAATTGCCCATTAGTCAGGTTGACCTGTGCATTAGGGACAACACCAAGTTCAAACTTACTTCTATGTTTCTTAGTCATATGACTTGATTTTCCATGATTAAAACAAAGGGAAACCAACGTCATTTCTTTTAGGTGGTGGTTGTTGCCTAGTTGGAGCTATTGGGATCATAGAAAGATTCTCATTCTTAATTCGGTTCACAATATTATGGTTCTGATTCTTTAATCATTTGCCAAATGGCTTCAGAACTACACTGAATTTCTTTTTTGTTGTTTAAAACAACCAAGACTTTTTTTTTTGATATTGTCTCTTAGATTCCCTTTTTGTTTTTTTAAACATTCAAACTGTGGGGTAGTTTGTCAATAATAAAACCAATTTGAAATTGTTCATTTAAACACATACCTTTTGTGATGATCTTTTAAACAATCTTTTGAAGTTCGTAACATTGAGCCTTCATCGACCTTACATCTTTGCATTTAATACTCGAAGTAGCGGCTAACAACATACTTCTTTGCTCCAGCTTCTATGTCATACTAGTCGATAACCCGTGCTGTCGCACGGGGCCGGTCGAGAATTCATAAAACGTGGAACTAATGTTGTCATGTAACAGTAAATTCGTTTTTATGTAATTCAATAAAAGTTCATCTAATTCGGCCAAATTTAGTGTATCAAACTTATTTGACAACATTAAAAAATGTAAACTGAAATCATGATTGTGTAACAAAATAAGAAACTGTGATGACTCTTCAAAATAAGAAACTATCACGAGTCTTCAGATACAACGCAACCAGCTTGGAAACGATGTTTTCAACTTTTTGACCTGCACAATAAATTATGCAAAAATTAGACAGCATTTACGGAAACAATTTATATTAAAGAAAATATTTGTTATTATGTACTTACCGATCAACAAAGAGATTGGAAAACTTCTTTGTATACAACATTTGTAGTGATAGATGTTGATACATTCATACTATCATGTATTAAGATCTTTAGACCACTTTTGCTTGTAACTCTTGAAATGGCTACATACAACTGGCCATGACTGAATACAGGAGTAGGCAAATACAATCCAACTGTATCAAGTGATTGGCCTTGAGACTTATTAATTGTCATTGCGTACGACACAATAATTGGGAACTGTCTCCTAATCAACTTAAATGGCCACGGTGACTCGGAAGGTGACATAGACATTCGAGGGATGTAAAAGATGTTACCAACATTCTTACCAGACATGATCTTTGCCTCAATAACATGATTTACCAACCTTGTAACAATTAGTCTAGTTCCGTTACACAAACCATCGTTTTGGTCCAAATTCCTCATAAGCATTATTGGTGTACCAACCTTTAATCTGAGTTTGTGATTTGGGACACCTGAAGTCCTAAGCTTGCTAAGAAATTCTGGAGTAAGACATTCATAGGCTTCGGTGTAACTTGAATCAGTTCTATCAATCGAATCAAAACTCAAATACTCTTTGTCCTCACCTAAGAAATGGGAAAACGCAAATCAATCCATAATGTTTTTTCAAGAATAATTTAATAACGAAACATCTACACGAAAATAAACATCAAAAGAAAAAATAGTTTACCCGGTATCATGTCTAACACGTAATGATTAATTTTATCAACAACTTCAATGGTTGAAGCAAGTATTGCTTTTCCTTGTAGAAATTCTACATTTTGAAAGTCGGCAAGCAAATTTGGGTATGTGCTTTCAACTATAGCTCTTATTGGATCCTCAAAATTGGAAATTAACAAATCCGGAGGAATTTCTATATCAGCTAATCCATCGTTAGGTTCACATATTTTACCGTCGCCAACATTTAATATCCATTTAGAGAATTCTGCAAGTTCATCAGAAGTTGTACCGTCCCTCCCATTCTTTAGTCTCATGTTTTTGGTTAGTGTTAAGACTTGGCAATAGTCCCACACATAAGAAGAACAAATGGAAGCATGAACAATATCAGAACGGCCTGCTCTTGGAACAACTGGAAGTATCTGTCGAAAATCTCCTCCAAATATAACTACCTTGCCACCAAAAATTGTATTTGCAAAACCCTTATCGCTCATGACATCCTTAAGGGTCTTATCCAAGGCCTCAAAACAATTCTTATGAGCCATGGGTGCTTCGTCCCATATTATGACATCAGTAGCTTCGAATAACTGTGAATGCTCAGAGTCTTTGTCAACATTGCAAGTAGAGTTGTCAAGCGTTGGAATGGGAATTTTGAACTTCGAATGGGCTGTTCTACCACCTGGAAATAATAAGGAAGCTATGCCACTTGAAGCAACAGCCAGAACAATTTTTTTATCTGAACGAAGTGCACTTGATAATGTCCTCCACATAAACGTTTTACCGGTTCCGCCATATCCATGTAAAAAAAACACCCCTCCGTTTTGTTTCTTGACGGCGTCCATTATGGTTTCAAAGATTGCACGTTGCTCATCTTGACGTTCAAATGAAAAGAATCAATACAACAATAGTTTAATGAAAACATCGATGATTTGAATAATGAGGAAATACCTGTTAGAGATGTAAATAGATTCTGGAAGTTTTGTCGCTCTAAATCAACATCGTAATCACGTTCATCAAAAATCAGTCTATTGCCGACATGTCGCGTTATATACAAATCTGGAAACGGCATATCTTTGAATTCACGCAAGCTTCTTCTATTTGATTGCATCATATTCTCAATCTCAATTAATGTGAGGTTTGTCAGTTCTGCAGTTGACAATTGCATGTCTTCCAACACAAATACAAACCAAAATAAAATATAACTATTATGTACAATAGAAATCACAGTGTTGATGAAGATAGACATGCAAAAGGATCGTTAACCTTAAAATGGCAGTATCATGGAAAAGTTCAGTATAATGCAAGAGCATCAGACATTCGGGTTCATTAAAAATGTTATGTTTTTGATCAGTAGCTGTGACAAAAGGTGGTTGAAGGTAAAAGATAAATCACAGAATTATTCTGTTCTGTGTTGGTGGTGAGTAATATCAGATTGCATTAGATATTTTTATTACTGATGAAATAGCAGCATTGAAAGGACTTGCTTACTGGAACTTATGATTCTTTAAAAGGGCAGCATTGAAAGGTGTTGTTGAATGGAAATGATGTGAAGCATTATGGCATAAGAACAGGAAAGTCTGTGTATGGGCAGAACTGTCGAAATTTTTTATGGCAGAACCAGTTTGGTAACAATTGAAATTCTTAAGTTAAGACCCTATCTACATGAGTTGAAATTACATTACGACAATGAGAACCTGTCAAAAGACTTAAGTATGGTTTTAACTGTATGATATGTAACAGATATATGGAAGTATAAAAGGATTGAAATTATTGCATCCAAAGTAGTTTAAAAGGTATTATAAGAAGAAAAACTCATTATAATAGTTTCGTACAGTTTGTAATTGTATGAAATTTAACAGAAGTATTTAGGTATTTGTTAAGTGTACCTCTTATTCCAGTGACAATTCTCTGTTGATGAAGAATACCGTCAGATAGCAACTTCCAAGTCTGTTGCCAAACATGTCGCGGTCGATTAACAGTACCAGAAAACAGCATCGTGACAAATAGCTTCCTCAAAAAATTATCGGAACCCCAATCTTTGGCCTCATTTATGGCTGCAACATATTCTTTGTCGTCGTTAAGAAATCCCATCTCAAAGCATGCATCTCTAAAACTGTCGCGGACTACTCCACCAACCTTTTTTATATCGTCATAGCAAGTCGGTCCCTTGACAACCGTCAACATCATTCTAAGGTAATAGAGCTCACCAGTGCTTGGAGGAACCCAAATTAACCGGCCAATCGTACGACCTCTTTTTCGAGGTCTCCATAAACGGTACCTTTTATCGTAAACGAACTTGGAAAGAAACGCAGTGTATGTTAAAGTCTTTGCATCTTCGTATTTTTTGTTTGACTCCATCCAAGCTGTAAACATTGATTCCTTTACAGTTGGTTTTTCAAGAACATTGTCTATGAAATCATAGTCAGTGTAGTAAACCGGATTTTCGCCTTCCAGATGAAAATACAACCTTTCGACAGAAGGAGATCTACCAAATGAACTTTCGTCTGATTCGGTCCGAACAACCGCTGCAGTTATTCTATCGTAACCTTTGTTAATATACTTGAATAAGTACTTGACAGAAGTACCTTGGTTACACCATTCCATATTAATGTGCGCCTGATATTTCTTTAGAAGATATGCATTATAAGGAACTACATACCTATTATCAAGAACAATACTTTTTTTCAGAACAGTAATGCCAGTATCCCTTCTCCTATAGACGGGATAGCCATCTTGATCGACAATGGTTTGAGGCTGCCAATTTTTGGGAAAGAATTTAGAGCATTTACCATTTTTCATGCAAGGGGAAGATCTGTTAGCCAACCCACATGGACCATGAATCATATGTGTCTTTACCATCGGAGGCAAGCACTTCAAGCTTAAATTTGTACCATGCGTGATCAAAATAAGAAATTGTCAGTAATGAAGCGTTTGGTTATATGATGATAATCATTGATATGCAATACTTAGAAGTTACCTTGGGACTGGCTCAGAACTGATGTGTTTGGAATAACACATGAATTTTCCATCCTTCAAAGTCACACTTTTGGTACATTCACTACATCCATCATAATACCATCCTGACTGCCCACATTAAAACTTCTCCAGAGTCGCAACAGTCACACATGTAGTTTCCTGAAACAGAAAGATGGGATGATGTCTCAAAAAATGGATTAGAACCCAGTCTGTGTAATTCCTCAATCTAAGACAGTCATGTATTAAAGAGCAACTTACAGTCTGCAGATATGCAATATCAGACAGACTCAACACTTCAGCTTTCCATACAAATTTGTCCAAATCAGAAAAAACAGAGGTATTTGTGGTTTCCATTTGCATGCTCGAGGATGAGAGCGTCGGCAGATCATCTTTAAGTCTGATGTACATAGATCAGAATGAAAACAGGCTGTTAGTAATCATAGGTTGCTAATTCATAACTTCATAATAAAATCACTTACTTCTCTTTAAGGTTTTTAACCTCCTCAATAGACAAATCATTGATGAGCAGTTTTGTGTCGTTCCAAGCATTTGATACATTTAAAGGATAATTTCCTGAAAATTGAGATATTTATAAATGACAACACTTAAAGTTGGATATAATAATTGAATATAATAAGAAATAGTCACATAGCATACCTTGAGGTTCCTTGATCCTTTCATTCATAAGTAGGAGAACAATACTACCATCAGCCTTATGAGTCGTATAATACTCATTCAGTTGCACAGCTAATTTACCCCAAAGAGTACATTGCACATGATGTTTGCTGATTGACAGGAATTACAAAACAAACAACATGAACATGTTAGACTTTTATATTTATCAGCATCAATGTTAACAAACAAAATGAAACACCTACCTCAGATCAATTAATGAAAACACAACCTTGCTTTTTTTGTTATCAGGAATTATCTGGGCTTGGGATATTTCAGTAACCCCACCAATTATATCTGCACAAAAGTTCACCACAGACAGTTATGTATAACGGAGAAGTCACAATACAATGCGTTCTATTATAACAGTAAAAATGTAACTCACCATATAACAAATTCGTTCTGTATTTACCCTCAATAATAGCATTTATTCCAATTAACTTGAGGTGGTTCAGAGGTATGTCAGCAAGTTGGACCTTTTTGACGGAAGTTGAACCACAAAAAATCAATTTGAACTTATGATCATGGATTTGAAGGAGAAATCATTGCTGGAAACTTTGAAATTCTGCATTATGTAGGAACAACCAAGTTCAAGCTGTGTTTTGAATTTTGATACCAAATAAGATGGCACAATGGCTTGAATCAAATCCAACTGTGAAAATACAAACATCTTGAAATCAGTATCATATACCAGTACTGTTACAACAAAATCAGAATGGCAAAGCAGAAACGTTTAGATTGTATTATACCTTTGAATCAAACAGAATAAGCTCTAAGTGCTCTCTATTCTGAGAACTGGTAACAGACCACAGATGCTTACATCTAACAACAACCTTCCACAAATCCTTCGAATCGTCAATGCTACTGATATACTCGATTGGGCGCGCCATCGTCACGCAGCGATTCGTAACAGCGCAGAGATCCTTGCGTGAATGAAAACGAAAGGGACGTCTGTAGCAATGGCTTGCGTGAATGAAAACGACTGGAAGATGTTAAGCAATGGAGGTTATACATAAGTACACATTGGGGAAGGATTGAAGGAAGAGTGAAAAACTTTTGGTGTTCCATTTGAATTTGAATTCTGATTAAGAGAGGCATAATGGTTTGGCATGGGGAAGAGGAAGAGAGGCACAATGAATGGCAAGGAATAATGAATTGGTATTCCCCATGGTTGGGTTTCTCACGCTGCCTGCAAAATAAATTGAATTGGTTCTTTATTTTAAAAAACAGTATAATATGTGGGATTTATTTGAAAAAAAAATTGAAAATGTGGTGAAAAATTGTGGGAGTGCCACATCAGATTCAAATCAATGTGGTGCAAGATATTTTGGAGTTTCCAATTTTACCCCAATACAATAGACCAACAATGGATTTTTTCAGCTGTGGTGTTGTGGTAATTTCCAGGGACTATCATTTTTATAGATTTATAATAGACTTCTTTTTCTGAGTCTCTCAATCTTGTTTTGCAGTATCACATCAACTGTAATTATCATACAGATCATCTGCGAGTCTATTCAAAATATGATTTTGTAGAGATTTTCATTCTCTTTCTATAAGCTGATTTCTTTACTATGCTGTAAATCATTCGCTTTAATCTGTGCAGCAGATTCAACTTCAACACTATTAAGTGTTCCTTCTAAATCTCCAGATTTACTACCGTTAGTTTGTTTGATTGTTCCAGAAGGAGCAACAGAATATCATCGATCAAAACGTTAGCAAATTTTTTTTTCAACGTTAAGAACTTCATCTTTTGTTGCCAACGTTTAAAGTGACTTCTCTCAAACATGAACGATTTCTCAACGACAATATCCGCAAAAAAAAAACCAATAATTTTTTCGGTAGTCGTGGCAGTTTGAAACGTCTTAAAATTGTTGGATTTCGGATTTTTAAAATATTTGCCACCGAAGAAATTACCAGGTTGAGTCGCGGACTAGGTCGCTCTCTTTAAGACGTTTCACGGCACTGCTCAAAATTATGCAAAGCAGTCGAACTACCGCGCCGCCTCCAGGATAAAACAACCCAGTTCTATACTGTACGATTACTACTTGCATGATAGATAATCGGTCTAGAAATACACTCTCTGATGGTACAAGACCATTTAAATATGGTATCAACACCACTCGTAGTATCTGATACAAAGACCAGTCATAATAATTTCTCAAACAAAAAGAAACTCAAAATAATTCTCCAAAGAGAAATTAATAATGGTCATTTGACCACTCATAATAATTTCTCCAACAAGAGAAATTTAAATAATTCTCCAGAGAGAATCCAAAAGATTAAACTTGAAAATTTGTCAACTCAAATAAGGAGAAATTAACATAATTCTCTAAAGAGAATTCAAGAAAATACTCGGAAAATTCAACGAGTGGGAAGAAAGGGGAAGAAGATGACGCTTTGACAATTCGAAAGACGCATAGTTATGAGAGTGAGGAAGGAAAAACTAATAGAATAGTTTTTGGTGTGATTTGGAATGAAACATATGCACTCTAGTGAAGTAGGATAGTTAATATTTCTCACATGAGCAATGTGAAACTAAATAGTTTTTTCAACCAAAAAATTATTCTAACAATGTGGGATTTGAGAAATTTTTAAATTTCATATTGAAACATGGACAAGTTCCAACAGAGACCACATTGAAAGTGAAAGTGTTCTATTTTGAGTGTTCTATGTTGTTAACAACTCCATGTTTCATCATTTCAGTTCAGCGGAAAATTATGTCAAAGCCACCAACTCTGATCAGTGACTTACAGCCTGATCATAATGTATGGAAAATTGCTACTGGATCTATGGATCGTAAAAGAAGGTAATGGACATCAACATGTTAAAGCTATCATACAAGATTCCCAGGTTTCAACCAGTTTTTAGATTGTTTTGTTCTCTTGTGTGTAGGTAGTGAAGGAAATAGGTCAAGCTTCCTCCAATGCCCTTGGTTAGGTATTCTTTGGATAGTACAACCATACATCACTATAAGAGTAAGGCAAACTCATCTAAACATGTTCTTTTTACTTCTTTCTTCTTTATAATTAATTTGTTCTTTGTTTTCTTATGTAGTGATTAACTTATAACATAATTTTCTTTCTTATGTGAAAAATCAGTGAGTTTTTTGAGACGGCTCACAAGACATCAATTAATGAATATCTACATATGAGGAGATCTGTTATTGTGAGTACAATTTTTCTTACAAGCTGCAGAAATACTTCAATATCCTCATTATCTGAATTGTTCTATTCTTGCCAACAAATCTTTAAGCTCACAAGAAAATAATAAAAATAAAGATATTCAAGTAGCATTTATTGTTTTATTCTAAGTAGCATTTACTTTTGTTATTTTCATGGACACAATATTCTTTTTTTTAAATACAATTTATGCATAACGCTTTCTTGAGAGAACAGTAAACTAATAAAGAAGATGAATTATAACTTCACTCAAGTTTAAAGTATACGATTTGGTTTCAACTTGAGAACCACAACACCACCTAAAGAAAAGGATGCTTCTTTTCATGGTATTCCTAATACCTTTTCATGGATTGATTCTTGAATTTATGTCTCAAATACCTCCTTTGCATAATATAAAATTATATTTTATAGGTTTATCATTATTTGTTCATAGTATGTTAACAATAACACTTAACAGAATTCATTAATCAGGGACAAGGGAAAGTCATGTTTAATATTTTGTACAAGGAGAAGTCATGCTTAATTGAAAATGAGAGAAATGGGGATGATTTGAGTGAAGAAAGGATAAAGTACAAGAAGCAGTATGTCATAACAAGCAATGTGACCTCCCTCTGCAAAATCATGCATAGGTAGACTAATCAATAAAAAAATGATGTTACTTATGTACTTTTCTTTAAAAAGCTGTGGAGACTAATCAATAAAATAATCATTTTTTGCTTTGTGCCAAAATGCATTTATATTTGTGTCCTTTGTAGTACATTTATATCTGTGTCCTTTGCAATCATCCAGTTTGTATAAACTATTTAGATTTTTATAATTATAGGATGACAGCTATTAAACAATATATTTCGTTAGATATCAGTGTCAACAAAAATCAATCTTAATCATCCAGTTAGTAGAAAAAAGATTTTAGTGTTTGATTGTATGTAATGCAATATAAAAAAGATGAAATTTAAATGATAAAAAATGTTTGATAATTAGAAAAAATAAGGTTAGTATTTTAGAAAATAATTAATAAATAAATGTTTTTAATTATTAAATATATATTAAAGTTTTTTTATAAAAGGTCCAATAATTATTTATTAATGCAAAAATGTTTAAATGTAAAATGATATGTTAAAAAATGATTATGTGATAATAAAAATTAAATAAAAAAAGAAAATAAATTAAATAAATAAAATTGATTAATCAAAAAGGGGTGCCAAAATTAGAATTGGTTGGTGTATTAACAACCTATTGAGACCTAAAGTAAATTTGAATCCAAATAGTAAGGGGTGCGAATTGTAGTTGGATAGTAAAACTGGAGGGTGAGGATATTAAGGGTTTAAGTTCAAAAATTAAACTCGACCCAATTTGCGCAGGAGGGGAGTGTATATTATTTAGGGTAGTAATTTCTAGGGTATGAGTAGCAATGAGTTTGAGGTCTAATTATTTCTAAATGAATCTAATTAACTTCTATAAGATAAGCAATTAAATAAATATAATTAAGTTCTATAATAATAATAATGTAAAAAAATAAAATTAAAAATAACTTACAAAGTGAGAGGAAACCACTTACTACACGAATGTCTGGAAGAAGCCGATCTTTCAGTTATTTATCTGGAGAGACAATTGGAAAAAAAAACTTGTGGGTGTTTGGAAAAATTTTAGGTGTTCTGTTTAAAACCCTAAAATTAACCAAAAGAGTTGCGTAGAAAGAATGTTTGTGAAAGAGATAGAAAATTGTTGATGAAAATTATGATGAAGAGAGCCCTATTTATAGAATTAGAAATAAGGTTCAAAACACCATAAAGGAAATTACCCAATATAAAAAGCTTAAATTTCTATCTTGGCCAGTAAGTTTAAGAATCTGGTCATATTTGTGACTTTATACAAGATACGATTTGAAAAATATTTAAACTGAATTTTTTTTTGATCTTACCGAATCAGAAATAGACCGTCACAACTAGCTCAGGCAGAAGTTGAATGAGATGGGGGGAGTACTTGTAAGACACTCCGATGACAAAGTAAGTTGCAGAATGAGCAAGCAAGTGTTAAAGAGTTAGAAGTGTTGAATTGAATACCTGACCCTTTTAGGAGAGAGGGTATTTATAGCCCCCAATGCTGGACCAATGTTCCCATTATTGGGCCATGTTGAGGCCCAATAACAGGAACTTCCAGGGCTTACGTGTGTATGGAGTCCAGCAAGTGGACTTTCCCTGGTCAACTGCTCTGCGAGAATAGGGTTGGACCCGTGATTCTCGGAGGGTAGTTTAAGATGACTGTCGTGGGATCGTGGGCCACGTCCTCCAACGGTCGTGTGAAGAGTTGCCCAACAGTCCCTAACTTGGGTTGTTTTTGGGCTTCCCGTTCGAAGGGCAAGTGTAGGCTCAATCTAGATCAGGAGCCCCAAAGTTATTTCCCTTGAGCAAAAGGGCGGTGACTTGAGTTCAGCTCTCGATGCTAGAGATTTGATCGAGAAGGACGACCAAAGTCCTCTGAAAGGAACGAGTTGTTTCCCGTATGTGAGACAAGCTCGAGTGTGTCAGGGGATATTATGGATGAACGAGAAGTGAGACCGAAGGGGTCAGTCACTTGCTCGAGAGAACCATATTAGTAATGGGGAGCCTCCACGAGATTTCTTTCGACGCGTCCGTCTTGAGGGAGTTGTCGATATGTCGAGCATTACTTCGTCTTTGAGGTGGTTGAACGGACGTGCCCGTGTACATGCCCCAGTGTCGAGCATTCCCTCGCGTGGGGTATCTATCTCGTGCATGCATGGGGATAACGCGTAGGAGTCGGGCATATGCTCGTCAATCCAGAAGGGATGCGTGGTTGACAGTTGAGCCACATGGCTAATGCTTTGGGGTGCCACCCCTTCAAGGGGGAAGCCAAAAGGCCCAATGAAATGATGACCTTTCGTGAGGGACCTCTTGGGGCGCGGGTCACCTATAAAAGGGGGCCCCTGGGTCTCATTTTTCATCTTCTCAAGTTTCCTTTCAACTTTTCTTGCTCGTGGTGTGAAGCAATCCTCTCAACTTCCCAGATTTCCTTGCTCGTTGTGTGAAGCAATTCTCTCAACTTCCCAAATTTTCTCTTTGAGTTCTTCATCTAAGTAAGTTACAACCTCTTAACACCATGTTTCTTAAGCATTTCTGGATTAAATGTTTAAATTATGCCTTGATTGGATGAACATTTATGAGTTTTATAATGAATACTCATGAATGTTCATTGAAGTTCATGAATTCTGCGTCGAGCACTCATGAATGTGCCGGGCACTTTATGAATGTTCATTAGCTATAGTGTCGGGGGGTCTCCCTGAATAGTGTCTGTAACACAGGGGATGGTTTCCCGGGATACAGGGATTATCTCGAGCTTCTCGCTCGGTGAGTGATTATCCCCCCGACAACATGACCTCCCAACGAAATAGTCCGCTTTAGCGTGTAGTCGAGGGCTTGGGTCGAGTTCTTCGCCCTTTCAGTTATTCTGCGGTGGACGGGTGGATTTGATAATGTCAAATTCACTATTTCCTCTGCTTTTCAGGTATAATGGCGCACTCAGTCGCGAACGACATTCTGGACGCCAATTATAAAGACGAGCCCCACAATGACGAGGACCCTTTGGCTTGGGTTGCTCATGAGCCCCGGAATAAACGATCTTGCTTTTCCCAAGACACAACAGATGCGTTCAATTGCCCGGAGGTACGCGCAGAAGGGCCCCCCGCCAATTGGATGCTCCAAACTCCCCACCGCGATCGAAGAATATGCTCGACGTACCCGAGAAAACGGTTCCCCATGTATGAATTCTCTTTTAAAGAGGTGGGAATGCGCGTACCCTTCAATGATTTTCAAGTCGGGGTTTTCAAGTGGCTTCAATTGGCGCCTTCTCAACTCCACCCGAACGCGTTGGCGTTTATGCGGGCGTTCGAGCTCGTCTGCCAGTATCTGAGGGTAGGTGCCACGTTGCCCCTCTTTTTTCGTATCTTTCACCTCCAAAGACAATCCGTCGGAGGGAGGCAGATGTGGGTGTCGTTCAAGCAATTCAGGAAGCTCTTCAGGCCTTACCTGGAGTCTATCCGGGATTTTAAAGAGAGGTATTTCATCGTGAAGCCCCTGACGGACGCGGCCATATATTCCCTGTATACTCGTGTGGAAGAGGTGGAGGATGGGCGGCCAATTACCCGACTTATGGCCAGATTCCCTCTCGAGTGGCAGTGGAAGCACTTCGAACAAAGGCCCAAATATTATGTTGTGAAACCCGAGGACCTAGACGCTCAAGACCAGCTTTCGTACGAGAAGCTGTCGACTTATGTCAAGAGTTTCTCCCCCACGAAGTGCGTGGATATGAATAATAACCTCTTGTTCAACGACGAGAGAGAGTATCTTTTAGTCAATAGGTTGATCAACACGAAGGCCTTGCTCGAATGCTCCTCAAACGGGGAATCCATGAGGCTTTTAGGTAGGGGATGTAACCTAATTAATTTTCTCCTCTTTATGCGGGAATGTGCTCGCGCTATTTTTGGTTTTCTAACCCGATTAACGATTCTTTTAGATTGTAGGTAAAATGGAATCCCTTTCTGAGCGTCTTTTGAAGTTGAGGCCCAAGAACGCATCCACCTCTGAGCCAAAAAACAGAGTCACCCAGCTTCAGGAACATGCCAAGTCTGCGGGTCGGGCCAGTGGTTCCCCCTCCTCATAAAAAAAATCTGGTTTCCTCTTCTGAGCCCGTCCAGATTCCCGTCAACACGCCCGGGGCTAAGAGGAAGCGTGTGGATAGCGCTGCGGGCGTAAAGCCCGAGGGTGACAAAGTGCCCGCGGGGGTCTTTGTATTGCCTCATTTCTACCTAAACCGTGATCTCTTCGGCAGGGGAGCTCCCTCGGCGTGCACGAGGAGGACAGGGAGGCAACCTTGTCTGAAGGTAAGGAGGTTCGTCGGAAGAACTTGGCCGAGGATATGGCCGCTGTGATGAAAGTGCTCGAGACAACTCTTTCGCTAAACGATGAGTCCTCGAGTGCTCAAGCCTCTCTCGACACGGCCTATGCCAAAATTCACAAGCTGAAGGCCGAAAATGAGAAGTTAAAGTGTGACATCCTCAACCACGAGTTAAAGTTCTAGGCCCAAGTTTGGCTTCTCAAGGATTTAAATGAGCTGAGGCCTCAACTGGAGACCGCCACTAAAGAGAACGAGCATCTGGTCGCTCGTACGACGGAGTTGGAAGGGATCACTGCCCCAACTGAGGATGAGACCGATGCGGAGAAGGGCATGGCGGCCAGGGCATATTTGATCACTCGTATCCGCGTGCTCAAACAAGACGTCGTTGATACCCTTGGCTACAGCTTCAACATTGCTGTCGAGCAACTAAAGTTCTTGAACCCAAGGGTTGAGATAGTGGTCGAGGGAGCGGGCCAATTTAACCAAGTCATTGACGGGAAGATCCTTTATCCCCCTGATAGTAGCGACGAGGATGATTAAGCTTGATTGTATTTTTTATTCAGGGCCTGCGTGTCCGCTGTCATTTTAGGGCCTGCATGCCCGCTGTCATTCATTTAGTTTTTGTGGTCGTCGTTCGTGACCTGTAATTTTGAACAACGTAGGCCCTTGTTGTCGGCATATTATAATTGCGTTGTTTATGATTGTTTATTTGATGAATGCTTGATATATCCCTTGGATATTTGTGTCCGACCGTCGTTGTGGTCGTTATGAATTTCTCACGAAGTTCGTGTCTTTCGTGTGGAGATATGCGCTCGACCCTAATATTAACTCGACACATGTCGAAGTGTATCGAGGGTGCAGAGTGGGAATATGTGGGACGAGCGTATAATCGCGATCGGGTATTCTACGCTCGTGGCGTGAACTGCCCATCGCAAGCTGGGTGTTCTACAATGTTGAGGTACTTCGACAACAGATCTCCTTCAAGGTGTCCCTATCGGGCAAAGATGATGCTCGTAAAAATGAATGGAGTTTTCCCTTCGTCGGCCACGTCTGTACCACGACGCGCTTATGTGGTCAAAGTTTTCCCTTCGTCAGTTAAAGATGAGTATTCGATGACCAAAGTCCTCAGCAGGTGAGGGACTTAGCTATAATATTATTTTAGCTTTGCAGCATTCCAGGGTCGAGGTAGTGGTTCTCCATTCAGTTGCTCGAGGTAATATGCTCCGGTGCCAGTAGCTCTCTGGATGCGGTAAGCTCCTTCCCAGTTTGCGGCCAATTTCCATTCGCGGTAATCCTTCTGGTTTCTTTGCAAGACTAGGCTGCCGACCTGAAACTCGCGTTTTATGACTTTGTTGTCGTAGCGTAGGGCTACCTGCTATTTCAGCGTGGCCTCGCGCAGGGCTTCTCCTGATTGGATTTCTTCAACAAGGTCGAGCTCATCTCTCAGGGCCTCGTCGTTCATCTTCTTGTCGAGGGGCATTTTAGTTCGCCTAGATGGCTCCATGATTTCTACTGGTATGACCGCCTCGATGCTGTAAGTCAGTCGAAATGGTGTATCGCCGGTCGTTGAGTGGGGCGTTATTTGATAAGCCCATAGGACACTGTGTAATTCTTCGACCCATCCCCTTTTGGATTCGCCTAGCCTGCATTTGAGTCCTCACAAGATGACCCTATTTGCGGCTTCGGCTTGCCCGTTAGTCTGGGGGTGTCCGACTGGGGTAAAATGTTGTTTGGTGCCAAGTTTGGCAACGAAGCTTTGAAAACCTTGGTCGGTGAACTGGGTGCCGTTGTCCGTGACGAGCGCTTGTGGGATTCCAAACCGAGCGAGCACGTTTCATTTGTAAAAACGAAGAATATTGTGCGAGGTGATTTTCACGAGGGCTTTGGCCTCTATCCACTTTGTGAAATAATCTACGACCACGACGAGGAATTTGTTTTGGTATGTCCCTTGCACGAAAGGTCCGAGGATGTCCATTCCCCACCAGGAAAATGGCCACGAGGACGATAGCATGTTCAGCTCGCGCGGTGGAGCAAGGTGCATGTCGGCGTGTCTTTGGCACTTATCATATTTCTTGACGTGTTCTTTGGCGTCTTGTTGCATGGTCGGCCAGTAGTACCCCGCTCACAATGTTTTTTCTGCTAGGGACTTTCTGCCAATGTGTTGGGCATTGATTCCTTCGTGGATTTCCCATAGCATCTCAGGGACCACAGACTCTTCGACGCACTTCAATAGTGGGATGGAGAATCCACGACGATACAGCTTGTGCTCGAGAACGACGTGAGAGCATGCCCGTCGTTTGATTGCAGCTGCCTCCCTTTGGTCAAGAGGAAGTTCCCCCTTCGTTAGAAAATTGAACATCAGGGTCATCCAGCATGAATTATCCACGGTGGCATTCACCTCGAGTAAGACTGTGGGGCGATCAATGCTCGGGCGAGATAGGGACTCTTGTATGACTGATTTATTTCTGCCCTTTTTCTTCGTACTCGCGAGCTTTGAAAGTATGTCAGCCTGCGTGTTTTGTTCGCATGGTACGTGTGTAATTTCTACTCGATTAAACTTCTTCACGTGTTCTTTGACCAAGTTTAAATATTCAATGAGGCTGTTGTTCTTAGCCTGATATTCCCATTGAACTTGCGATGCGACGAGTTGGGAATCAGTGAAAATTTGTAACTCTCGAGCGCCCAAATCCCCGGCCAGTCTTAGACCTGCGAGCAGAGCTTCATATTCTGCCTGATTGTTTGAGTTCGAAAGGAGAGAGTGAGCGAGTGTTCGATCACGACGCCCTCCTCGTTTTCGAGGAGGATTCCTGCTCCGCTCCCAGTCGAGCTGGAGGCTCCGTCCACAAAGATGGTCCACTTGTACTCCTTTCCTGCGGGGGGTTGAGTGCTGTCATCTCGGCGACAAAGTCGGCCAGGGCTTGGGCCTTTAGAGACTTCCTGCTTTCATACTGGATATCGAATTCCGAGAGTTCCAAGGACCACTTTAACATTTGTCCGACCATATCTGGTCGACCTAACAGCTGTCTTACCGACTAGTCTATTCGTACGACGATTGTGTGCACGAGGAAATAGTGTCTGAGCCTTCTCGTTGCATTGACGAGGGCCAAAGCCACCTTCTCAATCTGTTGGTATCTGACCTCAGGACCTTGAAGCTCTTTGCTCGTGAAATACACGGGTTTTTGGCCGTCATGAGTTTCGCGAATGAGGGCTGCACTGACGGCTTCGACGGAGACGGTCAGATATAGGAATAACGTCTCCCCGTCGATCGATTGTGATAGCACGGGCGATTGTGAAAGGCTCTGTTTGAGATGGAGAAGGGCCTTTTTGCATTCCTTGGTCCACTCGAAAGCTGCTTCCTTGCGCAGGAGTTTGAAAAAGAGCAAGGCGTGTTGAGCGGATTTTGCGACGAAACGGGAGAGTGAGGCGAGCATACCATTCAGGACTTGTATGGATTTTTTCGAAGTGGGTGTAGGGAAGCTAGAGAACGCCCAACATTTTTCGGGGTTGGCTTCGATTCCTCGTTCTGTTAGGTAGAAGCCGAGGAACTTTCCCGCCTTAACTTCGAAGTTGCACTTCTCGGGGTTGAACCTTATTCTACATTGCCTTGCTTGGGCGAAGACTTTCCTGAGATACGCGACATGATCGGTGTCTACTCGAGATTTGACGATCATGTCATCCATGTATACCTCGAGCATATCTCTGATCTCGTTATGGAAGACTTTGTTCATCATCCGCTGATATGTTGGTCCTGTGTTTTTCAGACCGAAGGGCATTACGTTGTAGTAATAGTTGCCTGAGCTGGTCATGAAAACAGTGCAATGTTTGTCGCTCATTGCCATTGGGATTTGGTTATAGCCCAAATAGGCATCCATGGAAGATAAGATTTTATAGCTGACCGAGTTGTCGACCATCATGTAAATATTAGGCAAAGGGAATGCATATTTGGGGCATGCCCGGTTAAGATCGCTATAGTCAACACACATACGCCATTTTCCATTACTTTTCTTAATGAGTACAACATTAACCAGGTTGAATATTGGGCCTCTGAAATAAAATTTTCCTCTAGGAGGTCTTTTACAGCTTTTTCATCAGCCTTTGTTTTCTCGTGGGACTGCCTACGCCTATGTTGTACTACTTCCCTAGTGGCTGGATCGATGGCGAGTTGATGACAGGCGACCTCGGGGTCGAGACCAGGCATCTCTGCAGTGCTCCACGCGAACAAATCTGTGTTCTCCCTCAAGCAGGCCTTGATCTGCTTCCTCGCCAGGTCGGGAAGTCCTGTGCCAATCTTCACCCCTCAGCTCAAGTCTTCACCAAGAGGGACGAGCTCGAAGTCCCCATCTGGAATTGGTCGGAGGAGCTCTTGCTCGCCGTTCAAGGGCTCGTCTTGGTCGAAGCGAGTGCCTAGAGAAATCGAATCGACCTTTAGAGGAGCCCTCTGCACCTCTGCTCTAATGGGCTATGGCTCTGACTATTGAGGCTCTAGTTACGCTATTGCAGCTTTCTTGGCGGGCCGTGCTCCAGTGTCGGTTGTGCTTTATCCCTTGGCCGCCGCGTTGAAACATCTTCGGGTGGCTGCTAGGTCACCTTGAATGGTGGCGCCCCATGCCCTCTTTGTGTAGAACTTCATCTTCAGATGGACGGTGGAGGGCACCGCGGTCAGCTCTGCTAGTGTCGGCCTCCCAAGGATACAGTTGTAGAGGGACGGGCAGTCAATAATGAGGAAGCACACCTTGACTTGCCAGGTAGCAGTATCTTCGCCGAAGGTGACCATAAGCTCCACGTACCCTCATGTCTTGGAGGTTGATCCATTAAAGCCCTGCAAGTCTGATCCCATGTATGGTGAAAGGTGAGAGTCGTCGAGCTGCAGGGTTTTGAAAAGTTGGTTGTACATCATGTTGATGGAACTTCCCTCGTCGACCAGGACACGATGTACGTAGAAGTTGACCATTATTGCCATGATCAGAAGAGGGATGGCTGAATTAGGGGCCCCTCTGGGAAGTTCCTCGAGGTAAAAGTTGACCAACTCTGATGTTCCTTTAACCCTCTCGAAGGTCACCGTTTATGGGGGAGCCGCGTCGACCAGCTCCTCCAGCTTCCTCTTTGCTGAATTTATAGTCAAGTCATTAAACCTCCCACCATTTTATGACCATGGCAGAGGGGAAGTTTTCCCACCTGCTGTGTGTAGACAGAGGCTCTTGCATATGTTCGGGGATGTAAAAGTCCTTCGGTCTCCTAACAGAGAATATGGTCTGGATGGGGACCGACTCGTCAGACGGTCGGGCATCCTCCTCTATCTTCCTTGTTTCACGGGCATCTCGACGGGGGTCGTTGTCGTGTCGATATTGCCTGAGTCTCCCCCTTTTTATGAGGGTCTCGATAGCATCCTTGAGATGGACACAATCTTCAGTCAAGTGCCCATGGCTCCAGTGATACTAGCAGTATTTGCTTCGATCTGCCCCGGGCTTAGCAGGAGCGGGGAGAAGACGCTTGACGCCGCCGTCCTTGAAATCTGTATTCACACACTCTACTAAGATGCGCTCGCGGGAAGCCGTCAGCGAAGTGTACTCAGTAAACCTCCCCAAGGGTCCTCTTTGTTCCCGAGGGTCTCGGGGCCTGTCGTCCCTTCTCTTCTCGCCAGTTCGTCGAGGAGGGGAGGTGTCTTGTCACGGATGACTGGTACATCCGCGATTCTTGGGATCCCGGGCTCTGTTGGCCTCTTCCCTCTCCTCGTAGTCCATGTAGGCTCTGACTTTCTCGAGGAGGGCATCAAATATCCAGGGAGGTTCGACGCCTACGGCCTTTCTGAATTCCGTTCCCGGGAGGAGTCCCCTCTCGAGCAGGTATCTCTTCATGTGATCGGTACAGAGGACCTGGATGGCCTCCCAATTGAACCGATCAATAAATTCCCTCAAGGTCTCATCGTGTCTCTGGACGATGGCCTCGAGGGCTGCTTCGGTCTTTGGGTGGTACCATGAAGCAGTGAATGAACTGATGAATTGGTTCTTCAGATTTCGCCAGGAGGTAATTGACCCCGAGGTGAGACTCTTGTACCTGTCCATCACAGCTTTCCTCAGAGTCGTGGGGAACAACCGACATTTGATTGGTCTCCCGACATTGTGATAATGAGGCATGGCCTTAAACCCGTCTAAATGGTCGACCGGGTCGGTGATGTCATCGTATTCCTTTAGGTGGGGAGGATTCTCCATGCCGGGGGGAATGGGTTCCTCCATGATGGCTTGTGATAAGGGACCACGGGGGTCGTCCTCGTCACTCCATTCGAGCGAGCAAGACGGGGATCTGACTAGTGGCGGTTATGGTGGCCCTGGTTGTGCGGAGCGTTCCTCGGGAGGTATGGTCGCTCGTTGTTTCCCCCGTTTCTATCTCTAGGGGGTCTTCTTTCTTAGCGCGATGGGCCGTGATCGCGCCTCCCCGTGTCAATGGGCTGGTCCCTTTCCAATGCGGGGTGTCACTCGATTGGCCGGGGAGAAGGGCTTCGAGAGATATCCCGACTACGTCTCCGCGGGGGAGATTGGGGATGTTCCTCTGCTTGTCGAGTAGGAAGAGACTGAGGTCTCCTGTGTCTTTTGGGGGCTCTCCGAGCATCTTCGAACGCCCTCAATCTTTCTCCTTGAGCGAAGATCAGGTAGTTGGTCTTATTTATCGCTGCAAACAGTGCCTTGGTCGTGGCGTCTGCTCCGGCGGGAACGGGGACCTCATGGAACTGAACGGGTTGGTAGTTCTGGGGGGTGGCCGATCATCTTCGAGTCGTGGAGGAAGTGATGATGATGAAGCAGTTGCTCAGTCTCTATAGTCAGAAAACTCGTGTATATTAATGGTGGGGGCTGTGTTGTGGCCGGTGGTACCGGCATTGTCGAGGCCGACATTATTGTCGATGATGTTGTTGTTGACGTCGATGATACGGGCGTTCATGTTTTCTGCAGTCTGGTCAGCCATGACAGTCGAGGATTGTTTAGCTTTGGTCTCAAGTAAATTTAAGACGGGGAAGCAAGATTCCCACATATGGCGCCACCGATCTTATCGAATCATAAATGGACCGTCACAACTAGCTCGGGCAGAAGTTAAATAAGATGGGGGGGGGAGGGGTACCTGCAAGATACTCCGATGGCAAAGTAAGTTGCGGAATGAGCAAGTAAGTGTTAAAGAGTTAAAAGTGTTGAATTGAATACCTGACCCTCTTAGGAGAGATGGTATTTATAGCCCCCAGTGTTAGGCCAAGGGCTTACGTGTATACGAAGTCCAGCAAGTTGACCCCCCCCCCCCTTGTCAATTGCTCCACGAGAATAGGGTTGGACCCGTGATTCCCGAAGGGCAGTTTAAGATGACTGTCATGGGATCATGGGCCACGTCCTCCAACGGTCGTATGGGGAGTTGCCCAACGGTCCCTAACTTGGGTTGTTTTTGGGCTTCCCGTTTGATGGGCAAGTGTAGGCCCAATCCAGATCAGATTTCATTTATTTTTAGATTTTTGTATAAAATAATGATTTTGATAAAAATAATAATATTTTAAAATATATTAAATATAGGAAAACAAAAATATTATTTAAATAAATAAGAAACACGTTTTTTATGATATTTTTGGAAAGATTTATACAAATTGAGACTTGATTGAAATTTGGAGGACAAGATTATGAACTTAGACACTTGTGATTTTTCTCAATATTATGATTGATTTAATGATTAATAAAAATTGATTTTGAAAGATTTCAATTATTTTTAGCATCTTGACTATTAAGCGTATAAAATCAAAGATTTTAAAAAATAAAAAAATAATTTTAAAATACCCTTAAAATAGAAAACGAAAATAGTAATAAAATAATTGAAAAATGACTTTTTATCATTTTTATTGAAAAAACACACAAAAGAATATAAATACCAAAAAAATACTGTAATGAGACTAGAACTCAAGACCTTCCACTTGCAAGTCTTACTCCCTTACCAACCGTGCTATGACATTCTATTCAAGATAAAAAGGCACATAGAAGCATATGAAGGTGAGAAAATATTTTGCTATTTTAAAATACAAATAATTTAAAGTAAATTATTATATATTTTAAATAAGCAAAAATAAATTATTGTTAAACCAAATGTGAGTAATACCCAAAAAATTTATGAAACCAAATTTAAAAATAAATTGAATATTTAAAAATGGAGCGGTAAATTTGGGGTATGACACGTGAGAAGGCTAAAGATATTCAGAAGACTGCTTTTAGAATAAGGTATGATCATTATGAGTATTTCGTGATGCCTTTTCATGTGACCAATGCACTTGGTGTATTTATGAATTATATGAATAAGATTTTTCATCAGTATTTAGATAAGTTTGTGGTTGTTATCATTGATGATATTTTGATCTATTCGAAGAGTGAAGAAGATCATGCTGAGCATCTGAAGATTATGGTCTTTGTGTTTAAAGAGAGCAGCTGTATGCTAAGTTTTCTAAGTGTGAATTCTAGTTGAAAGAAGTGATTTTCCTTGGTCATGTGATATCAAGTGGCAGTATTTCTATTGATCTGTCGAAGATTGGGGTTGTGTCTCAATGGGAAGCTCCAAAATCTATTTCTGAGATTAGAAGTTTTCTTAGTTTAGCAGGTTATCATCGGAAGTTTATTGAAGGTTTTTCCAAGTTATCTTTGTCGTTGACGTAATTGACTAGGAAGGGTCAAACTTCTATTTGGATTGCTCAATGTAAAGCTAGTTTTCAAGTGCTTAAGAGAAGGTTGACAACCGCTCCTATTTTGATTTTGCCTAACCCAACATAACCGTTTGTTGTGTATTGTGATGCTTCATTGATGAGTTTAGGAGGTGTACTGATGCATAATCGATAGGTTATAGCTTATGCTTCAAGGCAACTTAAAGTGCATGAAAGGAATTATCTAACGCATGATTTATATTTAGCTGTTGTTGTGTTTGTATTGAAACTTTGGAGACATTATTCGCTTGGATCAAGATTTGATGTGTTTAGTGATCACAAGAGTTTGAAATATCTGTTTGATCAGAAAGAGTTGAATATGAGGCAAAGAAGATGGTTGAAATTCTTGAAGGATTATGATTTTAGTTTGACTTATCATCCTAGTAAAGTGAATGTTGTGGCCTATGCAATAAGTAGGAAGTCTTTGCATATGTCGATGTTGATGGTGTGAGAGTTAGAGTTACTTGAGAAATTTCGAGATATGAGTTTGATTTGTGAAGAGACTTATTCTTGTGTTAAGCTTGATATGTTGAAGCTGACTAGTGGAATTCTTGATGAGATTCGGGAAGGTCAGAAATCTGATTTAGTTTTCGTGGATAAATTGATGTTGATCAATCAGGCTCGAGGTGGTGATTTCCGGATTGATGAGAATGGTATCTTGAGATGTTTTAGTTTGTGTTCCGGATATATATGATTTGAGAAAAAGGATTCTTGAGGAAGGACGCCGTAGTGGGTTGAGTATTCATCCTGGAGCTACTAAGATGTACCAAGATTTGAGGAAATTATTTTGGTGGGTAGGTATGAAGAAAAAGATTGCGAAATTTATATATTCTTGTATGACTTACCAGAAGTCGAAGATTGAGCATCAGAAACCATATGGTTTGTTGCAATTGTTATCCATTTATGAATGGAAATGGGATATTATTTCTATGGATTTTATTTCTGGTTTACCTAGAACTCCGAGTAATTGTGAAGCTGTTTGGGTTATTGTGGACAGGTTGACGAAATTTACACACTTTATTCTGATGAGAATGGATTATCCAATGGGGAGACTTATAAAGTTGTACGTTGAAAGGATTGTAAGTTTACATGGTATTTTGTCGAGTATTATGTCAGATAGGGATACGAGATTTACTTCGAGATTTTGGGAAGGTTTGCAGAGTGTTTGAGTATGAAGTTGCGTTTAAGTTCTGCTTATCATCCGCAAACAGAGGTCAGACTGAGTGGAGGATTCAATCACTTGAGGATCTTTAGAGAGCTTGTGTTTTAGAATAAGGAGGTGCTTGGGATAATTACTTGCCTTTTATTGAGTTTACATATAACAATAATTTCCATTCGAGTATTGGGATGACACTGTTTGAGGCCTTGCATGGTAGAAGGTGTATGATCCGCTGTCACGCACGGATTAAAAACGAGTATTTTTGAAAACTGTAGTTTATCGACAATGGCTCAAGTTGTATCACAAGGATTCTTGTATTATTTACAAATAGGAATTGAATTGGGGGGTTTGGTTTTAGGGTCGAATTGTAAAAACAAATTAAAATAAGTGATCATTCAATAAGCTAAAATGACTAATCCTACTAATTTGGGTTCTGACTTATCATCGGTTATAATAACACCAATATCTAATGGGCTTCGATCTTATTCGATTATGAAATCAATCAGGCAAGCGCTTATCAAAATCATACGAATTATGTTCCTATTTACTAGATTAAGCAAACGGTTAAGAATATGACGAGTTAGCGAATTAAGCAAACGATAACACGTAATTAAATTTAGGAACATGCATACAATCGAATTTAATCAATTCTATCCTATAAACAACAATTGAATTAAGCAAATAATTGCAATCAAATTAAGAAAATGATTTCATAGAAAATGATTGAACAGAAATCAAATTTAAATTAATATTAGAATAATCTCAAAGTAATGGAACCCGGAAGAAATAGGATTTGTCTTCGGGAATTAGTTCTCCATTGCAAGCGTACAAAGAAAAATATATTTCGTGAATAGAATGTATAAAAAAAGAATAGTAGCGGCTTCCCTAGTTATAAGAGCATTAGGGTTACACCAAAAATCCGAACCGGGTCGGAAATTACAAACCAGGCCCATAAAAATGACCCAAAATAAAATGTATCTAATACTGCAACTTCAACGAATTATTCAAGTCCACTACATTCTGAATCAGCTTTTGGCTCCAACATAAAAGTTGTAGCTCTTTCTCTTAGCTTTCCAATGTATATTAGAATTCCTCGATCCGATTTCTGTAGCTCCAGTTATGAAATTTTTAATGAAAGCTGCCAATGCTGAAAATTAAATACGAAAATCAAATTAAACCAAAAATAAACTAAATTAGAAAAACATTATAAAACATAAAAATAAACAAAGTAAAACATATAAATACTTAAGTACAAACATAGAAGAATGTACATCAAAATGCACTGATCAAATTTCCCCACACTTGAACTTTTGCACTCCGAGAAAAATAAAATCAAAAGAAACACAACAACATCATTAGTTACTCATTCCAGGCTACAAACTCTTCTTCGGTTGAGATTGCATCTATATGTACTAATCTTGCACACTAAGGATATCGTAAGAACACTACTCCGCAATTGTTAGATCATAAGTCTCCTGAATAAACAACCCAATTCGAATCATATTATTATGCCAAATCCTAACTAACTCGTCCTCCTCTTTGCTCTCTTTCATTCTGACACAATCACATTAAGCTCGTTATCTCCACACACTCATAGTAAGGCGACCAGTTAGTGAATTTGATCCTTTTTTCATGGGGTTCTGGTACATGAGTGGTATAACTCTTTGCTTACCCAATTGTAGTTGCAAGAGATCGGACCGTAATCCACCCTACCAAGTTCAGCACCAGAAACCTCTGAACCAACCAACAACGAGTCTGATAATCAAATTTTGTAGGTTCTACAACCGTTGGGTTAAGTGATCGGGTGAGGGTTACCAAACTTAGAAGGTGCATTCCCTATTTTTTCAAATAAAAACCTAGATCACTCACTTATATTCATTGACTTCCCTATGTAGAACACGTGTGAGATGGTGCCGCCTACTAAGATAAACTACTCAAGAGACTTATGGTGTTAAGACGATACTGATCTTGCGAACTTTTTCCAAGTCTCCACAACTAACCTCAGATTAATCTTATAATCCAAAACTTTCAAAAAATTGTGATTTTTTATTAAACAAAAAAAAACAAAACAAAGAACAAAAGCAAAGAAAATAAATGATTCCCTAATTTGATATGCTGTCGCGTATGGATCAAAAATGAGTTATTTTGAAAAATGTAGTTTAGGGACAGTGACTCGAGTTTCGTATCGCGAGGATTCTTGTATTGTTATTAACCAACAGAAACGATTATGGGGGATTTAATTCAGGATCAATTTTTAAAGAGCTGAGAAATAAGCGATTAAAATAAGTGATTACAAAATTAGTTGATCTACTGTTTTCAGGTTCTTGCTAATCATTTGTTTTTATCTTACCAATTCCCTAAGCAGCTTCTACCTCTTTTCAATTTTAATACCAATTGATAAGCGCAATAGATATAAAACAGATTGAATTCCCATTCCGAATTAAGAAAATAGATTAATACAATCCTGAATTAAGCAAACACGATATAGAACGCGATTTAACGACTAAGCAACGTAAACAACGATTAAATATTAGGAATACAGTCATACGAATTTAATCAAGACATTCCATGGAATAACAAACTAAGAAAATGCAATTTCATAAAATATAATTGAAAGAGAAAAAAAATTGAATTGATAATTTAAAAACCTCAAAGCGTCGGAACGCGATTACAGTAGATCAACTCTGGATGATTAGTTCTTCATCCAAGTGTACAAGAAAAAGTAATTTTTTATCGCGAGTAGAAGGTATAAAAAAAAGAATAGTAGCGGCTGACCTAGTTATAAGAGCATAAGGGTTACACCAAAAAACTGAACCAGGTCGAAAATTACAAACCAGACCCATAAAAATGATCCAAAATAAAATGTATCTAATGCTGCAACTTCAATGAATTATAAAAAGTCTGCTATAGTCCGAATCAACTTCTGTCCCCAACATAAAAGTTGTAACTCTTTCTCTTAGCTTTCCAACTCATATTAGAACGCCTTGATACGATTTCTGTAGCTTTAGTTATGAATTTTTCAATGAAAGTTGCCAATTGTAAAAATTAAATACGAAAATCATATTAAACTAAAAATAAACTAAATTAGAAAAATATTATAAAACATAAAAATAAACAAAGTAAAACATAGAAATGATTAAATATAAACATAGAAGAATATGCATCAAAATGCACTGATCAAATTCCTCCACACTTGAACTTTTGCACTCCGAGTAAAATAGAATCAAAAGAAACACAACAACATCATTAGTTACTCATTCCAGGCTAGAAACTCTTCTTCGGTTAAGATTGCATCGATAGGTACTAATCTTGCACACTAAGGATATTATAATAACATTACTCCACAATTGTGCAGTCATAAGCCTCCTGAATATACAATCCAATTTGAATCATGTTATTATGCCAAAGCCTAACTTACTCATCCTCCTTTTTGCTCTTTTTCATTCTGACGCAATTACATTAAGCCTGTTATCTCCATACACTCATAGTAAGGAGACCGATTAGTGACTCAGATACTTTTTGTATGGGGTTCTGGTACATGAGTGGTATAACCTTTTGCTTACCCAATTGTAGTTGCGGGGATCGGACTGTAATCCGCCCTACCAAGTTCAACACCAGAAACCCTTGAACAAACCAACAATGGGTCTGATAATAAAATTTTGTAGGTTCCACAACTGTTGGGTTAAGTGACCGGGTGAAGGTTACCAAACTTAGAAGGTTCATTCTCTATTTTTTCAAATAAAAACCTGGATCATTCACTTATATTCATCGGCTTCCCTACATAGATCATGTAAGAGATGGTGTCGACTGCTAAGATAAACTACTCAAGAGCTGTTAGATATTGAAAATTCAAGGTTATTGTTATACCTCAAAATTTTCCCTCTCATTTTACTCAATGCATTCCCATTGAGGTCCTCAACTTGCTCAAGGATGCGCAAGAGTTGACCAGACAAACTCTCTCCTAAGGTAATGTATCTCAAACTAGGGTTTCCATTTTCATCAAGATGGGTGAACTACAAAGACCTCATATAATATCCATGGTCCTAATATGTTCTCAAGACCCTCCATGTCAAATTTCAAGCCTTGCACAAGAAGTTTGCTCAGTCAACTGCTCAGATGCTTCAGAATCGACTATTTTAGGTCAAAAGTCAATTGTGGCCCACATACAGTCAAACTTCAAGATTTTTGGTTAAAATAAACATTTTGAAGTTATATCCATCATTTTATCAAGGGTTGGTCATGATTCCTCAAGGAATACCCCAAATTCATCAAAACCCAAAAGTTGCTAAATTAGGGTTTCTTAGGAAAAGTCAACAAAACTTTGACCACGCATAACTTCTTCATACTTTATCATAAATTTTCCATCCAAGTCTCATTTTTAAGAGGATGAAATTCCCTACAATTCATCTTCATCCCTCAAGTTCAAAATATGCACTCATAAAAAGATATGAATTTCCACATTATAGGTTCTTTTGGAAAGTCAACAAAAACACTTTTTGGGTCAAAGCTTCTTACATGAACATGGAAGACAAAATTGAGATGAGACAAAAAGGTTTGTTTAGGGGACATCCGAAGCTTTCTAAAAAGTCCAAGAAGACCTCTCTAGGGTTAAAATTGGAAGAGATATGCCTTGTCAAAGTTGACCATTTTTGCAAAATTACCAAAAGTCAAATGTGCTAAAAAATGCAACTTTTGCCAAATGGGCCTAACTTTTTATGCTTGCACCTCACTCGTAACATGGTTCACGACCCAATTACTTACCCACATGTTATTTTCTTCATTATTTATTTTATTTTGATTTTTTATTAATTAAAAATTGAATTAAATCAAATAAATGATAAATGATAGCAAAGATTTATTTTGATCTGATTTTTGGACAGGATCACAAGCTAATTATGTTGACATATCAAAATCAATTCGTATCAAGGTTGATTGGAGCAAGAATGGCATGGTTAGGCCTAATTTAGAAATAAATCATACAAAGAAAGAATGAGATCAAATCTTCAAAAATTGCAAAGATACATGTTGTTTTTATAACCCTAATTCATTCAGGGATATATATTGAGCATGAAAAAGCACGAAAATAAGGGGCTGACAGTCGTGGAAAGCACAAAATAAAACTCAAAATTTTGGCAAAAAGTGGTGATCTGATCTCTACCCTAGAGGACGATTCAAAGCATTCCAACACTCCCAATCGTATCCTGGAGCATCTCTGAAGTTAACAGGATCAGTAGCAAGCACTCTCGAGCCAAAAATCACTCCCTAGAACTCATACGGTTTGCCCTCTTTTTCAAAATCGATTACAGTAATTCTTGCATCATTAGCACATTTGAATGATATATTTGTGATTATTGATATGTTTGCAACATGACTGAATGGTTTAATTGAAGTTTGGATGCCTATATATGCATTTTCCATTGCTAAGGTTTTCGTGTTCGTTTTAGGGTTTTTATCCACAGGTAAAATTAGACCAAGAACAGGGCACCATGATGATCATGGCATCAAGACCAGTTGAATCCTGGTCTTCAATTTCATTTATCATGTGTTTTATGAGTTTTTGAAGTTTGCAGGGCTATGACTACAAATGTTTGTCTGTAGGTAAAAGGGAGGAACCTAAGGCGACGGATGAGGAGGAAGACGACAACGTGTCTAGCCACCACTGGTAATTTTGAATTTCGCGCGTGTTTCCAGCTAACCACTTTATTTCCTATATTATATTTTATTCTTATTGTATTAACAAATAAACAAGATAGTCCAGATGGCTAGGCGCGTTGGTGGTGAGTGTGAGGACCTGGGTTCGATCTCAGGTCCCAACATTTTCTTTGTTTTAATTCTCTAATGCAGGATCCTATGCATCATCCTCTTAAACACTCACCATCTGCCATCAACATCCAGCCAATGGATGCATCTCTGTCCAGATCTAACGCACACCATTGAAGGACCATGGTGGACCATCAGAAGAGCGTGCCATGGAATTCAACGCAAGGACTGAGCTTCAGCTTGGTGGGCCTAAGCAATTTCACAATACACCCCTGATTTCTTCAGCAAACAGGCCCAAATCTTCTTTCTTTTAGATTTTTATTTATTTATTTATTTACTAATTATTTTCTCTTTTATCAAAATAACACATAAATCATTTTTTTTTTATTAAATCAAAATCACAAAAGCACAACAAAAACCTTTTTCATAAAAATTATTTTGTTTCCTTGAATTAATTAATTTAATTTAATTAGGGCAATTAAATCTTATTTTTCATGAACAAAAATAATTAGAAATCAGGGTTTAATTTTGTATATAATTAATTTTTTTCTTCAAAAAAATAACTTAAATATTCTTCTCAATTAGATTTTTAGGTTTTATAATTATCCTCGCATTTAATTCGTCGCGCATATTTTAATTACCTTTTATTATTATTGTATTTGCTCCGAGGTTGTAATAGACTTAATTAAGTTTTAATTCTGCATTTTATTTTCAGTCAAAAATAATTATGTATCTGCGAAAGCCATGTAATAGCTAGAACTTTAAACTTTCCGCATTTTAATTTCCGCAATTATAAACTGCCTAGATGCATGTTAATTAATAGGATTGTATGGAAAGACTAACTGAAAATTAATACGGTAGAAAACCCTAAATGTGCAAAGACAAATTAACTGAAAAATTTCACTCGTACATGCTCACTCCTAGGGTTTACTCCACTCCGGTTGCCTTCGGTTAAACGATAATGAATTATAAGGTTTGTTAGTGGTCGTTCTCTAGCCCTGAAAGATCTCAAATGACCCATTCGGATGTTGCCTCGGAAAAAGATCTTTAAGGCTTTAGGATGATTTCTAACACCTCCTAACATTGCTTTTGTGATCATACTTGTCCCTTCAAATGTCCCTTAAAACTCCAACGACGATGCTACCCATTCCTTAATAATAGGATAGTGCTGTCTAAAGGAAAACGAACAGACTTTTTTTTCCGAGTAGGTAGATTAGTTCCTAGGTACTTGCTCAAACAAAACTTTTTTTCACACAAACACTTTTTAAAACAAATTTTGAAACAAACTTCGTCACATTCTTGAGGACAGATACAAGGGTTATCACGAAGTTAAACAAAAACTTTTCAAAACAAGCACACACAAGCAATTTGAAAAATGAGCAAGTACCTAAGAGCCCGTGGAAAAGCACGGATAGAAAGGATGCTAACACCTTCCCTTTCTATAATCTACCCCCCGTACTCAGAAACATCTCGAAAAAAGGTTTTTTCTGTTCTTTTTCCTTTTCCTGATTGGATAAAATAAAATTCGATGGTGACTCTTGCTTACCGCGACATTTGCGAATACAAAATGCAAACCAATATTAATAGTCGGTTCTGCCACCGTATCACAGAACTGGAGACTCTGTTGGAGAATTAAATAAAGTGGGGGTATACCTTAGGATCTAGGTCATTTTAAAATTGCTTTCTTGTTTGTTTGCTTTATTCTTAAAGGGTTTTGCTTGGGTTACTATAGATCCTACACCCGAATTTGGGGGAACTTTTTAGGTAAACAACAATAGATCGTGTAGACTGTACGGAGTAGACCGATATGGTTTAAGCGATGGTTGTGTTGGTGTGGCACTTTGGTTGGTACCAATATCCTTCGTGGGGAAACAAGGAGAATACGGGGCCGCCGCATGGTATCCTGAAGCACTAACGGACCTTAGAACCTTAGTTGAACCAACTTGGCCATTAGAAAGTAGTGAGATAGCCGTCCTCAGTATAGAGCTGAGGATTGGTTGATAGTCGATGTTATACTCATTGACATCAGACTTTCGGGATATTTCGGCCGCAAGAAAAGATTGGTTGAGCTGAAACAATGCCTGATAAAGGATGATCAGTGATATTGAGATCCCTTTAGAACCCGGTTACATATTTATAGGACAGGTTGAACCAATCCAGCTTCAAGAGGGTATGACCTTAAAACTCAAGAAGACCTTAAACCTTAGGACTTGATGTGATTTGTCTGTGTTTTCTATACCTGTGGTTTATCATGACATCATGCATCATAACATAGCATCAACTCTTATTGCACTAACCATGTCAAGGACCAAGGGAATTTATCTTTGTTCTGTTTTGCAGATCATGGCTTCCGTTTGTAGAAACACTATCCGAATCAGCTTTGTGAAGATACCTTCCCAACTCAAAGAGCTAGTATCAAGGGTTTCTGAAACTTCTGAGTTCACAAAGAGACATGGTCGACTTCTCAACCTAGTTACTTCAAACTTTGATGAAAAGATGATGAGTGTACTCTTTCAGTTCTTTGATCCCAAGCACCACTGCTTCACCTTTCTAGACTATCAGTTGGTGCCTACCATGGAAGAGTTCTCTCAGTTGTTGGATATACCCATTCTTGAACAGTTTCCTTTCACAGGTCTGGAAGAAGTTTCTAAGCCAGAAGTCATTGCCTTAGCCTTGCACCTGAAGCGGGTCGACATGGTATCCAATTGGGAAACAAGAAGCAGAGTCAAGGGTTTTTTGGCCAAGTTCCTGATAGACAAGGCCCAACTGTTTTGGGATGATATGGATTTTCAGGCTTTTGAGGAGGTCTTGGCCCTTCTAATCTATGGGTTGGTACTATTCCCTAATCCAGACTCATTCATATATGTGAATATTATCAAGATCTTCCTCTCTCTCAACCCTGTGCCTACCTTGCTCGGAGATATTTTGCACACTCTTCATACTCGTACCATGAAGAGAAGAGGGGTTCTTATGTGCTGCATGCCATTGCTGTTGAGGTGGTTTATTTCTCACCTCCACAAGTCCGTACTGAATAATGAAGAAGGTGTGGGTTGGTCACAAAGGATAATGTCACTCGCTCACATGGATATTCTCTGGTGTTCCCGAGCTATGGAAAACACTGCTATTATCGACCGCTGCGGTGAGTACCCTAATATCCAGTTACTTGGCATCAGAGGGGGTATAACCTACAATCCTTGTTTAGCTCTATGACAATTTGGTTATGCTCTAAGGGATGGTCCCCATGAGTTACTTATCGAGGGCATTGTATTCAACTATGAGGATGATGTTCAAGAGTATCGCTGAAGGTTCATACGAGCTTGGGGCATGGTAAACAGATCTGGCGCCAAGGCTTTGGGGCCAAAGGCTTCCATTCCTATGGAAACCTATCTCCAATGGGTACGAGCTCGCACCCAGAAACTTATGATGCCCTATACGGCCGTTCTACCAGTGATTATGGAACCCACTACTAAAGGGGGTATTCCTTACACGATTCTCTATCCTGATATGCCCACTAATCTTGGAGAATTACAGAGGTTTTAGATTCAGTTGAAGAAAGAGCGGGATACTTACATGGATCAGTTCTATGCCCAGGAGAGGAAGGTTTTAGAGCTCACAAAGCAGCTCCATGAGGAAAGAGGACTCAATGTTTATCTCGGCACAAAGAGAAAGAATCCATGGGAATTTTGATTTTTTTCTAGTTTTAGATTTGTTTTTAATTGTAACGCCTAAAAGGCATTTGAACTTTGAATTCAACTAATAAAATCTTTGTTTCATTTTGGTTCGCAAAGTTAAATTTCCCAAAGTCTTTGAAATCATTGCATACGCATCCCATTCATAGCATTGCATATACAGGTACCATTACAGGTTTCTCATCTTCTTCGCTGTTTATTTCAGCAAAAATGTCTTCTGAACAAAGCATCAAGGACCTTCAGGCACAAAACGCCCAATTCCAGCAAATGTTCATAAATCTGGAAAAAGGGCAGGAGGATCTGAAAGCCCTCATCCTGAAAGAGAAAAAGAAAAAGAAGAAGGTTGCCGGTATTCTGAATATGGGCAGAAGGTTTAGGGGGCCATTGAAGCAACAAGTCGATCTGACCTCTTCATCCAAGGAAGGGGAGAATCAAGAAGAAGATACAAGGGAGAAGGATCCCAGTCCTGAAGTTTCTGACAATGATACCGACTACAATGATGAGCAGTATCCTCCCACTGAGGATTGATATAAGCAGTTGGAAGATCGCTTGAGTGCTATGGAAGTCCAGAAGATACCTGGGATGGATTTCAAAGAATTGGGATTGGTGTCAGGGGTGGTCATCCCGCAGAAGTTCAAAGCTCTAATTTTTGCAAAGTATGATGGGGTGTCCTGCCCAAAACTCCATCTCCGCTCTTATGTCAGAAAGATCCAGCCCCACACCGCTGATAGAAATTTGTGGGTTCATTTCTTTCAACATAGTCTGTCAGGGACTCAGCTTGAATGGTTCTACCAACTGGAGAGAGCCAATGTCCGAAATTGGGAAGATCTGGCTACTGCTTTCTATAAGAAGTATCAATATAACGCCGACCTTGCTCCTACTCATACTCAGTTCCAGAGTATGTCCATGGGGGCAAGTGAAGGATTTAAGGACTATGCACAGAAGTGGAGAGACTTGGCTGGAAGAGTCCAACCCCCATTGTCTGATAGGGAGTTGGTTGATATGTTTCTGGGGACGCTATCTGGTCCATTCTTCAATCATTTGATCGACAGCTTGTCAGCTGGTTTCACCGAGCTGATTCTGACTTGAGAGAGAGTAGAAGTTGGGATTCGGAGCAGCAAGATACAGAAGGATGCCTCTTCGAGTTTGATAAAGAAGCCTTTTGCTGGTAAGAACTGAAGCCAGTGCCGTCTACAGCCCGAGGGGCCAAAATAGAGTTGAACATCGCCAGACAGTAAGTGTCGTAATGATACCTAGGCCTGCGGCCGCTCCACAATGCAACAATCAACCAAGGGTTGAAAGGCCACAACGACATTTTACCCGAATCAATATGACGTTGGCTGAAGTTCTACCTCATCTGCTGAGATCCAACTTGGCAACCTAGAAAGAGGCTCCCAAGAATCCGAATACCACATCTCCCCGATATAATCCAAATGCTCAGTGTGCCTATCATTCTGAAAGTCCTGGACACGACACCAATGACTGCTGGGTTCTATGAAATAAGGTACAAGATCTGATCGAAGCGAAGGAAATTGAGTTCGATGCTCCGAAAAAGCCCAATGTCATAACTGCTTCATGCCTAAGCACGATTATGGAGTTAATGTTGTTGATACCGACTTGTTTGTGACCTCGGTGGATGAAGTTTCTACTCCTCTCATGACTGTGAAGAAGAATTTGTTGTTGGCCGGTTTATTTCCTGGTTGTGGTGAAGGTTGCCACATGTGTTCATTTCTACCTTCTGGTTGCCATTTGCTGAAGTCAGGTGTTCAACGCCTGATGGACAACCAAGAAATTTTGTTCGAGAAAACTTTAGTTCCCGTTGTTCCATCTGAAGACATTTCCATTATAACCATTTCCGCCAATCCTTCCAAGGTCTCCTCGAGAAGACTTGTTAGGATTACACCTGCTCCAAGAATCGCTCCGCTAATAATCACTATTCCTGGTCATGTCCCGTATGTCTCGGACAAAGCTGTCCCCTGGCATTATGGTGCCGATGTGTACTATCATGGCATCAAACAAGATTTGAAAAATGAAGAGGCTGATCATGATATTGGTAACATTATTGGGACCAGCAAGGTTACCCAAAGTGGAAGGGTCTTCTCTCCCGAGATTTCCCCTAAGACTGTCAACATGCCTATTGTCATTCTGTTTGCTGTTCCTGCTGGTACATCAACTACGGCTCATGTTCTTACTCCAATTATTACCCCTGTCAGTGAATCGTCTGGTACCTGCGGCAAATAATTATAGGTGATCCTGCCCGGACGTAGGCACCTAGAAAAATTATCGTGGAAGCCTCTAAGCAAGAGATAGAGGAAATATTGAAAATAATTAAAAAGAGCGACTACAATGTGGTCGAGCAGTTGGGGCAGAACCCCTCAAAGATATCCATGTTATCCCTGCTGTTGTTCTCTAAGGCCCATGTAAAGGCTTTGATTGCATTCCTCAAAACTACACATGTGCCGTAAGAGACTTCAGCTGATCAATTTAAAGATTACGTGGCCAGCCTGAATGTTGATAATAAGCTGGGTTTTTCAGATGCAGACTTGACACCAAAGGGAAGGTAGCATAATGATGCTCTGCATGTCTCGATTGAATGCAGGGGCACCAATATGGCTCATGTGTTGGTAGATACTGGGTCTTCGCTGAACGTTCTGCCCAAGAAGGTGTTGGACCGGATTGCGAGGGTTTGACTTTAAAGCCTAGTAACATTATGGTAAGGGCTTTTGATGGGTCGAAAAGAATGGTGCACGGGGAGGTGGACATCCCTGTCAAAGTGGGTTCTCAGACCTTTGGGTCCACCTTCTATGTAATGGACATCAGGCCGTGGTATTCTTGTTTTTTGGTTCGTCCTTGGATCCACGAGGCTGACGCAGTTACTTCCACACTACACCAAATACTGAAGTATCCAGTAAAATGGAAGATTGTCACTGTGTGGGGTGAAGAGGAGTATATGGTGCGCCACCTCAATTCCTTCCGGTACATATAAATGGATGGGGAATTCATAAAAACTCCTTGTCAGAACTTCGAAGAGGTTCCTCAGATTTGGCATCGACTGAAACTACTACCAGCAACAAACCTCCTCTGAAGATGGCTTCTCTTAAGGACGCCAGGGCCGTAGTTGAAGAAGGTGGGTGTACCAATTGGGGCCAGCTCCCTGATTTCACTCACAAAACTGATAAATTTGGTTTGGGCTTTACTTCAGGAGCTCAAAGGGATGTTCGACACGCTCGGGATGGAGGACCTCCCATACACATCAGTAATCGGGGAATTAATGCCATTGAAGACAACGAGGAAGACTCAGACATTGACAGCTGGATTACCCAACTACCAACGGTGGACCGAGTAACTTAACGGATAGGGACTTTATACCAATTTCTTTTATTCCGCGGTAATTGTCTTACTTGTTTTGAGATTTGTAATAAAGAACTTAAAACTTTACAGCCTTGTGCCTTGCCCGAGGCACATTGGCTTTGCTTGTGAGGGCTATTATTTGTCATTTCATATATCATTAATAAAGAATTGGACGTTTCTTGCATAAAAATTTTGCGCTCTCTGTTTTCTTTTCTGTTTTCACTTTATCAAAACATCTATTCTCTTACACACACTTACGTATCATACTGCAGATCCATATCCACTATGGATCCCATTAATAACAGCTTTGCTATTGCCAGTTATGACTTCGAAAATCCGATCAACCAAGTCGAGGACGAAGGTGAGGAAGATTGTGAGGTTCCTGGGGAGCTTGCTAGACTACTACAGTAGGAAGAGAGGCCATACAGCCTCACGAAGAGCCAATTGAGACAGTGAAATTGGGTACTGAGGAAGACAGAAAAGAGGTTAAAATAGGTGCAAATGTGGAGCTTAGCGTCAAACAGAGGTTGATACAGATGTTGCACGACTATGTTAAGATCTTCGCCTGGTCCTATGAAGACATGCTTGGTTTGGACACTGATATTGTGGTACATCGCCTGCCGACTAAAGAAGATTGCCCTTCGGTAAAGCAGAAGGTCTGCCGTATGTGGCCCGAAATGTCAGAGAAGATCAAAGCGGAAGTTATAAAGCAGTTCAACGCTGGGTTCCTAGCTGTCACTTCCTACCCACAATGGGTTGCTAGTGTCGTCTCAGTACCTAAGAAGGATGGTAAGGTACGAATGTGTGTGGACTACAGAGACCTGAATAGGGCCAGTCCCAAGGATGATTTCCCACTTCCGCACATTGACGTTCTGGTTGATAACACCGTGCAACACAAGATCTTCTCCTTCATGGATGGTTTCTCTGGCTACAACTAGATCAAGATGGTTCCTGAAGACATGGAAAAGACAACCTTCGTTACACAGTGGGGCACCTTCTGTTACAAGGTGATGCCTTTCGGGTTGAAGAATGCTGGGGTAACTTATCAGCGCACCATGGTCGCTTTGTTCCACGATATGATTCACCATGAGATAGAGGTTTATGTGGATGACATGATCGCCAGGTCTCAAACCAAAGAAGAGCACCTTAATCATCTGCAAAAATTGTTTGACAGGTTGAAGATATACAAGTTAAGGTTGAATCCAAACAAGTTCACCTTTAGGGTAAGGTCTGGCAAGCTTCTGGGGTTCATTGTCAGTGACAAGGGTATTCAGGTAGACCCTGCAAAGGTAAAAGCCATACAAGAAATTCCAGCTCCCCGTACAGAGAAGGAAGTTAGAGGTTTCTTGGGACGCTTGAATTATATCGCCAGATTCATTTCACATCTTACTACTACTTGTGAGCCCATCTTCAAGCTTCTGAAGAAAGATCAAGTGGTAAGGTGGAATGATGAATGCAAGATCTCTTTCAAAAGAATCAAGGAATACCTTCAAGAACCACCAATTCTGATGCCCCCGGTTGAAGGAAGACCTTTGATTTTGTACCTAACAGTGATAGAAAATTCAATGGGGTGTGTGTTGGGGAAGCATGACGAGTCTGGTCGAAAAGAGCATGCAATATACTACCTTAGCAAAAAGTTTACTGACTGTGAGACAAGATACTCACTGCTCGAGAAAACTTGCTACGCTTTGGCATGGGCTACTCTCTGACTAAGACAGTATATGTTGACCTACGCTACCTTGTTGATATCAAAGATGGATCCGATCAAGTACATTTTTGAGAAGCCTGCACTCTCCAGAAGAATAGCAAGATGGCAGATGATCTTAACTGAGTACTACCACATACAATATACAACCCAGAAAGCAATAAAAAGGAGTGTATTGGCTGATCATTTGGGTCATCAGGCCGTGGATAACTACCAGTCTATGAATTTTGAGTTCCCGGATGAGAATATTATGCTGGTGACTGACTATGAAGAACCTGGACCGGATGAAGAACCCGAGGAGGGATCCCGATGGACTACGGTTTTTGACGGAGCTTCAAACACACTGGGTAATGGAATCGGCGCTGTAATCATATCTCCTGAGGACTGTCATACTCCTTTCACTGCCCGACTATGTTTCAACTGCACTAACAACATGGCGGAGTATGAAGCTTGTGTCATGGGACTCAAGGCTGCTATTGACCTCAGGATCAAATTATTGGACGTTTTCGGGGATTCAGCCTTGGTAATAAGTCAGATCAATGGCGAATGGGATACGAAGCATCCGAATCTCATCCCATACAAAGAGTACGTGTTGACATTTCTCCCACACTTTGAGGAGGTAACTTTTGAACATTTCCCACGAGAGGAGAACTAGTTAACGGACGCGTTAGATACCATGTCTTATATGTTCAAAGTTAGGTGAGACAATGAAGCTCCCCAAATCACCATTGACAGGCTGGATGAACCAGCACACTGCTGTGAAATCGATACCGAAGAAGTAGCAGACAAACCCTGGTTTCACGAAGTCAAAAGGTATCTCGAGACTCAAGAGTATCCCGAAGGGGCATCTGTCAAGGATAGGAAGTTTCTGAGAAGGTTCACTGCAAACTTCTTCCTCAGTAATGGAATCTTATATAAACACAACCATGACTCCACACTACTACGGTGTGTAGACAAAAGCGAAGCAAAGACGATCATGACAGATCTACATGAAGGCACCTTCGGAACCCATTCTAGTGGACACACCATGGCTAAGAAGATCCTACGGGCAAGATATTACTGGTCCACTATGGAAGCTGATTGTTATCAGCACTCTCGAACTTGCGATAAGTGCCAAATTTACGCTGATAAGGTGCATGTTCCTCTGGTCCTCTTAAACGTCTTGACAGCTCCGCGGCCCTTTGCAACGTGGGGCATCGACATGATCGGAGAAATAAGGAGCACCGCTTCTAATGTACATTGCTTCATCCTAGTAGCCATTGATTACTTCATGGAGTGGGTTGAGGCAGCCTCTTTTGATACAGTAACCAAGAACGTTGTGGCACGGTTTATCCGACAAAATCTGATCTGTCGATATGGTGTGCTAGAGAGAATTATTACTGACAATGGTACGAATCACAATAACACAATGATCACCGAGCTCTGTAAACAGTTAAAGATACAACATCATAATTCTTCTCCCTATCGGCCAAAGATGAATGGCGCTGCTGAAGCAGCTAACAAGAACATCAAGAAGATTGTACAGAAGATGACAGTGACATACAAAGAATGGCATGAGATGTTACCATTTGCTCTTCATGGGTACCGTACCTCAGCACAGACGTCGACATGGGCAACACCCTACTCTATGGTATATGGCATGGAGGCAGTCCTACCCATCAAAGTCCAGATACCTTCTCTCAGGATTATGAAGGATGCGGGTCTGAACGAAGACGACTAGATCCAAACCCGACTTGATCAGTTAAATCTAATCGATGAAAAGAGACTTACTGCTATCTGCCATGGTCAGACATATCAAAAGCGAATGATCAAGGCTTTTAACAAGAAGTCAGGCGTCAAGAATATCAAGTCGGAGAGCTAGTGATCAAACGCATCATACTTCCGTAAGGTGATCCCAGGGGCAAATGGACCCCCACGTACGAAGGACCATTTGTGGTTAAGAACATTTTCTCAGGTGGAGCTATGATTCTAACCACCATGGATGGTGACGGCCTTCCTCACCCTATCAATGCAGACATAGTGAAAATATACTACGCCTAATTAAAAGACCCGCTAGGTTGACTGGCCTAGGAAAAAATAAGGGATGAAAATTAAAAAATCTGTACACTCGACAAGTCGAAAACCCGAAAGGGCGGCTTGGGCAAAATAGAGTATCCTGGTGGACTGAAAACCCGAAAGGGCGGTCCAGGCAAAAGTTAAGGATATAAATCATACCACTATGTCTCATTGGATCATCTTGCGACCAGACTTCAGTATCGATTATCAAGCTCAGACAACGCCAACTAATCTGATTAACTTTCGGCCAAGTAGCAAAGTGATGAGACGCTTGAAGATATAAGGGCAATAGCAGAGTTGGAACCTAATTGGGTTGTTTCACATAGCTGTTTTTTTTCTTTTACACAAATTATATAGTTTCTATTTTTTGGCAGTGTTCTCTTACTAGAGCGTCAACCTCCTTGTACAAAAACGCCAATTACAGGCTAACTTCAGAAATCAATACAAAATTATTTTCACAAGAAACTTCGAGTTTGTTTTTCTTTTTCTGTTTTGTTTTGCAAGAACGTCCAATGACTTATTTTTGATATATGCATTTGAAAATGATTGCTGCTCATAAATATTTACATAAGAAACAAGGACAATTACTCGTAATTCCAGAAACAGGGGCAAAAATAAGAAGTTCCAAACCCAACAGTTACTCTGCCCAGCAGGTACCAGGATAGAGTCAGCTTTGGAGCACAATCATTAGTACATACACTCCCTACAGAGTAAAAGTATTCGAAAACATTGATGTCAGCTTTCTCGAAACAGGACGTAACCTCCCCAGCAAGGGTCATTTAGAAACCTGACAGCTATATCCCCCAGTCAAATTTCGTAATCACGGGCGGGTCAGTAAATTTCATCCCCCAAGCAGAGTTTATTTCTCTGGATACAGAGGCTCAATCCCCGACAGAGTTCATCACTTCAGCTACAAAAATGCACTTCCTAAATTTGTTCCCCGCAAAGTTTATTCGCAAGCAGAATCTCTTCCTGACAAAATATTCATGAATCTCCAGCAACAGTCAGGGATTTATTTTCCCAGACGCGGGCATACCCCGATAGCATTTTGTGAACATACATCATGACATGCGCATACATATCATATACAACATAATCTCATTTATTTTAATAACATCATCTCACCCTGCATTTCATGCATCGCATATAATTAACCCTGCTATCTTTTTAGGAAAAGACGATTAGCTTCAACAAATCCAACAATTATACATGTCACGTCTACAGACGACTAATGAAATTCAACTCCCTAAACCGAATGGGTCAACTAACCTACATTATTGCTTCGAAGTAACACTACGAACCAGGTTCCTTCTCATAGCCCTACTATCTAGGCTTTCATCTCGAAGTAACCCTACGACCCAGGTTCCTTCTCGTAGCCCTACTATCCAGGCTTTCATTTCGAAATAACCCTACTATCAAGGTTCCTTATTATAGCCCTACTATCCAGGCGTTCATCTCGAAGTAACCCTACGACCCAGGTTCCTTCTCATAGCCCTACTATCCAGGCTCTCATTTCGAAGTAACCCTACTATCCAGGTTCCTTCTCATAGCCCTACTACCCAGGCTTTCATTTCAAGGTAACCCCCACTATCCAGGTTCCTTCTCACAACCCTATTATCTAGGCTTTCATTCCGAAGTAACCCTACCATCCAGGTTTCTTACCATAAGCTCTACTATCCAGGCTTTCACTTCAAAGTAACCCTACTATCCAGGTTCCTTCTTATAGCCCTACTATCCAGGATTTCATCTCGAAGTAACCCTACGACCCAGGTTCCTTCCCACAACCCTACTATACAGGCTTTCATTCTGAAATAACCCTACCATCCAAGTTTCTTCCCATAAGCCCTACTATCCAGGCTTTCATTTCGATGTAACCCTACTATCCAGGTTCCTTCTCATAGCCATACTATCCAGGCTTTCATCTCGAAGTAACCCTACGACCCAGGTTCCTTCTCATAGCCCTACTATCCAGGCTTTCATCTCGAAGTAACCTTACGACCCAGGTTCCTTCTTGTAGCCCTACTATCCAGGCTTTCATTTCGAAGTAACCCTACTATCCAGGTTCCTTCTCATAGCCCTACTATTCAGACTTTCATTTCTAAGTAGCCCTACTATCCAGGCTTTCATTTCGAAGTAACCATACTATCCAGGTTCCTTCTCACAACCCTACTATCTAGGCTTTCATCTCAAAGTAACCCTACTATCCAAGTTCCTTCTCATAGCCCTACTATCCAGGCTTTCTCACAAAGTAACCCTACAACCCAGGTTCCTTCTCATAACCCTACTATCCAGGTTCTTTCTCATAACCCTACTATCCAGGCTTTCATCTCGAAGTAACCCTACGACCCAGGTTCCTTCTCATAGCCCTACTATCCAGGCTTTCATCTCGAAGTAACCCTACGACCCAGGTTCCTTCTCATAGCCCTACTATTCAGGCTTTCATTTCGAGGTAACCCTACTATCCAGGTTCCTTCTCGTAGCCCTACTAACCAGGCTTTCATTTCGAAGTAACCCTACTATCCAGGTTCCTTATCATAGCCCTACTATCCAGGCTTTCATCTCGAAGTAACCCTACGACCCAGGTTCCTTCTCATAACCTCACCATCCAGGTTTCTTCTCTCTTATCTCCAGACGACAGTTTATAACACGGTAAAACCTGGACCCGACCAGTTTCGATCGATTTCACTTTTCCCCAGTAAGCCGCTGTACAGCCTGGACCCTGACCAGATATGTAGTTTACTTTCACTTCCTTAATCAGGAGTTAATTCCCTAGTAGAGTAATGGACAACTGAAGCTCCTATACTCTATTTCCCAGGACATAAATCAACATTCCCCAGCGAAGTCCTCCTCAACGGAAGGTACAGGAATTCTCGCAATGGAATCTCTTATGCAACTGATATATTTTATGGATTGTATCGTTAAGCATATCTTCGACGATTCTCTAGAAACTTCCAAATGGTATCTGTAAGCCCATTCCTGATATCACTAAATCAAGTATCACTTCATGCGAGTGCAAATTTCTGGGCACTCTAGTGTTCAATCATCTTCCACCTTCAGATTACGAAAGGCAGACAACCAATCTACATCCTCAGGTTTAAGAATTTTGAACAGGGGAAGCTGTTGTACCCCAAAATTTTCCCTCTCATTTTACTCAATACATGCCCATTGAGGTCCTCAACTTGCTCAAGAATTCCCAAGAGTTGACCAGACAAACTCTCTCCTAAGGCAACGTATCTCAAACTAGGGTTTCCATTTTCATCAAGATGGGTGAACTCCAAAGACCTCATATGCTCTCCATGGTCCTAATATGTTCTAAAGACCCTCCATTTCAAATTTCAAGCCTTGCATAAGAATTTTGCTCAGTCAACTGCTCAGATGCTTTAGAATCGACTATATTAGGTCAAAAGTCAACTGTGGCCCACATAAAGTCAAACTTCAAGATTTTTGGTCAACATCAACATTTTGAAGTTATATCCATAATTTTATCAAGGGTTGATCATGATTCCTCAAGGAATACCCCAAATTCATCAAAACCCAAAAGTTGCTAAATTAGGGTTTCTGAGGAAAAGTCAACCAAACTTTGACCAATCATAACTTATTCATACTTTACCATAAATTTTCCATCCAAGGCTCATTTTAAAGAGGATGCAATTCCCAGAAATTCATTTTCAGCCCTCAAGTTCAAAATATGCACTCATAAAAAGATATGAATTTCCACATTATAGGTCCTTTTGAAAAGTCAACAAAATCACTTTTTGGGTCAAAGCTTCTTACATGAACATGGAACACCCAATTGAGATGAGACTAAAAGGGTTGTTTAGGAGACATACTAATCTTTCTAAAAAGTCCAAGAAGACCTCTCTAGGGTTAAAATTGGAAGAGATGTGCCTTGTCAAAGTTGACCATTTTTGCAAAATTGCCAAAAGTCAAATGTGCTCAAAAATGCATTTTTTGCCAAATGGGCCTAACTTTTTATGCTTTCACCTCACTCATAACATGGTCCAAGACCCAATTAATTACCCACATGTTATTTGCTTCATTATTTATTTTATTTTTATTTTTTATTAATTAAAAATTGAATTAAATCAAATAAATGATAAATGATAGCAAAGATTTGTTTTGATCTGATTTTTGGACAGGATCACAAGCTAATTATGTTGATATAACAGAATCAAATCGTATCAAGGTTTATTGGAGCAAGAATGGCATGATTAAGCCTAATTTGGAAGCAAATCATACAAAGAAAGAATGAGATCAAATCTTCAAAAATTGCAATGATACATGTTGTTTTTATAACCCTAATTCATTCAGTGATATATATTGAGCATGAACAAGCACAGAAACAAGGCGCTAGAAGTCGTGGAAAGCACAAAACAAAACTCAAAATTTTGGCAAAAAGTGGTGATCTGATCTCTACCCTAGAGGATGATTCAAAGCATTCCAACACTCCCAATCGTATCCTGGAGCATCTCTGAAGCTAACAGGATCAGTAACAAGCACTCTCGCGCCCAGAATCACTCCCTAGAACTCATACAGTTTGCCCTCTTTTTCAAAACCGATTACAGTAATTCTTGCATCATTAGAACATTTGAATGATATATTTGTGATTATTGATATTTTTGCAACATGATTGAATGGTTTAATTGAAGTCTAGATGCCTATATATGCATTTTCCATTGCTCGATTTTCATTTTTGTTTTAGGGTTTTTATCCACAAGTAAAATTAGACCAAGAACAGGGCACCATGATGATCGTGGCATCAAGACCAGTTAAATCCTGGTCTTCAATTTCATTTATCATGTGTTTTATGAGTTTTTGAAGTTTGCAGGGCTATGGCTACAGATGTTTGTCTGTAGGTAACAGGCAGGAACCTAAGGCGACAGATGAGGAGGAATACGGCAACGTGTCTAGCCACCACTGGCTATTTTGAATTTCGCACGTGTTTCCAGCTAACCACTTTATTTCCTATATTATATTTTATTCTTATTGTATTAACAAATAAACAAGATAGCCCAGATGGCTAGGCGCGTTGGTGGTGAGTGCGAGGACTTGGGTTTGATCCCAGGTCCTAGAATTTTCTTTGTTTTAATTCTCTAATGCAGTATCCTATGCATCATCCTCTCAAACGCCCACCATGTGCCATCAACATCCAGCCAATGGATGCATCTCTGTCCATATCTAACGCACACCATTGAAGGACCATGGTAGACCATCAGAAGATCATCCCATGGAATTCAGCGCAAGGACTGGGCTTCAGCTTGGTGGGCTTAAGCAATTTCACAATACACCCCCCTGATTTCTTCAGCAAACAGGCCCAACTCTTCTTTCTTTCATATTTTTATTTATTTATTTATTTACTAATTATTTTCTCTTTTATCAAAATAACACATAAATCATTTTTTATTTATTTATTAAATCAAAATCACAAAAACACAAAAAAAACCTTTTTCATAAAAAATATTTTGTTTCCTTGAATTAATTAATTAAATTAAATTAAGGCAATTAAATCTTATTTTTCATGAACAAAAATAATTAGAAATCAGGGTTTAATTTTGTATATAATTAATTTTTTTCTTCAAAAAAATAACTTAAATATTCTTCTCAATTAGATTTTTAGGTTTTATAATTATCCTCGCATTTAATTCGTCGCACGTATTTTAATTACCTTTTATTATTATTGTAATTGCTCCGAGGTTGTAATAGACTTAATTAGGTTTTAATTCCGCATTTTATTTTCAGTCAAAAATAATTATGTATCTGCGAAAGCCATGTAATAGCTAGAACTTTAAACTTTCCGCATTTTAATTTCCGCAGTTATAAACTGCCTAGATGTATGTTAATAGGATTGTATGGAAAGACTAACTGAAAATTAATACGGTAGAAAACCCTAAATTTGCAAAGACAAATTAACTGAAAAATTTCACTCACACATGCTCACTCCTAGGGTTTACTCCACTCCAGTTGCCTTCGGTTAAACAGTCATGAAGTATAGGGTTTGTTAGTGGTCGTCCTCTAGCCCCGAAAGATCTCAAATGACTCATTCATGTTGCCTCAGAAAAAGATCTTTAAGGCTTTAGGATTATTACTGACACCAACTAACATTTCTTTTGTGATCGTACTTGTCCCTTCAAACGTCCCTTAAAACTCCAACGACGGTTCTACCTATTCCTTAATAATAGGATAACGCTGTCTAAAGGAAAACGAACCGAATTTTTTTCCGAGTAGGTAGATTAGTTCCTAGGTACTTGCTCAAACAAAACTTTTTTTTCACACAAACACTTTTCAAAACAAATTTTGAAACAAACTTCGTCACACTCTTGAGGACAGATACAAGGGTTATCACGAAGTTAAACAAAATTTTTTCAAAACAAGCACACACAAGAAATTTGAAAAATGAGCAAGTACCTAAGAGCCCGTGGAAAACCACAGATAGAAAGGGTGCTAACACCTTCCCTTTCTATAATGTACCCCCCGTACTCAGAAACATCTCGAAAAAAGGTATTTTCTGTTCTTTTTCCTTTTCCTGATTGGATAAAATAAAAGTCGGTGGCGATTCTTGCTTACCGCGACATTTGTAAATACAAAATGCAAACCAGTATTAACAGTCGGTTCTGCCACCGTATCACAGCAACATCATAATAATTATTCAAATTAATTTCCATATGTAGGAGACTTAAGGTGTTAAGACGATATCAATCTTGCGAAGTTTTCCCAAGTCTCCACAACTAACCTCAGATTAATCTTATAACCCAAAACTTTAAAAAAATTCCAATTTTTTTATTGAACCAAAAACAAAACAAAACAAAGAACAAAAGCAAAAAAAATAAAGAAAATAAATTATTCTCTCCCCCAGACTTAAAACATGCATTGTCCTCAATGAAAGGAAATAACTATTAAATAACAGTGAGATAAAGGAAGGAGCACACCCGAATAGTCAAGGAGGATAAGTGATCACATAAGCATCCTTTTCCAAAGAGAGTTCTTCCACATTCTCTTCTTCTAAAGTGGGGCTCTCATGGAGTAGTTTTGAGTAATGTCCATTGAACTTGAAATTTTTATTAGTGCATTCGCCTTTTATTCCAGGATCAAAGAAGAATCTTTGATAAGTAAAAGTGTCAAATGGGAACGTGAAGATGATCTCATCTGTCACAACATCAAGGATCAAAAGGTTATGGGGCCACCTCACTGCTTTTGCTACATATTCAAGTGAGATCCTATGCATACACATGGACTAATATCATAAATGTCATCTAAGGTCCATCCAATTCCTTTCTTATGCATCTTCAAAACCTGCAAAAAACTTACTTTCTTGATCAAAATAAAGTTTAAAAGAGATTATAACTGGAAAATTTTCATTCATCTCTAAATAAGCATATTTAAGATTTTCAGGAATTGGTTTCAGCTCTCGGGAAGGTGGTTGTTTGATGGATGGTTTGTTTCGGGAAGCCGGGGTTTCAGGAGCTTCATCTACATGAACAACTTCATTTTCAACCTCATGTGTAGTAAGAATATCAACTTGCAAGGCAATCTCAATTTCAGCACAAACAGAGCAAATTTTAGTGTCAATACAAACATCACAAGAGTAAACATCATCAAAATTAGACAATGATGGAAAATTAGATGCAAACAAATCAATACAAGTATCATTAAAAGTCTCAGAAAGTAACTTTATTGGAAAAATAGAATTCTCTTCCAAGGGTTGTTGGTTAGATCCTTGAGCTTATTGCATGGCATTTATCAAAGAGGCAAGTTGTTCAATCTATGTTTGCAAAATATGGAGAGTAGAATCTATTTGTTGTTGAAACTAGAGATTATTTGCAATCATTTGTTTGACAATGTTCTTTAGTGAAGACCCGGAAGGTGTAGAGCACACAACCTTAAATTCCTTCAGATTCTTATGCGGATCCTCACCTGCAAGACCATTAAACTTTGGCAACAAGTGTATTAAATCAGATTTCAATTCAGTAGGTGCATCAACTACATAATAGTCAATACAAACACCATTATAGTTCACATCAGGGACAACCAACTACCTCAGAGTTCTTTGTTCAACCATGTTATCAATAAACACAAAAATGTCAACTATGTCCCAAATAGGCAGAAACAAATACAAAGAAGGAACATGATTAAAAAATATTCAAAAAAATATAAAAACACCAAAATTAATCTAATGAAGCAAAATAATAATTTTGAGAATTTTTTAGATATTATTGAAACTGTGAAAACAGTAAAAAATTAATTAAAAATAGAAAAATAGAAATTTGCGATTTTGAGGGTCAAAATCTTTAGAATTTTATTCTAAATGAGTATTGTTCTTTGATTTTTTTCTGAACTTCTGGAAAAAATTCAGAGCAAATCGAAACAGTAGCTTTCAAACTTACCTGGTAGGCTGAAATACTTACCACTATACTGCAACCTGTATTACAACCCTGAAAACCAACAAACACAACAAAAAAAACAAGAAAAAAAACTAGCTATAATACTAAACATATGACTCTAATATCGGTTAATAATAACAAGAGTCCTCGACAACAACGCTAATTTGATCTGCTATCGGCACAAATAAAAAACGAGTATTTTTGAAAACTATAGTTTAGCGACAGTGACCCGAGTCGTATCGCAAGGATTCTTGTATTATTAACGAATAAGAATCGAATTGGGGGGGTTTGGTTTTAGGGTCGAATTATAAAAACAAATTAACATCAGTGATTATTCAATAAGCTAAAACAGGTAATCCTACTGATTCAGGTTCTCACTTACCATCGGTTATAATAACACCAATTCCTAAATGGCTTCGATATTATTTGACTATAAATTCAATCAGACAAGCGCTTATCAAAATCATACGAATTATGTTCATGTTTACCGGATTAAGTAAACAGTTAAGAATATGACAAGTTAGCAAATTAAGCAAACGATAACACACAATTAAATTTAAGAACATGCACATAATCGAATTTAATCAATTATATCCTATGAACATTAATTAAATTAAGAAAAAAATTTCAATCAAATTAAGAAAATAAATTCATAGAAAAGGATTGAACATAAATCGAGTTTAAATTAGTATTAGAATAACCTCAAAGTAATGGAACCCGTAAGCAGCAGGATTTGCCTTCGGGAATTAGTTCTCCATAGAAAGCATACAAAGAAAAATATTTTTCATGAATAGAAGGTATAAAAAAAATAGTAGTGGCTTCCCTAGTCATAAGAGCATAAGAGTTACACCAAAAATCCGAACCGGGTCGGAAATTACAAACCAGACTCATAAAAATGACCCAAAACAAAATGCATCTAATACTGTAACTTCAACAAATTATTCAATCCTGCTACATTCCTAATCAGATTTTGGCTCCAACCTAAAAGTTGTAGCCCTTTCTCTTAGCTTTCCAACACATATTAGAACGCCTCGATTTGATTCCTGTAGCTCTAGTTATAAAGTTTTCAATGAAAGTTGCCATGCTGAAAATTAAATACGAAAATCAAATTAAACCAAAAACAAACTAAATTAGAAAAAAATTACTAAACATAAAAATAAACAAATTAAAACATATAAATGCTTAAGTACAAACATAGAAGAATGTGTATCAAAATTCACTGATCAGTGTAGGACGCCTTTGTGTTGGTATGAATCTGTATAGAGTGTTGTGGTTGGACCTGAGATAGTTCAGCAGACTACATATAAGATTAGGATGATCGGGAGAAGCTGGAGACTTCTCAGAGTCATCATAAGAGTTATCATGATAAGAGGAGGAAGGATCTTATGTTTGAGAAGGGAGATCATATTTTTCTTAGTGTTACTCTAGTAACGGGTGTTGGTCGAGCTTTGAAGTTGTGTAAGTTGACGCTGCATTTTATTGGTCTTTATCAGATTCTAGAGAAAGTAGGTGAAGTGGCTTATCAAATTTCTTTGCCACTGTCACTTTCTAATCTCCATGATGTGTTCCATGGGTCTCAGTTGAGGAGTTACATTGCGGATTCGTCTCATGTTGTCCAATTAGATGATGTGCAAGTGAGAGATAACTTAACTGTGGAGACATCACCTATGCAGATAGAGGATTGGGAATTGAAGCAACTTCGAGTTAAAGAGATTTCCTTAGTCAAGGTATCTTGGGGAGGACCGACGGGTGGAGACGTGACTTGGGAATTGGAGATTCAGATGAGAGAGTTTTATCTTGAGTTGTTTGTTTGAGGTAACTTTCGAGGACGAAAATATTTTAAGTGGGGGAGAGTTGTAACACCCCATTTTTCTTTAGTAATTATTTTAATAATTATTTATTTTATTAATTAATTATTTTATTAATTAATTATTTTATTAATTAATTATTTTATTAATTATTATTTTATATAGTAATTAATAAAATTGCGTGATTTTATGAATATTTGGATTAATTGTTTAATTGTGTTTTGAATTAATAAGGTTAGAATAACAATATTGAGTATTGGGCCTTAAGTGTCACATTATAATGGGTGGGTGAGATAAGCCCATTAGTGAAATAAGGGTTAGTAAGCGTTGTGAAACAAAAGTGATAGAAATATAAAACAAGAGAAGAGAAGAAAAGGAGAAAAGAAGGGAAGAAGGGAGAAAAAGAGAAGAGAAGAGGAAAAACTTAGGAAGAGTCTACATCTAAGGTAAGGGTGATATTTCTCGTTATTATGAGATTATATATGAGTGTGTAATGGGTAGTAACATGAATTAGGGATTTCAATTTTAATTTCTAGGTTTTTGATATACTTAGGTTTTGAAATGTGAATCATGAATTGATGTTTGGAAATCATGTTTTTATGTTGGTAATGGATACTATATGTTAGATATAAGTCATAATACATTTGATTGGTGAAAAATGGGTGTTGGAATAGATCTTGAGTGAGAAATTCCTAACAAGACAGAATTGTCCGTAAGCGGATTTTTCCGCATAATCGCAAGGGCGCTTAGCGCGGTGGGGGGCGCTTAGCGCGGTCTGGGATGACATTTTTTACATTTTCATGAATTGAATGAGGGTCTGTATGTATATGATTTATCATTGATTTACATGAATTTTACTAATTTATTTGATGTGTTTTAGATTGTTTTTGGATGGATTTTGATGAGAAACACGACACTTGATTTTGTGTATGTAATTGTTGGGAATTGATGTTGATTGAAAATAATATGGTTTGTGCTTGTTTGTTACATGTTATAATAGTGTGTTGAGATGATTAGTGCTATGAGAATGCATTGTATGTGATTGATGATATGATATATGTATGTTGTGCAATTTGGTGAAGATAATTCAAATGTGTTGAATTATGTGAAATATGTTTGTATGATTAAAATTGAGGGATGGTCTTAATTGCACATGATTGTTGAGGTTGCACATGTACATGCATCATTTGTATCAAGAGACAATTTTTGGTAATTCCGTGGGAATTATTGACTTGTCCCAAACCTAACGTTGAAGGGGGTTTGAAAGCTTAAGGCTGAATCGAGCTTTTATTGGTGATTATCTGTCTGAGGGATGGACCCAGATGGATCAGTAAGGATAATATTTGGTACCACATGCATATTGCATTGAGTTGTATTAGAGTCACATGTGTCTATGTGAAATGTTAAAATGGTGTGTATTATGTGATATTGGTGTGAATGTTACATATGTAGTATTTGTGATTGATTATCCTTGAATCTTGTATCGTTGAGCAATGTTGTATATGTAATCATGTGAATTATGTATGTTGAATACATGATTATATGAAGTGTGATGAATTCATTTGATGTATGTTTATTATGCATTACTTATTACTATATATTTCTATAATAATGTGAATTCCCACCCTTCTGTTGGAATGATGTTTTGTATGATATCGCTCAGGTACCGAGGATAATGGTGGTGGTTCTAGCAAGGATTAGTTGAAGGAGATTAGATTCTCGTTTATCCGTTTACTAGGTAGTGAGTCATGTTCTGGTCTATGTAACACGGAGAACCTTTGAATTCATGTGATGTCTATGATATTCATGTTTATTTGAGAGATGTTGTTATACTCTATGGACATTTATGTTTGATTGAGATGTATGTAATGATGGCCTTTAGTGCCTAGTGTTTTATGATATGATTGTCATTATGGGATTTCAATCATTAATATTATTATTTTGAGTTAAGAATTATTCCGCTGCGAGATGCTTATATGTTATGGTATGAAACATGACTCTAAATATGTGTTACGAATATGACCAGTGTATTAGAGTTGTTGCCGTGAAGTAAATGTGAGGCCCTTTTGTGATGTGCATGCTAATTTACTCTGATTATGTTATATATTTGTGCGGGTAGAAAAGGGTGTTACAGTCGCGCTCTTGCAAAATAAATAGTACTATGGGAAGTATCAATGAACCCAAATATTCTAACATCATATTAATCTGCATATGCATAGGTAACCTATAATAAATACATAAGTAAATTGTTTGATAAATATAGATATTTCTATACTCTATAAAGCTTGTATTTTTCCTTGGACTGAGCCATAAAAGCTAAAAAAGTGTATCATGTTTAGGAGGAAAACTACATGTTCAGGGTGATTCTATCCAAAAATATTGAAGATCCTTCACAAAGATGTTTATACATATTGCTGAATTATCACATGTAACACCCAAATTTTTATTTACTAATTATTTTATTAGTTATTTATTTTATTAATTTATATAATATAGTAATTAATTAAATTGTGTAATTGTGAAAAATATGAGTTATTTGAATTAATTGGTGATGTGTGGTATATCATTATTTTATTAATTAAGAATATGTGTTATATGAGTAATTGAGATATTGGATGTGAAAATAGAATTATTAATTGATTGGACCTTATATGTCACATTAGTGTGTGTTGTACCCCAAAATTTTCCCTCCCTTTCTTCAGGAAAACCACCTTGGATTTTCAAGGTCCCTCTGAAACAAATCCAAGTCCTGAGTTATCCCTTTGCCCAAGCAAGCCACTTACAAGAGCAAGATGATCTCACGAACTCCAAAAACAACGCTTTTATCTTGAGAAAAAAAATCAAATTCTAAGTACCTAGAATGCTTCTCCAAAATAAGTGTTTTTAGAAAAATCAGCGCTTCAGAACTTCTGGACCCATTCCAGATGAAAACGGTCAGAAGTTGCAAGCTTGGCTCAGTGTGGTCAGAAGTTGGCTCTTCAGCAGCTACATCAGTTCAATCAGAAGTTGTAAACGTGGTTTAATATGTAAGCCTCAAATAAAACATGCCCCTTCAGCAGTTATACAAGCTCAGTCAGAATTTGCTAAAGGAATGCAAGAGAAGCAGGAAAGTCTGAAGGCTCCTTCAGAACAGGTTGAAATTAGAAGATGAAAGATCAGAAGAGTGGGTGTTACACTGATAAAGAATATCCAGAGCTTACTAAGACAACAGGAAGCCAAGGCCAGAGCATGGTTTACGCTGCTGATTCAACGCTGGTTTCCATTACCAGAATGTTGATGTTGATAGGTCTTGTCACCATTTAATTCCCATTAATGCTTCCAACCACTCCTGAGCATTCACGTGTGGCTTGGAAAACGCTTTTGCACAGATTCTGGCATGGGTCTTCACGCCACCCGCCCACTTCAGAGGTCACTTCTCCCCAATCTACGCCTGCTGCTGCAACCTAGGCTGAAAGCTATCTGTATCACAACTTCCCAGGAATTTCTGTCAAAGAACAAATTCAAACTCTGTTGGCGCCTTAAATGTTCAAGGCTTCCACAAGAACCTTGCCTATAAATAGAGAGTCTTCACCACTGCAAAAGATGTTCAAGAAAAGAAACAGAAATTGCTAAGTGAGAAACAGAACTCTTAGCAACACAGCGTTCTGAAACTCTGCCAAAATCTCCAGTTTTGTTTCATAACTTTGAGTTTCTTAACCTTCAAACTTCATCAAATATCCAGTTCTTTTCTGTAAACCAAAGACACCCTCTCCAAACATCTGACCCTACATACGTATACACCTTTACTTCCCCTTTTCAAATCTGTCCAGAACACCACCAGAACCAAAAGCTAAACTTTCATCCACAACTTTCCCAACAGTCAGGTAAGCACCTGCTGACCCTCATCACGCTGTTAAGCATCATCAGCTGTGCATATTCAAATAACATAATGTAAATATCATGTTGTTGCTGTTCATGTTCTGAGGATTTTCATACCTCAGAACGTTCTGAGCCAGTATAGGACTTGCCTGTGACCCTGGTGGTTCTGACCTCTGAAACATTTTTATTTGCTGGATCTGTTCCAAATATGTTTCCTGTTTTGTGGAATAACAACAGAATTGCAGATGTTCTGATTAGTACAGGGAAAAGCCAAGTGCTGACTTTGACGTTAGCACATCTGAAGCCTGTTTTGCTGTCAATAATATCAGAACCTCTGAGAGTTATTGTCTTTCCAGCAGAATCAGAACTTCTGGTTTCTCCACTAACAAACTTCTGTCTTGCAGCGCAGGGAAATCAGAACTTCTGATTTCTCCACTAACAAGGTTCTGTTTTGCAGGTGCCAGAGTCAGAAGTTCTGACTCATCCAGTTTCACTAACAGGTTGATCATCTGGCAGCGGATCTGAGTCAGAACTTCTGATGACCTCCCAGCAGCGCGCGGGCTCCCTCTCTCTCTCTCTCTATATATCTTGTTTTTTGCTATTTTCTTTTTTGTCTATTTTTCTCGTTGAACCCCCCATGAACATTTGTACCCCCCTCCCCATATTATTGTGTTGTAATAGTGTAGGAATTTAAATTTCGCACTTTATCGCTTTCTAAGTATACTATGCTAGAATTAGGGTTTGTATGCAAATAAAACGAACAAAAATAGCTTGACCTAATTTCAAGATAATCAAGCATGAAAAGGAACACACAAATCACACTTGCACCCCTAGGGTACTCCACTTTGTTGCCTTCAAATAATTGGGCCATATTCATGTTGAATTTCTTTGGGTAAAACAAACAATCAAATGATCATAGTCCCTCGATGACGCTTTCGAAAAGTTGCCTAAAATGATCAAGTCCCTGTCAAAGAGAAAATGCCCAAAGATATTTGACACTGTTGCAATTATGGTCTAAACGATGACCCGCGCCCGTCCCTTCAACCTCCTAAATACAAGATTGTCCACCAAATGCAATGGTGGAACAAAATTGTCAAAAGGTTTAAAACATAGCAAAAATCTTTGAGAAAACTTTAGGGTAGATAACTCTTAAGTACTTGTCAATTTGCCAAGAAAACACTTGCCTTATTTCAAACCACACTTTCAAAACAAACTTTCAAAAAAACCTTGAAACATCTTTTCAAAAAGACAAACACCTTTTGTAAAACATTCAAATAAAGAATTGTTACAAGGGTAGCCTATACAAGGCATCTTTTTCAAAACCTTTTCAAAAGTCACACACAAAGCACCATTTCAAACAATTGAAAACCAAGGCAAGTTGATCTAAGCAAGTACCTAAGAGCCCATGGATAACCATGGATAGAAGGGGTGCTAATACCTTCCCCTTCTATAATCTACTCCCCGAACCCAAGAAAAATCTCAAAGGTTTTTTTTGGTGCTTTTTAAACCTTTCCTTAGGATAAAATAAAAAGTCGGTGGCGACTCTTGCTCAACCGAAACATTTGCGAATACGAACGCAAAACCACAGTCAGTTCTCCCACCGTATCACAGAACTGGCGACTCTGCTGGGGATTATTTTAAAAGTGGAGTAACCTTAGGGCTTAGATCACCCTCTTGCATGATTAATTGTTTGGATTGTTTTCTTTATATCTTGGCTCTATTGTTTGGGTTTGCAATCCTACACCCGGATTTTGGGAAACATTCATAGATAGCAATACATTGTGGAAACTGTGCGGGGTATACCGACACGGTCGAAGCAATAGTTATATTAGTGCGACATATTTGTGAGTACCGGTAACCCTTGAGTTCAATCAAGGAGAGTACGGGGCCGCTGAGTGATGTCACTAAGCACTAATGACCTAGAACCTTACTTGACCATCTTGGCCTTTTATTAGGGGTAGTGAGATGACCGGCTTTGGTGCAGTCCGAAGTTGGTAGGTACTCGATACTACACTCATTGAGGGTTGTTTTCTTGGAATATTTTGGTCGCTAGTTAAGTGGCTAAACCAAAACAATGAACAATGAAAACAATCCAATGATATTGAGCTCCTTAGAACCCGGATACTATTTATAGGACAGGTTTTTAAGCTAACTACACTCAAGAGGGTACTTACCTATGAAACCCCATGCAAGCCTGAAACTAGGGTTTTGGTGTGAATTGCTTGTACACATGTTTTATGCATACATCATAAACATCATAAAGCATCATATGCATTCACTAACCATTTCAAGGGTTTGGATCTTCATCTTTGTTCTTATTTTGTAGGTCATGGAAATTCCTCGCAGAAATACCATTCAAGTCAACCTTGTGAGAATCCCTCCTCAACTCAAGGAGCTCACCTCAAGAATTCCGGAAAATTCATCCTTCAGTGAAAGACATGGTAGACTGCTCAGCCTAGTCAGCACCAACATTGAAGAAGACATGATGAAAGTGCTATTCCAGTTCTTTGACCCTCTTCACCACTGTTTCACTTTCCGTGATTATCAGTTGGTACCCACTTTGGAGGAGTTTTCTCAACTCCTAAGAATCCCTATCCTTAATCAACTACCCTTCAACGGTACGGAAAAGGAACCAAAGCCGGAAGATGTTGCTCGAGTATTACATCTACGACCATCCGACATCAAGGGGCATTGGGAAACTAGAAGCGGTGTCAAAGGCTTCTTAGCAAAATTCTTGTTTGAGAAGGCACAAGAATGTTGGAATTCATTGGACCTACAAGCCTTTGAAGAGATTGTGGCACTCCTTATCTATGGGTTGGTCTTATTCCCAAATTCTGACCAATTGGTAGATGTCAACGCCGTCAAAATCTTCTTGTCCAGAAATCCAATACCAACGTTGCTTGGGGACATCCTTCACTCATTTTACACACGAACAATGAGAAAGAGGGGTGTTCTCATGTGCTGTACTCCTCTCCTTGCAAGGTGGTTTATTTCGCACCTTCCACAATCTGTCTTGAAGAATGACCAAGGTTCAAGGTGGTCCCAACGGTTGATGACTCTTACTCACTCTGATGTACATTGGTGTTCTCGGTCCAGAGAAAATGTCATCATCGTCGATCGTTGCGGAGAATTTCCTAATGTTCCTTTACTTGGAATCAGGGGAGGTATCACCTACAACCCTTGCCTAGCTTTGAGGCAATTTGGATATGCACGGAGGGATGGCCCTCATGACATGTTGATTCCTAACCTAGTTTTTGACTTCGACAACGATGCGCAAGGACTTCGCCAAAGATTCATCAGAGCTTGGGGAAAACTCAACAAGGTTGACAGCAAGACTCTGGGACACAAGAACTCCATCCCTCTTGAGCCATATCTCAAGTGGGTACGAGCCCGAGCCCAAAGTCTAATGATGCCTTATCCTCATGTACTCCCAGTGATTAAAGAGCCCGTCAAAGAAGGAGAGGTTCCCTACACCATCCTACATCCAGACATGCCTACATCGTGGGAGGAAATGCAGAAAAGTTGGATTCAGCTCAAGGAGGAACGGAACACTTTTGAAGCTAGCTTCTACGCCAGTGAGAAGAAGGTTTTAGAGCTTACCCGTAAACTCCATGAGCAAGAGGCCCTCAACACCTACATCGTACCAAAGAGGATGCGCAACGTCTTTTTGCCTTGAGAAGTTATTTTGTGATATTTGGCCCATGGGGCATTTATGTACTAACAAATTCCTTCTTATTAATATGACGTGCGTTCTTCTTTGTTTGAAACAATTTTGAATGTCTTAAATCCTTGAATGCATTGCACACATAAGCATACCATTCATCATGTGCATAAACAGGTCTCACTCCAGGTTTCCTTATCTGTCTGCTGTTTATGTCAGTAGGATGGATCTCGAGCAAACAGTCAAAGACCTGCAAGCTCAGAATGCACAGTTCCAGCAACTCCTGACGACCTTGGCTAAAGGTCAGGAGGATATCAAGACTCAATTGGGGAATAAGGACCCAGTGAAAAAGAAGAAAAAGAGGATCGGGATGGCTACTTTGGGTAGAAGATTTGACGGAGAAGCTAGGAGAGTGCTTGAATTTCCTCCTATTTCTGATGAAGGAACCAGCAAAGGAGGTGGAGTTGCGGTACCTTCCGAGTCTGATGCGGAAGAAGAAGAGGTTGAAGAGGATGAAGATTATTCTGACCAGCAATACCCTCCAGTTGATGATAAATACAAGGGTTTATAAGACAGATTGGCCGCCATGGAATTACAAAGAGTACCGGGTTTGGATTTTGAAGACTTGGGTTTGGTGGCCGGGATTGTGATTCCCCCAAAATTCAAAGTGCCAGTGTTTGTGAGGTATGATGGGCTGTCCTGTCCCAAAATGCATCTCAGGTCCTACGTGAGAAAGATTCAACCCTATACGGCAGATAAAAACCTCTGGATTCATTTCTTTCAAGACAGCCTTTCGGGAGCTCAGTTGGAGTGGTTTTATCAGCTAGAAGGAACCAGTGTCAGAAATTGGGAAGATTTGGCCACCGCTTTCTACAAACAATACCAGTATAATTCTGACCTTGCTCCTACTCGTACCCAACTTCAGGGTATGTCACTAGGAACAAGTGAGGGATTCAAAGAATATGCACAAAAATGGAGGGATTTGGCTGGCAGGGTGCAGCCTCCTTTAACCGACCGCGAACTCGTTGATATGTTTCTAGGGACCCTATCTGGGCCATTTTTCAATCATCTAATTGGTAACTCTTCCGTGGGGTTTACCGATTTGATCTTAACAGGCGAAAGAATAGAAGCTGGCATCAAATCAGGAAAGATTCAGAAGGGTGTTGCTGCAAGTGTTGAGAAGAAACCTTTTAAGAAGGAAACAGCTGTGGTATATTCTCAAAGAAGAGCAGGAAAGATGAAGCGTCGGCCAACTGTGGGGGCCGTAATGATTCAAAACACTCCAAGTGAGCAGCCTCGCTATAACCAATCCAGACCAAATCAACAACGAGTGGAACGGCCACAACGGCAGTTCACCCGTATTAATATGAATCCAGCGCAAGTGCTTCCCCATCTGTTGAAGTTGAACCTCTCCACCATCAAGGAGGCACCAAAGAATGTGAATACGTCCTCTCCGCATTATCATGCTAATGCTAAATGCGCCTACCATTCAGACAGTGTTGGACACGACACCAATGATTGTTGGGCACTCAAGCATAAAATCCAAGACCTGATAGAGGCTAAGGAGGTAGAGTTGGACGCTCCAGAGAAGCCTAATGTGATATCTGCACCCATGCCGAAGCACGGCCGAAATGTCAATGCCATTGAATAAGATTTGTATGTTGCTGATGTCAGTGATCTGACTACTCCATTGCTAACCATTAAGTTGAATTTGTTAAGGGCCGGGATCTTCCCGGGATGTAAAGAAGACTGCTATTATTGTTACTCTCTGCCGTTTGATTGTCCGTTACTGAAGAAAGGCATCCAAGGCCTTATGGATAGTCGACAAATTTTGTTTGAAAAAGTTTCTGCTGTTCTAACCCATATCGAAGATGTCTCAATCATAACCATTCACGCCAATCTTTCCAAGGCCGTCAAAAAGCCTGTTAAGATTACACCAGCTACGAAATCTGTTCCTTTGAAGATAACAATGCTAGGGCCTGTTCCCTATGTTTCTGAGAAGTCGATACCTTGGAACTATGGCGGTGACGTCTACTACCATGGTATCAAACAAATCGAAATAATTGAAGAAAGCATTAGTAACATTGCGGGAACTAGCAAAATCACCAGGAGCGGGAGAATATTTTCTCCAGAGATTGCCCCTCCAAGAGCAGTCTTTGGACCCTCATCAGCTGATAAGGTCGTCCCTGCACCAATAAAACTTTCTGCTAGAACTCCTTTGATTGAAGATGTTGTCGTTCCTGGTACTGCCTCTCCTACCGCTGCTGACAAAGGTAAGGGAATCCAAGATGAGCCCGTCAGGACGAGGGCTCAACCATTGGTTATCCCGGAAACCTCCAAGAAGGAAATGGATGAGATTCTAAGGATAATCAAAAGAAGTGATTACGATGTGGTAGAACAGCTGGGGCAAACCCCCTCAAAGATCTCCATGCTGGCACTGCTACTTTGCTCAGAAGCGCACGCTAAAGCCCTGATAAAATTCCTGAAGGCAGCCCATGTGCCCAGGAAACCTCTGCGGATCAATTTCAAAATTGCGTGGCTAGCCTGACTGCGGACAATGGATTAGGTTTTTCTGATGCCGACCTAACTCCTAAAGGCAGAAACCACAATGATGCTTTGTACGTTTCAGTCGAATGCCGGGGAACTACTCTCGCACACGTCTTGGTCGACACTGGTTCGTCGCTGAATGTGTTACCTAAGAAGGCCTTGGACCGACTAGATTGTGAAGGGTTGGAATTGAAGCCGAGTGATATTGTTGTCAGAGCTTTCGATGGTTCGAAGAGAATGGTCCATGGAGAGGTTGAAATTCCTATCAAGATAGGCACTGAGGTGTTTAAATCCACTTTCTATGTGATGGACATCCGTCCATCATACTCTTGCTTGCTGGGTAGACCTTGGATACACCATGCTGGGGCAGTCACCTCCTCCTTACATCAGATGTTGAAGTATCCTGTCAAGGGAAAGATCATCATTGTCCATGGCGAAGAAGAGTACATGATTAGCCACTTGAATTCTTTCCGGTATGTGGAGATTGAAGGAGAGTTCATTGAGACACCGTTTCAACATTTCGAAGAAGTCCTTCCTGAAATAGCGGTAGCAAAGTTGGCAGCTGAGACACCGAGGCAGATGGCTAGGATGGCATCTCTGGAGGATGCAAGAGCCGCAATCAAAGAAGGGAAGAATTCAGCATGGGGGCAGTTACCTGACATTCCACATAAGACTGACAAATTTGGATTAGGGTTCACAACCGCTGGCCAGAAAGCTATGCGCCGTTCGAAGATTGAAAGGGCGCCAGTCAAAATTTCTCCCTATGGAATCAACGCCTTGGAAGATGAAGACAAGGAGAGCAACATTGAAGAGTGGATTTATCCAACTGTCAAAGGAGGATTGAACAACTGGGAGGCAAAAGACTTTGTCCCCATCACTTTTATTCATCAGTAATTTATCTGTTAAACATTTCCTATTTGGTCTGTAATATTTACTTTCAAACAATCCATACACTATCTTTTCACCTCCTGCCTTGCCCGGGGCATGTAGGTCCACTTGTAAGGGTTTTGATTATTTTTCATATCCATATGCCATGTTTAATGATTCATTGGACGTTTTTCATGTGATAAACTGCTTGTGTTCATTTTCTTTCCTTTTGCATTTTTGATTAAGGATGGCTATCCCTTACACACACCCACACTCACCAATGCAGGTACCCATCTACTCAGGATTCCATGGGTGACTATTCTGCTATATCTTTAAATAACTCTGAGGATCTGGTCAATCTAGCCGAGTATGAAGATGACGAAGGTTGTGAAGTACCCGGGGAGCTAGCCAGACTTCTGCAACAAGAGGAAAGGGCCATCTTACCACACGAAGAGTCACTGGAAACTGTTAACTTGGGAACCGAGGAAGACCGGAAGGAGGTGCAAGTGGGTGCCAATCTGGAACCAAAAGTCAAGGGGCGCTTGGTACAGTTGTTGAATGAGTATGTTGAAATCTTCGCTTGGTCCTATGAAGACATGCCGGGTTTAGACACAGACATTGTGGTTCACCGTCTCCCCACAAGAGAGGATTGTCCACCGATCAAGCAAAAAGTTCGCCGAAAGAGGCCTGACATGTCTGAAAAGATCAAAGCAGAAGTAATGAAACAATTCGATGCTGGCTTTCTGGCTGTTACGTCCTATCCTCAATGGGTCGCTAACATTGTGCCAGTACCTAAGAAAGATGGCAAAGTCAGGATGTGTGTGGACTACCGAGATTTGAATAGGGCCAGCCCTAAAGATGATTTCCCGCTACCTCATATTGACATTTTGATCGACAATACAGCTCAGCACAAAGTGTTTTCCTTCATGGATGGGTTCTCGGACTACAATCAAATTAAAATGGCCCCCGAGGATATGGAGAAAACAACTTTTGTCACACAATGGGGCACTTTCTGTTACAAGGTGATGCCGTTCGGGCTGAAGAACGCAGGGGCAACTTATCAACGCGCCATGGTAGCTTTATTTCACGATATGATACATCATGAGATTGAAGTTTATGTAGACGATATGATAGCTCGGTCACAAACAGAGGAAGAGCACCTTGAACATCTGGAGAAGCTGTTTTCCAGGTTAAAAGAATACAAGCTCAGGCTGAATCCAAGCAAGTGCACTTTTGGAATTAGGTCTAGTAAACTTCTGGGATTCATTGTAAGCAACAAAGGCATTGAAGTCGATCCCGCAAAAGTAAAAGCAATACAAGAGATGCCTGTTCCCCGTACTGAAAAAGAGGTTAGAGGATTCTTGGGGCGTTTGAATTATATTGCCAGATTCATCTCTCATCTGACTTCTACCTGCGAGCCCATTTTCAAACTCTTGAAAAAAGATCAGGTAGTCGAATGGAACGACGATTGTCAAGCTGCTTTTGATAGAATCAAGGAGTATTTGCTAGAACCTCCTATTCTGATGCCACCCGTTGAAGGAAGACCATTGATCATGTATTTGACCGTCTTGGATAACTCAATGGGGTGTGTTTTGGGCCAGCATGACGAGTCTGGTCGAAAAGAGCATGCTATTTATTACCTTAGCAAAAAGTTTACCGACTGTGAGACTCGCTACTCACTGCTCGAGAAAACTTGCTGCGCTTTGGTATGGGCTGCTCGCCGACTAAGACAGTATATGTTGACTCATACTACCTTATTGATTTCCAAAATGGATCCTATCAAGTATATCTTCGAAAAGCCCGCTTTATCTGGAAGGATAGCTAGTTGGCAAATGATCTTAACTGAATATGACATCCAGTACACCACCCAAAAAGCTATAAAAGGGAGTGTACTAGCTGACCATCTGGCTCATCAGGCTATCGAAGATTATCAACCCATGAGATTTGATTTCCCGGACGAGGACATCATGAATTTGGACAACACTAAAGGTGACGGACTGTACGACGGACCCGAAAAGGGATCCCGATGGACCCTATACTTTGATGGTGCTTCAAATGCACTTGGAAATGGTATTGGCGCAGTACTCGTTTCTCCGGAAGGTTGTCACACTCCTTTCACGGCCCGACTTTGCTTCAGCTGCACAAACAACATGGCTGAGTATGAAGCTTGCATCTTTGGTCTCAAAGCTGCTATAGACTTGGGGATCAAATCTTTGATCGTATTCGGGGACTCGGCTTTGGTCATCAGCCAAATCAAAGGAGAGTGGGATACCAAGCATCCTAATCTTATCCCATACAAAGAACATGTCCTGACATTGTTGCCTCATTTCGAGCAAATTACCTTCGAGCATTTCCCGCGAGAAGAGAATCAGCTAGCAGATGCTCTAGCCACAATGTCCTCCATGTTTAAACTTAACTGGGATAACGAGGCTCCTCAAATCACCATCGAGCGAATGGATGAACCTGCGCATTGTCACGAGATTAATACCGAAGAAGTAGTGGAACAACCCTGGTTCCATGAAATCAAAAGGTATCTCGAGACTAGAGATTATCCTGAAGGAGCTTCCGTAAATGACAAGAAGTTCTTAAGGAAATTCGCTGCCAAATTCTTCCTGAGCAACGGCATCCTTTACAAACGAAGCCATGATTGTGTGTTGCTCCGATGCGTAGACAAAGCTGAAGCAGAGTTGATTATGACCGATATACACAGCGGCACATTTGGCACTCACTTGAGCGGGCATACGATGGCTAAAAAGATCCTAAGGGCAGGCTATTACTGGTCTACCATGGAAGCTGACTGCCATCAACATTCCCGTACTTGCCACAAGTGTCAAGTCTACGCTGACAAAGTTCATATCCCTCCGGTTCCTCTCAACGTTCTGACTGCTCCTTGGCCCTTTGCAATGTGGGGCATTGATATGATTGGAGAGATCAAGCCCACGGCTTCCAACGGACATCGCTTCATCCTGGTCGCCATTGACTATTTCACCAAATGGGTCAAAGCAGCTTCCTTCGCCTCTGTTACTAAAAATGTGGTTGCCCGCTTTATCAAGCAAAATCTCATATGTCGGTATGGTGTTCCAGACAGAATCATCACAGACAACGGTACGAATCTGAATAACACGATGATCACCGCATTGTGCGAACAGTTCAAGATTTATCATCACAATTCATCTCCCTATCGGCCGAAGATGAACGGTGCTGTTGAAGCTGCGAACAAAAACATTAAGAAGATTATTCAGAAAATGACAGTCACTTACAAAGACTGGCATGAGATGTTATTGTTTGCTCTGCATGGATACCGTACGACGGTGCGTACTTCAACTGGGGCAACCCCATTTTCTTTAGTTTATGGCATGGAAGCTGTTTTGCCTATGGAAGTCCAGATCCCTTCTCTAAGGATTATGAAGGATGCGGGTTTGAATGAAGATGATTGGATGCAAACCCGACTTGAGCAACTCAATCTAATCAACGAGAAACGACTCGCTGCTATATGCCATGGTCAGACGTATCAAAAACGGATGATCAAGGCCTTCAATAAGAAAGTCAGACGTCAAGTATATCAAGTCGGAGATCTAGTAGTCAAGCGGATTATCTTGCCGCAAAGTGATCCCAGGGGCAAATGGACTCCTACATATGAAGGACCATTTGTGATCAAGAGCATATTTTCTGGTGGTGCAATTATTCTGACCACCATGGACGGCGACGATTTGCCGCACCCTGCGAACGCAGACATAGTCAAAAGATACTACGCATAAAATAACCCGACAAGTCGAAAATCCGAAAGGGCGGCTTGGGCAAAAATGGGCATCCCGGTGAACCGAAAACCCGAAAGGGCGGTTCAGGCAAAAATTAGGGATAAAAACAAAAAAAATCTGTACACCCGGCAAGTCGAAAACCCGAAAGGGCGGCTTGGGCAAAAAGGGGTTTCCCGGTGGGTCAAAAACCCGAAAGGGCGATTCAGGCAAAAGTTAGGGAATTAAAGCGTATGACTATGTCTCGTCGGATCACTTCAAAGACAATCTCTTCATCAACCAGTTCCAGACTTCTGATCAATCCAGTCATCGTCAAACGAAGCATTGAATGGACAGATATTCAGAGTTGAGAAAGCTGTAGCAGAATGGAATCTCATGGAATTATTTCACATAGCCATCTTTATTTTTGTAAATTTTTCAATATTTACGACAAAATCCTCTTACTAGGATGTTTGTCTCCTTTGTACAAATATACTCATAGAGAATTAATACAAATACTTTTCCCAGAAATTTGTGCCATTTCCTTTTCTTTTCTTTCTGCACTAATTGTTTATTTTGAGAAACGTCCAATGTTTTGTTAAATAGGCATATGCATTTGAAACATAATCATTTCCTAAATGAACCTAAGAAAGAAGGATTACTGATAGGATGAAGGTACAGATGGATATCTTGACACCCTTTCGAAGGAAACCCCCAAGAGATTTGGAATCCATATCCCTAGCAAACCCCGAGGTTTATCTCCAGCAGATTCTCGAAGCTTATCCCCAGTAAGGTTCTGGAGGATATTTCCCCGCAGAGTACAGACGTCTCTCCCGAGTTTTATTCAAAGTTATTCCTCACAAAGGCTTATAACTGGGTTATCCTCAGCTAACAATCACCGAAGATCGCGCTCGCCAAAGTTCTTCCTATCCCCAGCGGAGTTCATCAAAGTCCCCCAGCATAACTTATCAATGTAATCCCCAGAAGAGCATATTTTTGTTACCCTCAGCCAGAGAATCCTCCAGAATTCAATTCTCCTCAGAGTTCGAATTTCCAGTATCCCCAGCGAAGCTAAAACTTCAATTTATCAATCTCCAGCGGAGCCAGACTAATGAGCCTTCTCCCCACAGAGTTTTAGGAAAGAAAATTTTGAGTTCCCCAGTAAAGTCTCCAGAGATACTTCCCTCCAAGCTGAAGATTCTCAGTCTTACCTCCCCAGCATAAGTCTACTAGATTGGTACTCCCCAGTAGTAGTCATCAGGAATTCTCCAGAAGATTGGTATACAACCCAAGCTCCTTTTTCTCCAGCAGTGACCAGGATTTTTTCTTCCCGACAACAATCAAGATATTGTCATTTTCGGCCATCTCGGATCCATCTATCCTTTGCAAGACAGCTCTCCAGCTTACATGCGCATCCATTTACATTCATGGCACATAACATACATTGTATCATGCATCATGACATTGCATATAACTAACTCTTTGCCTTTTCAGGTAAGATCAGTCGACAGACTAAAATCATTATCTTCCAGACTTTTGAAAACAGTTTACGGACGCTTCCCAACAATGGATGCTGCTCTATTGCTTATTCAACTTCAAGATTTCTGAAAACAGCTCACGGGTTTCTCCAAGTAACGGATGTTAACCTATCGCTTGTTCAGTTTCTTCTCAAGACTTCTGAAAACAGTTTATGGATTCCTCCCAACAACGGATGTCAATCTATCACTTGTTCAGATGCAACCTTTGAAAACAGTTTACGGACGCTTCCCAACAACGGATGCTGCTCTATTGCTTATTCAACTTCAAGATTTCTGAAAATAGCTCACGGGTTTCTCCAAGTAACGGATGTTAACCTATCGCTTGTTCAGTTTCTTCTCAAGACTTCTGAAAACAGTTTATGGATTCCTCCCAACAACGGATGTCAATCTATCACTTGTTCAGATGCAACCTTTGAAAACAGTTTACGGACGCTTCCCAACAACGGATGCTGCTCTATTGCTTATTCAACTTCAAGATTTCTGAAAACAGCTCACGGGTTCTCCAAGTAACGGATTTTAACCTATCGCTTGTTCGGTTTCTTCTGAAAACAGTCTATGGATTCTTCCCAACAACGGATGTTAATCTATCACTTGTTCAGATGCAACCTTTGAAAACAGTTTACGGATTCCTCCCAACAACGGATATCAATCTATTGCTTATTCAGAACCCCGGTTCGAAGATGGTCCAAAGCATGGACGCCTTCCTGATACTCATTCCAGATGGCATCTTTAAGCCCATCCCCGACAAGTTTCTGTCACCCCTCAAGATGGAATCTCTAAGCCCATCTCCAAATGGCATCTCTAAGCCCATTCCCGCATCCATTGCTTTGACGAGTGCAAATTTCCGGGCACTCTAGTGTCCAATCTCCTTTTACCCTCGAGTCACGAAAGGCAAACTTGCCAATCTAACTCTTCAGGTTCAAGAAGATTGAACAGGGGCAACTGTTGTACCCCAAAATTTGCCCTCCCTTTCTTCAGGAAAACCACCTTGGATTTTCAAGGTCCCTCTGAAACAAATCCAAGTCCTGAGTTATCCCTTTGCCCAAGCAAGCCACTTACAAGAGCAAGATGATCTCACGAACTCCAAAAACAACGCTTTTATCTTGAGAAAAAAATCAAATTCTAAGTACCTAGAATGCTTCTCCAAAATAAGTGTTTTTAGAAAAATCAGCGCTTCAGAACTTCTGGACCCATTCCAGATGAAAACGGTCAGAAGTTGCAAGCTTGGCTCAGTGTGGTCAGAAGTTGGCTCTTCAGCAGCTACATCAGTTCAATCAGAAGTTGTAAACGTGGTTTAATATGTAAGCCTCAAACAAAACATGCCCCTTCAGCAGTTATACAAGCTCAGTCAAAATTTGCTAAAGGAATGCAAGAGAAGCAGGAAAGTCTGAAGGCTCCTTCAGAACAGGTTGAAATCAGAAGATGAAAGATCAGAAGAGTGGGTGTTACACTGATAAAGAATCTCCAGAGCTTACTAAGACAACAGGAAGCCAAGGCCAGAGCATGGTTTACGCTGCTGATTCAACGCTGGTTCCCATTACCAGAATGTTGATATTGATAGGTCTTGTCACCATTTAATGCCCATTAATGCTTCCAACCACTCCTGAGCATTCACGTGTGGCTTGGAAAACGCTTTTGCACAGATTCTGGCATGGGTCTTCACGCCACCGCCCACTTCAGAGGTCACTTCTCCCCAATCTACGCCTGCTGCTGCAACCTAGGCTGAAAGCTATCTGTATCACAACTTCCCAGGAATTTCTGTCAAAGAACAAATTCAAACTCTGTTGGCGCCTTAAATGTTCAAGGCATCCACAAGAACCTTGCCTATAAATAGAGAGTCTTCACCACTGCAAAAGATGTTCAAGAAAAGAAACAGAAATTGCTAAGTGAGAAACAGAACTCTTAGCAACACAGCGTTCTGAAACTCTGCCAAAATCTCCAGTTTTGTTTCATAACTTTGAGTTTCTTAACCTTCAAACTTCATCAAATATCCAGTTCTTTTCTGTAAACCAAAGACACCATCTCCAAACATCTGACCCTACATACGTATACACCTTTACTTCCCCTTTTCAAATCTGTCCAGAACACCACCAGAACCAAAAGCTAAACTTTCATCCACAACTTTCCCAACAGTCAGGTAAGCACCTGCTGACCCTCATCACGCTGTTAAGCATCATCAGCTGTGCATATTCAAATAACATAATGTAAATATCATATTGTTGCTGTTCATGTTCTGAGGATTTTCATACCTCAGAACGTTCTGAGCCAGTATAGGACTTGCCTGTGACCCTGGTGGTTCTGACCTCTGAAACATTTTTATTTGCTGGATCTGTTCCAAATATGTTTCCTGTTTTGTGGAATAACAACAGAATTGCAGATGTTCTGATTAGTACAGGGAAAAGCCAAGTGCTGACTTTGACGTTAGCACATCTGAAGCCTGTTTTGCTGTCAATAATATCAGAACCTCTGAGAGTTATTGTCTTTCCAGCAGAATCAGAACTTCTGGTTTCTCCACTAACAAACTTCTGTCTTGCAGCGCAGGGAAATCAGAACTTCTGATTTCTCCACTAACAAGGTTCTGTTTTGCAGGTGCCAGAGTCAGAAGTTCTGACTCATCCAGTTTCACTAACAGGTTGATCATCTGGCAGCGGATCTGAGTCAGAACTTCTGATGACCTCCCAGCAGCGCGCGGGCTCCCTCTCTCTCTCTATATCTTGTTTTTTGCTATTTTCTTTTTTGTCTATTTTTCTCGTTGAACCCCCCATGAACATTTGTACCCCCTCCCCATATTATTGTGTTGTAATAGTGTAGGAATTTAAATTTCACACTTTATCGCTTTCTAAGTATACTATGCTAGAATTAGGGTTTGTATGCAAATAAAACGAACAAAAATAGCTTGACCTAATTTCAAGATAATCAAGCATGAAAAGGAACACACAAATCACACTTGCACCCCTAGGGTACTCCACTTTGTTGCCTTCAAATAATTGGGCCATATTGCATGTTGAATTTCTTTGGGTAAAACAAACAATCAAATGATCATAGTCCCTCGATGACGCTTTCGAAAAGTTGCCTAAAATGATCAAGTCCCTGTCAAAGAGAAAATGCCCAAAGATATTTGACACTGTTGCAATTATGGTCTAAACGATGACCCGCGCCCGTCCCTTCAACCTCCTAAATACAAGATTGTCCACCAAATGCAATGGTGGAACAAAATTGTCAAAAGGTTTAAAACATAGCAAAAATCTTTGAGAAAACTTATGGTAGATAACTCTTAAGTACTTGTCAATTTGCCAAGAAAACACTTGCCTTATTTCAAACCACACTTCACAAACACTTTCAAAACAAACTTTCAAAAAAACCTTGAAACATCTTTTAAAAAAGACAAACACCTTTTGTAAAACATTCAAATAAAGAATTGTTACAAGGGTAGCCTATACAAGGCATCTTTTTCAAAACCTTTTCAAAAGTCACACACAAAGCACCATTTCAAACAATTGAAAACCAAGGCAAGTTGATCTAAGCAAGTACCTAAGAGCCCATGGATAACCATGGATAGAAGGGGTGCTAATACCTTCCCCTTCTATAATCTACTCCCCGAACCCAAGAAAAATCTCAAAGGTTTTTTTTCTGTGCTTTTCAAACCTTTCCTTAGGATAAAATAAAAAGTCGGTGGCGACTCTTGCTCAACCAAAACATTTGCGAATACGAATGCAAAACCACAGTCAGTTCTCCCACCGTATCACAGTGTGAGTGAGTGAGATAAGCCCATTTGCGAAAAATAATAGTTATTAGAGTTAGTAAGACAAAAAGAATAGAAGTTAGAAAGAGAAAGTGAAGAAAACCAAGAGAAGAGGAAAAAAGGAGAAAAGGGAGAAAAGAGAAGAGAAGAGGGAAGAACCCTAGAGAATCTACATTCTAAGTAAGAGTGAGTTTTAACTTTTATTATGGGATAATATAATGTATGTAATAGGTAGAATACATGATTTAGGGATTTAGATTTCAATTTCTAGATTTTGACATACTTAGGTTTTAAATGATAATTGATGAAATTGGTGTTAGAAATATATGCAAATTTTGTTGATGATGATGTGTGTGAATGGGTAAATGAAATTGGAACTTGAATATGCAATGTTTCAAGAAATTCTTAAATTTTTGAATTATTAGGTTTTGATGAATAAATTCTTGAATATGATGAGTAATGGGGTTGTAATTATGTGTATTGATGGTAATGACATTTTGGGGTTTGAATATGTGATGTTTCATGAAATTTGGGGTTTTGGAATTGGGATGAAAGAGATTTTCGTATAACTACTATTGATTTCCGTCAATTCTGGCTCCAATTTTTGTAAAACTTCAAAATTTTATAACTTGAGTTTCGGGTGTCCGTTTGATACACCGTTTGAACTTGAGGAAAACTAATACAGTGTACTTTCTTGTAAATTTTTTTTTATATTCTGAAAATAAATTTAATTGGTATTTAATGGGGTTTCGTGGTGTCATTATAATATGTCAGTGTTTGCGCTTTTGTTGGAACTTTAAAATTTTAAAACTTTTAAACTGTTACTCCGTTTGAGTCCCTGTTTGAAGTGTTAGAAAACTAATACAATATTATTTTCATTAAAAATAGTCTTACTAGTAGTAGGTGATTTAATGACTGTTTGGTTGAGTAAAATGATATATATTTGTGTGTTGTGTTGTTGCAAAATGGTGATATTGCGTTTTTGTTATTGATTATAACATGATGAGTTAATAACATGTTTGGTGAATGGTGATACCATAATATTGTGTTGTGTGATATGTGTAATATGTTATTATGGTGTATTGAGTTGATTAATGCTATGAGAATATTATGAACATGATACTTGAATTTTGTGTAGATGTATGTTGTGAATTGGTGATGAATGAGGATAACATGTTTTGGAAATTATTGCTATGTGTTATTATGGTATGTTGAGTTGACAAATGTTATAAGTATGCATTATATGAATTTTAACATGATGTTTGTGAGTTGTGCAATTTGGTGAGATAATTCAAATTGTTGAATTATGTGAAGTATGCTTGTATGGTTAAGATTTGAAGATGGTCTTAATTGCATATATATATATATATATATATATATATATATATATATATATATATATATATATATATATATATATATATATATATATATATATATATATATATATATATATATATATATATATATATATATATATATATATATATATATATATATATATATATATATATATATATATATATATATATATATATATATATATATATATATATATATTTGTGAGTTGTGCAATTTGGTGAGATAATTCAAATTGTTGAATTATGTGAAGTATGCTTGTATGGTTAAGATTTGAAGATGGTCTTAATTGCATATATATATATATATATATATATATATATATATATATATATATATATATATATATATATATATATATATATATATATATATATATATATATATATATATATATATATATATATATATATATATATATATATATATATATATATATATATATATATATATATATTATAGATGCATCATGAGTTGTCAAGAGGCAATGTTTGCTAGCTTTTGCGAGAGTTAGTGACTTGTCCAAAGCCTTGGAAATGGGTTTGAAGCTTAGGGGGAAGGTTTATTTTTTGGTGGTTATCTGTCTTGGAGATGGGACCCGGTGATACCGATAATGATAGCAATTGGTACCACATGCATATTTCATAGAGTTGCATTGGAGTCACATGTGTCGATGTGAAATGTTGAATTGGTGTGGAATATATGACGTTGGTGAGAATGTTACATTTGTGGTATTGGTGATTGATTTTATTTGAATCATGAATCATTGAACAATGTTGTATATGTAAATATTTGAATTGTGTTAGAAAATGTTGAATACATGAATATGTGAAGTATGATGAATTCAATTGTTGTTTGTATGTGATGCATTGCTTACTATTATGTATTTCTATAATGATGTGAATTCTCACCCTTCAGTTAGAATGATGTTTTAATACGACATCGTTCAGGTACCGAAGGTAGTGGTGCTTCTAGCAAGGATTAGTCGAAATATCTAGTTCTTTATTTATCCAATTTATTTAGGTAGTGAGTCATGCTCTGGTTATGTAATACGGGGTAACGTTTGAACTCATGTTTGTTTTAAGAGATGTTTATTATACTCTATTTTATTTGATTATTGTATTTGAGATTATGTGATGATTGTCCTCTAGTGCCTAATTCTTTTGTTGTATGAATTCTATTATAAGACTTAAATATTGGTATCATTTTGAAAAAGAATTATTCCGCTGTGAGATGTATATGAGTTAGTGTATGGAACATGACTTTAAATGTGTGTTATGAGCATGACCAGTATATTTTTTGTGGTTTCGAAATACACGTGACTCCCTCTTGAAATATGCATGATATTTACTCTTATTTATGCCATATATTATGTGCGGGGTTTAGGGGGTGTTACATCACGTCACCTAAACTTCCACCCATCCTAACCATTTGAGAATTAGTCGGGTTTGAGTAGGATTACTTTCCAAGTCCAAGAATCATCAAGGGAAGTGTGCTTTTTGTGCTTGTAACCTGTATTAATCATAAAACAATAGAATATTTAGTTATAAGAACTATACAAACATTGAGAAATCGTCTGTGACAGGATTTTTCTTTCCCTGTTGTGATACGGTGGAAGAACTGACTTGGGTTATGCGTTTGTGTTTGCAAATGTTTCGGTTTAGTAAGAGTCGCCACCGACTTTTTATTTTATCCTAAGGAAAGGTCAAAAAGCACAGGAAAGACATTTGAGATGTTTTCTTGGGTTCGGGGAGTAGATTATAGAAAGGGAAGGTATTAGCACCCTTTCTATCCATGGTTATCCATGGAATCTTAGTTACTTGCTTAGATCACTTGCTTTGATTTTCAATTGTTTAAAATGGTGCTTTTCAAATGTTTGAAATGGTGCTTTTCAAATGTTTGAAATGGTGCTTTGTGTGTGATTTTTGAAGATGTTTTGAAAAGAGGTCATCGTTGTGGCAACCTTTGCAATGATTCTTGTTTGAATGTATACAAAGGTGTTTTTGTCTTTTGAAAGGTTTTCAATGTTTGAAAGTAGAGTTTTGAAATTGTGTTGTGGAATGTGTTTTGAAAAGTAGCAAGGAGGTTTTTGCAAGTTTGACCAAGTAACTAAGAGTTATCTACCCTAATTTACTCAAAGATCTTTCTTATGTTTTTAACCCTTTTAACAGTGTTGTTTCACCATTGTATTTGGTGAACAACCTTGTGTTAGGATGTTAAACGGGACAGGCGCGGGTCATCGTATAGACCATGATAACAACAGTGTCAAGTATCTTTGGCAATTTCCTTGAGGGACTTGATTATTTTATTTAGGCAACTCAGATAGCGTCATCGAGGGACTATGCTCTTTTTGTTTGTTTTTGTTTTGTCAAAGTACTTGACATGCAACCATGACCCATTTTTGAAGGCAACAAGTGGATGAAACCCTAGTGGTGCAAGTGTGCATTGTGTTTGCTTTTTCATGCATGTTTATCTTGGGTTAGGTCAAGCTAGTTGTTGATTTTATTTTGCATACAAACCCTAGGTCTAGGCATGGCATAATTGAAAGCTTTTAAATGTGCGAGAATTTAAATGCTACACTATTACAACATGATATAGGGAGGGGGATACAAATTTGAATTGGGGATATTTGACAAGGAAATAAATTCTAAGTTACAACCATATCGAATGTACAAGTCAATATTTAACATTTAAGTAAACACAATTAAATAAATATCAAATAAAAATGTATTATGCAAAAAAAAAAGATTGTTTATGTATGTGAAAAGGGTATTTTTTAATGTGAAATATAAACAAATAAAAAAATTAATTTTTTTTAATTATTTTGGTTATTTTAGGGCAAAACCCTAATTTTCAAATAAATAGCAATGTTTATTAATTATATACAATATATATTAATTTATGCAAAAATAAAAGTATATTGTAAAAAAAAGTATTTTTAATGTCAAATATTAATAAAAATAAAAAGGTATTATTTTTGTATTTTTTGTCCTAATTATTTAACTAAATAAAGTGTATAAGTATATATATATATATATATATATATATATATATATATATATATATATATATATATATATATATATATATATATATATATATATATATATATATATATATATATATATATATATATATATATAAACATGCTAAACACATAAAAATAAAATTAATTATTTACAAAAAGAGTGTATATTTAAGAAAATACTTTCAAATGTAAATAAAAATAATAAATGAAAAAATAAGTATATTTTTTATATTATTTTTTAAAGTTTTAATAAAAAGAAACTAGATTATTTACATATACATGTTTAATAAAATGAAATAAATATCAAATAAATATGAAAAATTATGGAAAATTATTTTTGGCATTTTTTATATTTGAACAAAAAAAATATAAAGTCAGAATGAAAATAAAAATGTCACAAAATGATAAATATCAAATAAATGGGCCAGGGGGTATGAACTGAAATATGGGGGTGCTAGAAGCAAGCCTGTACAGGCCCAGCCCAAGCCAGCTTCTTCTTCAACCTTTGGACAAAAACACGCGCGCGCCTGGTTCAAAAGTTATCTCCTAATTTTTTGATCTTTTGACAAAACTTAAAACATGAAACTTATAGAGCATCAAATAATGAATTCAACCATATAAAAAACTTGGATTAACTCTCAAAGACCAAAGAGAATTTCTCTGGCCCTAAAATCTGACCTAACTTTTTTCACATGTTCATGGGTGAAATTCTCTCAGCACGATTAATGTAAATGAAAACTAATCATATGTATGGCTTTAGGGCTATGAGTACAACATATTTCATTCGCAAACCTAAGCCTAACCATTCCTAAATAGAGAGATAGAAATCCATGAAATACCTGTTTCAGCTTGAATCGAGTAGGGCAATGCAACAACCTTCAATGGTGTTTGAGCTTCTGTTGAGCTTGCCTGAGGTCCAAGGAAGCTTCTCCAATGCTTGGCTTGCTTTGAAACAAACTGAATCGTGCTGTAGAACTCCACCTGTAAAGCTTTGAAATGAAAATGGCAAAGTGTGTTAGAGGTGTTACAACTTGCAATGGATGATCTGGATAGCTCAGGTGGATTGATTGGAAGGTGTTTGAAACTCTTTTGGACAAAACGCACGATAGGAATTGGTTATGGCTTGAAGTTTGCAGAACTTGCCCTGCTTTGCAGCAAAACAGGGATTCTGAGTATGAGAAGGTTTGAGTGATGAATGAGTCGTGCTTTAGGATTGTTTTGATGTATGGAAACTGTGTGCAATGCTTGCTTAAGCTCCTGTTTACAGATATGAGAGTTGGTGTTTGTTTTGCAAGTTTTCTTCTACTTGAAGCAAGAAAGTGGCAATGATGTTATAGACCTGTACCAGCCTTCCTATCATGCTGCAACTTTGGTTCTTGATAACTGGAATTAGTGGACTTGATCTTGCCTCAAAGATCTGGCCCCATGTCTCAAAGATTTAGCTTTTGACATAAAGTGACATTAGGCAAAAATGGCAATTTTCCTTTTTCTACTTAAGGTTTAAACTTGTGTATAATGCTCAAATGAACAAAACAAAGGCTTGGACTGATGGATTGGCATTAAATTATGGAGTGAAAGTTGGTTTTGAGGCCTGTAATTTTGAACCAAGCTAGCTAGATCAGAATTGCAAGTTGTTATGAACATGTATTGGCCATGAACAAAAGTGAGTTTTTGCCAACTTTGAGAATTCGATTCTCTCTAACCACAAGGGTGTTTGAGGAGTTCTTGGACAATTTGGAAAGCTTGGAACATGTACTATAATCCATCTTTGTAATGCAACTTGAAAATCCAAGTGTAACTATGTGCAAAATGGCAAAGAAGATGAGTCAAAATCCTGCCTAGATTAGGGCAAATTTTCTCTAAGTTAAAAGTTTTAGGTACCCTTGTTCCAAAAATCATAACTTGAGATGCAAGCTTCTTTTGAGAAAACTTTGTGAATCAAAGTTGTAAACTTTGTGATGGAATACAACTTTCATGTTGCAAGCTTTGTTTGAATCCATTTGTATCTTGGTGAAAAAATGGGACAAAGTTAGGAGAAAATAAGAAAATTTCATAACTTAGAAAAATTCTAAGTTATGAAATTTTTTCATTTTAAACCCTAATTTGCATTTTTGGGTTTCTTGATGAACAAATTTCATGATTTGACATGTTTTGATGAAAAATAACTCTTGGCACTTGATTTTGACCAAAAAGTCAAAGTTTGACTTTTCAGTATACAGTCAAATTTTGATCAGTTGATTGAAAAATTCATCTGCCAATCCTATGCATTTGAGAACTTTTGAACTTTTTGAATGGGTCAAGACAATGTCATTGAGTCCTTGTGTCCATATGTGGGCTTGGTTTGCCATTGGTTAGGTCAAACAGTCAAAAATTGCCTTTGTGCAGTCAAAACCCTAAAAATGACCATTTTGCCATTTTGGTGATCTGATCAAATTTCTTGTGGAATTGTGATCCAAACTTGATAAAATGGTTCATATGATTTCATAATGTTGATGTGGGTCAAATTTCATGAGGTTTGACTGTCAATTGGCCACAATTGACTTTTTTCCCAATACAGCTGATTTCTAGGTCAACTGTCCAATTGACTGGGCGAAGATTTGAATCAAGGCTTGAAACTTGGTATGGGCAAACTTATGAAACCAACATGAAGTATGAAAGTTACTTTGGGCATTGTCGGTCAAAAAATCCTTGTGCAAACTCAAACCCTAATTTAGGTCAACAGTGCAAGGAGGTGCCTTGAGTAGAGCAAACCCTAGCTTGATCTTGAACTCCAAGAGTCTTGTGATAAGAAAATGTTGATGAAATGAGAGGGAAAATTTTGGGGTACAAAAGTTGCCCCTGTTCAATATTCTTGAACCTGAAGAGTTAGATTGGCAGGCTTGCCTTTCGCGACTCAAAGGTAGAAGAGGATTGGACACTAGAGTGCCCGTAAATTTGCACTCGTCAAAACCTAGATGTGGGAATGGGCTTAACGATGCCATTTGGAGATGGTAGAATCTTGTTGGAGATGGCCTGAAAGATACCATCCGAGAATCTTTGTTGAATTGCAATGCTGTAGGCCAAAAGAATGAGGATCAAAATGGTATCCGTGTTTGGAATGCATTTGAACTGTATCTGGAGATTGGGTTTGCATGAGAAAAAGAATGGCCTCCGCGTCTGGGGCGTATCTGAGCTGTAATTGTATTTGAATGTTCAATGAATATCAAAATGACTGCCGTGTCTAGAGTGTATCTGTATTTTATCCGGGTAACAGAGAAATATTTGTGTATGGAGCAACTGTGTGCTGGGGATAAACTCTAAATGAGTGACAGAATGGAAACCGCGTTTGGAGCGTATCTGGACTGTATCTGAAGTTGAGATCTGTATGAGTAGCAGAATGACTTCCGTGTCTGGAGTGTATTTGTACTGTAACTGGGATCTGAGTGAATGACAGAATGACTTCCGAGGCGACTGCACTGAAGGGAATCAAACTGCTGATGTAAGGGTCAAAATGGTATCCGTGTCTGGAATGCATTTGAACTTGAGTTTGATAATTGAATCTGAATGAGAGATAGAATAGCCGCTGTGTCTGGAGCGTATCTAGCCTGTAACGAATTGTTGAAGTCTGAATGAGTAGTAGAATGACCGCCGTGTCTGGGGTGTATCTGTACTGTATTTGACTTGAAATTCTGAATGAGTAATAAAATGACCACCGTGTTTGTGGTGTATCTGTACTGTATCTGACTTGAAGTTTTGAATGAGTAATAGAATGACTGTCGTGTCTGGGGTGTATATGTACTGTATCTGACTTGAAATTCTGAATGAGTAATAGAATGACCGCCGTGTTTGGGGTGTATCCATACTGTATCTGAATAATTGTTAATGATAGCCTTTTGATCTCATCCTGAAAAGGATAAAACGTTAGCTAAACACAAATTTATGTTGCATGATATGCATGATGCAATGAATTGTGTTTCATCAATGTTTATGATATATGAATGTAATGATTATGCATGTAAGCTGAGTAGCCGTCTTGCTGAGGAAGATAAATCCTGGTAGCTGGAGATAACGGAATCTTTGACTGCTGCCGGGAAAATGAATCCAAGACTAAAGCTGGGGATTCCAAAAATCTTTGATTACTGAAGATGAGAAATCCTTACTGACTGCTGACTGCTGACTGCTTGGGGAATAAGGAAAACTTTGGACACCTCTACTGGGAAGTCAAAACCTAGGAGACTCCTGCTGGAGAAAAGAGACTGAGAATTTTCCCATCTGCTGGGGAAGCATCTCTGTGGGGAGAATGTTCACTATTCTGGTTCCGCTAGGGATAGGATTTTCAGGGTTTTTGGGCTCCACTGGGAATCTTGAAACTTGACCCTGAGGGGAATTAGGTTTTGGAATACACTTGCTCTGCTAAGGATCTTGAAGCTTAACTCCGCTGGGGAAATATACTCCAAATTTAGCCTTGTTGAGGATCTGAATGATGTATCGCAGGGAATTTCCTCTGACATGGCATAAAGATATCTTCCTACACCTTTAACCTATCAGTAACTATCCTTTCTCAATTCGTTTTATTTGTAAGCAATGATTATGTTTAAATGCATATGCCTATTTAACAAAACATTGGACGTTTTCAAAATAAACATAAGTGTAAAAAGAAAAGAACGGTAAGCAAATTTCTGGACTTGGAAGTGCATTTGTATTAACTTTTGTGAGTATATTTGTACAAAGGAGACAAACATCCCAGTAAGAGAATGTTGTCGTAGAAAAATTGAAAAAATTTTATACAAAAGAAAGATGGCTATGTGTAACAATTCCATGGGATTCCCATTCTGTTATGGCCTTCACAACTCTGAATATCTTGTCCATTCGTTGTTTTGTCCACCAATGACTAAGTTGATCAGAAGCTTGGAGCTTGTTGGTGAAGAGATTGTTCTTTGAAGTGATCCGACGAGACACAGTCATACGCTTTAATTCCCTAACTTTTGCCTGAACCGCCCTTTCGGGTTTTCGATCCACCGGGAAACCCTTTTTTGCCCAAGTCGCCCTTTCAAGTTTTCAACTTGCCGGGTGTACAGATTTTTTTTTTGTTTTATCCCTAATTTTTGCCTGAACCGCCCTTTCGGGTTTTCGGTCCACCGGGATGCCCATTTTTTCCCAAGTCGCCCTTTCGGGTTTTCAACTTGTCGGGTTGTTTTATGTGTAGTATTTTTTGACTATGTCTGCGTTCGCAGGGTGCGGAAAATCGTCGCCGTCCATGGTGGTCAGGATCATTTCCCCACCAGAAAAGATGCTCTTAATCACAAATGGTCCTTCGTAAGTAGGAGTCCATTTTCCCTTGGGATCACTTTGTGGCAAGATGATCCGCTTGATTACAAGATCTCCGACTTGATATATCTGACGCCTGGCTTTCTTGTTGAAAGCCTTGATCATCCGTTTTTGATACGTCTGACCATGAAAAACAGTAGTAAGTCGCTTCTCGTCAATAAAATTGAGCTGATCAAGTCGGTTCTGAATCCAATCGTCTTCACTCAAACCAGCGTCCTTCATAATCCTTAAGGAAGGAATTTGAACTTCCATGGGCAAAACAACCTCCATGCCATATACTAAAGAAAATGGGGTTGCCCCTGTTGAAGTACGTTCCGTGGTACGATATCCATGCAGAGCAAACAATAACATCTCATGCCAGTCCTTGTAGGTAACTGTCATTTTTTGAATGATCTTCTTGATATTTTTGTTCGCGGCTTCAACAACACCGTTCATCTTCGGCCGATAGGGAGATGAATTGTGATGATAAATCTTGAACTGTTCGCTTAGAGCAGTGATCATAGTATTGTTTAAATTTGTACTGTTGTCTGTGATGATCCTGTCGGGGACACCATACCGGCATATGAGGTTCTGCTTGATGAAGTGGGCAACCACATTCTTTGTAACAGAGGCGAAGGAAGCTGCTTCGACCCACTTGGTAAAATAGTCAACAACGACCAAGATGAAGCGATGTCCATTAGACTCCGTGGGCTTGATCTCTCCAATCATGTCAATGCCCCACATTGCGAATGGCCAAGGAGCTGTCAGGACGTTGAGAGGAACAGGAGGAATATGTACCTTGTCGGTGTAGACTTGGCATTTGTGGCAAGTACGGGAATATTGATGACAATCAGCTTCCATGGTAGACCAGTAGTAGCCTGCCCTTAGAATCTTCTTAGCCATCGTATGTCTGCTCAAGTGGGTGCCAAATGTGCCACTGTGTACCTCAGTCATGATCAACTCCGCTTCAGCTTTGTCCACACATCGAAGTAAAACACAATCATGGTTGCGTTTATAAAGGATGCCATTGCTTAGGAAGAACTTGGCAGCAAATCTCCTTAAGAAATTTTTGTCCTTGACGGAAGCTCCTTCGGGGTATTCTCTAGTCTGGAGATACCTTTTGATTTCATGAAACCAGGATTGTTCCACTACTTCTTCGGTATTAATCTCATGACAGTGCGCAGGTTCGTCCATTCGCTCTATGGTAATTTGGGGAGCCTCGTTATTCCAGTTGAATTTAAACATGGAAGACATTGTAGCCAGCGCATCTGCTAGCTGATTTTCTTCTCGCGGGAAATGCTCGAAAGTAATCTGCTCGAAATGAGGCAACAAAGTCAGGACATGTTCTTTGTATGGGATAAGATTAGGATGTTTGGTGTCCCATTCTCCTTTGACTTGACTGATAACCAAAGCCGAGTCCCCAAATACGACCAAAGATTTGATTCCCAAGTCTATAGCAGTCTTGAGACCAAAGATGCAAGCTTCATATTCGGCCATGTTGTTGGTACAGCTGAAACAAAGTCGGGCAATGAAAGGTGTATGGCAACCTTCTGGGGAAATGAGTACTGCACCGATACCGTTACCAAGTGCATTTGAAGCACCATCAAAGTACAAGGTCCATCAGGATCCTTGTGCAGGTCCGTCATACGGTCTGTTACCTTTGATGTTGTCCAAATTCATGATGTCCTCGTCAGGGAAGTCGAATCTCATGGATTGGTAATCTTCGACGCCCTGATGAGCTAGATGGTCAGCTAGTACACTCCCTTTTATAGCTTTTTGAGTAGTATACTGGATGTCATATTCAGTCAGGATCATCTGCCATCTAGCGATTCTTCCAGATAAAGCAGGCTTTTCGAAGATATATTTGATCGGGTCCATCTTGGAAATCAGCAAAGTGGTATGAGTCAACATATACTGCCTTAGCCGGCGAGCAGCCCATACCAAAGTGCAGCAAGTTTTCTCGAGCAGTGAGTAGCGAGTCTCACAGTCGGTAAACTTTTTGCTAAGGTAATAAATGGCATGCTCTTTTCGACCAGACTCGTCATGTTGGCCCAGTACGCACCCCATTGAGTTGTCCAAAACAGTCAGATACATGATTAACGACCTTCCTTCGACGGGTGGCATCAGGATAGGAGGTTCTAGTAAGTACTCCTTGATCTTATCAAAAGCAACTTGACAATCGTTGTTCCATTCAACTACCTGATCCTTCTTCAACAGTTTGAAAATTGGTTCACAGGTAGACGTCAGGTGAGAGATGAATCTGGCGATATAGTTCAAGCGTCCCAAGAATCCTCTAACCTCCTTTTCAGTACGGGGGGCAGGCATTTCTTGTATAGCCTTTACTTTAGCTGGATCGACCTCAATGCCCTTGTTGCTGACAATAAATCCCAGAAGTTTACCAAACCTAACTCCAAAAGTGCACTTGCTTGGATTCAGTCTGAGTTTATACTCTTTCAACCTGGAAAACAGCTTCTACAAATGTTCAAGGTGTTCTTCTTCTGTTTGTGATCGAGCTATGATGTCGTCTACGTAAACTTCGATCTCATGATGTATCATATCATGAAATAAAGCTACCATGGCGCATTGATAGGTTGCCCCTGCGTTCTTTAGTCCGAACGGCATCACCTTGTAGCAGAAGGTACCCCATTGTGTGACAAAGGTAGTTTTCTCCATGTCCTCGGGGGCCATTTTAATCTGGTTGTATCCCGAGAATTCGTCAATGAAAGAAAATACTTTGTGCCGAGCTGTGTTGTCAACCAAAATGTCGATATGTGGCAGCGGAAAATCATCTTTAGGGCTAGCCCTGTTTAAATCTCGATAGTCCACACACATTCTGACCTTGCCATCCTTTTTGGGTACGGGCACAATGTTAGCAACCCATTGTGGATAGGTTGTAACAGCCAGAAAGCCGACATTGAATTGCTTCATTACTTCGGCCTTAATCTTTTCAGACATGTCAAGTCTCATTCGGCGAATCTTTTGCTTAATCGGTGGACAGTCTTCTCTTGTAGGGAGACGGTGAACCACAATATCTGTGTCTAACCCTGGCATGTCTTCATAAGACCAAGCGAAGATTTCAACATATTCATTCAACAACTGCACTAAGCGCTCCTTGACACTCGGTTCCAGGTTGGCACCCACTTTTACTTCCTTCCTGTCCTCCTCTATCCCTAAGTTGATGGTTTCTAACAACTCTTCATGAGGTAGAATGGCCCTCTCTTCTTGTTGTAGAAGTCTGGCTAACTCTCCCGGCACTTCATAATCTTCGTCAGCTTCGTACTCAGCGTAATTGACCAAATCTTCAGAGTTATTGAAGGCTAAAACAGAATAGTCACCCATGGAATCCGGAGTGGATGGGTACCTGCATTTGTGAGTGTGGGTGTGTGTAAGGGATAGCCATCCTTGAACAAACAAAATGCAAAAGGAAAGAAAAATGAACACAACAGTTTATAGATGAAAAACGTCCAATGATTCATTAAAACATGGCATATGATTATGAAGGAAATCAAACCCTTACAAATGGAACTACATGCCCCGGGTAAGGCACGAGGTGAAAATAGTGCGAATTGTTTTAGTTATTACAGACCATAAAAATGGGAAATTGTTCAAAGATAAAATTACTGGTTGATAAAGGTGATAGGAACGAAATCCTTTGCTTCCCAATTGCTCAAACCCCCTTCGACAGTCAGAAAAATCCAGTCTTCAAAGTGGCTCTCCTCATCTTCATCCTCTACAACATTGATTCCATGGTGAAAAATCTTGACAGGTGATCTTCCAATCTTAGAGTGACGCATAGCCTTTTGTCCTACAGTAGTAAACCCTAAACCAAACTTGTCTGTCTTATGGGGAAAGTCAGGCAATTGTCCCCATACTGTGCTCTTCCCCTCCTTAATCACAGCCTCTGCGTCCTTGAGAGATGCCATCTTCGCCACATGCTTGGGAATGATAGGTACCTCAACTGCTGTTTTCGCAATTGCTACCTCGGGAGAGACTTCCTCGAAATGTTGAAAAGGTGTTTCAATGAACTCACCATCTAACTCCACATATCGAAAGGAATTGAGATGACTAATCATGTACTCTTCCTCGCCATGCACAATTATGACTTTACCCTTAACAGGATATTTCAGCATCTGGTGCAAAGAGGAGGTAACTGCCCCGACATAATGGATCCACGGTCTTTCTAGCAAACACGAGTATGACGGACGGATGTCCATCACGTAGAAGGTGGAGTTGAACACTTCGGTGCTTACCTTGATGGGAATATCAAACTCTCCATGAACCATTCTTTTGGAACCATCGAAAGCTCTGACGACGATGTTACTAGGTTTGAGAGTCAAACCTTCGCAATCCAAACGGTCTAAGGCCTTCTTTGGCAGCACATTTAGGGAAGAACCAGTATCAACCAAGACATGGGCGAGGGTGGTCCCTCGGCATTCAACTGAAACATGTAACGCATCATTGTGTTTCCTTCCTTTGGGAGTTAAGTCAGCTTCGGAAAAGCCCAGGCCGTTGTCAGCAGTAAGTCTGGCCACACAATTTTGGAATTGGTCAGCCGAGGTCTCTTGGGGAACATGTGCCGTCTTCAAGAACTTAATCAGGGCCTTAGCATGGGCCTCTGAACAGAGCAGGAGGGCTAACATTGAAATCTTAGAAGGGGTCTGCCCTAATTGTTCCACAACGTCATAGTCACTTTTTCTGATTATTTTAAGGATTTCATCCATCTCCTTCTGGATGGTTTCAGGGATAACCACAGCATGAGCCTTCGTCCTCACAGGCATTTCCAGTATCCCCTTACCTTTGTCGGTATTATCAGCAGATGATCTTTCTTCAGGAGTGTTCAACTCTTCAATCACTGGGCCTTGCACAGAGGGTCCAACAGGTGCAGAAGCTTTTAAGGGTCCGAAGACTGCTCGGGGAGGAGCAATCTCCGGAGAAAAGATCCGGCCACTGCGGGTGATCTTGCTTGTACCCGTGATGTTCCCTATATCAGGGTCTTCTTCAGAAATTTCTTGGACTATTTCAATTTGTTTGATGCCGTGGTAGAAGATTTCTCCCCCATAATTCCACGATATCATTTTGCTTGATTGGTACGGGACGGGTCCCGGCATTGTGATCTTTAGAGGTATACATTTAGAGTTGGGTGTAACCCTGAAAGGCCTTTTGCAAGCCTTGGGAGGATCGTCGGAAATGGTTATGATGGCAATATCATTGGTTGAGGTATCACAAGTATCAGGAGTAATTGGATTGAAAGTGTTAACAGGGGTTTTCTGGAAAAGTATTTCTTGAGTATCCATCAGGCGTTGGACACCCGACTTCAACATTGGACAATCATCTTGAATGTTCAAACAAAAATAGCAATCTTCATCACAACCAGGAAAGATCCCGGCCCTCAACAAATTTTCTTTTATCACTAACAATGGATTCAACAGATCGGCAACATCAGTAACATGGAGGTCTTCCAAAACTGCATGCACATTATGGCCGTGCTTGGGCATTGGAGCGGATATGACATTGGGCTTCTCAGGAGCGTCAAATTCAACCTCTTTGGCGTCAATTAAGTCCTGAATTTTGTTCTTGAGTGCCCAACAATTATTGGTATCGTGCCCAATACTGTCGGAATGGTAAGCACACTTGGCTTTTAAGTTGTAGGATGGAGAAGTGGTATTTACATTCTTTGGCGCCTCTTTTAAATTAGCAAGATTCAACTTCAGTAGATGTGGAAGGATTTGAGCAGGGGTCATGTTTACTGGGGTAAACTGCCGTGGTGGCCTTTACTGATAAGTTCTGGGCTGATCATTCCTCAGTTGACTGTTTCTAAGCTGATCTGATGCGGACTTCTGTATTAATACGGCCCCCACTGTTGGTCGACGTTCCTCTCTTTCCCGATTTTTCTGAGTGTATACAGCAGATGCTTCTTTCTTGGTCGGGAAAGGTTTTTTAGTAGCTGTGGATGCGGAAGCATCCTTTTGATTTTTTCCACTTTTGATACCGGCCTCTACCCTTTCGCCGGTCAGAATCAACTCAGTAAATCCCGCAGAAGAGCTTCCGATTAGATGTTTGAAGAAAGGGCCAGATAGGGTCCCCAGAAACATGTCAACTAATTCCCTATCTGATAGCGGTGGCTACACCCTTCCAGCAAGGTCACGCCACTTCTGGGCGTACTCCTTAAACCCTTCATTCGAAGCCATTCCCATACTCTGTAGTTGGGTACGGGTAGGCGCCAAATCAGCATTGTACTGATACTGACGATAGAAAGCAGCTGCCAAGTCTTCCCAATTATGGACCTCTGATCTCTCGAGCTGATAAAACCAATCTAACTGAGTTCCAGACAAGTTGTCTTGGCAAAAGTGCACCCAGAGGTCTTTGTCGGATGAATGTGGCTGGATCTTTCTAACATACGACCTTAAGTGCATCTTAGGGCAAGACAAACCGTCATACTTGGCGAATGTCGGCACCTTGAACTTGGGAGGGATTACAATCCCGGCTACCAATCCCAGTTCCTCAAAATCCAATCCGGGCACCCTCTACAACTCCATAGCTGCCAATCTGTCTTCAAGGTTCTTATACTTGTCATCCGCTGGTGGATACTGTTGTTCTGAATAGTCTTTGTCTGCTTCCTCTTCCTCCTCTTCTACCTCAGATTCAGAAGGTACAGTAACTCCTTTCCCCTTGCCAATCCCTTCGTCAGACGTTGAAGGAAACTCAAGAGTCCTTCTAGCATCGCCCTCAAATATTTTTCCGAAAGTAGCTACCCCCTGTCTCTTTTTCTTTTTCTTCTCTTTATTCTTCTCTAGCAGAACTTTGAGATCCTCTTGACCCTTTGCCAAGGTCACGAGGAGTTGCTGAAATTGTGAATTTTGTGCCTGTAGGTCCTTCACTGTTTGCTCCAAATCCATCTTGCTGAAATAAACAGCAGAAAGATAAGGGAACCTGGCTTGAAGACCTGCTTATGCATATGATGAATGATATGTTATTCATGTAATGCATTCAAGGGTTCAAAACATTCAAATTTGTTGCAAACAAAAAGAACACACGTCATATTAAGAAGAACTTTTTAGTACATAAGTGCCCCATGGGAGGAATATTACAAAATTCTAAATGTAAAAAGACGTTGCGCATCCTCTTTGGTGCGATGTAGGTGTTGAGAGTTTCCTCCTCGTGAAGTCGGCGAGTGAGCTCTAAAACCTTCTTCTCACTGGCATAGAAGCTGGCTTCAAAAGTATCCCGTTCTTATTTGAGTTGGATCCAACTCTTTTGCATTTCTTCCCATGATGTTGGCATGTCAGGATGTAGGATGGTGTATGGAACCTCTCCTTCCTTAACAGGCTCTTTAATCAAGGGGAGAATGTGAGTATATGGCATCATAAGATTCTGAGAGCGGGTTTGTACCCACTTGAGGTAAGGCTCAAGGGGGATGGAATTCTTATGCCCCAATGTCTTACTATCCACCTTGTTAGACATCCTCCAAGCTCTGATGAACCTTTGTCGAAGTCCTTGCGCATCATTGTTGAAGTCAAAAACTAGGTCGGGAATTAGCATGTCATGAGGGCCATCCCTCCGAGCATATCCAAATTGTCTCAAATCTAGACAGGGATTGTAGGTGATGCCTCCTCTAATGCCAAGTAATGGGACATTAGGGAATTCACCACAACGATCAATGATGATGACATTTTCTATGGACCGAGAACACCAATGTACATCAGAATGTGTGAGGGTCATCAACCGTTGTGACCACCTTAAGCCCTGCTCATTCTTCAAAACTGATTGTGGAAGGTGAGAAATAAACCACCTTGCTAGGAGAGGAGTACAACACATGAGAACACCTCTTTTCCTCATTGTTCGTGTGTAAAATGAGTGTAGGATGTCCCCAAGTAATGTAGGTATGGGATTCCTGGATATGAAAATCTTGACAACACTTACATCTATAAGTTGGTCAGGGTTTGGGAACAAGACCAACCCATAAATAAGGAGTGCCACAATCTCTTCAAAGGCTTATAGATCAAGAGAATTCCAGCAGTCTTGTGCCTTCTCGAACAGAAACTTTGCCAAGAAACCCTTGACACCACTTCTGGTTTCCCAATGCCCCTTGATGTCAGATGGTTGCAAGTGTAATGCTTGAGCAACATCTTCAAGCTTTGGTTCTTTTTCCGTACCGTTGTAGGGTAGTTGATTAAGAATAGGAATTCTCAGGAATTGAGAAAATTCCTCCAAAGTAGGCACCAATTGGTAATCAGGGAATGTGAAACAGTGGTGTTGGGGGTCAAAGAACTGGAAAAGTACTTTCACCATGTCTTCTTAAATGCTAGGGTTGACCAAGTTGAGGAGTCTACCATGTCTTTCACTGAAGAGAGAATTCTCCGGAATCCTGGAAGTAAGCTCCTTGAGTTGAGGAGGGATCCTCACAAGGTTGACTTGAATTGTTTTCCTGCGAAGAGATTCCATGACCTACAAAACAAGAACAAAGATGAAGATCCAAACCCTTGAAATGGTTAGTGGATGCATATGATGCTTTATGATGTTCATGATGTATGCACAAACACATGTACAAGCAAGTCACAAAAAACCCTAGTTTCAGGCTTGCATGAGGTTTCATAGGTAAGTATCCTCTTGAGTTTAGTTGGCTCAAAACCTGTCCTATAAATAGTAACTGGGTTCTAAGGAGCTCAATATCATTGGATTGTTTTCTATGTTCATTGTTTTGGTTTAGCCACTTAACTAGCGACCAAAATATTCCAAGAAAACAACCCTCAATGAGTGTAGTATCGAGTATCTACCAACTTCGGACTGTACCAAAGCCGTTCATCTCACTACCCCTAATAAAAGGCCAAGATGGTCAAGTAAGGTTCTAGTTCATTAGTGCTTAATGACATCACTCAGCGGCCCCGTATTCTCTTTGATTGACTCAAAGGCTACTGGTACTCACAAATATGTCGCACTAATATAGCTATTACTTCAACCGTGTCGGTATACCCTGCACAGTTTCCACAATGTATTGCTATCTATGAATGTTTCCCAAATCCGGGTGGAGGATTTCAAGCCCATACAAGAGAACCAAAATGTAAAGCAATCAAAGCAAACAATAATCATGCAAAGGGTGATCTAAGCCCTAAGGTTACTCCACTTTTATAATTCTCCCCAGCAGAGTCGTCAGTTCTGTGATACGGTGGGAGAACTGACTTGGGTTTTGCGTTTGTGTTCTCAAATGTTTCGTTTTAGCAAGAGTTGCCACCGACTTTTTATTTTATCCTAAGGAAAGGTCAAAAAGCACAGGAAAGACCTTTGAGATGTTTTCTTGGGTTCGGGGAGTAGATTATAGAAAGGGAAGGTATTAGCACCCTTTCTATCCATGGTTATCCATGGGCTCTTAGTTACTTGCTTATATCACTTGCTTTGATTTTCAATTATTTGAAATGGTGCTTTTCAAATGTTTGAAATGGTGCTTTTCAAATGTTTGAAATGGTGCTTTTCAAATGTTTGAAATGGTGCTTTTCAAATGTTTGAAATGGTGCTTTGTGTGTGATTTTTGAAGATGTTTTGAAAAGAGGCCATCGTTGTGGCAACCTTTGCAATGATTCTTGTTTGAATGTATACAAAGGTGTTTTTGTCTTTTGAAAGGTTTTAAATGTTTGAAAGTAGAGTTTTGAAATTGTGTTGTGGAGTGTGTTTTGAAAAGTAGCAAGGAGGTTTTTGCAAGTTTGACCAAGTAACTAAGAGTTATCTACCCTAATTTACTCAAAGATCTTTCTTATGTTTTTAACCCTTTTAACAATGTTGTTTCACCATTGTATTTAGTGAACAACCTTGTGTTAGGATGTTAAACCGGACATGCGCGGGCCATCGTATAGACCATGATAGCAACAGTGTCAAGTATCTTTGGCAATTTCCTTGAGGGACTTGATCATTTTGTTTAGGCAACTCAGATAGCGTCATCGAGGGACTATGATCTTTTTATTTGTTTTTGTTTTGCCAAAGTACTTGACATGTAACCATGGCCCATTTTTGAAGGCAACAAGTGGATGAAACCCTAGGGGTGCAAGTGTGCATTGTGTTTGCTTTTTCATGCATGTTTATCTTGGGTTAGGTCAAGCTAGTTGTTGATTTTATTTTGCATACAAACCCTAGGTCTAGGCATGGCATAATTGAAAGCTTTTAAATGTGCGAGAATTTAAATGCTACACTATTACAACATGATATAGGGAGGGGGATACAAATTTGAATTGGGGATATTTGACAAGGAAATAAATTCTAAGTTATTACAACCATATCGAATGTACAAGTCAATATTTAACATTTAAGTAAACACAATTAAATAAATATCAAATAAAAATGTATTATGCAAAAAAAAAAGATTGTTTATGTATGTGAAAAGGATATTTTTTAATGTGAAATATAAACAAATAAAAAATCAAAATTTTAATTATTTTGGTTATTTTAGGGCAAAACCCTAATTTTCAAATAAATAGCAATGTTTATTAATTATATACAATATATATTAATTTATGCAAAAATAAAAGTATATTGTAAAAAAAAGTATTTTTAATGTCAAATATTAATAAAAATAAAAAGGTATTATTTTTGTATTTTTTGTCCTAATTATTTAACTAAATAAAGTGTATAAGTATATATATATATATATATATATATATATATATATATATATATATATATATATATATATATATATATATATATATATATATATATATATATATATATATATATATATTAAACATGCTAAACACATAAAAATAAAATTAATTATTTACAAAAAGAGTGTATATTTATGAAAATATTTTCAAATGTAAATAAAAATAATAAATGAAAAGATAAGTATATTTTTTATATTATTTTTTAGAGTTTTAATAAAAAGAAACTAGATTATTTACATATATATGTTTAATAAAATGAAATAAATATCAAATAAATATGAAAAATTATGGAAAATTATTTTTGACATTTTTTATATTTGAACAAAAAAAATATAAAGTCAGAATGAAAATAAAAATGTCACAAAATGATAAATATCAAATAAATGGGCCAGGGGGTATGAACTGAAATATGGGGGTGCTAGAAGCAAGCCTGTACAGGCCCAGCCCAAGTCAGCTTCTTCTTCAACCTTTGGACAAAAACACGCGCGCGCCTGGTTCAAAAGCTATCTCCTGATTCTTTGATCTTTTGACAAAACTTACAACATGAAACTTGTAGAGCATCAAATAACGAATTCAACCATATAAAAAACTTGGATTAACTCTCAAAGACCAGAGAGAATTTCTCTGGTCCTAAAATCTGACCTAACTTTTTTCACATGTTCATGGGTGAAATTCTCTCAGCACGATTAATGTAAATGAAAACTAATCATATGTATGGCTTCAGGGCTATGAGTACAACATATTTCATTCGCAAACCTAAGCCTAACCATTCCTAAATAGAGAGATAGAAGTCCATGAAATACCTGTTTCAGCTTGAATCGAGTAGGGCAATGCAGCAACCTTCAATGGTGTTTGAGCTTCTGTTGAGCTTGCCTGAGGTCCAAGGAAGCTTCTCCAATGCTTGGCTTGCTTTGAAACAAACTGAATCGTGCTGTAGAACTCCACATGTAAAGCATTGAAATGAAAATGGCAAAATGTGTTAGAGGTGTTACAGCTTGCAATGGATGATCTGGATAGCTCAGGTAGATTGATTGGAAGGTGTTTGAAACTCTTTTGGACAAAACACACGATAGGAATTGGTTATGGCTTGAAGTTTGCAGAACTTGCCCTGTTTTGAAGCAAAACAGGGATTCTGAGTATGAGAAGGTTTGAGTGATGAATGAGTCGTGCTTCAGGCTTGTTTTGATGTATGGAAACTGTGTGCAATGTTTGCTTAAGCTCCTGTTTACAGATATGAGAGTTGGTGTTTGTTTTGCAAGTTTTCTTCTACTTGAAGCAAGAAAGTGGCAATGATGTTATAGACCTGTACCAGCCTCCCTATCATGCTGCAACTTTGGTTCTTGGTAACTGGAATTAGTGGACTTGATCTTGCCTCAAAGATCTGGCCCCATGTCTCAAAGATTTAGCTTTTGACATAAAGTGACATTAGGCAAAAATGGCAATTTTCCTTTTTCTACTTAAGGTTTAAACTTGTGTATAATGCTCAAATGAACAAAACAAAGGCTTGGACTGATGGATTGGCATTAAATTATGGAGTGCAAGTTGGTTTTGAGGCCTGTAATGTTGAACCAAGCTAGCTAGATCAGAATTGTAAGTTGTTATGAACATGTATTGGCCATGAACAAAAGTGAGTTTTTGCCAACTTTGAGAATTCGATTCTCTCTAACCACAACGGTGTTTGAGGAGTTCATGGACAATTTGGAAAGCTTGGAACATGTACTGCAATCCATCTTTGTAATGAAACTTGAAACTCCAAGTGTAACTATGTGAAAAATGGCCAAGAAGATGGGTCAAAATCCTGCCTAGATTAGGGCAAATTTTCTCTAAGTTAAAAGTTTTAGGTACCCTTGTTCCAAAAATTATAACTTGAGATGCAAGCTTCTTTTGAGAAAACTTTGTGAATGAAAGTTGTAGAATTTGTGATGGACTACAACTTTCATGTTACAAGCTTTGTTTAAATCCATTTGTATCTTGGTTTAAAAATGGGACAAAGTTAGGAAAAAATTAGAAAATTTCATAACTTAGAAAAATTCTAAGTTATGAAATTTTTTCATTTTAAACCCTAATTTGCATTTTTGGGTTTCTTGATGAACAAGTTTCATAATTTGACATGTTTTGATGAAAAATAACTCTTGGCACTTGATTTTGACCAAAAAGTCAAAGTTTGACTTTTCAGTATACAGTCAAATTTTGATCAGTTGACTGAAAAATTCATCTGCCAATCCTATGCATTTGAGAACTTTTGAACTTGTTGAATGGGTCAAGACAATGTCATTGAGTCCTTGTGTCCATATGTGGGCTTGGTTTTCCATTGGTTAGGTCAAACAGTCAAAAATTGCCTTTGTGCAGTCAAAACCCTAAAAATGACCATTTTGCCCTTTTGGTGATCTGATCAAATTTCTTGTGGAATTGTGATCCAAACTTGATCAAATGGTTCATATGAGTACATAATGTTGATGTGGGTCAAATTTCATGAGGTTTGACTGTCAATTGGCCACAATTGACTTTTTTCCCAATACAGCTGATTTCTAGGTCAACTGTCCAATTGACTGGGCGAAGATTTGAATCAAGGCTTGAAACTTGGTATGGGAAAACTTGTGAACCCAAAATGAAGTATGAAAGTCACTTTGGGAATTGTAGGTCAAAAAATCCTTGTGCAAAATCAAACCCTAATTTAGGTCAACAGTGCAAGGAGGTGCGTTGAGCAGAGCAAACCCTAGCTTGATCTTGAACTCCAAGAGTCTTGTGATGAGAAAATGTTGATGAAATGAGAGGGAAAATTTTGGGGTACAACACCTGTGAATGAAGAAAGTCATAATGAGAACAAAATGTAAACAAAACAGATATTTAACCCTACAAATTGATATGAACATGCTTATGAAAAGAAAAAAAACAATTAAATTAATCCCATATTCACGAGATATATCAGTGTTGAAATATTAAATTAGATTAGATTTGATTTGATTAGATTTAATATTTAAATATAATTCAAGTTGTGTCAGCCCAAATCCAGTTAGGGTTGTATATAAATAGTCATAGTGTGTATCATTATTTGTACAATTTTAATAATATAAATCTTTATTTCTTTTATTATTCTCTCTTTCTCTCCTCACTAAAAGTGTCTCACGCATTAACAAATTAGTATCCAGAGCTTCCGGTTATTGTTCTTGATCAAGTTTTCAAGAATTTCACGTCAAAGATCGTGTTTCTAGGGCAAGTGAATCAACTGTTGCAAAGATGATTAGTGATAAGGGAATTTATAATTCTCTTCCAATGCTTTAAGGCAAGAATTGGATCTGATGCAAAAAACAAACGCAATCCTTATTTTGCTTCTACGAAAACCTAGAAGATTGCAAGGCTGCTTATTGCATTCAGACGGTGGTTGATGCTGCTAATTTTGACAGAATATCTCATGCTGAAACAGCGAAAGAGGCATGGGATATTATGGTGAAGTATTACAAAGGAGGTGAGAAAGTCAAGGTTGTAAAATTACAAACCTTGCGTTGACAATATGATTTGTTGTCGATGGGAGAAAATGAAAAAGTTGCAGAATATGTGTCGAAGATTCAGAAACTCGTCCATCTCATGAAGGGTTGTGGTGAAACCATTACTGATAAGATGATGGTTGAGAAGGTAATGAGAATGTTGACCTGTCACTTTGATCATGTTATCGTAGCTATTCAAGAATCCGACAATCTTGAAACCACTAAAGTGGAAGATTTGGTTGGTTCATTGGAGGCGCATGAGATGAGGATTGTCAAAAGGAAAGGAGTTCAGGACTCGATACAGGAACTGCAAGCTCAGTCATGAAAAAATGATGGTGGTTCCAACAAATTCAAAGGCAAGTTCGATAAGACTCATGGCAAGAAGTCTTGGTCGAATCCCCATAAGAATAAGGTCGAAGATAGATTTTTTGAATCTTTGAAAAGGGGAGGAGGAAACTATCGAAAGGATAAAGAAGATAAGAAAGGTATGCAATGTTATAACTGTGAAAAGTGGGGACACTTGGCCAAGAATTATTAGTATATAAAAGACAAGGGATCGACAAGCAAGGACTAAGGAGCGAACCTTGCGCGCCAAGATTCAGATGGTTCTGAAGGTGGTATAGTGGTTATGGATGCAGTTGCAGATGACCATATCGAATCCAAGATCTGGTTTATCGACTCAGGATGCTGGAACCACATGGCTGGTCGAAAGGAGTGGTTGGCAGATTTTGACGAGTCGAAGAAGAGCAAGGTAAAACTTGCTGATAATAGTTCGTTGCAAGCAGAAGGTACTGGCAACATAGTCTTTCAAATGAGTAATGGAGAGCTATGATCAAAGACGTGCTTTATGTACCTAGAATGAAATGCAACTTGTTAAGTGTTGGACAACTAGTCGAAAAAGGTTTCTCAGTTGTCATGAAAGATAAAGTTTTGAAATTGTTCGACACCAAGAACAATTTGGTCTTAAAATATCCATTGTCGAAGAATAGGACATTTAAGACTATGATCAGTTCGACAGAAGTTCAATATTTGAAAATTGTTGTCGACCACAAGGATAATTGGTTGTGGCATTTGAGGTTTGGACATTTGAATTTTTGATCACTTAATCAACTGATTACTCAAGATATGGTTACTGGTATTCCAAGCCCTGAGATGCCCGAAAAACTCTGTGAAGGTTGTTTAGTGGGAAAACAATCCAGAAATTCTTTCGTTTCGACTATGTCAATGAGATCATCCTACATTCTCGAAGTGGTGCATTCAGATGTATATGGTCCATTCGAAGAACATACAATTGGTGGAAACAAATATTTTGTTTTGTTTGTCGATGAGTTTAGTCAAAAGCTGTGGATTTATGTGATCAAACTAAAGGACGAAGTATTCGAAATCTTTAAGAGATTTAAGATACTTGTCGAAAACTAGAGTGAGAAGAAGATCAAAGTTCTGCGAACAGATGGAGGTGGAGAATACACATTCAAGATGTTTGAAGATTTATGTGCAGACATAGTGTTGATGATGAGGTAACTGCTCCTTATACACCTCAAACATAATGGAATTGTTGAAAGAAGAAATAGAACCATATTAGATATGGCGAGATGCATGCTGAAGCAAAAGAATTTTCCAAAGTCTTTATGGGGGAGAAACTGTTTCGACTGCAATTTATATTTTGAATAGGTTTCCTACTAAGATATTAAAGAACAAGGTTCTTGAAGAAGTGTGGAGTGGCAAATGACCATTAATAAGTCATTTGAAGGTGTTTGGCTCTAAGTGTTACAAGCATGTTCCCGATGCAAGGAGAAGGAAGCTTGATGACATGAGTGAACCTATGATTCTGGTAGGATATCATAAAACTGATGCATACAGACTATTCAATCCAGTTAATGAGAAGATTGTGCTGAGTCGAGATATTGTGATTAATGAAAATTCTTCCTGGGATTGGAATTCTAGCAATTAAATTAAGAAGCCATTAATGAACTTTGATTTCGACGAAGAAACCGATGAAGTAGAGGTCGAAGGAATTGTTGAGAATGCAGTCGAAGTCGAAGAAGAAGAAGTTGCTGACACTCCTGACACAGTCGACGTCGAAGAGGTTGTGGCTGAAACAAGCCAAAGACCTCAAAGAAATAAAGTTCTTCCAACAAGACGTCATGATTATGAAGTGGTGGGTGATGATGAAATCACACCAGATGGAGAATTAGTTCATTTTGCTTTACTTGCAGGTGTTGAACCAATCAACTATAGCAAAGATTTGAAGATTAACAAGTGGAAGTTAGCTATGGTCGAAGAGTTACAGGCAATCGAAAGAAACAGCACATGGGAGTTAGTCGAATTGCCAGCATATACAAAAGCTATCTAAGTAAAATGGGTGTTCAAGTTGAAACACAACGCAAATGGGTCAATAGCAAGACATAAAGTAAGATTAGTAGCTCTAGGTTTTCTTCAAAGAGCAGGACTCGACTACTCTGAAGTATTTGCTCCAGTAGAAAGATTAGAGACTGTTCGACTAGTGGTAGCATTGGCATGCAACCAAGGCTGGTCGACATTCCATCTAGATGTGAAATCAACATTTCTAAATGGTCCTTTAGACAAAGAAGTTTATGTCACACAACCTCCTGGGTTTGTGATTCAGAAGGAAGCGAGTAAAGTATATAGATTGCACAAAGCGCTCTATGGCCTCAAGCAGGCACCTAGGGAATGGAACAAGAAGATTGACTCATACTTAGTCCAATTGGGATTTGTCAAATGCAAATCAGAGTATGGTGTCTATGTTCAGGTTGTAGCACAAGATATAATAATCATCTACTTGTATGTTGATGACTTGCTAGTAACTGGGAATAGTTTGGAGAACTTGTCGAAGTTCAAAGAGCTAATGACGAAGGAATTTGAAATGTCGGATCTAGGAAAATTGTCTTATTTTCTAGGCATGGAATTTCAAACGTTGAAGCAAGGTATGGTGCTACATCAAAGAAAGTATGTCAGAGAGATACTCAAGAGATTAAGAATGGATGACTCAAATCCTGCATCCTCACTTGTCGAACCAAATGTGAAGTTGGAGAAGAATGGAGAGGAAGACAAAGTCGATGCAACTTTGTTCAAGCAAATTATGGGATCTCTGAGGTATGTGTGCAACGGTCGACCTGATATAGATTTCGCAGTCGGATTAGTAAGCAGATATATGGGTGAACCAAGAGTGTCACATATGAAGGATGCAAGAAGAATCCTGAGATATTTGAAGGGTTCAATAAATTATGGAATACTATTTCGACGAGATTCTGAAGGAAAAGAAGAAATAGTTAATTGTTTTTCAGATGCTGATTGGTGTGGAGATAAGGAAGATCGAAGAAGCACAACTGGATATTTCTTTCAAGTATTTGGTGCCCAATCTCACGGTGTTCGAAGAAGCAACCTGTGGTGGCATTGCCATTGTGTGAAGCTGAATATATAGCAGGATCCTATGCTGCATGCCAAGCAATTTGGATCAGATCTGTACTTGAAGAAATGACTGTCGAAGTGAAGAAACCTCTAGTTTTGCAAATCGACAACAAGTCAGCCATAAATCTGGCGAAGAATCCAGTTCTGCATGGAAGAAGTAAACATATTGAAGCAAGGTTTCACTTCTTGAGGGAAAAAGTAAATCAAGGTGAACTTGAAGTTAGGCATTGCTCAAGTGAAGCACAGTTGGATGCATTTTCATCAAAGGATTGAAGATCGACAGATTCCTGAATTTGAGAAAGAAATTAGGAATAGTTCAGATTGACAATTTTTGAGGATGTTTGACAACTTGGATTATGGGGGTGTATTGAAATATTAAATTAGATTAGATTAGATTTTATTAGATTTAATATTTAAATATAATCCAAGTTGTGTTAGCCCAAACCCAATTATGGTTGTATATAAATAGTCATAGTGTGTATCATTATTTGTACAATTTTAATAATACAAATCCTTATTTCCTTTATTCTTCTCTCTTTCTCTCCTCACTAAAAGTGTCTCTCGCACTAACAGTCAATACCTTAACGTGAAATTGTTCATTGGATGAGGTGTCCAATAAATCTCGAATTGTGGTAACAATTGGACCATATATTAAAAAACTTCATTAGTTAGAAGTAGATATACTTACCCATATTCTAGATACAAATATTTGATCTCCTTCACGAAGAACAAAATTATATAATACAACATCAATAATAGTTTCATGGCCTTTAATAACTTTAACTTTCAAAACACTACATCGGTAGCCGCAGTCTAGTAACAGTTAGAAATATAGAGGAGATATAATTTTGAAGGTATAAAAGCTCCAACCTGATAAAGCATGTGGAGGTAGCCTCATGAAATACAATCATTGAAAACAACTAACAAAAATATAATCTATCAATGTTAGGCAGCAGAAAATCAGTTGAGCAAAAATGTGATGCCTAATGGTCTCAAGAAAAATGAGCTTATAGGAAAGTTCAACGAGTATAAAAGCTCCAACATGATAGATCACGAGAATTTTAATACAGTAAGACAACTATTATATAATACACCTTTTAATAATACCTGAAGATTGCACCATTGTGAATTTTTCCATCGGACATGATCCAAGTCACTAATTCCAGTAATTGTATCCATATCTTCTATTGAATCATCACATTCCTTTTCATAGTGCTAGAATAGAGGTTACCTTCAAAATAGGTTTAACTGACTTTTCATAACTTATAACATCATCCCTCTCTGTAGGAGAAACTTTTGAAATAAGAACTTCAAGAACATATGTTCCTGGTTTATGAGGTGGCAGATCAAAGGTTATAGTATTCCGACCAGGGTATAACACAATAGCTGTAGAACTCTTCAATGCCTAACAAAATAAAAAGTTAAGTTATTTAGGGAAGAAATAATTATAATCCATAAATTTCCCGTGCAATTGTTGATCTTAGACAAATAACACCCAATAAAAAATACATTTACACCTTCGTAAGCATTATATGTTTCCAAGAAGAAGAGGTTATCCCATGGCAAGAACGGTAAGAGCCCATGCAATAGAAGAAACTGAAGCTGCAGGTGGAAAGCTTTTTGAAGTCTACAAACGAATATGATTGAGTCTTGAAATCAATGATCCAACCCCAAAAACTCCCACAATCAAAGCAAATGTAACAAAGAATCCAATGGCAACATTTCCCATTGGGAAGTATATGGGTGAAAAATGAGCAGGAAAATGAAACCTAGAACCTGAATATTGCATAGTTTTCACATCAAAGAACAAAATAAATACTCGTTGAATAAGTAAAGTTACAAATATTTGTTTCCTTATAAGTATTTGTATGGTTATGCGACCATAAAGAATTGATTTTGTAGAAAAGATTAAAGAAAGTCACACCTATAATAAAACCATGGTCTATCGCTCTATTCATAGCCCATTCACCGATGCCCAAAACTGGATCTTCTCCTCGTCCTTCCAAGAGATCTAATACATATCGTATACGTGTAAATATTTGGCCTCAAATCTATACTCTTCATTTCTTCCAACAAATTCATAATATTCCCCGTGTCCCTTCTCCTTCCCAACACAACCATCAACGCCGAATACGTCTTCATGCTAGGCTTCATCCCTTCTAAAATCATTCTCTTGTAAACCTTCAAAGCCTATTTACAAAAACCAGGCAACAATAAATAAATCAAACCATTATACGAATACACATTCAAGATAAGTCTGGCTTGTTCATCTTACGAAGCGTAAAAATCGTTTTCCCAATCCCACCTTTAACTGATAGAGCCTTGAAAATAGACATATAAGTATCCAAACTCTTGTAAATAACTTGCCTTTGCATCAAATTAAACACAAAAACCATATCCTTAACTTTTCCTTGTTCTCTCAAAAACTCAAGCATGTAATTGCAAGCATATGTGGTAAGCACAAAATTAAGTATCTAAGAAACCAACTTAAAGTATGAGAAAATATAAATTGGATCAAAAATAGGCTTTAAAACTGACATAACTTCTTCAGAAGACACTTTAGTTTTGTTCTTCTTACCATTTACCATAACTAAATCACCCTCATGAGTACATATAGTCCTAAATGCACGATGTGATATGGTGGGAGAACTGACTTGAATGTGTTGCATTTAATCGCAAATGTTGCGGTTAGCAAGAGTCGCCATCGACTTTTCTTTTATCCAAAAGAAAAGGTGAAAAAGCACAGGAAAGACCTTTGATATTGTTTCTTGAGTTCGGGGGTAGATTATGAAAAGGGAAGGCATTAGAACCCTTTTCATCCATGGTTTTCCATGGGCTCTTAGTTACTTGCTAGATCACTTGCTTTTTGTTTGAAATTATGCTTTGTGTAGTTTTTGAAAGTATTATATAAAGAGGCCATCGTTTTGGAAATCTTTGTAATGATTCTTGTTCGTAAGAATGTATACAAAGATGTTGATTTTTTGAAAATGTTTTCAAGTTTTGTAAGAGGTTTTGAAAGTGTAGGTGTTTGTTTTGAAAATAGCAAGGATGTTTTGAAATTGAGCAAGTAATTAGGAGCATTCTACCTACTCAAAAGTCATTCATGTTCATTTCCTTTCTCCTTTGACATTGTTATCTTACCATTGATTTGGTAAGTAAACCTATCTTTGGATGTAAACGGGACGGGCGTGAGTCATTGTATAACCATGATTAGCAATGTTGCAAGGTATCTTAGCATTCTCTTTTAGGGACTAAGATCATTTAAAAGGCAACATAGATAGCGTCATCGAGGGACTATGATCTTATAGTTTGCTTGTTTTTGCTAAGATACCTCACATGCGTAATATGACCATTTTGTAAAGGCAACCAAGTAGATTTACCCTAGGAGTGCTTGTGTGCAAGTGTATTGTTTTTCATGCTTGATTTTGTCTTTGATTAGGGTTTTCTATTTGATTGGTTTTAGTCTTTCCATACAAACCCTAATTACTAGCAATTGTATATAAAGCGTTAAATTGTGGAATTTAAAATTTACTATGCTATAACAATATTTGTGGGAGGGGTGTACAAATTATAAATGGGGATTGCAAGAAAATAAACCTAATTAATCTATTACAACCATATTGAATTTATACATGAATTGAAATAAATAATGTACATAATGAATAAATATACAAGAATGCAAATGTGAAGAAAATGGATATTTTTGTTTGGATTTTTTAGGAAAAGAGAAATTTGTTTTATCCTAATTAATTAAAAGAAAATAATTAATTAAAAGTAAACCCTAAATTTACTAAGAAAAGATTTTAAATAAAACCCTAAATCTATTAATTGATTAAAAAGAAATTAAGTTTAAGAAAAATATTTTTTTTTTGAATTTTTGTCTTGAAAATAAATTATAGTATTATAAAATATTTTTGGTTTTTTTATATTTAAAAGAACATTTTTTTTATTATGAGAGAAATAAACTAAAACCCTAATCTTTAATTAAATTTATGAAATATTTAGTGAAATAAATAAAGTATGATAAAATAAAATAATTTTTGTGTGGGAAAAAATAAATAAACTATGTCCAAATATAAATCTAATATTTTTATATTTTTTATGATTTTTTAATATTAGATAAAATATTTAAGAAAATAAATAAATAAAAATAAGAAAAAAGAAATAAAAATGTGTCAGGGTGTGTAAGTGAAACAGGGGGTCAGAAATAACAAAAAAAAAAGCCAGGCCCAAAGCTGTTAGGCCCAGCGCTGCAAAAAAAAAAGACAAAGTCAGAATGTGTAAAAATGTGAAAAAAACCAAAAGGGTACCACTGGGGCTCGAACCCAGGTCCCAAAGATTAACAGGCGCATGCTTTACCACTGGGGTGGCTATACACCCGTTAACATAAGCAAAATAAATAATACATAACACAAGTCAAGTCCTGAAAATTACTTCATCTTCAACCTCCAGCCATGGATCCTGTAACTTGCTCATTTCTCAACAAAAATGAAAGATGCTAACATGAAAGTTGCTCCATTTTTTCATACGAATCCAACCATATAAATATCATAAGCTATAAATTAAAGATGAATGAGGATTTCTAAAAGTACCAAATTATGACCTAACTTTTTTCAGAGATTCGGACCTAAAATTTTCTAAGATCAATCAATATAAATGAAATCTATGGACATGTATAGTTTCAGGGCAATGATGTCTATATTTTATCTTCACAAATGCAAGCCTAACAATGCCTAAATAGGAAGATAGAAGTTCAAGAAAAATACCTCAAAACTGGAAAATGTGAAATTGATTTGAGCTTGTTTCAGGCAGTGGGGATGATCAGGCTAGCTTCCTCAAGTCCTTAGGAAGCTAACGCAATGGTTTGCTTGAGTTGAGAGTGGCTGAAATGGCCTGGAGGAGTCAAGTTGCAGACTCTGTTTTTTGGTTATAGAGGTTATGGTAAATGGTTTTACAGTTCTGGAATAAGGATGGGGATGAGTTGTATTTGATGTAAGGAAGCTTTAGGAATGAATTTGAGGGAAAACACACGAGGTAAATGAGAGATACAAGTTTAAGGTCAGAATTGTGTATCAATGGAGTTTTTTGTGCAATTTCTGGCTAGAGGGAATTTGCGAGTGTTTCAGGGTGCTAAAAATCGTCCTTTAGCTCACAAATAGTGACTCTATTTATAAGTAACAAGTTTGGAGTGCTCTAGTTAATCAGAATTCAAATTTGCATCTTTAAGTTCAACATGTGATTTTTTTTGACAAAATAAGTTTCCATGCCTTGTACTTGGTTCATAGAGTAGTTATGCTTTAAACAAGCTTGCTTCTAACTTTATGGATGGAATGTGATCAAAGGGAACAAGTTAGAGGCTCAAGAATGGATTTTATATAAAAATCTTGCTTTACAAGAATGACAATGTTAACTTTGTGCCATTAATGGAAATGCAACTTGGATAATAGCTCAATTGCTTGAATCAAAACCCTAAAATATGTGTAAACGTTTAATTATGGAGTGACAAACAAATTTGAGGCCTGCAAACCAAAGATTATGTAGCCTAGCATGGATTTGGTTCATGTGTTCATAAAAAAATGACTTGTAATTCAAGTGATAAAACCCTAACTTCATCTCTTTGATTCTCCCTGCTCAAGAATGATCTCAAGGAGTTCTTGGACATTTTGGAAAGTTTGTAATGTGCTCTACAACCCATATTTGAATCACTTTTAAAAATTCCACTTGGAACTATATTAAAAAGTGCGATGAAGTTAGGTCAAAATCCTGACCAAATTAGGGCAAAATTTCACTAAGTGTTTTTGTTTCATGACCATGACTTTATGAATTAATAACTTAAGATCCAAGCACTTTTAGGAGAAGTTGTGTGAAGAAAAGTTGTAGATTTCATGGAGATATACAACTTTCATGTTGGAAGTATCTTTTGAATCCTCTTGTATCATGGTGAAAAATTGGCTTAAAGTAATGAAAAAACATGAAGCTTAAACACTTAGAAAAAATTTCTAAGTTAGAAAACTTTGACTTTTCAAAATGAAATCTTGAATTTTTGATTTCTTGATGAATAAGTTTCATATTTTGACAAGTTTTGATGAATTGTGATCTTTGACATTGAATTTTGACCAAAAAAGTCAAAGTTTGACTTTTCAATGTACAATTGACTTTTTGATCAGTTGATTGAAAATTCACTATCAATTCAATTGATCTTGAGCAATGTTTTAGGTCATGTCATTAGGTAATAATTATGCAATTGAACTCTTGAAATTATGCTTCAAACTAATTGACCATTTGCTAGGTCAAAAAACAGAAATTGCCCCTTCTCAGTCAAAACCCTAATTTTGACCATTTTGCCCTTTTGATGATTTGATCAAATTTCTTGAGGAATTGTGGTCCAAACTTGATCAAATGATACATATGAGTTTATAATGTTGACTTCGATAAAAAATTATAAAGTTTTACAGTAAATTGTCCATGGTTGACTTTTTCCCCAATACAACAGATTTTTAGGTCAACTGATCAATTTATTGAGCAAAAATATGATCCAAAGCTTGAAACTTGACATGAGTAATCTTGAGGGTCCATAATGATCCATTAAAGTCATATGGGGCATTGGAAGTTCAAAAATCCTTGTGCAAACTCAAACCCTAATTTTGGTCATCAGTGCTTAAAGAGATGTCTTGAGCTGATCAAACCTAGTGTAATCTTGAGCCAAATGAGATCTTGTGAGTAAATTCTTGATAAGTGAGAGGGAAAATTTTAGGGTACAACACACGATGACTCATGTCTTATTCCATTTTTATTTGAATTTAACAAAGACCTATTGGAAAAAGTTTTCATTTTAACGAAATTGGTTCCACCTCTGAATAACCCATAATTCGTGAGAACATAGAAATTATCATCAATTAAAGTATAACAGAAGAACATACTCTTACAACATGATGTTGTTGAGTAACAGAGAAGTAAGACAGACATATAAATGCAAAAAAACTATAGAAAAGTAAAGGATTTAAATTCAGAAAAACGACATTGAAGGAAAAATTGGAAGTGATTAACCTGTGTTATTGTGATTGAGGTATGCAGAAGAGGGTGGAAGTGGGAAAAGTGGAGTGCTAATAGTTAATGAAAGACACGGTCACAGAGATTAGAGAGATTTTGAATTTTTGGGTTTTGGATATTTTTGACAGAGCTTTAAACGATAAAAGTGAGGGTTTTCTGATCTGAAGAGGAAGTGCAAAAGATCAAAGGGTGTTTAAATTTTTTAAGGTTTTTTCAACTGTTTCATTTGAATTCTCAATTGATACCAATAACTTTACATCTCTCAATGTGACCATTGAGTTGCCCTGCAAAGTGTATTTGATGATGGAAAGTTGTTGGAGATGGGTTTGTAGATGCCATCCAAAAATGATTGTTGAACCATATTTGTAAGCTGAAAATGAATGAGTATCAGAATGGCATCCATGTCTAGAGCGTATCTGAAATGTATCTGAAAACTGAAAGATGAATGAGTATCAGGATGACATCCATATATGGAGCATATCTGAACTGTATCTGAAAGCTGAGTCTGAATGAGCATCAGGATGACATCCGTATCTGGAGCGTATCTGAACTGTATCTAAAAGATGAATCTGAATGAGTATCAGGATGGCATCCGTATTTGGAGCGTATCTAAACTGTATCTGAAAGCTGAATCTGAATGAGTATCAGGATGACACCCGTATTTGGAGCGTATCTGAACTGTATCTGAAAGTTGAATCTGAATGAGTATCAAGATGGCATCCGTGTCTGGAGCGTATCTAAACTGTATCTGAACTTTGAACATTATTAATGGTAGCTGTTGATTAACCTTATCCTGAAAAGGGTAAAATGTTAGCTATTATGCAATGTCATGTGGTATGAAATGCATGGTGTAATGAGATTGTGATACATGCATTCGTGTTATCGATGTTTATGATATATGGATGTGATGTAAGTGTATGTGAGTTAATCTGCTGCACTTCTGTTGGATTGGGGAAAATAAATCCCTGTCTGCTGCTGAGGATATGGAGTATAAGTCTTCATGTTTTGAAGTTGAAGTGCTGATGAATTTCCGCTTAGAGAAATAAACTCTGTTGTAAGGGAAACACCGTTTACTTCTTGTAAAATCCTGTTGGGGAATCCCAAGAAATTGGACGACTTCTACCGGGGAGTGATATCTGGAAGTTTTGTTCTGCTGGGGATTAGACTGCACACCGTTGGGGATTTTATGTAATAGCTCAAAGATATTGCCCTATCTCTTAAAGCCATCAGTGATTGTCTTTTTACTTTGTTTATTTGTAAACAGTAATTATGTTCAAATGCATATGTTCAAAAATAAATCATTGGACGTTTTTGTAAACAAAACACAGGAGTAAAGAAAAACAGATAGTTTTGCACTTTCAAAGGGATATCTTTGTATTGACTTTGAGTAAGTATTTTTGTACAATGAGACAAACATTCTAGTAAGAGAACTCCATCGTAAAAAATGAAAATTTTGATACAAAGAAAAGATAGCTATGTGCAATAATCCCATGGGGTTCCCATTCTGCTATAGCCTCCGTGTCTCTGAGCATCTTGTCTATTTGTTGCCTTGTCTGAAGCTGATTGAATTGATCAGAACCGTCGAGTTTGCAGGTTATCCGTAAGGTGATCCAACGGGACATAGTCATACGCTCTAATTCCCTAACTTTTTCCTGGACCGCCCTTTCGGGTTTTCAGTCCACCGGGATACCCTTTTTTGCCCAAGCCGCCCTTTCAGGTTTTCAGCTTGCTGAGTGTACACTTTTTTTTTGTTTTATCCCTAATTTTTGCCTGAAACTTATTGGTTCGCCAGGATGCCCTTGTTTTGCCTAGGTGTATCAACCTAGCGGGTCTCTTATGCATAGTATCTTTTGACTATGTCTGCGTTCACAGGGTGTGGCAGGTCGTCACCATTCATGGTGGTCGAGATCATTGCTCCACCAGAGAATATGCTTTTCATTATAAATGGTCCTTTGTATGTAGGAGTCCATTTTCCCCTGGGATCACTTTACGGCAGTATGATGCGCTTGATCACCAAATCCCCGACTTGATATACTTGGCGTCTGACCTTTTTGTTGAAAGCCTTGATCATCCGTTTTTGATACATTTGACCATGACAAACAACAGTAAGCGTTTTCTAATCAATCAATTTCAGTTGATCAAGTCGAGTCTAGATCCAATCTTCTTCATTCAGCCCTGCATCCTTCATGATTCTCGGAGAGGGGATCTGGACCTCAATAGGCAAGACAACCTCCATGCCGTATACTAGGGAGTAGGGTGTTGCCCCGGTTGATATGCGTGCTGTGGTACGATGCCCGTGGAGAGAGAATGGTAGCATCTCATTCCAATCTTTTTACGTGACTGTCATTTTTTGTATGATTTTTTTGATGTTCTTATTCATGGCTTCGACAACACCATTCATCTTTGGCCGATAAGGGGAAGAATTATGATGCTGGATCTTGAATTGCTCGCACAAGGCGGTGATCATAGTATTGTTAAGATTCATACCATTGTCTGTGATGATCCTCTCCGGGATACCATATCGACAAATGAGATTCTGTTTAAAAAACCGGGCTACAATATTCTTGGTAACGGAAGCGAAAGAGGCTACCTTAACCCACTTCGTAAAATAGTCAATGGCCACTAAGATGAAGCGGTGTCCATTAGAGGTTGTGGGTTTGATTTCACCAATCATATCGATTCCCCACATAGCAAAGGGCCAAGGATCCATCAAGAAATTCAGAGGAACCGAAGGTACGTGCACCTTGTCAGCAATAATCTGACATTTGTGGCAGGTTCGAGAGTGTTGATAGAAATCTGCTTCCATGGTAGACCAGTAATAGCCTTCCCGTAAGATCTTCTTTTCCATCGTATGCCCACTGGAATGGGTGCCAAAATTGCCCTCGTGTAACTCATCCACGATCTTTTCTGCCTCAACCTTGTCTATGCAACGGAGAAAAACAGAGTCATGGTTGCGTTTGTAGAGAATGCCATTACTAAGGAAGAACTTAGCAGAGAATCTCCTTAAGAACTTCTTATCATTGACTGAAGCTCTTTCTGGATATTCTTGAGCCTCGAGATACCTCTTGACTTCGTGAAACCAAGGCTGGTCCATTACTTCTTTAGTATTAATCTCGTTACAGTGAGTTGGTTCATCCATTCGTTCAATGGTGATCTGGGGAGCCTCGTTATCCCATTTAAGTTTAAACATGGATGACATTGTGGCTAGTGCGTCTGCTAGCTGATTTTCTTCTCGCGGGAAATGCTCGAAGGTAATCTTCTCAAAATATGGGATCAATGTCAGCACATGTTCTTTGTAGGGAATAAGGTTAGGGTGTTTGGTGTCCCATTCCCCTTTGATGTGGCTGATGACCAAAGCTGAATCTCCGAATACATTTAAGGATTTGATCCCCAAATCTATGGCAGCTTTGAGACCAAAAATGCACGCTTCGTACTCTGCCATGTTGTTTGTATAATTGAAGCAAAGTCTTACCGTAAAGGGAGTATGACATCCTTCAGGAGATATGAGTACAACACCAATACCATTGCCGAGTGCGTTGGATGACCCCATCAAAAACCAGGGTCCATCGGGATCCTTGTTCAGGTCCGTCATATGGTCTGAATTCTTCATGGTTGTTTACCATCATGATGTCTTCATCTGGGAATTCGAACTTCATGGACTGGTAGTCTTCCACATCTTGGTGAGCCAGGTGATCAGCTAGTACACTGCTCTTTATTGCTTTCTGGGTAGTATACTGTATGTCATATTCGGTCAAGATCATCTTCCATCTCATTATTCTCCCAGAAAGGGCAGGCTTTTCGAAGATGTATTTTATTGGATCCATTTTAGATATCAATAAGGTAGTATGGGTCAGCATATATTGTCTTAGCCGGCGAGCAGCCCATGCCAGAGCGCAACAAGTTTTCTAGAGCAGTGAATATCTTGTTTCACAATCGGTAAACTTTTTGCTCAGGTAATAAATAGCATGCTCTTTTCGGCCAGACTCGTCATGCTGCCCCATCACACACCCCATTAAATTTTCCAAAACAGTCAGATACATGATCAACGGTCTTCCCTCAACTGGTGGCATCAAAACAGGAGGCTCTTGCAGGTACTCTTTGATCTTGTTGAAGGCAGTTTGGCACTCATCATTCCATTTGACTACTTGATCTTTCTTCAGTAATTTGAAGATTGGTTCACAAGTAGCTGTCAGGTGAGAAATGAATCTGGCAATGTAGTTTAAACGTCCCAATAATCCTTTGACTTCCTTCTCATTACAAGGAGCAGGCATTTCTTGTATCGCTTTCACCTTGACAGGATCTACTTCAATTCCTTTATTGCTGACAACAAAGCCTATGAGTTTACCAGACCTCACTCCAAACGTGCATTTATTTAGGTTCAACCTCAACTTGTATTTCTTTAGCCTCTCAAACAGTTTCTGTAAATGATCAAGATGCTCTTCTTCTGTTTGAGATCTGGCTATCATGTCGTCCACATAGACCTCTATTTCATGATGTATCATGTCGTGAAACAAAGCTACCATGGCACGTTGATAGGTTGCCCCAACATTCTTCAGTCTGAATGGCATAACCTTGTAGCAGAATATGCCCCACTATGTGACAAAGGTTGTTTTCTCCATGTCCTCAGGCGCCATTTTGATTTGGTTGTAACCAGAGAAATCGTCCATGAATGAAAACACTTTGTGTTGTGCCGTATTGCCAACTAGAATATCAATGTGGGGAAGTGGGAAATCATCCTTAGGGCTTGCCCTATTCAAATCTCTGTAGTCCACGCACATTCGTACATTGCCGTCCTTTTTGGGCACGGGAACAACATTGGCAACCCATTGCGGATAGGAGGTGACGACCAAGAATATGGTGTTGAATTGTTTCATGACTTCTGCTTTGATCTTCTCTGACATGTCTGGTCGCATGCGGCGGACCTTTTTTTTTACTAGTGGGAAGTCTTCTTTTGTTGGTAGACGATGTACCACGATGTCTGCATCAAGTCCTAACATGTCCTCATACGACCAGGAAAATACCTCGACATAATCGTGTAGCAATTGAATCAGAAGCTCTTTAACACTGGGTTACAGATTGGCACCCACCTTGACTTCTCTTTTGTCTTCTTCGGTACCTAGGTTGATTGTGTCCACTGGTTCCTCGTGAGTCTGAATGGTCCTCTCTTCCCGTTGCAGTAACCTGGCGAGTTCCCCTGGTACTTCACAATCTTCCTCACCTTCGTCTTCGACTTGGTAGATTAGATTTTTAGAGTCACAAAAGGCCATAGCAGAACCGTTACCCATGGGATCCCGAGTGGATGTAGACCTGCATTGTGAGTGTGAGTGTGTGTAAGAGTATAGCTATCTTTGAAAGAAATGAAAATGTAAAAAGAAAAACAATGAGCATAAAGTTTGTATGCAAAAACATCCATGATTCATTGATGTTATATGAAAATGAGATAATAACCCTTACAAATGGACCATTGTGCCTCGGGTAAGACACAAGGTTTTAAGAGTCTGAATTGTTTTAATATTACAGATCAGACAAAATGTAAAGACAAATTACTGTGGGATAAATGTGATCGGGACAAAATCTCTAGCTTCCCAGTTGCTCAACCCTCCACTGACAGTTGGGAAAATCCAATCCTCCATGTTGTAGCTGTCTTCATCATCCTCTACTGCATTGACTTCACGGTTGCTGATCTTTAAGGGTGGTCCTCCGACACGATCACGACGTACAGCTTTCTGGGCTCCTGAAGTGAAACCCAAACCGAATTTTTCAGATTTGTATGGGATATCTGGGAGTTGACCCCAAATAGTGCATCCACCTTCTTCTATCATTTCCCTGGCATCCTTCAAAGATGACATCTTGAGTGGAGGCTTTGTGATCTTCAGAACTTGAGACACAACCTTGGTTACTGCCATAGTATGCGGGACTTCTTCAAAGTGCTGGAATGGAGTTTCAATAAATTCCCCATCTAATTCCACATATCTGAAGGAATTTAGATGGCTGACCATATACTCTTCTTCTCCATGAACAGTGATGATCTTCCCCTGAATTAGATATTTCAGCATTTGATGCAACGTAGAAGTAACGACACCAGCATTGTGAATCCATGATCGTCCTAATAAGCAAGAATATGAAGGGAGAATATCCATTACATAAAAAGTTGAATCAAATGTTTGGGTTCCAACTTTTATGGGGATGTCCACTTCCCCATGCACCATCCTTTTTGAGACGTCAAAGGCCCTCACTACTATGTTGCTCGGTTTCAATGTCAATCCTTCACAGTCAAGCCTATCAAGAGCCTTTTTAGGCAACACAGTCAGAGACGAACCCGTGTCCACCAAAACATGAGCCAAGGTCGTGCCCCTGCATTCCACTGAGACATGAAACACCTCATTACGCTTCCTCCCCCTTAGCGTTAAATCAACATCTGAAAAACCTAAGCCATTATCCGCGGTCAAGCTAGCTACATAGTTTTGGAACTGATCGGCTGATGTTTCTTGGGGTACATGGAAAGTTTTCAGGAATTTTACCAAGGCCTTTGCATGAGCCCCGAAACATAATAATAAAGCCAGCATGGAAATTTTTGATGGAGTTTTCCCCAGTTGCTCGACTACGTTGTAGTTGCTTCTTTTTATGATCTTTAGAATTTTCTCCCTCTCTTTTCGGGAAGTCTCAGGGATAGCTACTGATTGTGCCCTCGTCCAGACAGGCTCAATCAGAATACCTTTACCTCGAGTCTCAGTTGACTCGGAAGCAGGAATGTCAGTAGGGGTGATAACAGAGACTGTAACAGCTTTCTCAACATAAGTATCAGCAGAGATGATTATAGGACTGGGAATATCCTTTGGAGGAGCAACAACAACAGGAATGATTACGGGTCCAGAAATAGCTTTTGGGGGAGAAATTTCTGGAGAGAATACCCTTCCGCTTTAGGTTATCTTACTAGTCCCTGCGATATTACTGATACCGGAGTCAACTTTCTCAGAACTTGAATCTCCAGCAGTAGGCCAATCTTGCTTGATACCGTGGTAGTAGACATCACCTCCATAATTCCATGGGACGGTTTTGTCTGACAAATACGGGATTGGTCCAGGCATTGTAATTATCAATGAAGCTACTTTAGGAACTGATGTAATTCTAACGGGTCTTTTGGTGGAGACCCTTGAAGAATTGTCGGAAATGGTTACGATGGAAACATTATTATAAGAAACATTTGGAACAGAAGTCTTTTCGAACAAAATTTCCTTGTTATCTATTAGGCATTGAACGCCTGCTTTTAACAAATGACAGCTGGTTGGTGAGGATAAACAGAAATGACAGCTTTCATCACAGCCTGGGAATACATCGGCATTCAACAAGTTCTTTTTGAGAGTAAGGAGTGGGGTCACAAGTTCATCAACTGAAGTAACAAACATATCTTCCTCAACGGTGTTGACATTACGGTCGTGCTTGGGCATAGGGGCAGTGATTACATTGGGAATTTCTGGCGCTTTGAATTCGATCTCTTTGGCTTCAAGCAGGTCTTGTACTTTGTTTTTCAGAGCCCAACAGTTGTTAGTGTCATGGTCGGGACTCTCAGAATGGTATGCACAACGGGCATTAGGATGATAATGAGGAGAGGTTATGTTAGGATTCTTTAGAGCTTCTTTCAAAGTCACTAGATTGAATCTTAACAAATATGGCAATACTTGAGATAGTGTCATGTTAATTTGGATGAACTGTCTGACTGGTCTTTCCATTCTTGTCTGGTTGCTTCTTTGTTGAGCAGGTGCGGGTTTAGGAATCATGACAGTCCCCACCATTGGACGGCGTTCAGCCTTATCTTGATTTCTCTGAGGATATACGGCAACAACTTCTTTCTTTCCAAAGAATGGTTTCCTTACAACAGCAGAGGATGCATCTTTTTGAATCTTCCCATTCTTTATCCCGGCTTCCACCCTTTCTCCGGTCAATATCATTTCAGTAAAACCCGCCAAAGAGCTCCCAATTAAGTGATTGAAGAAAGGTCCGGACAAGGTGCCCAAAAACATGTCTACTAATTCTCTTTCAGATAGGGGAGGCTAGACTCTTCCTGCTAAGTCCCTCCACTTTTGCGCATAGTCTTTAAAGCCTTCACTTTAAACCATGGCCATACTCTGGAGTTGAGTACGGGTGGGCGCAAGATCAGTGTTGTATTGATATTATTTGTAAAAGGTAGTGGCCAGATCTTCCCAATTATGAACATGAGCTCTTTCTAACTGCTAAAAGAAATCAAGTTGAGTTCCAGACATACTGTCTTGAAAGAAGTGTACCCATAAATCCTTGTCAGTGTTATGAGGCTGGATTTTCTTCACATAGGACCGGAGATGCATTTTGGGACATGAAACTCCATCATATTTGGCGAACACCGATGCTTTGAATTTTGGAGGAATGACAATCCCAGATACTAACCCCAACTCCTCAAATTCCAGTCCAGGCACTTTTTGGATTCCCATTGCACTTAACCGTTCTTCTAGATGCTTATACTTTTCGTCGGCCAGAGGGTATTGTTCTTCATAAAAATCTTCTTCTTCCTCTTCTGAATCTGAATCTGGCTGAACAACTGCTTCCTTGCCTTTCCCATCTTGATTGTCTTTCTCACCAGATGACGTAGCAAAGTCTAAAGTCCTTCTTGCTTGTCCTTAGAATCTTCTTCCCATATTTATAACTCTGGTTATTTTCTTTTTCTTCTTTTTCTCTTCAACCAGCAAGGTCTTCAGCTCTTCTTGTCCTTTGGCTAGAGTTAAGAACATCTGTTGAAACTGAGCGTTTTGTGCTTGGAGGTCCTTCACCATTTGCTCGAGATCCATCTTACTGAAATAAACAGTAGAAAGATGAGGAGACTTGTTGCAAGAAACCTGCTTATGTTATGATGAATGGTAAATGCATATGCAATGATTTCAAGGATTTAAAGATTCAAATTTTTTTTAGACAAAAAGGAAATACACGTTATATTAATAAATTAAAGCTTGAGTACTTCAATGCCTCTTTGGGCAGAACAATACAAAAACTCTAAGATAAAAAGGTAGTACGCATCCTTTTTGGTGCGATGTAGGCATTCAGGTTCCTCTCCTCATGAAGTTGCTTAGTGAGTTCCAAAACCTTCTTCTCGCTAGCGTAGAATTGGGCTTTGAAAGTATCTCGCTCCCCCTTGATTTGTATCCAATCTCTTTGTAAGTCTTCAAGAGAGGTGGGCATGTCAGGATGTAGGATAGTGTATGGAACATCTCCTTCTATAACAGGCTCAATGATTACCGGGATAATGGAAGGATAAGGCATCATAAGACTCTGAGCACGAGTTCGTACCCATTTGAGGTAAGGCTCAAGAGGGATGGAATTATTATGCCCTAATGTATTGCTATCTACCTTGTTCAACATCCTCCAAGCTCGGATAAATCTCTGGCGAAGACCTTGATCATCGTTCTCGTAGTCAAATACCAAACCTTGAATGAGCATCTCATGTGGGCCATCCCTTGGGGCGTAACAAAATTGTCTTAAGGCTAAGCAGGGGTTGTAGGTGATACCTACCCTAATGCCAAGTAAAGGGACATTAGGGAATTCTCCACAACGGTCGACAATAGTAACATTCTCTATAGATCGGGAACACCAATGGATGTCTGAATGTTTGAGCGTCATCAACCTTTGTGACCACCTTGAACCTTGCTCGTTCTTTAATACAGATTGGGGAAGATGCGAAATAAACCATCTTGCCAAGAGAGGAGTGCAACACATAAGGACACCTCTTTTACTCATAGTGAGAGTGTGAAAAGAATGTAGAATATCCCCTAGCAAAGTAGGCACCGGGTTGCGGGATATGAAGATTTTGACGGTGTTCACATCTATGAGTTGGTCAGGATTTGGAAACAAAACCATCCCATAGATGAGGAGAGCCACAATTTCCTTAAAGGCTTGCAAATCTATGGAGTTCCAACAGTTTTGGGCTTTCTCAAACAAGAACTTTGCTTGGAAATCCTTGACACCACTCCTTGTTTCCCAATTAGTTGTGACATCAGATGATTGCAAGTGTAGAGCTTGAGAAATCTCTTCTGGCTTTGGGTCTCTTTCCGTACCGTTGAAAGGTAGTTGATTGAGAATGGGAATCCTCAAGAGTTGGGAGAATTCTTCCAAAGTTGGCACAAGTTGATAATCGGGAAATGTGAAGCAATGGTGTAAAGGATCAAAGAACTGGAAGAGCATCATCATCATGTCTTCATCAGTTTTGGAAGTGACCAAGTTGAGTAGGCGACCATGTCTCTCGGTAAATGGAGATGTTTCAGGAATCCTTGATGCTAGCTCCTTAAGTTGAGGAGAGATCCTTATAAGATTGACTTGAATGGTTTTCCTGCGAATAGAATCCATGTCCTACAAAACAGAACAAAGATAAATCCCAAAATCCTTGAAATGGTTAGTGAATGAGTATGATGTTATGATGTTCATGATGTTATGTACAAGTAAATATAAACAAACAAAGCAAACAAGTCCTTAGGTTTAGGCTTGCATGGAGTCTCATAGGTAAGTACCCTCTTGAAGTTTAGTTGGCTTAAACCTGTCTTAGCAATAGTAATCGGGTTCTAAGGAGCTCAATATCACTGGTTTGTTTCCTTGAGCATTGTTTCAGCACAAGCCTCTTTAATGGCGACCGAAATATCCCAAAAAACCAAACCTCAATGAGTGTAGTATCGAGTATCTACCAACTTCGAACTGCACCAAAGTCGGTCATCTCACTACGTCCTAAAGGCCAAGTTGGTCAAGTAAAGGTTCTAAAATTTCATTAGTGCTTCATGACATCACTCAGCGGCCCCGTATTCTCCTTGATTAACTCAAGGTCTACCGATACCCACAAATATGTCGCACTAACGTAGCTATTGCTTAGACCATGTCGATATACCCCGCACAGTTTCCACAACGTATTGCTACTTACCTATAAGGTATCCCCAAATCTGGGTAGAGGATTCAAACCCAAACAAAGAACCATAATGTAAAGCATACAAGTCAAACAATGCAAGCAAGTAAATGTGATATAACCCTAAGGTAACCCACTTTTAGAATAATCCCCAACAGAGTCGCCAGTTCTGTGATATGGTGGAAGAACTGACTTGAAGATGTTGCGGTTAGCAAGAGTTGCCACCGATTTTTCTTTTATCCAAAAGGAAAGGCGAAAAAGCACAGGAAAGTTATTTGAGATTGTTTCTTGAGATCCCGGGGGGGGGGGGGGGTAGAATATGAAAAGGGAAGGTATTAGCACCCTTTTCATCCATGGTTTTCCATGGGCTCTTAGTTACTTGCTAGATCACTTTCTTTTTGTTTGAAATTGTGCTTTGTGTGTTTTTTGAAAGTATTTTGTAAAGACGCCATCGTTTCGGAAATCTTTGTAATGATTCTCGTTCGTAAGAATGTATACAAAGATGTTGATTTTTTGAAAATGTTTTCAAGGTTTGTAAGAGGTTTTGAAAGTGTAGGTGTTTGTTTTGAAAATATAATAGATGTTTTGAAATTGAGCAAGTAATTAGGAGTATTCTACCTACTCAAAAGTCTTTCATGTTCATTTCCTTTCTCCTTTGACATTGTTATCTTACTATTGATTTGGTAAGTCATCCTATCTTTGGATGTAAATGGAACGAGCGTGGGTCATCGTATAATCATGATTAGCAATGTTGCAAGGTATCTTAGCATTTTCTTTTAGGGACTAAGATCATTTGAAAGGCAACATAGATAGCGCCATCGAGGGACCATGATCTTATATTTTGCTTGTTTTTGCTAAGATACCTCACATGTGTAATATGACCATTTTGTAAAGGCAACCAAGTAGATTTACCCTAGGGGTGCTTGTGTGCAAGTGTATTGTTTTTCATGCTTGATTTTGTCTTTGATTAGTGTTTTCTATTTGATTGGTTTTAGTCTTTCCATACAAACCCTAATTACTAGCAATTGTATATAAAGCGATAAATTGCAAAATTTAAAATTTACTATGCTATTACAATATTTGTGAGAGGGGGTGTACAAATTATAAATGGTGATTGCAAGAAAATAAACCTAATTAATCTATTTCAACCACATTGAATTTATACAAAAATTGAAATAAATAATGTACATAATGAATAAATATACAAGAATGCAAATGTGAAGAAAATGGATATTTATGTTTGGATTTTTTAGGAGAAGGGAAATTTGTTTTATCCTAATTAATTAAAAGTAAAACCTAAATTTACTAAGAAAAGATTTTAAATAAAACCTTAAATCCATTAATTGATTAAAAAGAAATTAAGTTTAAGAAAAGTATTTTTTTTTTTTGTATTTTTTTCTTGAAAATAATTTATAGTATTATAAAATAATTTTGGTCTTTTTATATTTAAAATAATTTTTTTTATTATGAGAGAAATAAACTAAAACCCTAATCTTTAATTAAATTTACAAAATATTTAGTGAAATAAATAAAGTATGATAAAATAAAATAATTTTTGTGTGGGAAAAAATAAATAAACTATGTCCAAATATAAATCTAATATTTTTATATTTTTTATGATTTTTTAATATTAGATAAAATATTTAAGAAAATAAATAAATAAAAATAAGAAAAAAGAAATAAAAATGGGCCAGGGTGTGTAAGTGAAACAGGGGGTCAGAAATAACAAAAAAAAAGCCAGGACCAAAGCTGTTAGGCCCAACGCTGCCAAAAAAAGACAAAGTCAGAATGTGTAAAAATGTGAAAAAACCAAAAGGGTACCACTGGGGCTCGAACCCAGGTCCCAAAGGTTAACAGACGCGCGCTTTACCACTGGGTGGCTATACATCCGTTAACATAAGCAAAACAAATAATACATAACACAAGTCAAGTCCTGAAAATGACTTCATCTTCAACCTCCAACCATGGATCCTGTAACTTGCTCATTTCTCAACAAAAATGAAAGATACAAACATGAAAGTTGCTCTATTTTTCCATACGAATCCAACCATATAAATATCATAAGCTATAAATCAAAGATGAATGAGAATTTCTAAAAGCACCAAATTCTGACCTAACTTTTTTTAGAGATTCAGACCTAAAATTCTCTAAGCTCAATCAATATAAATGAAATCTATGGACATGTATAGTTTCAGGGCAATGATGTCTACATTTATCTTCACAAATGCAAGCCTAACGGTGCCTAAATATGAAGATGGAAGTTCAAGAAAAATACCTAAAAACTGGAAATCGTGAAATGGATTTGAGCTTGTTTCAAGCAGTGGGGATGATCAGGCTAGCTTCCTTAAGTCTTTAGGAAGCTAATGCAATGGTTTGCTTGAGTTGAGAGTGGCTGAAATGGCCGGGAGGAGTCAAGTTGCAGACTCTGTTTTTTGGTTATAGAGGTTATGATAAATGGTGTTACAGTTCTGGAATAAGGATGGGGATGAGTTGTATTTGATGTAAGGAAGCTTTAGGAATGAATTTGAGGGGAAACGCACGAGGGAAATGAGTGATACAAGTTTAAGGTCAGAACTATGTATCAATGAAGTTTTTTGTGCAATTTTTGGCTAGAGGGAATTTGGGAGTGTTTCAGGATGCTAAAGCTCGTCCCTTAGCTCACAAATAGTGACTCTATTTATAAGTAACAAGTTTGGAGTGCTCTAGTTGATCAGAATTCAAATTTGCATGTTTAAGTTCAACATGTAATTTTTTTGACAAAACAAGTTTCTATGCCTTGTACTTGGTTCATAGAGTGGTTATACTTTAAACAAGTTTGCTTCTGACTTTGTGGATGTAGTGTGATCAGAGGGAATAAGTTAGAGGCTCAAGAATGAATTTTATGCAAAAAGCTTGCTTTACAAGAATGGCAATGTTAACTTTGTGCCATTAATGGAAATGCAACTTGGATAATAGCTCAATTGCTTGGATCAAAGCCCTAACAGCTATGTAAACATTTAATTATGGAGTTACAAACAAGTTTGAGGCCTTCAAAGCAAAGATTATACAGCCTAGCATGGATTTGGTTCATGTGTTGATCAAAAAATGTCTTGTAATTCAAGTGATAAAACCCTAACTTCATCTCTTCGATTCTCCCTGCTCAAGAATGATCTCAAGGAGTTCTTGGACATTTTGGAAATCTTGTAATGTGCTCTACAACCCATCTTTGAATCACTTTTGAAAATTCCCCTTGGAACTATATGAAAAAGTGTCATGAAGTTAGGTCAAAATCCTGACCAAATTAGGGCAAAATTTCACTAAGTGTTTTTGTTTCATGACCATGACTTTATGAATTAATAACTTAAGATCCAAGAACTTTTAGGAGAAGTTGTGTGAAGCAAATTTGTATATTTAGTGGAGATCTACAACTTTCATGTTGGAAGTTTCTTTTGAATCCTCTTGCATCATGGTGAAAAATTGGCTTAAAGTTATGAAAAAACATGAAGTTTAAACACTTAGAAAAATTTTGAAGTTAGAAAACTTTGACTTTTCAAAATGAAATCTTGACTTTTTGATTTCTTGATGAATAAGTTTTATATTTTGACATGTTTTGATGAATTGTGATCTTTGACATTGAATTTTGACCAAAAAAGTCAAAGTTTGACTTTTCAGTGTATAATTGACTTTTTGATCAGTTGACTGAAAATTCACTATCAATTCAATTGATCTTGAGAAATATTTTAGGTCATGTCATTAGGTCAAAATGATGCAATTTAACTCTTCAAATCATTATTCAAACCAATTGACCATTTGCTAGGTCAAAAAATAGAAATTGCCCCTTCTCAGTCAAAACCCTAATTTTGACCATTTTGCCCTTTTGATGATTTGATCAAATTTCTTCAGGAATTGTTGTCCAAACTTGATCAAATGATACATATGAGTTTATAATTTAGATGTGGGTAAAAAATTATGAAGTTTGACTGTAAATTGGCCATGGTTGACTTTTTCCCCAATACAACTGATTTTTAGGTCAATTGATCAATTGACTGAGCAAAAATGTGATCCAAAGCTTGAAACTTGATATGAGTAATCTTGATGGTCCATAATGATCCATGAAAGTCACATGGGGCATTGGAAGTTAAAAAATCCTTGTGCAAACTCAAACCCTAATTTTGGTCATCAGTGCTTAAGGAGATGTCTTGAGTTGATCAAACCTAGTGCAATCTTGAGCCAAAGGAGATCTTGTGAGTAAATTATTGATAAGTGAGAGGGAAAATTTTGGGGTACAACACACGATGACTCATATCTTCTTCCATTTTTATTTCAATTTAACAAAGACCTATTGGAAAAAGTTTTCATTTTCACGAAATTGGTTCCACCTCTAAATAACCCATAATTCGTGAGAACATAGAAATTATCATCAATTAAAGTATAACAAAAGAACATACTGTTACAACATGATGTTGTTGAGGAACAGAGAAGTAAGACAGACATAGAAATGCAAAAAAAAATATAGAAAAGTAAAGGATTGAAATTTAGAAAAACGACATTGAAGGAAAAATTGGAAGTGATTAACCTGTGTTATTGTGATTGAGGTATGCAGAAGAGGGTGGAAGTGGGAAAAGTGAAGTGCTAATAATTAATGAAAGACACGGTCACAGAGATTGGAGAGATTTTGAAGTTTTGGATATTTTTGACAGAGCTTTGAATGATAAAAGTGAGAGTTATTTGATCTGAAGAGGAAGTGCAAAAGGTCAAAGGGTGTTTAAATTTTTTAAGTTTTTTTCAACTATTTCATTTGAATCCTCAATTGATACCAATAACTTTACATCTCTCAATGTGACCATTGAGTTGCCCTACAAAGTGTATCTGATCATCTTGAATAGTTATAAATTAATTAAATATTAAAAAATAATTATAGAAACTTTTCTATTAGTAGCATAAAAATAGTAAGGACTCCAACATTTAGATAAATGGCAAAGTTGTCAAAAAATACTCTTTTTGCATATATATATATATATATATATATATATATATATATATATATATATATATATATATATATATATATATATATATATATATATATATATATATATATATATATATATATATATATATATATATATATATATATATATATATATAATTGACTAAGAAGAAAAATGAACTTATATATTTTGAAAAAAAACTTGTTGATATGTTTTGATTCTCTCTCAACTTGTTCATAAATTTAGATATGCTACACAAGTTTTGGTAATTCTTTTATTGTTGAATATCTATTTTTAAATAACTTGTTGACAAGTTTTGATTCTCGCTCAACCTTGTTTTGTCAATAGTATTTTTTTCATATAAGCATTTTTAAAGGGACACTGTTTTTTTTTTTTTTTGGACAGGTAAGGGGACTCTAGAAAAACCTTAATATGACATGGTGCATAAATATTCTTGACAAATTCACAATGCAATATGGATTAATTTCTACAATATGCATCACAATTATGATGGCTACAACAATACCTTAATATGACATAATGGATAAATATTTTGGACAAATTCAAAATGTAAATGCAAATTCTGCAATTCACATCACAATTACAAAGGCTACAAGACTTCCTTCTAATTTTATATATTATCTAATAAATAATTATAATATTTGTCCACATCTAAGTCGTAGCAAAAATTTTATTAGACTAATACAAGAGTTATTCAAGCAATAAGTTCACTGAAAATTGAATTGAAATCATTTCCTTCATTTTATTCTGTTGAACTTCAAATTGTGTTAAATTAGTTGCATTGCAATTAAAATTTAGATAACGTATAAAGAAACATATTTTCCTGTCATCTTCAATAAGTAAGTGCATTGCAATTAAAATGTAGATAAAAAATTTATGTATAAAATTGGTAGGTTTTGGCTTCAAGTATAATATTCCTTAATGCTCCAATAGGTGCTAAAATGATTATAGATAGCCCAAGCACAATACATATCTGTAATAAATAAATAAAATTAATATATATATATATATATATATATATATATATATATATATATATATATATATATATATATATATATATATATATATATATATATATATATATATATATATATATATATATATATATATATATATATATATATATATATATATATATATATATATATATATAAATGAAGAAAAAATGATAATCAAATATACTAACCCAATTAGTACACCAAGACAAGCTGAATCTTTTAGGTTTATAAATTTTAAGCCATATGATACATGGAAGCTGGAAAATTAATTAAATGAAGATTCAAGCAAAATTCTGAAAATAATAATTCTAAGAAAATTTAATTTTAATTTCTTATAACTTACAAAATATGTTGTTGGAGTAACCGCGAATCCTCCAAAAAAACCTAATAAACCACCGAAAAATGGGAATGTAATAGCAATGAACATTGTGAATGCTGAAAAGAAATATGTATATTATTATACAAACCAAAGAAAATACATTATTAATTGCAAATATAAAATATAACAACATTTTGTAACTAGTTTTAAAAAATCATAAATAAATTAAAGTTGTATAATAATTTTATTTCACTTACCCACGTATAGATTACGAACAATAAAACGAAGGATTAAACTTGGTTCAAAATTTGATTTCTTTACCAATACACTTTCAAGCATGTCAAACATTGGCATTGCATAAACCTACACCCACAATCAATATATAAAACTATATATATATATATATATATATATATATATATATATATATATATATATATATATATATATATATATATATATATATATATATATATATATATATATATATATATATATATATATATATATATATATATTATTATAATATTTTTGTTGCTTTAGTTTTTGTCAAAAAAAAAGAAGAATTAATTACTAAACCTAAAGTTTTTGATTCCCTGTTTTAGCTCTTAAAATTATAAATGTAAGATTTTTCATCCTAAAAAACTAAAATTAACGAATTTTTTAAATAATCTTTAAATTAATTTATTTATCAAAATTTTTTGTCGACTAAAATATTTTAGTCAAACGAACTAATAAAATAAACAATTTCAATGAAGTTAAATTTATAAGAATCAAAAATTTTTTCAAGGCAATTGTAGAAATTAACTTCAGAGTCATAAATGATCACAATAAATGATAAAAATTTTCTCTTTAGAAATGATGAATCGCTTAAGATAGAATTTTATCATTCTTTACTATCTTCATCAACTCGAGGATTAGACTCATAAATTGCACAAAGCATATATATGATTCATACAAAAAACAACAAAATTTAATTAAATGACTACTTCAAAATTTCATTCACTGTGATCATGACTCAATTATCCAATCTTACAAGTTTATTGATTAAATTTAAAATAATGATAAATTAAAATTATATGTTGAAATAAAGTATTTTTTTATAATTAAAAAAATGAATTTACCTGATAGCTTCCTATTACATGAAGAACAACAAATAAGTTGGCCATTGCAATGATCCAAGTTGGTTTCTCTAAAGAGATGAGAATATTATCCTTAACCTCATTACCAAACATCCAATAACCAATAATAGCAACAGGCCAATAACACAAAGCAACAATGATATAGGCAACAACAACTCCTTTCCACATTGAAACCTTAGATGGTTTTTCAGGTGTTGAAGGAATTGTTGCTTGGATTTCCAATACCACATTGTGTCCAGCATAAGCAAAAGCAACAGATCCAAGTGCATTAAAGAAATTAAAGACTAAGTTAGCACTAGTTGTAGCCGTGTTACTATATTCTACATTTTCTTGTACTCCCTTATGCGCACTAGCAACCCAAGCAATTGTAGAATAACTATATTTAAATACAAAACATAAAATATTTGAGTTAGCATATTTGTTCCTCGTTAACTAGAAAATTCTAAACCTTAAACCCTAAATTCTAAATCACATATATTTATAGAAACTAGAAATATACTTAAGCTTGAAAATAAAAAATGTAAAGAATAGAAAGAAGTTAATATACCCAATGGACATGATTGTTGCAACCAAAGATACACCAGAAATGGAGTTGAAGCTAGGTAGATGAGCCAATACGAATTGAGCAGAGGCAAATATCATAATGAAAAAGGTTAATTTAATCTTTTTACAACTCGGACATACTATATCATGGAACTTCTGCAACGATGCACCCCCAATGACCATGTACACAATGTTCCCACCAAGCATTACTATAATTTGTTGAGGAACCACAATATAAAGACCCAACTTTTCTCCAAATGCATGTTGACACAGTTCATGGTATCTATCAAAACGCTTTCCTGAAACCATTTCATGCATCTCAACCATTTGCCACAATGTGTATAATGTAATGATCCATGAAAGGGTAAGTAAAGTTACACCTGGACCCCTGAAAATAATAAATAAAATATTAATTGATTAATGAGTGAATATTGCATGTTAAAGAATTAAGGGTTAAAATTAATATACCATCCAAGTTGTGACATGGCATAGGGGAGACCAAGAACACCAGCTCCAACCATGGCAGTGACATTGTGAAAAGCTGAGTTCCACCATTTTGCACTTCTATCTGCATTAATAGGAAGCCATTCTTCAATTTTCTTCTCCCTTTCTGATTTTCCTTCCATCTATTCAAATGATAACAATAAATATTTAATTAAGATAAAGCTAGAAAATGAATCAATCAAATCACAATGAATTATACAAAAAATTATGTTTTTTTATTTTAAAATAATTCTACAGATAAAAAATATGCTAAGAGTATTTCTAACCATTACATTCAAAATCCAAAAAAAATTATACGCAACAAAAATAATAATATTAAGTACAAAAACAACTATGCAACGTAAACAATTAAATTATATTATGGACATGGTTGAAATCTTCGTTATGCTTGTAACTTGATCAACTACCTCTGAGATCCTATTCAATCCTACTAATTGAGGTTGGAGTCCATAACTCAAGAATTTTATTACTTCAACCATTGTCTTAATCATCTGAAAAACATGTCATACAAGAAATCAACTTAGATTCAATAATGCTCAGATAAATTTTGATAGAAAACTTAGAGACATTAAAAATTGGATTCACAACGTTAGTACCTCTTTCAAAGGGTTTATGTACTTATCGATGCATAAATTCACTATATTGAAACACTTTGTTAACAAATGTTGATCCTCTCCTGCACTCTGCATTAAGCAAATCAATTTGGATAGTATGTTTTTTACTTTTTTTTTTTCAATTAAAATAATTATAATTTTATTATAATATTTAAATATTTAACATTAAAATATAAGTTAAATCTCGTTGCACTAAAACAAATTCATTGTGATAGAAATAATATCAACTTCTAAAAATAATGTTTAATTATGATCTCATTTCCAAAAACTTTGATTGCAATATATATCAAAAACATATATACAAATAAACACAAAATAATTTTTTTTTTTAAATCTCAATGAAAAAAATACATGTTTCTACTAGTATCTTGAAATATATGATTATAGAAATTTTTATTTTTACACAAATAATTTAACTTATTTTGTATATGTATATAATGGTAAGTACAATTTTTTTTATTTATAGAATTCGACAGCTACTTTGAATTGAAAATAAGATAACAACAATTACCAAAAAACGAAATACTAAAATTAAATATAAGTTTGCTTGCACAAAAAACAAATACATCTCTGCATAATTTTCATTAATTTCAATCTGCAAAATTTCTAATAAAAAAAAAAAGGAGAAAGAGAGAAACTTACAGTTTGTTGCTGAGGAGGATGAGTAGAGTTTGGTGTTTGAGTTTCCATGAGATGAGATATATATTTCTTTTCCATAAAACCAAATATATATTTCTCTCTAAAATAAAAAATACCAACCAAGTTGTTTCTAAATAACAAACAAGTTGTTTATTTCTCCTCCAAATTAAAATTAACAGATGCTTGTTTCTCCCTCAAACTCAAAATAACAAACACGTTGTTTATTTCTCTCTCAAATTAAAAATTCCAGCACTCTTTGTTTCTTTTTCTATTTTCACTTAACAATTATACCTAGAACATTTGTGACAACATTCGTCTTAACGTTAATCTAGAAACAAACTCATTCATGTTTGAGGTAAATGGTCTCAACTACCTAGGCTGTTAGGCAGTTATGCTGGCTGTTAGACAGTTATGCAGTTAGTTGCTATACAGTTAGGTAGTTAGTGGTTATTAGAAGTTAGTTACATGAATAGCTTGTAACAGAATGCTAGTATATATAGCTGTGTAATGCATAAGCTTGTATATGTGTAATAAAGAGCTTCTTTTCTTTCTCTTCTTTAATCTCTCTCTTTTCTCTCTTTTCTCTATTGATTTGAGCATGAGTTCTCAATCATAATATGGTATCATTCGCTTCAAGATCCACACCTGTGATCCTTCTTCTTTTCCCATAAACCAGTCCTTCTTCTTCTTAATCCAGCCCTTCTTTTTCATCTATGGCGCGCGGTTCCAATTCCACCACCTCAACTCAACGTGTCACCAATGGTGACATAGATTCAGTCTACTATGTACATCCTAGTGAAGGCCCTAATTCTGTGATCATCACACCTCAATTGACTGGTGTCAATTATATTTCTTGGTCTAGATCAATGAAACGAGCGCTTGGTGCTAAGAACAAGCTTGCTTTCATTGATGGCACTATTCCTATTCCTGACATTGATGATCTCAACCGCTGTGCATGGGAACGATGCAATTGCTTAGTCCATTCATGGATTCTCAACTCTGTTACATCACCCATTGCTCAAACTATCGTTTTCTTGGAGAATGCTCTTGAAGTCTGGAATGATCTCCAGGAACGGTTTTCGAAGATTGATCGAATTCGTGTCTCAACTCTGCGCATGGAGATTAACAATCTCAAGCAAGGGTCGAAATCAGTTCTTGATTACTTCACTGAACTGCGTGGCTTATGGGAGGAATTAAACTCTTATCGTCCTCTACCATCGTGCACTTGTGCTCAACAATGTCGCTGCCAAGCCTTGAGAGCTGCTCGAGAATTTCGCATTGAAGATCAGGTAATACAATTTCTAACTGGTTTGAATGACAAATTTTCTGTCATCAAAACTCAAGTTCTTTTGATGGATCCTTTACCATCCATCAACAAAATCTATTCTATGGTGATTCAAGAAGAGAGCCATAACGTCTCTTTACTTTCGAAACCTGAATCCTTTGCTCCTATGGAAGAAGTTAATTCTTTGGTAAATGCTTATGACTCAAGAAGACAAGGTGATCGTGGCAAGCAAGCCAATTACTCTGGTCATGGTAACAATAGTTCCCAAAACTCGCGCAGAGACAATAGGTTGTGTACTTATTGCAATAGAGCAGGTCACACAGTTGAAGTTTGCTATAGGAAGCATGGTTTTCCTCCAAACTATGGTAAAAAGCAAACTGTTGCTAATGCCACAAATTCCTCTACTGGTGACAACCAACAAACTGCTTCCACTGGTGAAGAAGATTCCTCTAGGAGTCAATGTGCTAGCATATCTCAAGAGCAATACTCTCAGTTGATTAACTTGTTGCAGCAAACAAATTTACTGTCTCAGTTGCCAAATTCTGCTACCAATGTTAATTCAACCACCAATCACATTTCTACACATGAGTCTACAGGTAATTCTCAAGTGCTCATAGCATCTTGTTCCACTAGTAGAAAACCTGATTTTTGGATCATTGACTCAGGTGCCAATGATCATGTATGCTCCTCTCTTCATTGGTTTAGTTCTTTACATAAAATTAAACCTGTTAATGTGTGTCTACCTAATGGTGCTATTGTCATTGCTAAACAAGCTGGCACTGTTAACTTTTCACCACAGTTTTTTTTGCAAAATGTTTTGTACACTCCTGACTTCTCTCTTAATCTCATGTCAGTTTCAAAAATGTGTCAATATCTTAACTGCAAACTTTCTTTTCATGCTGATAAATGTTATATACAGGATGTGAAATCACAGAGGATGATTGGTTTGGCTAGTCAAGTAGAAGGATTGTACAAACTAGTGCTCGATGATGGTTGGTCTGTTGATAAAAGAAAACACACTTCCAACTCAGATTGTTCCAATGACCTCACTATGCCTAAAACTTCTGCCAACACATGTAAAGTGATTCCACCACAAGCCTTGTGGCATTTTAGATTAGGTCACTTATCTCATGACAGAATTTCTAAAATGCATCAATTGTATCCACAACTTGTTAATGATAATAAGGCTGTCTGTGATATTTGCCATTTTGCTAGACATAAGAAAATTTCATTTCCTATCAGCACTTCTAGAGCAAATGCTAAATTTGAACTCATTCATTTTGACATTTGGGGTCCTATTTCCATTACTTCTATTAAAGGTCACAAGTATTTTTCTTACTGTTCTTGATGATTTTAGTAGATTTGTTTGGGTAATCTTGTTAAAATCCAAGGCAGAGGTGTCTGACCATGTTAAAAATTTTATTACTCTTATTGAGAATCAGTTTCATACCTGTCCCAAGTACATCAGGTCTGATAATGGACCTGAATTCTCTCTCCCTCAATTTTATGCATCCAAGGGCATTATTCACCATAAGTCATGTGTAGAGACACCTCAACAAAATGGTAGGGTAGAAAGAAAACATCAGCATCTCTTGAATGTAGGTAGAGCCCTACTATATCAATCAAACTTACCAAAATCCTTCTGGTCATATGCAGTCCCTTATGCTGCTTTTATCATTAACAGAGTCACATCCAATTTACTTCAACAAAAATCACCATATCAGCTATTGCATGACAATGTACCTGACATTAGTCATATTAAAGTGTTTGGTTCTCTTTGCTATGCCTCTACTCTTACTTCTCATAGAACCAAATTAGAAACCAGAGCTAGAAAGGCAGTCTTTTTAGGCTACCCTGTTGGATATAAAGGCTGTTTACTTCTAGATCTCAATAATAGTGACATTTTCATATCTAGGAACATTACACATCATGAGCATATTCTGCCTTACAATACTTCTTCTGAATCTCTTAGTAATTCATGGGAGTATTTCAGTACACAGTCCTTACAATCATCATCACCAGTTACTAGCTCTACTCATCCTAGTGTATTTGATATTGCTGACATTTCTGATAATGTGCTTAATACATCAGCTGACCCTGCACACAATGACACGAGTATTGACAATAATGATCTTGTGCAACCTGAATTGTCTAATCCTGCACATGTTGATACTCTAGTTCCAGCACAAACCAATCCTCACGATATACCTACACAAAACACATCAGTACCTACTTCTCTCTCCACTCAACCCACCAATCAAATTCTCCCCACAAGGGTTTCTTCCAGAACAAGGCACCAACCATCTCACCTCAAAGACTATGTTTGTGCTTCCTTCAACAACAATGACTACCCAATCACTTCATCCTCAGGTATGGCTTATCCCATTTCTAATTCTGTTTCTTATTCTCATTTGTCTCCTTCCCATTCTCGATTCACATTATCTATCACCACTCAAACTGAACCTAAAACATATGCTGAGGCTTGTAAATCTGCAAGTTGGATTCAAGCTATGAAATCTGAGATTACTGCTCTTGAAGATACTGGCACATGGCAAATAGTGGATCTTCCACCAAATGTTAAGCCTATAGGTTGCAGATGGGTCTGCAAAATAAAGTATAAGTCTGATGGTAGCATAGAGAGATTCAAAGCTCGACTTGTAGCTAAAGGCTACAACCAGATTGAAGGCTTGGACTATTATGATACATTCTCACCAGTTGCTAAACTCACAACAATTCGCCTTGTTTTGGCTTTAGCTTCTATTCATAACTGGCACTTACATCAGTTAGATGTGAACAATGCCTTTTTACATGGCACACTTCATGAAGATGTATATATGGTAATACCACCTGGTGTGCACACCACCAAATCCAACCAAGTCTGCAAATTGGTCAAGTCTCTCTATGGCCTGAAACAAGCAAGTAGGCAATGGTATGAGAGACTAACCTCATTGCTTATTCAACATGGCTACAAACAGGCAACATCAGATCACTCACTATTTGTTAAAAGTACTTCTTCTTCATTTACAATTTTACTTGTATATGTTGATGATGTGCTTCTAGCAGGTGATTCCTTGGCAGAATTCCAACATATGAAGACTGTGCTTAATGTGGCTTTCAAAATCAAGGATTTAGGAAGACTCAAATACTTCCTTGGTTTGGAAATTGCTCACTCTTCCAAGGGCATCTCTATCTGTCAGAGAAAATACTGTCTTGATCTTCTTTCTGATACAGGTTTTCTTGGTTCCAAACCAAGTAACACTCCATCAGATCCTGCCATCAAATTGCATAATGATGTTGGACCAGTCTTTGATGACGTCCCAGCTTATCGGAGGTTAATTGGGAGACTCATCTATCTCAACACAACCAGACCTGACATCACATTCATCACCCAGCAACTGAGCCAGTTTTTGTCCAAGCCCTCCATGATTCATTACAATGCTGCTTGCAGAGTCTTGCGCTACCTCAAGAAGTCACCAGGACAAGGACTTTTCTTCCCAAGGGATTCACACATTCATCTCATCGGTTTTTCTGATGCAGATTGGGCAGGTTGTATTGATACACGAAAGTCAGTGTCAGGATCCTGTTTTTATATTGGCAAGTCACTCATTTCATGGCGGACCAAGAAGCAAAACACAGTTTCACGATCTTCATCTGAAGCTGAATACCGTGCTCTTGCTTCAGCTACGTGTGAGCTTCAGTGGCTGCTGTATCTTCTTAAAGACCTCTCTATCACTTGTACCAAACTTCCAGTTTTATTCTGTGATAGCCAGAGTGCTCTTCATATTGCAGCTAATCCGGTTTTCCACGAGAGAACAAAACACCTCGAGATCGACTGTCACATTGTTCGTGAAAGGTTCTTGGCAGGCACTATGAAGCTTATTCCTGTCTCCTCAAGCAATCAACATGCTGATTTCTTCACCAAATCACTACTTCCTAAACCTTTTTATGAGCTCATGTCCAAGTTGAACTTGTTAAATATCTACCACAGTTCAACTTGTGGGAGGATCTCAACTACCTAGGCTGTTAGGCAGTTATGCTGGCTGTTAGACAGTTATGCAGTTAGTTGCTATACAGTTAGGTAGTTAGTGGTTATTAGAAGTTAGTTACATGAATAGCTTGTAACAGAATGCTAGTATATATAGCTGTGTAATGCATAAGCTTGTATATGTGTAATAAAGAGCTTCTTTTCTTTCTCTTCTTTAATCTCTCTCTTTTCTCTCTTTTCTCTATTGATTTGAGCATGAGTTCTCAATCATAATAAATGGCTTGCGAGTTTGAAGCCAACATCTAAGTCTTTTTCTCTTTTATATTTAATCCAAAATTACAGTTTTGTTGAATATCTAGATTATATCATTTTGTTATAGGTTTGGATACACGTTTATCAATGGAACCGTACGAAGCAAATGATGATTCCAAAACTCCAAAAAACTTATATCCCCTAACTTACAATTGATGCCACCTCCAAACCAATTTTGGACATTTCCATGACGCATTTCAATTGATCTAACATCTATCCACCATAAAGATTCCATCCTCTTATTGCTTGCCTCAATGACATCCAACACTTTAACTCTGATGTTCCCATATCTGAATTCAAGCAAGTCATAACAAATTTCTCCATGATCACTAAAGATTCTCTAGCACCACTTTCTTAACAATGTAAAGTCATTATGTTGTACCTCAAAATTTGCTCTTCCATTTTCTTCAAGATATTTTCTTATATTTCTAGGGTTTTCAATTGCTCAAGACTACTCAAGGTTTGATCAGACAAATTCTCCTCCTAAACAGTTGACCTACAACTATGATTTCACTTTTCTTAAAAAAATTTGAACTTATAATGCCTCAAGTGGATTTCATGGTTCTTCATATGTATCAAGGAATATTCATGCCAAATTTCAAGCCTTGCATCACAAGTTTGCTCAGTCAATTGCTCAGATGACTAAAAATTAACTATATTGGATAAAAATCAACTGTAGTCAACATACAGTCAAACTTCAAGATTTTGGTCAACATCAAGATTTTAAAGTCACATTCATCATTCGATCAAGGTTTGATCATGATTCATCAAGAAAATATTACGCCAAAAGTGAATTTTAACAGCGCACAGTAGACAACGCTTTTGTACAAAAGCGCTGCTATAAGTGAATTAAAAAAAAACACGGAAACCGTATAAAATAATTAGTAAAAGCGTTGCTAAACATATGACCTTAGACAACGCTTTTAAAAAGCGCTGCTAAAGGATTGCTTTAAAAAGCGCTGGTAAAGGGTCACTTTAGACAACGCTGTAAGAAAGTGCTGTCTAAAGTCATAAAAAATTAAAATAAATATTAGAAAAGCGCTGCTAAAGGACACTATTAGCCAGCGCTTTTCAAAAGTGCTGAAAAGCGCTGCTATAGGTCCATATTAGCCAGCGCTTTTAGAAATGGCTGTCTAAACCCTTATAAGTGAAAATTAAAAAAAATAAAATTTGTGTATTCACAGTATCACGAAAACAGAAGCTAGAAACCCTTTCCCTCGCGAAACCCATTTCCTTCTCCGTCTCAAATCCTTCGCCGTCGTACACCGTCCTCCACCGTCTCGCTCGGTTTTCCTCCACCCACACCGACCGGTTCTCAAGATATGTTCTTTATTGAAAATGTGTTTAACTCTATTGATGTCCAAACTGAGTTATCCTCCTTAAAAATGTGTTTATATCCATTGATGTCCAAATGTGTTTATCTCCTATTGATGTCTAAACTGGGTTATATGTATGCATTTTAATTTTTGGATTCTTGGTTGGGCTTGATATATAACAGCAACATTTTTAGTATTTAGCATTATTGCATTTTCTTTTGGTTCTATGTTTTGGAATATAAAAGATGATATATATGATGGTTTTTTTTGTTATTTTAATTGGTTTCAGAATTGTTTATCATGTTTATATTTTCCATCAACTAGTATTTTGTTACTAGTATTTTGAACCTAAATATATATACAACTTGTTTTTGATGATCCTTTTGTATTGGTGTAGTTAGGTGTAGACCATCACCGATTCAAAGAACATCAAAGCCGCATCATCCGTCGTCGACACCAATAGCCCCTTTTCTTTCTTTGGTAAGTCAAGTTCAAATTCTATCTGTATCGATCAATTAAAAAACACAATTATTTTTATATAGATATATTTATTTTTAGTCCATGTTATTAACTCTAGAAATAAATTTCTAGAAATAATTCATTTAATTCAAACAAAAAGAAAATAATCCGTTTATAGTGTTTTTGCTTACTTGAATAAGTAGAAAAAATGGATAAAAAATGGATGTTTGCCGATCGATTGTCACAAGAATACGAGAATGGGGTATTGGAATTCGTTAAGTTTGTTGTTGAACACGCCAAAGACCCCAGTCGAATGAAGTGTCCTTGCTTGGGTTGTTGTTATGTGGGTCGGGTTAACGCAGATGGATTGAAATCGCATTTACTAATGCGTGGAATTGATAGAAGTTATATGTGTTGGATATTTCACGGTGAAAAAAGTAACGACAACGTTGAACCGGAGGAGAAAAGTAGTACGGCTTATGCTTTAGACGACAAGGGCACAGATATATACGATTTTGATCGAGTCGAAGAGATTGCAGATGCACTTGAAGAAGATCTTCAGGATTGTCCCAAAATGTTTGATAGATTGGTAAGCGATGCAGAGAAACCGTTGTATAAAGGGTGCACTAAATTCACAAGACTGTCTGCGGTATTAAAATTGCACAACTTAAAGGCGGGCAATAGATGGTGAGATAAAAGTTTCACAGAGTTATTAGCCCTTATGAGAGATATGCTTCCGAAGGATAATGTTCTTCCTAATCGAACCTATGAGGCCAAAAAAAAATGTTGTGCTCTATTGGCATGAGCTATGATAAGATACATGCTTGTCCAAACGATTGCATTTTGTTTCGAAACGAATATGCATCGTTAAATGAGTGCCCTAAATGCGGTTTGTCTCGATATAAGAAAAAATTGTCTCCAGCAAAAGTCTTATGGTATTTTCCTATAATTCCGAGATTTAGGCGAATGTTTCGTAGTGAAACTGGTGCAAGACACCTTACTTGGCATGCAGACGAAAGAATTATTGATGGAAAGTATCGACATATGGCTTTATCCTGATTTTGGAGAAGAAGCAAGAAACCTTCGGTTGGCTTTATCTACTGATGAAATGAACCCGCATGGTCTTCAAAGTATCTCACATACCACATGGCCTGTGATTCTTATGATTTATAACCTACCTCCATGGATATGTATGAAGCGTAAGTACATGATGTTATCTATGTTAATATCTGGGCCTAAACAACCAGGAAATGACATAGACGTATACTTGACACCTTTGATCGAAGATTTAAAGATTTTATGGGAGAACGGGGTGGAGGTTTATGATGGATATAGGAAACAAAGTTTCAATTTGAGGGTGATGTTGTTTGGCACAATTAATGATTTTCCAGCATACGTGAATCTATCTGGGTATAACATTAAAGGTCAACGTACGTGTCCTATTTGTGAACATGGAACTGATACGATGCATTTGGAACTTTGTCAGAAGAATGTGTTTCTCGGTCATCGTAGATTCTTACATTATAAACATCACTACCGTGCATGGAGAAAAGCATTCAATGGAGACACCGAACAACGTAAAGCTCCACTTGCATAGTCAGGTGACCAAATTTTTGAAAAGGTGAAAGATGTGTGTACTCAGTTTGGTAAACTTTTTGCGCATACGATTGTCAAAGGTGGGTGGAAGAAGAGATCGATTTTTTTTGAATTTCCATATTGGAAGTCTCTGTATGTGAGACATTTTCTCGATGTTATGCATATTGAAAAAAATGTATTTGAAAGTGTTATTGGTACGTTATTCAATATTAAAGGAAAGTCTAAGGATGGCCTTAAAGCAAGGGAGGACATGTTAAAGATGGGAATAAGAACTGAACTAGGACCCGTGAAGAAAGGAAGCCGAACATATCTACCACCTGCTGCTTTTACTCTATCTAGAAAGGAGAAAAAGATATTGTGTAAGTTTCTAAGTGAAGTTAAAGTTCCAGAAGGATACTCTTCAGATATTAGAAGACTTGTGTCTATGAAAGACCTCAAGTTAAAGAGTTTAAAGACACATGATTTCCATGTTATAATGGAGCATTTTCTACCAATAGGTATACGTTCTATTTTTCCAGATAAAGTAAGGAGTGTGATAACTAAGTTGTGTTTTTTCTTTAGGTCAATTTGTAGTAAGGTGATTGATCCTGAGATCTTACCAACATTGCAAAAAGAAATTGTTATTACTTTGTGTGAGCTTGAAATATATTTTCCTCCCTCATTTTTTGACATAATGGTACATCTATTTGTTCATCTTGTGAAAGAGACACAGTTGTGAGGCCCAGCTTATATGAGATGGATGTACCCTGCTGAACGTTATATGAAAATATTAAAAGGGTACGTGAAAAACCGAAGTCGCCCAGAGGGTTGTATTGTTGAGCGATACATTGTTGAAGAAGCGGTTGAGTTTTGTACTGAATATTTGTCCAAAGTTCAATCCATTGGACTCCCCAAAAGTCATATTTTTGAAAAAAAGGCAGGTAAAAGATTAATTGGAAATAAAATTGTGATAGTATCAAAAGATGAACGAGATCAAGTGCATCTGTATGTTCTGCACAATGACAGTGAGGTTGAGCCATATGTTGAAATGAACAAGGATATACTCTGAGGGTTAAATCAGAATAGAAATGAAAATTGGATAGTATGGGAGCACAATCAAAGTTTTATACCATGGTTTAAGGATCATATTTTTTCAAAGCTTCATTCAGATCCCGCTTCAATAACAAAAAGGTTGAGATGTTTGGCATATGGTCCAAGTTTGCATATGTTTTCCTATAGCGCATATGCAATTAATGGATACACATTTTATACCAAAGAACAAGATGATAAAAGTACTATGCAAAATAGTGGTGTCACCGTGCTTGCTGAAGCAATGCACATTTCTAGTATGAAGGACCTAAACCCCAAATATGCAAATCTGTCATATTTTAGAGTTATCGAGCATATTTGGGTGTTTGATTACGAGAAGTTTCAGATTCCTATCTTTGGTTACAAGTGGATAAGTAGTGGTGGCATACGAATGGATAAGTCAGGATTTTTGAAAGTGGATCTTAATAGAGAGGGGTACAAAGAAGAGCCTTTTATTCTAGCCTCTCAAGCTAAACAAGTGTTTTATGTCACTGACCCGGTGAGTACAAAATGGTCTATAGTGCTTTTTTCTAACAAAGTGGTTGATGATAACGGTGTAGACCAAGGTGGTATTGATGATGAGAATGAGTCATGTATTAGAAGGAATGAGTCATATATTATAAATGATCAAGATGAGAATATTATAACGGATGAATCATATATCAGAAATGATCATAATGAGAGAATTTGGATAAATCCATCCGTCCGCATTGTTAAGAAATAAGTAATTCATGTTCCAACCAAGAAAAGAAAGAGATGTTAGTGAAAGAGGTAGTATATTAAAATGTTTATGTTTATGTTTGCGTTTACGTTTAAGTTTATGTTTATGTTAATTTTTGGCATTGTCATTTTATATATATTTTTGACTTGCTTCTGACTCACTTTTATATTGGGTTTATGTTTATGTTTATTACAGGTTAGATGGCTACTAACGATGATCACCCACGTGATGATTCTGTGCATGATGGAGATAAGGCCGTTAGTAAAACGGAAATGGAATATAGAAGAGGAATAACAATAATGAAGAGAATAATACGGGATAGAGACTAAGGCATAAAGTATGATGTGCATTGGAGCCAAGAAGGCCAACTCATTGAGCCTAACGGTTCAACATTGACAAGTTATCTGGGTTCCGTGGTAAGAAGAGAAATTCCAATCACATGTGAAGATTGGAGAGCAAGAGTGTTGGACGACGCTAAAGATAAAATATGGAGTGAGATACAGGTACCATATGTGATGTTAATCGTTTTTAATGACGATTATGTCTCTAAATTACTTATACTAACGCACTTTGTTTATGATTTTCGTAGAGGTCGTTCATCATTGAGGATACAAGGAGAGATTATATTCTTAAGTTGGCCGGGAAACTACATAGAGGGTTTAGAGCTTTCTTGTCAAACAAGTTTCTAAGGGATGCGGATAAAATTTTTGTTGATGCAGAGCTTCCAAGGAAATATGCTGATTTGATTACAGCTGAAGAATGGGAAACTTTTAAATCAAAAAGAAGTACCCAAAAATTTGAGAGCTTAAGTGTCGTAAATCGACAATGAGCATCAAGTCCAGCATATCCATACAGAAAAGGCCGTATGGGATATGCACGCTTACAACAATCTATTGTAAGTATCTATAAATTGCAAAGTATCTATAATATATACATGCTTATATTTAATCATGTTTTTTGGCTTAATGTGTAGCTAACAAAAGCGAATAATTCTGAAACATATTTTTCGGAACACATTTTATGGAAGGAAGCCCGTGTGTGTAAGGGTGGAGCTGTTGAAGAAAAAGTTCAACAAATTTTCGAGAGATGTGTAAGTATAACATTATTTATTTAATTACATCATACTTTTATTTATTTAATTACATCATTCTTTTATTAACATATCATTCTTTAATTACAATATTTATATGAATTTCAGGAGAGTCTTTTCCAGTCTATACCTCCAGACGAAGATAATGATTACAGGAGAATACTCTTACGAGCATTAGATATTCGTGAGTATTCTGGTCGGGTGAGGGGTAAGGGATTTGGGATCACTCCAACATCCTTGAAAAAAAATAAAGACAAAATCTCCAAGCAATAAAGAACTGCAGGATAAGTTGGAAAAGTTACAACAAGAAGTCTATGAACTGAGAAAGGAAAAGGAATTCGATCAAGCTACAGGCTTTAAAGATACTAGTGACAAAGCTAGTATCAATGGTATATTTGGACAAAATATTCTCGAGGTAATAATATACCATCTTTATAAATTATAAAACCATGTTTATTAATTATATAACCATGTTTATTAATTATATAACCATATTTATTAAATTATAGGGCGTTTCCCAGTATTAACTCTATATGTCGACACCGACTTATCGGATGGTTGGCAAGGGAAAAATGTATAATATTTCGGGAGAAATGCTTCACCATAGACCGCTCCCAGAGATATTTTTGAAAGTATCGGTCAATGTCGTTTTAGAGGGGGGTGCGTTGTTACCACTACCTGACGATGTGGCGGATGTAACATTGGTGGCAGATGCAATAGGATCGTTTGTTGCATGGCCGTCAAGCCTCGTTTGCGTAGATAATGAGGTATGCTTAAAATCGTTTACTATTCAAATTTTTTATGGCAATTATACTTACATTTTGTTTACATGGTGTTGTACCCCAAAATTTTCCCTCCCATATTCTTCAAAGTTTTGACAAGCATCATCTCAAGTCTACTCAAGGGCTGCACAGTCAAACCATCCTCCTAAGCCAGTCAAGATTAGGGTTTTGGTTCCTGCAAGGAAGGTGAGGTTTTCAAGGGCTCAATCAAGTCCCATATGCTCATATACATTGTCAAGCACCTACATGTCAAGTTTCAAGGCTCACAAGGTCAAGTTGCACAGTCAAAAACCCTAATTGCCTCACAATCGACTGTAGGGGCAAAATGGTCATTTGGCAGTCAAAAGTCAAAATTTTTGGTCAACATCTTATTTTGAAGCCACAATCATCATTGGATCAAATCTTGATCATGATTCCACAAGAATGGCTCAAAAATCATCAAGATGCAAAAGTTTCCATTTTTGGACAGTTGAAAAGTCAACTGTAACTTGACCAAGGCATAACTTTTTCATGGTTCATCAGAAAAATACCATCCAATGCTCATATTGAAGGGGAGGACATTTCCTACAATTCATCTTCACATTCCAAGTCCAAGAAATGCTCTCACAAAAAGTTAACAATTTCAACATTATAGGTATTTTCAAAAGTCAACAAAAAGGCACTTTGAGTCAAAGACCATAACTTGAGATTGGTAAATCAAAATGACATGGTACCAAAGACATTGGTTAGAGGACTTCAAGACCTTTCAAAAATGTCCAAGAACATATTCATAGCTTTAAAATTGAGCAAGATATGTGTTATACCCCAAAATTTGCCCTCCCATATTCTTCAAGAAATTGCCAAGCCAAGTCACAAAATTCCCCAAGGGTTGTGCAGGTCAACTGTCTCCTATACAGTCAAAACTAGGGTTTGTGTTCTGATCAAGAAAAGGAAGTTTTAAAAGGCTCAATCAAGTCTCATATGCTTACAAACATGGTCAAGCATCCTCATATCAAGTTTCAAGGCATTCAGCTCAAGATTGCACAGTCAAAACCCTAAATTGCACTACAGTCAACTGTAGGGGCAAAATGGTCATTTGACAGTCAAAAGTTCAAATTTTTGGTCAACATATCATTTTGAAGCCACAAACATCATTTGATCAATTCTTGATCATGATTCTCAAAATTTGGCTCAGAAATCATCAAAGATGCAAAAGTTGCTATATTTGGACAGCTGAAAAAGTCAACTGAAATTGACCAGGGCATAACTTTCACATGGATTATCAGAAAAATTCCATCCAAAGCTCATTTTGAAGAGAAAGACATTTCCTACAACTCATCTTCATACTTCAAGTCCAAGAAATGCTCTCACAAAAAGTTATCAATTTCAACATTACAGGTCATTTTCAAAAGTCAACAAAGAGGGACTTTAAGTCAAAGGCCATAACTTGAGATTGGTAAATCAAAATGACATGGGACCAAAGGCATTGGTTAAAGGACTCAAAGACCTTTCCAAAATGTCCAAGAACATGTGAAAAGCTTAAAAATTGAGCAAGTTATGCCTTGTAGAAGTTGGGAAATTTTTGTGAAGTGGCAAAAGTCAACTATCCTTGAAAATCCAATTTTGACAAAAGGGCCCCATTTTTTCCACTTGGTCCATCCTTGTCATGCCACACACGTGGCCCATGATTAGTTTCAAGACCAAATATTGATTTTTTTATTTTATTTAATTTTTGATGATTTAATTCATTTTAATTCTTTGAAAATTCAAATAAAATTTAAAAATCAATGAAATAGTGTCAAATGAACTTGGACAATTTCTATGTATCATGAACCAACTCAAGAAATCAGGCTAGGGTTCATTTGCACACTAGGTCTAGGTTTTGGCTAAAAGGTAGGAAAAATGGTTAATGGAAGAAACCCTAAGACTAATTCTTTCCTAAGCATGAATGAAGGCCAAAAAACTAGCCAATTCCATTCCATGAGATGCATTGAGTCAAACCCTAACCATAGTGCAGCAAAAGGCTCGCTCAAAGGTGATTTGGCAATTTGAAAAATGAGCCATATATTGCAAATCTGAAATCAAGGTTAGAGAACTTTTCAAGCCTTAATTCTGATACCATTAGCATCTTGGACAATCACTGAACACATTCCAATTCAAAACATATTCCAAAACTCCCTGAACTGGTACCCCTCACTCAGACTGTATCTCAAAATATTTGAAATCGTATCCTCAGTTCCAAGCATCTTCATTGCATTTCAATCGTATATTCGTGTTCCTCATAAAGTTTCTAGGCTATTCATTGTATTTAATTGCATTTTTGTTCATCATACGCGAATCTGCCATGCCCACGTTCTAGGGTTTTCAAGTTTTGATTTTAGGGTTTTTACCATACTGCAAAATTGGCCCTCAAGACCATGACTGTTACACTCCATGCATCTGGACGAAAAGATCTACATACTCGCGATTAATTTCTGATGCACGTAGCTCTATTCGCTATTTTTTCAAATGTTGCCTAATGAAACGCGTAAGAAAGCGTTGCCTTTGAGTTTTGTTTACAGGGACGTGAAGAAGATGAAGATGTGGCACGCTGTAATTCGTCCATTCAAAATTCGCGCGTTTCAGCCACTAGCGCGTTGTATTTGTTTTATATGATTTATTTATATATTATATATCAAAGTGATCAAGTAGCTCAGTTGGCAAGTTGTTAGCGTGTTAACCTCAATGACCTGGGTTCAAGTCCCAGGTCTGGCATTTCTCATGTTATTTTTCAGCTTGAGTTCACATGCAGCGCTAACATTGAGACTCACCATGCACGCTCAAAATGCATCATCCACGTGTCCCAGAGCACTCACATCAAAGGCAAGGATGGGGAAACATGCTACGCTTCAGTCAAATGCATCACACTGGATCAAAAAAGTCAACAAATTCTCACAAATAATTGGGCCAGGCTTTTCAAATCAACACCTCCACAATGGGACAGAACACCCCCCTGGTTCCATTTTTTTTTTTCTAATTTTATTTATGTTCTATTATTGTTAATCATTTACTTGTGTATTTTATTTTCTGACTTAATTAATTTTTACAAAAAAACATAAAAACATTAAAATTCAGAAAAGACAAAAGATTTAATAATTATTTTATTATAGTTATTTTTCATAAATAAATGCTTGTAATTATATAATCTAATTATAACCTTAATTCTTTTTTAATAAAAAATCTAAAAATGTGTAGAATTAGGTTTAATGAATTCTTTTTATCCTTTCTTATTTTTCCCTTTTCTACAATAATAATATTTAACTCATTTATTTTCATAATTAAATTGTATATAAATTAACTTAGGTTTAATTTAGGTTATATTTTAATTTCTTTCATAATAAATAAAAAATATTAGAATTAGGGTTTGCTTTTTTATTTTATTTAATTCTCCTTTTTCTCATTAAATCTAAAAAACACAAAAAATATCATTCTCATTTAATTTTAAATTCCTTGATTAATTTTAATTGTTTGTAAAAGGGTCCAACGCCCTAATTTTGTTTAATCTCTTTATTTCGCGCATCTATTTTATATTGTTTAAATACCTCTGTATATGCCCCAAAGCCTTGTAATAAGTTTAGATTTATTTCTCGCACTTTTATTTATTCGCTTTTTTTTACTTTCAGTCAAATCGGGTTCAGTTTTTTTTGGCGATGTGGACCCGCGCCAGTTGTAATAGTCTAGATTTATTTTCTCGCAAGTATATAACTGTTAATAAATATGCATGAAAGAATGTATGCCCAAAAATAAAATCGAATCGTTAGATCACCAATGCATGACAAGACAAACAATAAACTGAAAATGACACACAATTCACACACCACCCCTAGGGTACGCCTCACTGTTGCCTTTCGAAAGGTGGTCGTCGAGTATAGGACGTTTTAGTAAGTCCTTATGTCCATGACATGATCCAGTTGCCTCGAAACGGTTGCCCCGGAAAAATAAAGGATCAATGGCATAAGGGTAGCTTCTAAGGTGTCCTACTGTTGCTCTGGTGACCACCACGTCCCTAAAACTCGAATTGACCCGAACATCTCCAACGGTGGTGCTACCTACCTCTCAATGGTGGGATGGCACTACTTTAAAGGACATTTACACAGACGAATTCCTTAGGGTAGGTAGGTTCTCAATGGTACTTGCTCTAATTTCAAAACAAAATCAAAACATCTTTTCACCAACACCTTTCAAAACTTTCAAAACAAACTTTTCAAAACACTCTGACGCACGAGTTGAACTGAAACTTTTCAAAGAATATTTTTGAAACCCACAATTGAAAAACAAACAAACAATTTTGAAAACACAATGAGCAAGTACCTAAGAGCCCATGGATAACCATGGATAGAAAGGGTGCTAGCACCTTCCCTTTCTATAACCTACCTCCCGAACCGAGAGCAATCTCTTTAAAGGAATTTTTCTGTGCTTTTGTCCTTTCCTATTGGAGAAAATAAAAGACGGTGGCGACTCTTGCTTCCGCGACATTTCGCGAACCAGCGTTAAACAGTCAGTTCCAGATCCACCGATCACAGAACTGGCGACTCTGCTGGGGATAAACTTAAAGTGAGGTGTACCTTAGGACTAAGATCATTGTGTTTTCAATTGCTTTCCTTGTATGCTTTAAAATTGTGGGTTGCTTGGGAGTTCCATAGATCCTAACCCGGATCTGGGGGATACCTTCTTAGAAAGTAGCAACAAGGCTGTGAGGGAACTGTGCGGGGTATACCGACATGGTTGAAACAGTCTGCTACGTTGATGTGGCACTTTGGTGTGTACCGGTAACCCTTGAGTCAGTCAAGGAGAGTACGGGGCCTCCATGTGGTGTCATGAAGCATCAACAGACCTTAGGAACCTTAATTGAACCATCTTGGCCTCTTTAGGGTAGTGAGATAATTGACTTTGGTGCAGTCCGAGGTTGGTTGATACTCGATACTACACTCAATTGAGGGTTGCTTTCCTGGAATATTTCGGTCGCCAGTTCAGTGGCTAAATCGAAACGATGAACAATGAAAGCAATCCCGTGATATTGGGAACCTTAGAACCCGGTTACTTTGATTAGGACAGGTTGAACCCACCAACTTCAAGAGGGTACTACCCAGACCCCATGCTGGCCTTAAACCTTAAGGGCCTGTCTTGTGTGCCTTGTGTGCCTTACATGTTTGTCTTTGTAAATATCTGTGTTTAATCATAGCATCATGACATCATCCAGCATCATATGCATTAACTAACCATTTCAGGGGTTCGAATTTTCATCTTTGTTCTTGTTTTGTAGGACATGGAAACTGTTCGTAGAAAGACAATTCCAATCAGTCTTGTAAGGATCCCTCCTCAGCTTAAGGAGCTTACATCCAGGATTCCTGAGAACTCTTCATTCAGTGAAAGGCATGGAAGCCTCATCAGCTTGGTCAACACCAACATTGAGGAAGATATGATAAAAGTCCTGTTCCAATTCTTTGACCCTCTGCATCACTGTTTCACCTTCTTGGACTATCAGTTGGTACCTACATTGGAGGAGTTCTCCCGACTCCTGAAGATCCCTATTCTTGATCAGCTACCCTTCAACGGTACAGAAAAGGAACCTAAACTTGAAGAGATTGCTAAAGCCTTGCACCTACAGTCATCTGACCTCAAGGGACATTGGGAAGTCAGAAGTGGTATTAAAGGGTTCTTAGCCAGGTTTCTGTTTGAAAAGGCCTATGATTGTTGGAACTCCCTTGACTTGCAAGCTTTTGAAGAGGTTGTGGCCCTCCTTGTTTATGGTTTGGTGTTGTTCCCTAACCCAGATCAGCTCATTGATATCAGTGCCGTCCAGATCTTTATGTCCAGGAATCCTATACCTACGTTGCTGGGGGACATCCTTCACTCATGTTACACTCGAACCATGAGAAAAAGAGGTGTCCTAATGTGTTGCACTCCTCTCCTGGGAAAGTGGTTTATTTCGCACCTTCCACAATCAGTCCTGAAGAACGAGCGGGGTTTGAGATGGTCACAACGGTTGATGACTCTTACACATGCAGATATACATTGGTGCCCTAGGTCCAGGGAAGATGTCACTATCATTGATCGTTGCGGGGAGTATCCTAATGTTCCTTTACTTGGAATCAGAGGGGGTATTACTTATAGTCCATGCCTGGCTTGGAGACAATTTGGTTATGCTCGGAGGGATGGTCCTCATGACATGTTGATTCCTGACATAGTTTTTGACTTCGACAACGATACTCAAGGACTTCGCCAGAGGTTTATCAGAGCTTGGAGGATGCCTAGTAGGATAGACAGCAAGACACTGGGGCACAGGAACTCCATCCCTTTGGAGCCTTACCTCAAGTGGGTACGAGCCCGCTCTCAGAAGTTAGTAATGCCTTATCCTCACATGCTTCCGGTAATCAAAGAGCCTGCCTTGGAAGGAGAGGTGTCTCATGTTATTCAGCACCCTGATATGCCCACATCCTGGGAAGAGATGCAGAAGAGTTGGATCCAGCTTAAGGAAGAGCGGAATTCTCTTGAGACTAGTTTGCATGCCAGTGAAGAGAAGGTCTTGGAGCTCACCCGCCTGTTGCATGAGGAAAGGAGTCTCAACACTTACATAGCTCCAAAGAAGATGCGCAACATATTTTGGATGTGATTTGATCTTTTTGTACTTTTGCCCATGAGGCTTTGATGTATCAAACAATGATTTTCTTAATAATAACGTGTGTTCCTTTTGGCCTACGACAAATTTGAATTTTCGAACTCTTGAATGCATTGCATAAACACATATCATTCATCATGTGCATCGTAGGTACTCTTCTTTTCAGGTTGTTTACCGTTCTTCGCTGTTTATTTCAGCATCATGAACCCTCCTGAATCATCAACCGATGCGGCTATCAAGGCTCTTCAGGCGCAGAACGTCCAGTTTCAGGCGCAAAACGCCCAATTTCAGGAGCTGATCAAGGGCTTGTCTCAGGGTCAACAAGAGTTAAAGACCATGCTTCTGAAGAAGACTAAGAAGAAGAGGAGGACTGTGCTATTTAACACTGGGCGCAGACTCGGGAACACTTTAGTTGTTGAAGCTGAAAGGACTCCTCCATCCGTGACGGAAGGTAGTCACCATGAAAGGGAGGTCACTACTCCTGTGGGCTCTGATACTGAAACAGACTTCAACGACGACCAGTACCCTCCTGCTGAAGATCGGTACAAACAGCTGGAAGACAGATTAAAGGCTGTGGAAGTTCAACGGGTACCTGGATTGGACTTCGGAGACTTGGGGTTATCTACTGGGGTGGTGATCCCCCACAAGTTCAAAACACCTGCCTTCGTGAAGTATGATGGGGCCTCCTGTCCCAAGATGCATCTCCGTTCTTATGTAAGGAAGATCCAGCCTTACACAGCAGACAAGAACCTTTGGATCCACTTCTTCCAGGAGAGTCTTTCAGGGACTCACCTCGATTGGTTCTATCAGCTAGATGGAATCAGCATTCGTAACTGGGAGGATCTGGCCACTGCTTTTTACAAGCAGTATCAGTATAATGCCGACCTCGCTCCTACGCGTACCCAGCTCCAGGGTATGTCGCTAGGGTCGGGTGAAGGTTTTAAGGAGTACGCTCAGAAATGGAGAGACCTGGCTGGCAGGGTGCAGCCACCATTGACGGATCGGGAGCTGGTAGATATGTTCTTGGGGACCTTATCTGGTCCATTTTTCAATCATCTCATTGGTAATTCCTCTGCTGGGTTTACCGATCTAATCCTGACTGGTGAAAGGATTGAGGCCGGTATAAAATCGGGGAAGATACAGAAAGTTGCCTCCTCCAGTACTGAGAAGAAGCCCTTCAAAAAGGAGGCTAGTGCTGTATATAACTCCCGGAGAACAGAGCGACCTGAACACCGCCAATCTGTCAGTGCGGTAATGATTGCCAAACCTGCTGCCACTCCTCGGCCAACTAATCCTCAAAAGTTTGAAAGACCCCGGAGAGAGTTCACCCGGTTAAGCATGACCTTATCACAAATCCTGCCACAGTTGCTATCCACCAATTTAGTGACTGTCAAGGAGGCTCCAAAGTTTCCCAACACTGCATCTCCCAAGTTCAATCCAAATGCTCGCTGTGCTTATCACTCTGATAGCCCGGGGCATAACACAGATGACTGTTGGGCCCTAAGAAATAAGGTTCAAGACCTCATTGACGCCAAGGAGATACAATTTGAGGCGCCCGAGAGGCCGAATGTTGTAAATGCTCCCATGCCCCAGCATGGAGTGAATGCTGTTGAGGATAGTTTGTATGTAGCTTCGGTGGATGATGTTGCTACTCCGTTGTTGATGGTCAAGAGGAATCTGTTGCTAGCCGGTTTATTTCCGGGATGTAGCGAAAGTTGCCCTCTATGTGTTGCTTCCCCTGCTGGTTGTTCTCTGTTGAAGTCAGGCATCCAAAACCTGATAGATAGTAGAGAGATTTTGTTCGAAAAGACTATTGTTCCTGCTGCTCCTGTTGAAGAAGTGTCGATCGTTACCATCTTCAACAACTATTCCGAGGCTCCTTCAAAGAAGCCTATACAAATTTTGTCAGTTCACAAGAATGTTCCCATCACTATTACTGTTCCGGGGCCTATACCCTACAAATCTGATAAGGCTGTCCCATGGCACTATGGGGCGGATGTTTATGTTCTGGGTGTGAAACAAGAGTGCAACATTGATACTGGTGTCTCCAACATCACCGGGCCTGCTAAGGTCACTCGTAGTGGAAGACTGTTCTCGCCAGACATTGCTCCTCCAGCAATTTATAGGCCTTTGATCTTCACACCTGCCAGAGTGCCTGTTTCTCCCCCTGATCAAGTATCCACCCCTGCTGCTGAGTCATCTGATACTCGGGGCAAGGGGATTGCTGCTGATGTGCCTGCCAGGACGGAGGCACCGAAGACCATTGTTGAGGCTTCCAAGCAGGAAATGGAAGAAATCCTCAAGATAATAAAGAAGAGTGATTTCAACGTTGTGGAACAGCTGGGGCACACCCCCTCTAAAATCTCCATGTTGTCATTGCTGCTGTGTTCAGAGGCCCATGCAAAGGCTCTGATTGCTTTCTTAAAGACTGCCCACGTACCCCAAGAGACAACTGTTGACCAGTTCACCGACTGTGTGGCCAACCTAACTGCTGATAATGGCCTGGGTTTCTCTGATGCCGATCTAACAGCAAAGGGGAAGAACCATAATGATGCCTTGCATGTCTCCATTGAATGCAGGGGCACTACTCTTGCTCATGTGCTGGTTGACACAGGTTCTTCATTAAACGTGCTGCCCAAGAAGGCTCTGGATAGGCTGGATTGTGAGGGTCTAGAGCTCAAACCAAGTAGCATTGTTGTCCGGGCCTTTGACGGGTCCAAAAGAATGGTGCATGGTGAAGTGGACATCCCAATCAGGGTTGGGTCACAGGTATTTGATTCAAAGTTCTATGTGATGGACATCCATCCGTCCTATTCTTGTTTGCTGGGACGCCCGTGGATCCACAAGGCTGGAGCTGTGACTTCCACATTGCATCAGAAGCTCAAGTACCCGGTCAGGGGGAAGATCGTAACAGTGCAAGGGGAAGAGGAGTACATGGTCAGTCACCTCAACTCCTTCAGATATGTAGAAATGGATGGGGAGTTCATTGAAACCCCCTTTCAGCATTTTGAGGAAGTACCGCAAACCTTGGCAGCAGCAGAAGATGAAGAGGTTTCTCCTATGAAGATGGCCTCCTTAAAGGACGCCCGGGCTGTGATCGAGAAGGGTGAATGTGCAAACTGGGGCAAGCTTCCTGATCTTACTCCTAAGACTAACAAGTTTGGGCTGGGTTTCACCACAGAAGCTCAGAAAGCGGTGCGCAAGGCGAGAATCGGAAGACCTCCTGTGCTCATCACCCACTCAGAAGTGAATGCTGTTGGAGAGGAAGATGAAATAGAAGAGTCAAAGTTCGATAGCTGGATCTACCCGACGGCCGACGGTGGATTGACCAATTGGACTGCTAAAGATTTTACACCAATAACTTTTGTTCCCCAGTAATGAATTTCCTTGTTTTTGATTTGTAATAAACAATAATTTGAGACTATATGGCCCGGTGTCTTACCCGGGGCACCGTGGTTTTATTTATGAGGGCTTTTGTTTGTCACTATCATATATCATGAATAAAAGCATTGGACGTTTTTCACAATTCAAATTTTGCGCTCCTTTTCTTTCCTTTCTTTACATATTATAAAACAGCTGTATTTACACACACACTCACTCATACAGGTTTCAATCCACTCTGGATCTCACTGGTAACGACTCTGCTACTGCCGGTTATGACTTCGAAAATCCGATCAACTTGGCCGCAGACGAAGGTGAAGATGATTGCGAAGTGCCTGGTGAACTTGCAAGATTGTTACAACAGGAAGAGAGGGCAATTCAACCCCATGAAGAGCCAGTGGAAATAATAAACTTGGGTACTGAGGAAGACAAGAAAGAGGTGAAGATTGGTGCCAACCTAGAACTCAGCGTGAAGCAACGGTTGACTCAGATGCTGCATGACTATAAAGAAATCTTTGCCTGGTCCTACGAAGATATGCCCGGATTAGATACCGACATTGTGGTCCATCACTTACCAACTAAAGAAGATTTCCCTCCGGTTAAGCAAAAGGTCCGCCGTATGCGTCCAGAGATGTCTGAGAAGATTAAAGCCGAGGTTATGAAGCAGTTTGATGCCGGATTTCTTGCTGTGACTTCTTACCCTCAGTGGGTTGCTAATGTGGTGCCGGTACCTAAGAAGGACGGTAAGGTCAGGATGTGTGTCGATTATAGGGACCTGAATAGGGCCAGCCCCAAGGATGACTTCCCTCTACCCCACATTGATGTCCTTGTTGATAATACCGCTCAGCATAAAGTGTTCTCTTTTATGGATGGCTTTTCAGGCTACAATCAGATCAAGATGGCACCTGAAGACATGGAAAAGACTACCTTTGTTACTCAGTGGGGCACCTTCTGTTACAAGGTCATGCCGTTCGGGTTAAAGAATGCTGGGGCAACCTACCAACGGGCCATGGTTACCTTATTTCATGATATGATCCATCACGAGATAGAGGTGTATGTGGACGACATGATCGCTAGGTCCCAGACTGAGGAAGAGCACCTTGACCATCTGCAGAAACTGTTTGACCGTTTGAAACTATACAAGCTGAGGTTGAACCCGAACAAGTGCACCTTCGGGGTAAGATCTGGAAAGTTGCTAGGCTTTGTGGTCAGTGATAAAGGAATTCAAGTGGACCCTGCTAAGGTCAAAGCCATTCAAGAGATGCCGGTTCCTAAGACGGAGAAGGAAGTCAGAGGCTTTCTAGGACGCCTGAATTACATTGCTCGCTTCATCTCTCATCTGACCGCTACCTGTGAACCAATCTTCAAGCTGCTGAAGAAAGATCAGGTAGTACGTTGGAATGATGAATGTCAGGCTGCTTTTGATAGAATCAAAGAATATCTCCAAGAACCACCCATCCTTATGCCACCAGTGGAAGGGAGACCTTTGATACTTTATCTGACAGTACTTGATAATGCAATGGGGTGTGTGCTGGGGCAGCATGACGAGTCTGGCCGAAAAGAGCATGCCATTTATTACCTTAGCAAAAAGTTTACCGATTGTGAGACCCGATACTCACTGCTTGAGAAAACTTGCTGCGCTTTGGTATGGGCTGCTCGCCGGCTGAGACAGTATATGCTGACTCACACTACCTTATTGATCTCAAAAATGGATCCTATAAAGTACATATTCGAAAAGCCTGCTCTGTCTGGGAGAATTGCAAGATGGCAAATGATCTTGACGGAATACGACATTCAGTATACGACCCAAAAAGCCATCAAGGGAAGTGTATTGGCAGACCACTTAGCACATCAAGCTGTGGATGACTACCAGTCAATGAACTTCGAGTTTCCAGATGAAAGCATTATGATAGTAACTGACTGTGAAATACCTGGACCGGATGAAGGACCTGAACCGGGATCCCGATGGTCTATGCACTTTGACGGAGCCTCCAATGCTTTGGGAAATGGTATCGGCGCCATAATCGTATCTCCACAGGGTACTCATACTCCACTCACCGCCCGGCTGTGTTTCAACTGTACCAACAACATGGCGGAGTATGAAGCGTGTATTATGGGTCTTCAAGCTGCGATAGACCTGAGGATCAAATTTCTGAGTGTCTTCGGAGATTCCGCTCTCGTGATCAATCAGATCAAAGGAGAGTGGGATACGAAACATCCAAACTTGATTCCTTACAGAGAATGCGTGTTGGCCCTGATCCCCCACTTCACAGAGATAACATTTGAGCACTTTCCAAGAGAAGAGAATCAGCTGGCGGACGCGTTAGCTACAATGTCTTCAATGTTCAAGGTTAAATGGGATAATGAAGCTCCCCGGATCACCATCTGGAAACTGGACGAACCGGCATACTGTTGTGATCTCGAAACTGAATTGGTAACTGAGAAGCCTTGGTACCACGAAGTGAAGAGATACCTAGAAGCTCAGGAATACCCTGAAGGAGCATCTGTCAATGATAAGAAGTTCCTGAGAAGGTTTGCAGCCAAGTTCTTCCTAAGCAACGGCATCTTGTACAAGCGAAACCATGATTCCACCTTACTGCGTTGTGTAGATAAGACTGAAGCGGAAAGAATCATGGAAGAGCTACATGAAGGGACCTTTGGTACACACTCCAGTGGACATACTATGGCTAAAAAGATTCTACGGGCGGGGTATTATTGGTCCACCATGGAAGCTGATTGCTACCAACATTCTAGGACATGCCATAAATGCCAGATCTACGCAGACAAGGTGCATGTTCCTCCGGTCCCCCTGAATGTTCTGACTGCGCCTTGGCCGTTTGCAATGTGGGGCATAGACATGATCGGTGAGATTAAACCTACGGCATCTAATGGACATCGCTTCATCTTAGTGGCGATTGATTATTTTACGAAGTGGGTTGAGGCAGCATCCTACGCTACGGTAACTAAGACTGTTGTGGCACGGTTCATTCGGCACAATCTGATATGTCGGTACGGTGTCCCTGAGCGGATTATTACAGATAACGGTACCAATCTGAACAATAAGATGATTGCTGAGCTCTGCGAACAGTTCAAGATACAGCACCACAATTCTTCTCCTTACAGACCGAAGATGAATGGGGCTGTAGAAGCAGCTAATAAAAACATCAAGAAGATCGTGCAGAAGATGACAGTAACGTATAAAGATTGGCACGAGATGTTACCGTTCGCTCTGCATGGGTATCGTACTTCAGCTAGGACATCAACCGGGGCAACTCCTTTCTCTCTGGTTTATGGCATGGAAGCAGTCTTGCCGATTGAGGTACAAATTCCTTCTCTCCGGATAATGAAGGATGCAAATCTGAATGAAGATGATTGGATCCAGACACGACTTGATCAGCTCAACCTTATTGACGAAAAGAGACTTGCTGCTATCTGTCATGGTCAGACGTATCAGAAACGAATGATCAGGGCATTTAACAAAAAGGTCAGACCACAGGAATATCAAGTCGGGGATCTGGTGATCAAGCGAATCATCCTTCCTCAGAGTGATCCAAGGGGCAAATGGACCCCTACGTACGAAGGGCCATTTGTGGTTAAGCATGTGTTCTCAGGAGGAGCAATGATATTAACCAACATGGATGGTGACGACCTTCCTCACCCCGCCAATGCAGACATAGTTAAAAAATACTACGCATGAAAAAATGACCCGCTAGGCTGACATGCCTAGGCAAAAATAAGGGCTTCCCGTCGAACCAAAAGGGTTCGGGCAAAATGAAGGGATGAAAATGAAAAAATCTGTACACCCGGCAAGTCGAAAACCTGAAAAGGCGGCTTGGGCAAAAATGGGTATCCCGGTGGACTGAAAACCCGAAAGGGCAGTCCAGGCAAAAATTAGGGATAAAAGCGTAATACTATGTCTCATTGGATCACTTTGTATCCAGAATCCGTTACCTACATCAAGTTCAGACGGCATCGATCAATCAGCTTCACTTTCAACCAAGGTCATCAAGTGACGAGACGCACAGAGTATAAAGGCAATAGCAGAATTGAAACCCAGTGGATCATTCATCTTTCACACAGCTGTTTTATTTTCTTTTGTACAAAACTTGTATAAACTCTTATTCGGCGACGTTCCGCTTACCAGGACGTCAGCCTCTTGTACACAAAGCGCCTATTTTCAGGCTATTCAAAATCAATACGAATATACTTTTCAGTTAAACGTGCCAAGTGTTTTTCTTTTTGTTTTGCGAAGAACGTCCCAAGTTCAATTTGTGATATATGCATTGACAATAATTTGCTAGCTCATAAATATTTGCATACGAAACAAAGAATTAATTGCAGGTGACACCAGAAACAGGGGCAATGAAGAGTTGTCTGAGCAGTCTAATTGTTCTATCCTCTAAGGTACCAAGGTAGAGAACCTAACCAGGCATCTTAAGTTCCCCAGAGAGTGAGACAGCAAGTCAGTGCATTCTTCCCCAGCATATCAAAACTTCCCCAGGAGAGTCCCATCCAAGTTCCCCAGGAAAGATGGAATTCATCTCCCCAAGCAGTAAGCTTATCCCCAGTAAATTCTGGAAGCTTATCCCCTCGCAGGACACGAACGCGTCGTCCGGCTTGATTTAAAGAGTTATTTCCTTAACAGGATATAACTGGGTTATCTTCAGCCAAAAGCCAAGGGAAGGTCGTCGTCAACGTAGTTCTTTCCTATCCCCAGCGAAGTCAATTCACACTTCCAATACAACAACGGTATCCCAACAGAGTTACTATCAACATTCAGCGAGGCATCACTCTTCCCACAGAGTATTGCTTTCCAACATGATCGCTAGAGTATCTTTTCTCCCCGCAGAATCTTCCATTCGCCAAGTTTATTCCGCAACGGAGTCATCTTCTCCTACCGGTATCCTTGCAGTTATCATCCCCAGCGGAAGCAAAATCTATCCTTCGACATCAGCCCAGGATACGATTTCCCGGCACCCGTCAAGGATTTACTTTCCTAGACGAAAACATACATAAAACGTCACATACATCATTATAGCATGCATAACGCACTGCATCATACAAATCTCATTTATGTTGAGAACATCATTGCTTGATCCATATCATGCATTGCATATGACTGACTTTTACCTTTCAGGGAAGATCCAGTTAAATTCTCAATCATATTTCAAGACCTAGACTGGTTCAGTCAAAGGCCTTCTCTGGTTCAGTTAAATCGTCCCAAGATTTTCCTGATGCTTATCCCTTTGAAGACATTTCAAGACCTAGACTGGTTCAGTCGAAGGCCTTCTCTGGTTCAGTTAAATCGTCCCAAGATTTTCCTGATGCTTATCCCTTTGAAGACATTTCAAGACCTAGACTGGTTCAGTCAAAGGCCTTCTCTGGTTCAGTTAAATCGTCCCAAGATTTTCCTGATGCTTATCCCTTTGAAGACATTTCAAGACCTAGACTGGTTCAGTCAAAGGCCTTCTCTGGTTCAGTTAAATCGTCCCAAGATTTTCCTGATGCTTATCCCTTTGAAGACATTTCAAGACCTAGACTGGTTCAGTCAAAGGCCTTCTCTGGTTCAGTTAAATCGTCCCAAGATTTTCCTGATTGCTTATCCAGTTGAAGACATTTCAAGACCTAGACCGGTTCAGTTAAATCGCCCCAAGATTTTCCTGATTGCTTATCCAGTCAAAGGCCTCTCTGGTTCAGTCAGATCGACCCTAAGATCTCCCTGATTCTTATCCCAGTAGAAGACACCCCAGATTTTTCTCAACGAGCGTTGTTGAAGTTAAAGTCGCCCAAGGTTCTCTTACCATTCATGCTAAGGTAGTAAACCATCCCTGGTTCTTTCATCTCCGTTTGAAGCTCCAGACTCAGCTCCTGTATCCAGTCAGGACACATCTATACCAGGCATCTAAAAATCAGCTCCTGCAACGTGTCAGGTACTCATTTTCTGTTTTGCAGGTATGCAGGTTCTAGCGAAGGAATCTCTTACGCAATCAAAACATCCAGATGGCATCTATAAGCCCATTACCCTCATTGCCAACATGTGAGCGCAAATTTCCGGGCACTCTAGTGTCCAATCATCTTTTACCCTCGGATTACGAAAGGCACGTCAGCCAATCTACATCCTCAGGTCTAAGAAGATTGAACAGGGGCAACTGTTATACCCCAAAATTTGCCCTCCCATATTCTTCAAGAAATTGCCAAGCCAAGTCACAAAATTCCCCAAGGGTTGTGCAGGTCAACTGTCTCCTATACAGTCAAAACTAGGGTTTGTGTTCTGATCAAGAAAAGGAAGTTTTCAAAGGCTCAATCAAGTCTCATATGCTTACAAACATGGTCAAGCATCCTCATATCAAGTTTCAAGGCATTCAGCTCAAGATTGCACAGTCAAAACCCTAAATTGCACTACAGTCAACTGTAGGGGCAAAATGGTCATTTGACAGTCAAAAGTTCAAATTTTTGGTCAACATATCATTTTGAAGCCACAAACATCATTTGATCAATGCTTGATCATGATTCTCAAAATTTGGCTCAGAAATCATCAAAGATGCAAAAGTTGCTATATTTGGACAGCTGAAAAAGTCAACTGAAATTGACCAGGGCATAACTTTCACATGGATTATCAGAAAAATTCCATCCAAAGCTCATTTTGAAGAGAAAGACATTTCCTACAACTCATCTTCATACTTCAAGTCCAAGAAATGCTCTCACAAAAAGTTATCAATTTCAACATTACAGGTCATTTTCAAAAGTCAACAAAGAGGGACTTTAAGTCAAAGGCCATAACTTGAGATTGGTAAATCAAAATGACATGGGACCAAAGGCATTGGTTAAAGGACTCAAAGACCTTTCCAAAATGTCCAAGAACATGTGAAAAGCTTAAAAATTGAGCAAGTTATGCCTTGTAGAAGTTGGGAAATTTTTGTGAAGTGGCAAAAGTCAACTATCCTTGAAAATCCAATTTTGACAAAAGGGCCCCATTTTTTCCACTTGGTCCATCCTTTTCATGCCACACACGTGGCCCATGATTAGTTTCAAGACCAAATATTGATTTTTTTATTTTATTTAATTTTTGATGATTTAATTCATTTTAATTCTTTGAAAATTCAAATAAAATTTAAAAATCAATGAAATAGTGTCAAATGAACTTGGACAATTTCTATGTATCATGAACCAACTCAAGAAATCAGGCTAGGGTTCATTTGCACACTAGGTCTAGGTTTTGGCTAAAAGGTAGGAAAAATGGTTAATGGAAGAAACCCTAAGACTAATTCTTTCCTAAGCATGAATGAAGGCCAAAAAACTAGCCAATTCCATTCCATGAGATGCATTGAGTCAAACCCTAACCATAGTGCAGCAAAAGGCTCGCTCAAAGGTGATTTGGCAATTTGAAAAATGAGCCATATATTGCAAATCTGAAATCAAGGTTAGAGAACTTTTCAAGCCTTAATTCTGATACCATTAGCATCCTGGACAATCACTGAACACATTCCAATTCAAAACATATTCCAAAACTCCCTGAACTGGTACCCCTCACTCAGACTGTATCTCAAAATATTTGAAATCGTATCCTCAGTTCCAAGCATCTTCATTGCATTTCAATCGTATATTCGTGTTCCTCATAAAGTTTCTAGGCTATTCATTGTATTTAATTGCATTTTTGTTCATCATACGCGAATCTGCCATGCCCACGTTCTAGGGTTTTCAAGTTTTGATTTTAGGGTTTTTACCATACTGCAAAATTGGCCCTCAAGACCATGACTGTTACACTCCATGCATCTGGACGAAAAGATCTACATACTCGCGATTAATTTCTGATGCACGTAGCTCTATTCTCTATTTTTTCAAATGTTGCCTAATGAAACGCGTAAGAAAGCGTTGCCTTTGAGTTTTGTTTACAGGGACGTGAAGAAGATGAAGATGTGGCACGCTGTAATTCGTCCATTCAAAATTCGCGCGTTTCAGCCACTAGCGCGTTGTATTTGTTTTATATGATTTATTTATATATTATATATCAAAGTGATCAAGTAGCTCAGTTGGCAAGTTGTTAGCGTGTTAACCTCAATGACCTGGGTTCAAGTCCCAGGTCTGGCATTTCTCATGTTATTTTTCAGCTTGAGTTCACATGCAGCGCTAACATTGAGACTCACCATGCACGCTCAAAATGCATCATCCACGTGTCCCAGAGCACTCACATCAAAGGCAAGGATGGGGAAACATGCTACGCTTCAGTCAAATGCATCACACTGGATCAAAAAAGTCAACAAATTCTCACAAATAATTGGGCCAGGCTTTTCAAATCAACACCTCCACAATGGGACAGAACACCCCCCTGGTTCCATTTTTTTTTCTTCTAATTTTCTTTATGTTCTATTATTGTTAATCATTTACTTGTGTATTTTATTTTCTGACTTAATTAATTTTTACAAAAAAACATAAAAACATTAAAATTCAGAAAAGACAAAAGATTTAATAATTATTTTATTATAGTTATTTTTCATAAATAAATGCTTGTAATTATATAATCTAATTATAACCTTAATTCTTTTTTAATAAAAAATCTAAAAATGTGTAGAATTAGGTTTAATGAATTCTTTTTATCCTTTCTTATTTTTCCCTTTTCTACAATAATAATATTTAACTCATTTATTTTCATAATTAAATTGTATATAAATTAACTTAGGTTTAATTTAGGTTATATTTTAATTTCTTTCATAATAAATAAAAAATATTAGAATTAGGGTTTGCTTTTTTATTTTATTTAATTCTCCTTTTTCTCATTAAATCTAAAAAACACAAAAAATATCATTCTCATTTAATTTTAAATTCCTTGATTAATTTTAATTGTTTGTAAAAGGGTCCAACGCCCTAATTTTGTTTAATCTCTTTATTTCGCGCATCTATTTTATATTGTTTAAATACCTCTGTATATGCCCCAAAGCCTTGTAATAAGTTTAGATTTATTTCTCGCACTTTTATTTATTCGCTTTTTTTACTTTCAGTCAAATCGGGTTCAGTTTTTTTTGGCGATGTGGACCCGCGCCAGTTGTAATAGTCTAGATTTATTTTCTCGCAAGTATATAACTGTTAATAAATATGCATGAAAGAATGTATGCCCAAAAATAAAATCGAATCGTTAGATCACCAATGCATGACAAGACAAACAATAAACTGAAAATGACACACAATTCACACACCACCCCTAGGGTACGCCTCACTGTTGCCTTTCGAAAGGTGGTCGTCGAGTATAGGACGTTTTAGTAAGTCCTTATGTCCATGACATGATCCAGTTGCCTCGAAACGGTTGCCCCGGAAAAATAAAGGATCAATGGCATAAGGGTAGCTTCTAAGGTGTCCTACTGTTGCTCTGGTGACCACCACGTCCCTAAAACTCGAATTGACCCGAACATCTCCAACGGTGGTGCTACCTACCTATCAATGGTGGGATGGCACTACTTTAAAGGACATTTACACAGACGAATTCCTTAGGGTAGGTAGGTTCTCAATGGTACTTGCTCTAATTTCAAAACAAAATCAAAACATCTTTTCACCAACACCTTTCAAAACTTTCAAAACAAACTTTTCAAAACACTCTGACGCACGAGTTGAACTGAAACTTTTCAAAGAATATTTTTGAAACCCACAATTGAAAAACAAACAAACAATTTTGAAAACACAATGAGCAAGTACCTAAGAGCCCATGGATAACCATGGATAGAAAGGGTGCTAGCACCTTCCCTTTCTATAACCTACCTCCCGAACCGAGAGCAATCTCTTTAAAGGAATTTTTCTGTGCTTTTGTCCTTTCCTATTGGAGAAAATAAAAGACGGTGGCGACTCTTGCTTCCGCGACATTTCGCGAACCAGCGTTAAACAGTCAGTTCCAGATCCACCGATCACAATATGCATTGGAGAAGTTGAGAAATTTTTGTGAAATGGCCAAAGTCAACTATCCTTGAAATTTCATTTTTTGACAAAAGGGCCCCACTTTTTCCACTTGGTTCAGCTTGGCCATGCCTCCCACGTGTCCCAAAATTTATTTCAAGATTAAAAATTAATTTTTCCATTTTTATTTAATTTTATTTGATTTAAATCATTTTAAATCTTTAAAATTCAAATAAAAATCAAGAAAATTAATGGAGGGATATCTTTGAGTTTGAATAGCTTTGATACACCATCATTCACCTTCCAAATTCATGCAAGGCCTATTCTAAGCAAGAAATTCAAATTTTCACAAAAATGGCAAGTTGTTTAAATGGTGTTCATGGCAAAATCCAAAACATGATGGCAAGGCTTCAAGGCTCTTTATTTTGATTAATACTCATTCATATACACATATACAAGCCTCCCCACCCTCATGGACGAAAAAAAGGCATCCCTAAAACGGCAGAGCAAAAACTCAGAATTTGTCAAAAAGTGTGAGATCTAAAGCAAGGTTGCAGGCAGTTTCAGACAAAACAAAGCACGTGAGATCCTTCATTGCCATACCCTGAAACTAAAGAGACCTTTACCACGCCCTGAGACTCCATATCAAGCACTGTAAGTCATCACAAACTCACCCCCACTATCTGCTTTATATTTTTACAGGAAACGAAGAAGATGAAGGACGTGCCTCCATGTGATTGGATGATTCAAAACGGGCGCGCGCTTTTTCCTTTTTTCAGCATATAGGGCGCTTATTTTATATTATGTTTCTTTTCTATTTTACTAACAAACGCACAGGATTGGTGTAGTGGTTGGCAATATACTTGGTGATCTCTGGGACCTGGGTTCGATTCCCAGGTCCCCCCATAATTCTAATATTATTTTTTCTAACGCTTTCCAGTGCAGCGTCTCATCAAATAAATCACCATAAACCTCACAGACCCAAGCGCCAGGTGGCCTCTCTCATAGATCTGATGGCCAGGAGGTGGTCCTCACCATTTCAGGAGTCAACACACAAGCATTGGATTCCAGAAAGTCAAACGAGCTGGATTCAAATGGGCCTCAAATCTCAATCAAACACCCCTCCATCTGGCCCAATACCCCCATGGTTCTTGCATTTTTTTCTTTTCTTTTCTTTTTTTATTTACTAATTATATTTATTAACCATTAACATAATTAACTTTTTCATAAAAAATCAAAAAAAAAAGAATTAACATCCTTATTATTATTATTATTATTTTATTTTGTAAATAAATAATAATTGAATTAGTTTAATTAGGCAATTTCAATTTCTTTTCTTAATAATTAAAATAGATCTAGAATTAGAAAAAAAATTAACTTTTAATTTTATTTCTTTTATTTTGTTTCATAAAAAACATAAAAACAAAAAAATATATATTTTCTTTTATTAAATTAATTAATTAGTTTAACAATTAGTTTTTAATTTCTTTTAATTACAAAAAGCCGAAAAAAATCAATTTCTTTTTCTAAAAAGGGTCAACACCCTTAAGACATTCCTGATTCTTCTTCCGCGCGCATTTTAATTTTAATTCCTTATTTTTGGATTATTATGTAACTGCCTCCGTATGTAATAGTAATTAGGACTTTTACTGCTTTACTTTCCGTACTTATTTACCAAAAACGGGTCTTCGTAATTTTTGGCGATGTATAGACCCGCGCCTTGTAATAGCATAGGATTTATGTTTCCGCAATTTACTTTCCGCACTCCCTTAACTGCTAAACTTGCATGAAAGAATGTATGTAAATAAAAACAACTCGTAGCTCACTAATTACAAAGACAAACATTAACTGAATACAACACAAATTCACACACCACTCCTAGGATACGCCTCACTGGTTGCCTCGAACGTGGTCGTCGAGTATAGGACGTTTTAGTAAGTCCTTATGTCCATGATCCAGTTGCCTCGAAACGGTTGCCTCGGATTAAAAAAAGGATCAAGGGCATAAGGGTAGCTTCTAAGATGTCCTATTGTTGCTTCGGTGACCACACTGTCCCTACAAACGAATTGACCCGAACACCTCCAACGGTGGTGCTACCTACCTCTCAATGGTGGGATGGCACTACCTTAAGGACATTTACACAGCCTAATTCCTTAGGGTAGGTAGATGACTCATAGATACTTGCTCTATTAAAAAACAAATCAAAACTCTTTTCACACCGACACTTTCAAAAAGCTTTCAAAACAATTTTTCAAACACTCTTGAGGACTGATACAAGAGTCATTCTGAAATCTTTAAACGAAACTTTTTCAAAACCCACACACATTTTGAAAAGCAAACTTTTGAAAACACAATGAGCAAGTATCTAAGAGCCCGTGGATAACCACGGATAGAAAGGGTGCTAACACCTTCCCTTTCTATAAATCTACCTCCCGAACCGAGAAACTATCTCATAAGGAATTTTGTTGTGCTTTTGTCATGTCCATGTTGGAGAAAATAAAAGACGGTGGCGACTCTTGCTTCCGCGGCATTTCGCGAAACCAGCGTTAAACAGTCAGTTCTAAATCCACCGATCACACATGGTAATGTTAGACTCCCACAAAATCCATTCCAAAAGATAAGGGGATTAGGCGGGATACCGAGTCAATTGCATCATTTGAGGTAACACAATTATATGATATTTATGCTATGAGAAATGCTAATTTGTGATTTTATACTTCCCCTAACTAATTATATAATAACTAGATTCATGCTAAAGAGACTGCACAACTCAGTAGGGGTAAGGCGCCTGAAATTAGCAACATTTCCACACAAAAAAAGAATGTTGCTAAGAAGATTGTGGCACACAAAAAAATTACTGCTCAATTCAGGTCGTACCTTCGGATATATTTAGGAATTACAGATATTTCGGATGGTGGTACCAGCCTTATACCTATGAGTGCAGACATCTTTGGTTTTGAATATCTTGAAGCAATTGGTAGAGAGGATATGGAGCAAGTTTTTAGGAATTTGGAATTAGGCCTCAGTGTTATCGGTATATACATCAGGTATACTCTGATCAACTTTGTTTAATTAAATGAACAATTTAATCCCTCATTTCAATGAATATAGTATAATGTTAATCATGTTTTAATTTAAGGTTTATGTATGACAACATTGTGCGTCCGCGTGGATTAGAAGCAAGATTTGGCTTCTTAGCTCCCAACACTATCAATTTCAGGTTGGTTGTAACGAGACCAGATGATGTCATATAATATGTACTAGTTTTATTCGTGGCCAGTAAAGATACTGAGAAGTTGTTCTTTTTGCCATATAATACTGGCAACGGGTTAGATTTTCATCCTAACTTAATCTATTATAATTTTTCGTTTTTGGCCATTGTTTAATCTTTGTTTAATCTTACAGTGGACACTGGTTATTGGTTGCGATTAATCATATGAGAGAAACTGTGTATTATCTGGACTCATTATACAATGATTGGTCGACATATCCAGATTTGAAACAGATGATTGACACTTAAGTATTTCGCTCCCAAAGAGATATTCAAGTTTATGTTTATGGTCAACATATCTGGATTTGTGTTTATGTTTATGATTCTATGTGAGATTGTTCTAAATAGTCGTTTATATTTTACTATAGTGTTCTACTTGCTTTTCTCTTCCAACGAGATATTCAAGTACCAAAAAGTAGAGCCAACAACGATACATGGATCAGAGTGGAGGTACATTTTCACAAAGAGATATTCAGTTTTGCTTACTTTAGTGATGATACTTGATAAAATAATTTAAGGGGTATATCCTGATATATATTCGTATTTTCTTTCCATGTGTAGTGTCCTCGCCAGCGTAACGGTATAAATTGTGGCTATTTTATGTTTAGGTTTATGAAAGAAACTATTCTTTTGGATCGATTATAGACTCCATCCACGGTATGGATTTCTAACTTAGGAATTACATACTATTTTCATATTTTGTGTTTCTCATAAAATGACATATTGTTTTAACTAAATCACATACTATGTTATATTATTATATATGTAGTACTTTGAGGAATTCAATTGTGCACGTTACTCAGAAGATCAATTGGATGAACTTATGGAGGAATGGTGTCAATTCATTATCGGGTTGAGAATTTTATAAGCTAAGGTATATTGTCTTATTTCCTTTGATGAGAACTTTCGAGTTTTGAGTATAAATTAAATTTGAATAAAGTGCAACGTTAATATTATCATGTTATGAATTTCGATCATTTGGTTTTTTTTCTAGGTTTATAGGTACATGTGTAGAAGATAGAGCTAGGATATTCATGTTGTTGTTGTTTCATGAGAATTCTCGAAGATAGAAAGATGTATAGATGTAAATTCAATTTTGAATATTTTAGGCATTTTAACTTCTAGAATTTTAACTTGTATCATAAATTTTGTAATTGTTGTTGTCTATATCATCAAATTATATATATGTGCAATTTTTATATATGTATATTTTATTGGAATGAAGCTCCCAAATATGGTGCATAAAAGATAATTCTGAAAACCTAAATCAAAATATTGGAATGAAGCTACCAAATATGTTAAAAATTCTTATTAAAATAGATAATTTATTAAAAAAATTGTGAACAATAGACAACACTTAAGGAGAAAAGCGCTGTAAAAACTTTAAAAAAAAGCGTTGCCTAAAGTCTGAAAGCACTGTCTAAAGTGGGGGAATAGACAGTGCTTTCAAAGGAAAGTGCTGTCTAAAGCCTATCTGGAAATAATTACAAAGCGCTATCTAAAGCAGAAGCGCTGCTAAAGGGGTATATAAAAAGCATTGTCTATTCTAAAAGCATTGTCTAAAGTAGGCATAAGACAACGCTTTTACATTCTAAAAAAGCGCTTTCTTTTCTTTTAGCAGTGCTACTTTAGGTAGCGCTTTAAAGCGCTGTTAAAAGCCTAAAAAAGTGATGTCTTTTCCCTTTTTTGTAGTAGTGAAACTCAAGATTCATAAAAAGTCAATAGTTACCAAAATAGGATTTTCTTAAGGAGAAGTCAACTGAACTTTGACCAAGCATAACTTTCACATGTCTCATCAGATTTTTCTAAACCAAAGCTCATTTTGAAGGAAATTCAATTATCTACAACTTTGATTGTCTAAGCTCAAGTCCAAAAAATGCTTCATTTGAGAGATATGGACCAATACATTATAGGTCATTTCAAAAGTCAACAAAAAGACACTTTTTGTCAAGGAAACTTACATCAAGTTAAATTCTTCAAATAAAAAAATGATCAACATAAAGATTGTAGAGGACATCTTGAGCTTTCCAAAAAGTCCAAGATCACCTTCATATGATAAAAATTGAGAGAGTTATGATTGGTGCAAGTTGGGAAATTTTGAGAAAATGCATGAAACCTAAATTGATCAAACTTGAATTTTTGGGCTATTGGGCTTATGTTTCAAAGTCCAAGCGTGTTTTGTAACTCATAGTGGACCTATGAATCCATCCACACATCCCTTTTATTTTTATTTCATTTATTTTTTATTTTATTTATTTAAATTCAAAATAAATTAAATAAAATCAAGGCTTTCATACAAAGGTTCAAGTCCACTTCTTTTGACCTAACTTTTCTCTATATATTCTCATTGTTTAGACAACAAGAGGGACACGAAAAAACTTGAAAGAGATCACTATTCCAAAACTTCAAAATTATCCAAATCTAGAGCAATCTTCAAACCCTATTTGCAGCCTTCCTCAAGATCAACCAACCGTCCCAATCAATTCCAGAAGTGATATAAAGTAAGTATGGATCAATTGTGATGATTCAAAGAGCTTGAGACTCATACTATACTCACCGATTTTGGGTTTTTTTTGTTGCATGAAATCCATTTTTTTATTTTCATTATGTTTTGGTGCATACTAACACCACTAACATGCTTCTGAGATGTCAATAAGCACGTTTGAACCATCGCATGGCCCCATAACGCCCGAAGGGAAGGTTGCCATGTTTGAACCGTTTTAGGTTGTTTACGTCATATCTCTTTATACAAGGGAAATTATCCAAAACCAAGGCCACCATTGGATTCAGGGGGATTGATTTAGGGGGGTAGGGCCCTTTTGGATCTATAACGCTCATTGTTTTTGCAGGTTGAAAAACGTAGTCGCTGGAGAAGACGACCGAAGCTAGGGCTCCGACGCCTCTCAGGTCCAACCATGATGTTTATTATATATTTGATTGGTTCCACAATGTTACCAGATGAACAACACAACTCAGTGGCAAGCGCGCGCATGATAAGACATTGATACCTCAGGGTGTGGGTTCGATCCCCGCCTGTTGATGTTTTTTATATTTTCCAATATTTTACAAGTTTTGTTATATTTTGTGTAATGTCCATTCTACTAACACAAACACACTACATCTCAATTGGCAAGCAGGCGCGCTGGTGACCAGAGGGGCGTGGGTTTAACACCCACCCCCAACATTCTTTGTTTTTCCTTGTTTTTCCAAACCCTATTTTCTTCTTTTTAGCCAATAAACCCTAATTCTTTTAATTAAACCATAATAACCTTTTAATTAACCCTAATTTTTTTTAACACTAATTAAATTAGGTTTAAAGTTTTTTATAACAATTAATTTTTATTTTAATTAAATTTTTTTAATAATAAAATTAATTAGCTTTTTAGGTCTATTTAATTAATTATCATAAATTATTTTTCATAAAAGAATCACCAAAACATTTTCTTTTCTATTTTCATCTTATTTTTATTTTCTTAGATTAAGTGTATATGACGTCTCCTCTAATGTAATAACGAATTTTATATTCTCCGCACTTTTCCTATTATGTAATTGCTTCCGGGATGTAATAGCTTAGGGGTTTATTTCTCACACTGTTTATTATTGTGTAACTACTCCGAAGCTCTGTAATAGTTTTAGGTTTACATTTCTTCCTTTATCTTCCGCTACTATATTTACTATATTACTACTTAATAATTAGGGTTTGTATGGAAAGATAAAACCAAACGCTAGAAAACCAAATTTCAAGATTAAATAACTGAAAACAACACACTTGCACACTTGCATCTCTAAGGTAGCCTCTCTTTGTTGCCTTCGGAATAACGATCATGTCCCTCGAAAGTGGGGATACTTTAGCAAAGACCCTCGAATAAAAGATCATAGTCCCTCGATGACCCTTCAACGTTGCCTTTCAAAAAATGATCTAGTCCCTTACAAAACTGCTAAAGCATTCTTACAAGTTGCCTTCGATGACCGAACGATGACCCTACGCTGTCCCTTCACATCCAACAAATGAGGTTACCTACCAACTAATGGTATGGATAACACTATCTCTAAAGAATAATGGAAAATACGAGAATGACCTTGAGTGGGTAGGATACTGTTAATCGTTTGCTCACAAATTTTCCTAAACAAAATATTTCTCACATCACACTTTCAAGAAACAAATATTTTTAAATACTTTGTACGCGTTCTTGAGGACTGATACAAGAACCATTACAAAGTTCGCCTTACATTGGAAAATTTCAAAATATTTTCAAAAACACACCCACATAAAAAGAAAATTCTCAAAGTGAGCTAAGCAATTAAGAGCCCGTAGATAACTACGGATGAAAAAGGTGCTAACACCTTCCCTTTTCATAACCTACCCCCTGAACTCAAAATCTTCAAGGTCTTTCCTATTCTTTTCACCCTTTCCTTATTGGATAAAAGAAAATTCGGTGGCGACTCTTGCTATCCGTAACATTTTCAATAAAATGCAAAATAAGTCAGTTCTCCCACCGTATTGCAGAACTGGCGATTATGCTGGGGACTTACTTAAAAAAGAGGGGTTACCTTAGAGTCTTAGATCACTTTTATTTGCTTTATTTGTTCGCATTGTCTGCTTTATTTTAAGGGTTTCTTGGGTTTATTTTCTTGCAAAGATCCTACACCCGGATCTAGGGTACCTTAAGTAAGTAGTAATAGATTATGAAAACTGTACGGCATAGACTGATATGGTTGAAATGATGGTTATGTTAGTGTGACACTTTGGTCCGATGTTCCTTGAGCCAATCAAGGATAACATTGAGCTTCCGCGTGGTGTCATAAGCACTAACTAACTTTTAGAACCATAATTGACCCATCTTGACCATTAGAAGGTAGTGAGATAGTCGGCTTTGGTGCAGTCTAGAGTTGGTTGATACTCAATGCTACATTCATTGAGATTCGACTCGCGTGATGTTTTGGTGGTGAATCCGTTGTTGTACTAAAATAAAACCTTCGAGAAAGATCTGTGATATGAGATTCCTAGAACCCGGTTACTATTTTAGGACAGTTTGAGCTAACTTAACTTAAAATAGAGAAGGGTACTTACCTTTGGACCCCATGCAAGCCTTTAAACCTAAGGCTTTTGCGTGATTTGTTTGTGTGTGCTACTTGCTTAAACATTACATCACAACATCATAACATCATGACATGGCATTCTTCACTAACCATTTCAAGGATCTTAGGGACCTTTGATGCAGGTTTATCATGAACCAAACTTTGAGCAAGGGGCAAGAGGATTTGTTTTCCTCTAACCAGGTGCCGTCAAAGATCAAATTATTTTCCCTTAAGTCAGAGGCTAGGACCCACTTGACATGGTAAGCTTGATTCTTATAGAAGGACGTTCAAAAAACAAAGACTTAAAGTTTTTCAGTCAAAGCTGGATCCAGACTCAATTCCTGACATTTCATTCTTATTTATCCTACGATATCCTTGAAAACATTGCATGTACATACCATACATATCATTACATAACAGGTCTCGAAGACAGGTTTTCTCATCTTCTTACTATTTATTTCAGTAAAAAGATGGCTCTCAAACAAATGGTCAAAGATCTGCAGGCCCAAAATGCTCAGTTCCAACAAATATTCCTTAACTTAGCCAAAGGACAGGAAGAACTGAAGACCCTCATCACCAAAGAGAGGAAGAAAAAGACTAGGAAACCCATCAGCATCCTCAACATGGGAAAAAGGTTTAGAGGTCCTATCAAGCAAGCTCAATACTATGATATCCCATCAAACAAAGATGACAACAAGGGTGAAGATGGTAAGAGTTTGAAGGTTGAGATAGGAAGCAACATTGGTTTAGGCCAATATTTTGATGAAGATAAAGAAGACTATTAGGATGAACAATATCCTCATGCTGATGAAAAATATAAACAACTGGAAGATAGTTTAAATGTTATGGAGATCTAGAGAGTGCCTGAGTTAGATTTTAAAGAGCTGGGTTTAGTCTCAGAATTTGTCATTCCTCATTGTTGTACCCTAAAATTTTCCCTCCCATTTTCTTCAATACATTCTTCATGGGTTCTCAAATGCTCAAGGTGGCTCAAGAATTGATCCGACAAATTCTCCTCCTAAGTAATGGGTCCACAACTAGGGTTTCATCTTGCACAAGGAAGAATGGGTTTCAAAGGTCTACAATGGTTTTCATGGTTCTTTATAGGTCTTCAACAGTGTTCATGTAAAGTTTCAAGTCTTGCATCACAAGTTTGCTCAGTCAATGGCTCAAATGATTGAAAGTCAACTATATTGGGTAAAAAGTCAACTGTATTGGGTAAAAAGTCAACTGTGGTCAATATACTGTCAAACTTCAATATTTTTGGTTAACATCAACATTTTGAAGAGACATTCATAATTTTATAAAAGGTTGATCATTATTCCTCAAGATAAGTCCTCAAATCATCAAAAGTCCAAAGTTTCCAAATTAGGGTTTCCTTAGGAGAAGTCAACTGAACTTTGACCAAGCATAAATTTCACATTCTTCATCAACTTTTACCCAACCAAAGCCTATTTTGAAAGAAATTAAATTCTATACAACTTTATAGTTGTAATCTCAAGTCCAAAGAATGCTTCATTTGAGAGATATAAGCCAATACATTACAGGTCATTTCAAAAGTCAACAAAAAGACACTTTTTGTCAAGGCAACTTAACAAAAATGATCAAAATGATCAAAAGAGAAATTGTAGAGGACATCTTGATATTTCCAAAAAGTCAAATATCACCTTTAAAAGATGAAAATTGAGAGAGTATTGACCAGTGCAAGTTGGGAATTTTGAGGAAATGCATGAAATGTAAAATGAGCAAACTTGAAATTTTGAACTAGTGGACCTAATTTTTTATGTTCAAGCATGTTCATAATGTATTCGAAGACCTATAAATCCATACAAATATTTTTAATGATTTTTATTTCCTTTATTTGAAATTTTATTAATTTAAATGAAATTAAAATAAATAAAATATGATGCAATGCATGTGGGCTCACTTCGAAATAACTATAATTCAACCACACATTGCTGACAAGAAATTATGGTTGCATTTCTTTCAAGAGAGTCTGTTTGGAACACAAATAGAATGATATTATCAACTTGAAGGTACCAATATCCATACCTGGGAAGATTTACCTGCAGCTTTCTATAAACAGTATCAATATAATTCTGATTTTGCACCAACCTGCATGCAACTACATAGTATGTCCATGGGTTCTGAGGAAGGTTTTAAAGAGTACGCACGGAAATGGAGAGATATTGTAGGCAGAGTTCAACCTCCTTTGGCTGATAGGGAGTTGATTGACATGTTTATGAGCACGCTAACATGTCCTTTCTATAATCACCTACTTGGAATTTCTTCAGCTGGTTTCCCTAAACTGATATTAACAGGAGAATATGTTGAGAATGGAACCAGAAGCAGTAAAATTCAGGTGGCTACATGTTCGAATAATGTGAAGAAGTTTTATATTGGTAAGAAAGAATCCAATGCTGTGTACGGCCAGAATGGTCATAGTAAGAGTAACCGTAACCAATTTGTGGAGGCAGTTCTAATCTCTAATCCTACGCCAGTACCACAACAACAACAGAGTAATCAATATAGGAAGGATGCACCCAGGAGACAGTTCACAAGAATCAACATGCATGTGGTTGAATTAGTTCAAATTATAGCTATTTTGGTATATGCTTTTTGTTGCACTTATCAACTCTTTGTTGTTAATTACGGTTGAATAAACCTGACTATTGTGTAAATTTGTTTAGTTTGTGTATAGTTGATTTTTTATGTACATAATGTAACGATTGACATTTTTACGTTCATTTTGTAGGTATTTGAGCATGGTTGAAGCAATGAGGAATAAAAGCTCCAAGATGCAATTTTGGAGCAAGAAAGGAATAAGGTAAAGAAAGAAATCCAAGAAAAGAAATAAAGAAGTTATGTTTTAACAGCAGTGTCGGGTGGTGCTGAGGCGATGACAAGGCAATATGAGCGCCGAGAGAAGCAAGAGCGATGGAAAATGGAGAAAATCATGTGCTTCTATCTTGTCCCCGCGTCTTGGTTTCCAGGTGAGTTTTGAGGCCGTCTTGGTTGCTAGATATTTTTTGCCAGATTGCTTATGTGGCACAGGCTGAGTGGCCAGAATAAAAGGCAGCACCAGGCGGTGCTTTTGGGTGCCGGGAAGTGCGTGTCTGGCACAAAATTTTGTTTATATTTCCTTTTCATTTCATTTGTTAGGGTTATGTTTTTAGGGGTAGTCTTAGCTCCAAAATTCATCAATCTCATTTTTTTTATAGATTAGCTTAGAAAATAACTATGGAGTTAGCATAAGAAGATCCGGGGTGGATTTCTCATCGATCGGCACTGACAAATCAAGGATTTGTGGTTCATTTCTATTCTTCTTTGTGTATCTCTATTTTTTTGGTTTAGTATATGTATTTACTCTTAACTCATGTATATTTGTCGCCCATGGCATTGTATAAAGCTTGCTTTTACAAACCTTTGTCGATTATTGTCCTGGATTTTTGCTATATTATTGGGGTTTGGGTTGCTATAAACATATGCTGCTCGAATTCTTATCCAGGGTGATTATCTAATAGTGTCTAGATTCTAGAGAATGATTTAGAGCTATTATTCACTTGGGTGTATGTGATTAATGCCTCTATGTTATTTGTGTTGTGCTGAGATATCGTCAGCGCGAGTAGCACGATTGACCTCTGTGTTATTGAGGTTGATTAAGAGATCGTCGTCGAGATGATATAGTGGGTGTTGTGTTTGATACGTGATGACATTGATGATTATTGTAGGTTGAGTATAACTGGTCGATAGGTTTAATTTTGTGAGGAGTGGATTATATGCATACTTAATAAGTCTCTTCTCCGAAGAATGAATTCTTTTTCTATTAATAACCTTTAATTCCCGCATTTACTTTAAATCCATTTTAACCCAAACTCATAAATGTGAGAATTGTCGAACGACAATTGAGTATCACTAATCCATGTGGAGACGATACATATAACCTATATCACTATAAATAAATACTTAATTTTGTGTTCCGCTTTATCGCATTCAACAAAATGGTGTCGTTGTCGGGAATTGGTGTTTTTATTGGATTGCATTGTGATAGTTTCTTTGTTTTTGAGTTTTGCACATAATGTATATATTGTGAATATTGTGTAAATAGAAACTTGTGTATATTGATATTTGTATATGTTTATATTTGTTTCTCTTCGCGTTTGCCAAAAGTGTTGTTAGATATGTAGTTTCGGTTAGAGCTCAAAGAGATGAGAGCAAAGGCGGGAGTGAAAGCATTTGGCCCATCCGAAGAAATGTGTTGGTTTATAAATATAAGGCGTCGAGCTTATGACTTAAAACAAGCATATTTTATTGTTTTTCTTTGTGTTAGTTTAGGTAGTGTGTTGATTGTTGTTTAAACAAGTTGGAAGTGGACCTGTTTTAAAAACTCAAATCTTCATTTTCCAACTTGTTTATTCACTTTCATCCGGTTGTTTTGTTGTGTTAATTGTGTTATTCCAAAAGCTTTCTTTTATTAGCTTGAGGAAATTTGTATGTGTGTATTTTAACTTTCTAATTCTTTTGTTGTTGTTTGGACTTAAATTTTGGTTCGATAGTTTGAAGTGCATTTGGTGATTGTCTGAATTTGAGTGTTTCAACTTGAAGATGTATGGTAATGATAATTTTTAAAGTTTGTACATGTCAGGTACTCGTTTATCACTTTCTATAACATGACATGTTTAGGAAACTTTTCATTTGTATAATTACCATACCATTCATTCTTTTTGAATTACTTGCTTTTGATTGAATCACTTTAGTTCCCTTTTAACCCCAAATATGAGGAAGCTTTCCATTTTTCATATATACTGGAGGCCATAATTCTTGTTTTAACTAGATTTCATTATGTTTAATCTTTTGTTTGTGTTGATTGTATGAAAGCATGAAAGTGATCAAGGTATTTTTATTTTATTTTAAGCACAACTACCTGGCCAAATAGTCAATTCACCTTGTGAGTGTGTGAACTTTTGTTAACCCCTCTTTTGAGCCTTTTTGTCAATGTCCATGTTGCTTTTGAACTTAATGCTTGTTTATGAGTATTTGGCTTTCCTTTTTGAATGGATATTGATTCTTTGTTTTCTTGAACCCTCAACTATTGTTTTGGTTTGAATTTTTACCTTGCCTTAGAAAGTATGGAGAATTCACATAAATGTTGGTTAAATTCAAGTTGGGGAGAACAATGTTTGGTTGCTCATGTGCTGATTGCTATGAGGTTGTGAAAGAGAAAAAGAAAAAAAGGACAAAGAAAAAAGAGAGAGAAAAAGAAAAGAAAGAAAAATTTTGAAAAAGATTTGAAAAATAAAAATAAAAAGATTATTAAATAACTGTGCTAATAATTATGGTGTGTTTGGTGTAACACTTGGGGTGAAATAAGAAATTTGATTGAAAATTTTGTGTTTGAACTTTTGTGAGTTGATCACTCCCTTAGGTTTAGGCAAGTTTTTATTTCAATTAGCTTTAGAACTTATCCTTTGTTTGTTAACCAAGCCACATTACATCCTTTAAAATCTCTTGTGATTCTTACCTTTGTATGTTCAATGTGAATTTTTGGATGAATGCATAATTTAGTCTTTTGTTTGCAAGATTGTTGGATGAGTGTCAATGTTTCTCACTTTTGTGATATCTTTATCTATCGAAGAATTTTTACTAGGTGTGATTTATGATAAAGCTTGTTTTGTTTTAGAATGTTCGATATGAATTTTTTTACTTAAGATTCATTTCATTTACATGTTGTTGTTGAGGATTGTGGTAAGTATTTAACTTGTTTGTGCGTTTTTGTTTGAACTATACATTTATTTTTCTTTTTTGAAACATGTTGATTCATGATTCTTTGGTTGATTACTTTTGCTTCTTTAAGTTTGTTTGACCTTGTTCGGGGACAAATGTGTTCAAGTTGGGGAGAGTTTGATAAGTGCAAATTGTAGCTATTTTGGTATATACTTTTTGTTGCACTTATGGACTCTTTATTGTTAATTTCGATTGAATAATCCTGGCTTTTATGTAAATTTGTTTAGTTTGTGTATAGTTGAGTATTTATGTACATAGTGTAATGAATGATAGTTTTCCATTCATTTTGTAGGTATTTGAACATGGTTGGAGCAATGAGGAATAAAAGCTCCAAGATGCAATTTTGGATCAAGAAAGGAACAAGGCAAAGAAAGAAAGCTAGGAAAATAAATAAAGAAGTTCTGCTTTAGCAAGAGCGATGAAAAATGGATAAAATCATGTGTTTCTGTCTTAACCTCGCGTCTTGGTTGCTGGGCGAGTTTTGGGGCCATCACCAGGTGGTGGTTTCGAGCGTCGGGCACCGCTAGGCATTTTTTGCCAGATTGCTTATGTGGCGTAGGCTCAGTGGCCATAATAAGAGGTGCGTCGGGCGGTGCTTGTGGGCGTCGGGCGGTGCGTGTCTTGGACATAATTTTGTTTATATTTCCTTTTCATTTCCAATTCATCAACCTCATTTTTCTAGTAGATTAGCTTAGAAAACAACTATGGAGCTTGCATACGGATGATCCGGGGTGGATTGCTCATCGATCAATGTTGACAAACCAGGAGATTTATGGTTCATTTCACTACTTCTTTGTGTATTATCTATTTGTTGGGTTTTGTATATGTATTTACTTTGAATTCATGTATATTTGTCCCCCATGGCGTTGTATAAAGCTTGCTTTACAAATACTTGTCGATTATTGTTCTGGATTTTTGCTCTGTGCTTGGGGTTTGGGTTTCTATAGACATATACTGCTCAAATTCTTATCTAGGGTGATCATCTAACAATGTCAAGATTCTTTAGATAGATTTATAGCTATTATTCACTTGAGTGTATGTGATTAATGCCTCTGTGTTGTTTGTGTTATGCTGAAAGATCATCAGCGTGAGTAGCACGATTGACCTCTGTGTTGTTGAAGTTTATTGAGAGATCGTTGCCAAGATGATATATTGCGTGTTGTGTTTGATACGTGATGACATTGATGAGTATTGAAGGTTGAGTATAACTGATCGATAGGTTTAAGTTTGTGAAGAGTGGATTATATACATACTTGATAAGTCTCTTATTCGAAGAATGAATTCTTTTTCTATTATAACCTTTAATTTCCGCATTTACTTTAAACCCATTTTAACCCAAACTCATAAATGCGAGACTTGTCAAATGGAAATTAATTAGCATTAATCCATGTGGAGACGATACGATATAACCTATATCACCCTAAATAAATACCTACTTTTGCTTGCCGCTTTATCGCATTCAGCAAAATTTCGACTATTTATGTTAAATCTATAATAAGTTGGTTTGGTTTCAAGGGTTTTGATTCATTCACTACTTTTGCATATTTCAGATACGCATATCCTACATATTCGTTGGTGTCTTTGGATATGCATTTTTGAAACTATTTGATAAAAAAATGGAATATGGTGAGTTCAAATATACATACACGAATTCTGAGAATATTACGAGAATTTCGCCAACAACCTCTAAAAAGTTATAAGAGTGCATTAAGAAATCCATAAAGAATATGGGTTTTTGACTCTACAAAATGTTCACCAAATAATAATTAAGAGGAGAATTTATCTTGTCGTCCTTTTTCTTTTACTGAGCACCCTCATTTGTTGCACTTTTACCATAATATTCTCACACAATTTTCACTTTTAAATTGTCATTTTTGGAGATTTTGAAAATTTTTGGACTTTTACCACATTTTAAATTTTTTTACTGAATATTTACAAAGAAACATTATTTTCAATTAAATTTATGTATTTATACGGGCAATTTTGAATTTATACTGGATTTTCAAAAATGTTAGTAAATATACGGCCACTTTTGAATTTTTAAAAAACACGATAGTTTTTTTTTTTTTTTGTTTCATTTTCAGAGTTTTTTAAAAAACGATAAAATCACACGTCGTATTCTTAAAAATGTTGATAAAAATACATATTAATTTTTTTGAATGATCTATTAAATTTTTCCGCATGCGAGAAGAAAATTTCCAACAAATTATATGAAAGAAATATTTTTAGTATTACAAAAATTAAGAGAGGTAAAATTTAAAGGAATTTCTTAATGCATCCTAAGTGGTTGAAAAATACCATATGAAAATTTAAAAATACCGTTTTGATTCTAGAAATACATTTTCGGACGCACCTCATACACACAATTCATTTATTTTTGAGTCAAATCCCAATTTTATGAATAAATTTATTCCATAAATACATTTTCGAGGAGTCTCCAATATTGCATTTCCGAAATCGAAAATGTATGCATAAACTTTATCATTTTATAATGACATTCATATTCATTTCTATTCAACTTTATTAGCAAAGCAAAAGTTTAGCTACATTCTGAATGAAATCTATCCCTAAGAGATCAACCATGCAGCCATAGTGTTCCTAGTTTGGAAATAATGTCGAAGTAGTCTCTTGTCATTGACAGTGTTGAAATTGCTACAAATTTTTAGAATATTCTAAATATAATATGTATGGTAATGGTAGAATACCCTAGAAACTATAGTGTGTATGAGTATGATAGAATAATATAGAACTAAAGTGTATGTAAAAGATAGAAGAAGCTAGAACTATCATGATACTAACATATCATGAAAACTCTAGAAAAATCTAAAGTAATATAGAAACGTTCACCACCATTAAGAGGTTGGTGACTTGAACCTATAAATAGGCATTTGGTATCTTGCAATAGACAATTCAAGAAATCAATGACATAGCCTTCTTTCTAAACAACTCTCTAAAACTATCTTCTATCAATTATCAACTAAACCACTACTAACAGTGGCATCAGAGCTATGTTTGGTCATACATTGGGCGTAGTTAAATTAATATATATCATTTCAAATTCCTCCTAACTACTTCAAAAATTTCCCTTGTACTATTAAACCACTCCAATATTTGTCTAAGACATGGATAACACCACTCAATCATCAACTATTTCTGTCCCTATTTTCAATGGTGAAAATTTTAATTTCTGGCGTGTTAAAATGGAAACATTTTTTTCTTCTTAAGATTTATGGGACATAGTATAAGAAGGATTCATTTTTCCCGCAGATACTTTAGCTCTTAATACAGCTCAAGAAAAAGAGTTGAATAAAAATAAACACAAAAATTCAAAGGCATTGTTCACCTTGCAATAAGCAACTAATGCAATTTTCCCAAGAATTATGGGAGCTAAGACTGCCAAAGAAGCGTGGAACACATTGCAGGAGGAGTTTCAAGGAAGCGTTAAGGTACGTGCTGTCAAACTTTAATCTCTAAGAAGAGCTTTTAAACTATTGAAGATGAAGGAGTCTGAGACAATTAAAGATTACTATTCTAAAGTTAAAGAAATAGTTAATCAAATGAGAGCTTTTGGGGAAGACATTCTTGACAAGAAAATTATTGAGAAAATTCTAATTACTATGCCCCCAAAGTTTGACCCAATCGTGACAACAATTGAAGAAACCAAAGATCTGTCCACTGTATCAGTGACTGAACTTGTGGGCTCTCTTGAAGCATATGAGCAAAGACTGTATATGCATAAAGAAGATACACTTGAAAATGTCTTTCAATCAAAGCTCAAATTTCATCCCCAAAACAAACAAAATGGAGGAAAGAAGAATTATGGAGAAACTTCAAGAAGAAGAGAAGGTTCTAGGAATTTCCTTAAGAACAAAATAGATAAAAATCCTCCATGCATTATATGCAAAAGACTGGGCCACGGAGAGAAAAATTGTTGGTTCCGTAATATGCCACAAAGCAACCATTGCAAGAAGTTTGGGCACGTAGAGAAAAATCATCCCAACAAAAATAGGCATCAAGCTAATATCATAGAGGAGAATGATCAAGAACAATGTATGTTCTATACCACTCAAGACTCAGTCAAAGAAAAAGTAGGAAGTTGATACTTAGATAGTGGATGTAGCAATCACATGGCCAAGGATGAGACTATTTTCAAAAGCATTGACGAGTCTGTCAAAGTCAAAGTTCAACTGGGAAATGGAAGTGTGGTTGAATCAAAAGGAATAGGCACTGTCATGGTGGAGACAGATAAAGGTACGCAACTCATCTATGATGTCTTACTAGTACAAAATTTTAAATAAAATCTTCTAAGCATTGGCCAAATGATGTAGAGAGGCTACACACTTCACTTTGAAGGAGAATGTGATACGGTGGGAGAACTGACTTGGGTGTTTTGCGTTTGATTGCAAATGTTGCGGTTAGCAAGAGTCGCCACCGACTTTTCTTTTATCCAAAAGGAAAGGTGAAAAAGCACAGGAAAGACCTTTGAGATTATTTCTTGAGTTTGGGGGTTAGATTATGAAAAGGGAAGGTGTTAGCACCCTTTTCATCCATGGTTTTCCATGGGCTCTTAGTTACTTTCTAGATCACTTGCTTTTGTTTGAAAATGTGTTTTGTATGGTTTTTTTGAAAGTATTTTGAAAAGAGGCCATTGTTTAGGCAAACTTTATAATGATTCTCGTTCATAAGAATGTATATAAAGTGTTTGATCTTTTGAAAATGTTTTCAAGTTTGTAAGATGTTTTGAAAGTGTAGGTGTTTGTTTTTGAAAATAGCAAGGATGTTTTGTTTTGAAATGAAGCAAGTAACTAGGAACTTTCTACCTACTCATAATTCTTTCATGTTCATTTCCTTTTTCTTTTGACATTGTTATCTTACCATTGATTTGGTAAGTAACCCTATCTTTGGATGTAAATGAGACGGACGTGGGTCATCGTATAACCATGATTAGAAATGTTGCAAGACATCTTAGCATTTTTCTTTAGGGACTAAGATCATTTTGGAAAGGCAACTATGATAGCGTCATCGAGGGACTATGATCTTGTATTTTGCTTGTTTTGCTAAGATACCTCACATGCGTAATATGGCCATTTTTGTAAGGCAACCAAGTAGATTTACCCTAGGGGTGCTTATGTGCAAGTGTATTGATTCTCATGCTTGATTTGTCTTTGATTAGGATTTGCTATTGATTGGTTTTAGTCTTTCCATACAAAACCCTAATTACTAGCATTTGTATATAAAGCGATAAATTGCGGAATTTAAAATTATTACGCTATTACATCATTTAGGGGAGGGGGGTATATAAATTTGCAAATAGGGAATATGGCAAGAATTTAAATCTAAATAATATTACAACCATATTGGATTTTGAATAAATGTACAAAAATAAAGATAAGAATGCAAGAATGCAAATGTAAAAAAGAAAATGATTTTTTTTATTGTTTTATGAAAGGTTTTAGTCTTGACCTAATTAAAGAAAATGATTAATGAAAATTAGACAAAATTAAGTTTAAACTAATTAAGAAAGAAATTAAGTTAAAAAAATGATTTTTAGTTTTTTTTTAAGAAAAAAGTTTTAAATTAATAAAAATAAAATGAGAAAATTAATTAATTAAGAGAAACCTAAATTCTAAGTTAATACTAATTTACAAGTAAATAATATAATAATTAAACTTAAGCCTAAATATTGATTATTAAAAAAAAGAAATTAATTTGTTAAAAGAAAATGTTTTTAGTATTTTTATTTCATAAAAAATAAAATAAATGAGTGTAAATAATAAATAAAATATTTTTGTATTTTTCATGATTAATGAATATTATAATAATAATAATAATAATAATAATAAAAAATAAACGATAAAAAAAGTATAAAATAAAATAAAATAAAAATAAGTCAGGGAGGTGGATTAATGAAACAGGGAGTCAGAAGTTAGTAAAAACAACAAAGCCCAAAGAAGGGGAGGCCCAGCGCTGCAAAAACAGAAAAGTGTAAAAAAAAGTGGAAAAAATGCAAAAGGTCACGATGGGGCTTGAACCCAAGACCTAAGGGTGACAGACGCACGCTTTAACCACTGGGGTGGTGATACATTCGTTAACTTGTATGAAATGATAAATACATAAAATAAAACTTACCCTGACTGTACTTCATCTTCAACCTCCAGCCAAAGGATCTGTAACTTGCTCATTTCTCAACAAAAATAAAAGATGCAAACATGAAAGTTGCTCCATTTTTCCACACGAATCCAACCATATAAATATCATAAGCTATATAAATCAAAGATGAATGAGAATTTCTAAAAGTATCAAATTCTGACTTAAATATTTCAGAAAGTTCAAACTCAAAATTCTCCTAGCTTAATCAAAATAAATGAAATCTATGGACATGTATAGTTTCATGGCAATGCTGTCTGTATTTTATCTTCACAAATGTAAGCATAACAATGCCTAAATATGAAGATAGAAGTTTAAGAAAAATACCTCAAAACTGGAAATCATGAAATGCAAATGAGCTTGATTCAAGGTGCTACAATGATCAGGTTAGCTTCCTCAAGTTCCCAGGAAGCTAATGCAATGGTTTGGTTGAGCAATGGATGGCTAGAATGGTCTGGATAAGTCAAGTTGCAGACCTCTATTTTTGGTTATGTAATTTGATGAAGATGGAGTTACAGTTATGAAATAGGGTCAGGAATGGTTTGTATTTGGTGTAAGGAAGCTTTAGGAATGAATTTGAGGGAAAACACACGAGGGAAATGAGAGATACAAGTTTAAGGTCATAATTGTGTATCAATGGAGTTTTTGTGCAATTTATGGCTAGAGGGAGTTTAGGAGTGTTTTAGGGTGCTTGAGCTCGTGTCCTAGCTTACAAATAGTGACCCTGTTTATAAGCAACAAGTTTGGAGACTTGTTGTTGATTAGAATTCAAAATCATAAGTTTATGCATAACATGTGATTTTTTGAGAAATTCAAGTTTCCATGCCTTGTACTTGGTTCATAGAGTAGTTAACCACTTTAAACACAATACCTCAGACTTTGTAGATGGAGTGTAATCAAGGAAAACAAGTTGGGAGCTCAAGAAGCTGACTTTGTGCATAAAACTTGCTTTACAAGAATGGATATGTTACTTTCTCCCTTAAATGGCAAATTGATTTGGACAAAGCTTGAAACACTTCGATAAGGGCATAATCAATTGTGTAAACCATTAATTATGGAGTTAAAAATAAGTTTGAGGCCTGCAAAGTGAGGATTATGCAGCATGGCTATAGATTTGGTTCATGTTCATCACAAAATATGTCTTGCAAAACAATTTGAAACCCCAACTTCTGACCTTCAATTATCCTTGCTCACAAATGATCTCAAGGAGTTCTTGGACATTTCGGAAAGCTTGTAATGTTCTCCACAACCCCTCTTTGAATCACTTTTGAAAATCCTGACCAAAACTAGGGCAAAATTTCACTAAGTGTTTAATTTCAAGACCATGACTTTATGAATTAATAACTTAAGATCTAAGCAATTTTAGAAGAAGTTGTGTAGAAATGTTGTAGATATTATGGAGATCTACAACTTTCATGTTTAAAGTTTCTTCTGAATCATCTTGTATCATGGTGAAAAATTTGCTCAAAGTTGTGAAAAAACATGAAGTTTTCAACACTTAGAAAAATTTCTAAGTTTGAAAACTTTGACTTTTAAAAATGAAATCTGGACTTTTTTTTATTTCTTGATGAATAGTTTTCATATTTTGACATGTTTTGATGAATTGTGATCTTTGATATTTTATTTTGACCAAAAAGTTAAAGTTTGACTTTTCAATGTATAGTTGACTTTTGATCAGTTGACTGAAAATTCACTATCAATCCAATTCATCTTGAGAAATTTTTTGGGTCATGTCATTAGGTAAAAATGATGCAATTGAACTCTTGAGATCATTCCTCAAACCAATTAACCATTTGCTAAGTCAAAAATCAGAAATTGCCCTTTTTCAGTCAAAACCCTAATTTTAACCATTTTGCCCTTTTGATGATTTTATCAAATTTCTTGAGGAATTGTGGTAAAAACTTGATCAAATGATACATATGAGTTTATAATGTTGATGTGGATAAAAAATTATAAAGTTTGACTGTAAGTTGGCCATAGTTGACTTTTTCCCCAATACAACTGATTTTTAGGTCAACTGCTCAATTGACTAAGCAAAAATGTGATCCAAGACTTGAAACTTGACATGAGTAATCTTGGTGGTTCATAATGATCCATGAAAGTCACATGAAACATTGAAAGTTCAATTATCCTTGTGAAATCTCAAACCCTAATTTTAGTCAACAATGCTTAAGGAGGTGTCTCGAGTTGATCAACCCTAGTGCAGTCTTGAACCAAGAGAGATCTTTGTGAGAAAATATTTGATAAGTGAGAGGGTAAATTTTGAGGTACAATAGAGAAGTATGCAGAATCTTAGACAACAAAAATAAAAGGGCCAAGATAATCCAAGTGAAGATGAATAAGAGCAATAGAAGCTTTCCGCTAAATTTAAAACATACAACTAATATTGCCATGAAGGTACAAGTTGATGATTCATGGCTCTGGCATCGAAGATTTGGCCACTTAAACACACATGCCTTAAAATTGTTACATGAGAAGAACATGATGAGATATTTTCCAAGCATAAAGGAGAACAATGAAGTGTGTGAAGGATGTCTCCTTGGTAAGCAACACCGATTTCCGTTCTCAACAAGCGGAACATGGAGAGAAAAATATCTGTTGGAGATAATTCATACTGATGTCTGTGGACCGATGAGGACGCCATCACATGAGAACAACAGATACTACATACTCTTCATTGATGGCTTCTCTAGAATGACATGGGTCTATTTCCTAAAATAAAAATCAAAAGTCTTTGGAGTATTCAAAAAGTTCAAGGCCCTTGTTGAAAATCAAAGTGGAAAACAGATAAAAGTACTAAGAAGTGATCGCGACAAAGAATACACCTCCCGCGAGTTTGACAGATTTTGTGAGGATGAAGGTATAAAGCTACAACTTACAGTCGCATATTCTCCTCAACAAAATGGTGTATCTGAGAGAAAGAATCACACAGTTATGGAGATGGCTAGATCGATGCTCAAGGAGAAGGGACTTCTTAACATATTCTGGGCTAAAGCAGTCTACACTGCTGTTTACATACTTAACAGATGTCCAACTAAGTTAGTACAAGATAAGACTCCAATTGAAGCTTGGAACGGGAAGCATCCATCAGCAAAGCACCTAAGGGTCTTTGGATCTATATGCTACATTCATATTCCAGACTTGAAGAGGCACAAGCTTGAAGAGAAAACTATACGAGGTATCTTCCTGGGGTATAGCATAATCTCTAAAGGCTACCGTGTCTACAACTTGCAAACTAAAAAGCTCATCATCAGTCGAGATATTGAAGTTGATGAGAATGCTTCTTGGAATTGGGATGAAGAAAAAGTGGAGAAGAACATCCTTATACCAGCTCAACTACCTCAAGAAGAATCTGAGGAAGAAGGCCCAGGTGAACCTTCTTCACCTCCACCATAACAACATGATCGAGAATTATCATCACCAGAGTCTACTCCAAGACGAGTAAGATCTTTGATGGACATATATGAAACCTGTAACTTGGCCATACTTGAACCTGGAAGCTTTGAAGAAGCATCAAAGTAAGAAGTATGGGTCAAGGCAATGAAAGAAGAGATAAAGATGATCGAGAAAAACAACACATGGGAGTTAGTAAATCATCCCCATGGAAAAGATGTCATTGGGGTTAAGTGGGTCTATAAGACAAAGCTTAACCCTGATGGCACCATACTGAAACACAAGGCAAGGTTAGTAGCTAAGGGTTACTCACAACAACCTGGGATTGACTACAATGAGACATTTTTACCAGTAGCTCGTCTTGATACCATTAGAGCTCTAATAGATATTGCGGAACAAAGAGGGTGGAGTATCCAACAACTAGATGTCAAATCATCCTTCCTCAATGGTGTACTTGAATAAGAGATCTATGGGGAGAAGACACAAGGATTCATTTATGAAAGAGAAGAAAGAAAAGTGTTAAGACTAAGAAAATCACTTTACGATTTGAAAGAAGCACCTCAAGCATAGTATAGTAGAATTGATCAGTATTTCATAGATCAAGGATTCAGGAGGAGCAAGAGTGAGCCTATACTTTACATCAAGTCTCAAGGTCAGTACACTCTCTTACTCTCTCTATATGTAGATGACCTTATCTACACGGGAAACAATACCAAGATGATGATGGAGTTCAAAAGACACACGATGAAGACCTTTGAGATGACCGACCTTGGTTTGATGAGTTACTTCCTAAGTATAGAGGTAAGTCATAGAAATGAAGGGATATTCATCTCGCAAAAGAAATACACAAAAGGCTTACTTAAGAAATTCAATATGTACGACTGCAAACATATCGCTACTCCACTCATAACAAATAGGAAACTACAGAAGAATGATGGAACATCAGAAGCTGATGCATCCAAATATCAAAGTCTAATTGGAAGCCTTCTATATTTAACAGCTACAAGGCCAAACATAAGGTATGCTACAAGTCTTCTATCAAGATTCATGCAAAGCCCAAGTCAAATACACTTTGGAGCAGGAAAAAGAATTTTAAGGAATCTACAAGGAACAAAAGAGTTTGGTATATGGTACACTACCGAAACCAACTCAGGATTACTTGGCTACACCGATAGTGATTGGGCAGGTTCGGTAGATGACATGAAGAGCACCTCTGGCTATGCTTTCTCACTAGGATCGGGAATTTTCTCTTGGGCGTCGAGGAAGCAAGCTACAGTTTCACAATCAACAGCAGAAGTAGAGTATATGGCTGCTGCTGAAGCAACGAGTCAAGCTATATGTCTTCGCAGGATACTTGAAGACATGGGAGAAAAACAAGATGAGCCTACTAAAATTAATTGTGACAACAAATCAGCAATTGCAATGGCGAAAAATCCAGTGCATCACAATAGAACAAAACGCATAGCAATCAAGTATCACTTTATTAGAGAAGCTGAAGCAACTAAGGAGATCAAATTCGACTACTGCAGAACAGAAGAATAAATTGCAAACATATTCACGAAAGCGTTATCGATGTTAGAACAAAGTTTGAATCTACTACCCTATATTTAAGTTTTGATGATAACAAAGTGAAAAGATATAGAATTTATAAGTTTCATGTATGAACTATCTGCTGCCTAAAATTATTATGTTCTGACTTGCAGATACTCTGATTGAAATAAGCAAGATCACATCTATTCAGCATCAGAACTTGATTTCAGACACCAGCATCAGAAGTTGCTAGATCAGAACGTCAAAATCAGATGATCAACTCACATACATGCTAAAGCCTGATGAACAAGACTGCGCTCAACACTCTGATACAGAAACACAATAGTTCATCAGCAGCGAAGCAGAGTCAGAATGAGCCAAGCCAGAACTTGCATTAAGTAAGCAACGGTACTGTGCATTGAAAGCAAATTAATTCCAACGGCCTCATTCCAGACAAGATCTGCTCAAAAAGGAAAGCTTGTTATTAGCATTGAATCAAGAATATTGCATCCAACATTCATCATCTCAGTGCTATATAAACAAGGCTTTGAAGATTGAAATGGTTAATGCTCTCCAAATCTCTACACGCACAAAGCTGAACCATAATCTTCGTCCTATCAGTTTTGCTAAACCATACACTCTGATATTCCATTACTGTTTAGCAATCTAGTTTCTAAGCTTCAATTTGTGTATACATCACAGTTGTGATAAAGTTTTGTAGAAAACATCCACACACATAGTTTTATCTCTTTGTAAGAAGGTGTTACCTTGACAAACCGGGTTGTGGTTTGAGTCAAGAAGGCTTTAGCAGTTGTTAAAGTAGTCTGTAATATTCAGTTGAATATAGTGGATTAAGACCTCGTTAGAGAGAGGCGAAATCACCTTGACGGGTGGACTGGAGTAGTTTGAGATCAAACGAACCAGGATAAAAATATCTTGTTCATTGATTTAGATTTCAGTTTTACAATTCAACCCCCCCCCCTTCTTGTGTTTTTCACCACTTCAATTGGCATCAGAGCGCCTGGTTCTGAGCTAAAACACTTAACCGTGTCAGTACAAGATCCAGCGTCAGAAAAACACTATGGCAGGAAACAATTCTCACATCAGCAATGACAACAATGAGGACAGAGACAGATTCAGTGGCAAACCTCCAGTCTTTGATGGAGAAAACTTTGATTACTGGAAAGACAGAATTGAAAGCTTCTTTCTGGCACATGATGCTGATCTGTGGGATATGGTGACAGATGGATACACGCACCCTGTGAATGCAAGTGGTCAGAAGATTGATAGAAAAACAATGTCTGATCAACAAAAGCGTGACTTCAAGAATCACCACAAGGCCAGAACCATCCTCCTCAGTGCCATCTCCTATACTGAGTATGAAAAGATCTCCAACAGAGACACATCAAAGAATATTTTTGATTCTCTCAGAATGACGCATGAGGGCAACGTTCAGGTCAAAGAAACAAAAGCTCTGGCGCTCATTCAGAAGTATGAGGCGTTCAAAATGGAAGAATCTGAATCCATTGAAACTATGTTCTCTAGATTCCAGATTCTGGTAGCTGGTCTCAAAGTTCTGGACAAAGGATACTCTACTGCTGACCATGTCAAGAAAATCGTCAGAAGTTTACCCAAGCAGTGGAGGCCTATGGTTACTGCTCTGAAGCTAGCTAAAGATCTCAACAAAATCACTCTGGAGGAACTTATCAGCTCCCTCAGAAGTCATGAGATAGAGCTAGAAGCTGATGAGCCTCAGAAGCAAGGTAAGCCTTTAGCATTAAAATCTAACAGAAAATTTGAGTCTAAAGTTTTGCAGGCAGTTGAAGAAACATCTGATGGATCCTCATCAGAAGAAGACGAACTTTCCCTTCTCTCCAGAAGAGTAAATCAACTGTGGAAGCAAAGACAAAGGAAGTTCAGGAATCCCAGAAGATCTGATCAGAACGAGTCTTCTTCCAGATACAGAAGGACAGATTCTTCCTCTGGATACAGAAGATCTGAAGGCTCCTCCAGCAGCAAAAAGCCAAACACCAAAGACATCATCTGCTATGAGTGCAACGAGCAAGGACACTATAAGAGTGACTGCCCAAAGATTCAGAGGGAAAAGCCCAAAAAGAAGTTTGGAAGAGAGAAGAAGAAAAGTCTCATGGCTACATGGGATGACTCTGACTCGTCTGAAGCTGACTCAGAATCAGATGATGAAAGGGCAAACATAGCTCTCATGGCTAACATTTCAGAAGATAGTGAAGCTTCTGAATCAGACTCAGAATCAGACACTGAAGAGGTATTTCCTAACTTTGCTGTTAACTTTACAAAGGCTGAACTTGCTGAAAGCCTTAATGAAATTCTGGAACGCTATCAGCAAATTAGAGCTAAATTCAGAGACCTGAAAAGGAATCTTGAATCTGACTCTAATAAGTCTGAGAGTCTCAAATTGGAAAACTCTGAGCTGAGAGATAAGATTTCAAAATTAGAAAACATTTTACAAAAATCTCAGAAGGAACCAATTTCTGAAACTCCCAGCAACGCTGATGAGATCATCAAGGAGTATGATCACAGTTTCCAGAAGTTCCTAGCTAAAAGCATAGATAGAAGCAGAATGGCTTCAATGATCTATGGAGTTAGCAGAAACGGCAGGAAAGGAATAGGATACCTAGGTAAGGTTCCTACACCAAAGAATTTCATGGACTTAACCATTAAACACACTCCTCTGAATTCACACTTTGTGTATGGTCACACACATGATATCAAATATACTAGCAGTAAGCACTCTGTGAAACCAAAATTCAACCAGAGTTTTGGTAAAACTAACAAATCAGGACCCAAGAAAATCTGGGTACCTAAGGATAAAATAATACATGTTGCAGATATCTTTAGCAGCAAGTCAGAAACACCAGTCATGGTACCTGGACTCTGGCTGCTCACGACACATGACGGGAAGAAGGCATATGTTCCAAAGCCTGGAACTTAAGCCTGGAGGCCACGTTGGCTTTGGAGGCAATCAGAGGGGAAAGATAATTGGCTCTGGAACTGTAGGTAATGGAAATCTTCCCTCTATTAATAATGTTCTGCTAGTAGATGGATTGATGCATAATCTGTTATCCATAAGTCAATTAAGTGATAACGGTTATGATATAATCTTTAATCAAAAATCATGTAAAGCTGTTAGTCAGAAAGATGGGACTATCCTGTTTAATGGTAAGAGGAAAAACAACATTTACAAAATCAAACTTTCTGAACTAAAAAGTCAGAATGTAAAATGTCTTCTGTCTGTTAACAACGAGCAGTGGATCTGGCACAGAAGATTGGGGCATGTTAGTATGAGAAGAATATCTCAGATTAACAAACTCAATCTGGTCAGAGGACTTCCTAATTTGAAGTTCAATTCAGATGCTCTGTGTGAAGCATGTCAGAAAGGCAAATTTGCAAAACCTTATTTTAAATCCAAAAATGTTGTTTCTACCTCTAAGCCATTAGAACTTCTGCACATTGACTTATTTGGATCAGTTAAAACTGCTTCAGTCAGTGGTAAGAAGTATGGGTTAGTAATCGTAGATGACTATAGCAGATGGACATGGGTAAAGTTCTTAAGACACAAGGACGAGTCACACTCTGTGTTTGTTACCTTCTGTAACCAAGTTCAGAATGAAAAGGATCTTAGAATCGTTAAAGTCAGAAGTGATCATGGTGGAGAATTTGAAAATAAAGATTTTGAGTCATTCTTTAATGACAAAGGCATTCTGCATGATTTCTCTTGTCCTAGAACTCCCCAACAAAATGGAGTTGTAGAACGAAAGAACAGAACATTGCAAGAAATGGCCAGAACCATGATCAATGAGACAAACATTGCTAAGACCTTCTGGGCAGAGGCAATAAACACAGCGTGCTACATTCAGAATAGAATCTCAATAAGACCAATTCTGGAAAAGACTCCATATGAATTGTGGAAGAACAGAAAGCCCAACATTTCATATTTTCATCCATTTGGATGTACTTGCTTTATATTAAATACAAAGAATTATTTGAACAAGTTTGACTCTAAAGCACAGAAGTGTATTATGTTAGGATACTCTGAACGCTCAAGAGGGTACAGAGTATACAATACAGAAACACAGATTGTGGAAGAATCAATCAGTGTTCGTTTTGATGACAAGCTTGACTCTGAAAAGTCAAAGCAGAATGAAGTTTTTGCAGGTATAGAAATTGAATTTGCAGGCTCTGAAGACAAGTCATCAGAAGCTCTCAACACAGACATTCCTTCAACGTCTGAAAGGAGCACTGCTAGAAATCCTACAACAGCTGCTGATCAACCTCAGAAGAGATTACCCAGAAGCAGCTTGGATCACCCAGAAGAGACTATCCTAGGAAGAAAGGAAGATCCAATCAGAACAAGAGCAAGCTTCAGAAACTCTGAAGAAACACTTATGGGACTGGTGTCTCTGATTGAACCTTCTTCTATTGATGAAGCACTTCTGGATAATGACTGGATTCTGGCAATGCAAGAAGAGCTGATTCAATTCACCAGAAACGACGTATGGGATCTCGTTCCCAGACCTAAAGGATTCAACGTCATTGGAACAAGATGGGTGTTCAGAAACAAGCTAAATGAACAAGGTGAAGTCATCAGAAACAAGGCACGACTGGTTGCACAAGGTTATAGTCAGCAAGAGGGGATAGACTATACAGAAACCTTTGCCCCAATCGCCAGGTTAGAATCTATCAGACTTTTAATTTCATTTGCTGTTAATAGAGGCATCACTCTGTATCAGATGGATGTCAAAAGTGCATTCTTAAATGGTTATATAGAAGAAGAAGTTTATGTACACCAACCCCCAGGTTTTGAAAATACAAAACATCCAGAACATGTTTTCAAACTAAAGAAGTCACTGTATGGTCTGAAACAAGCTCCCAGAGCTTGGTATGAAAGGCTAAGTAACTTTCTGCTGGAAAATGAATTCACCAGAGGGAAGGTGGACACTACTCTATTCTGTAAATCAGTTAAGAGTGACCTCTTAGTCTGTCAAATTTATGTTGATGATATTATTTTTGGTTCTACTAATCCTTCTCTTGGAAGAAAATTTGCTAAGTGTATGCAGGCAGAATTTGAGATGAGCCTCATGGGGGAACTGAAATTCTTTCTAGGAATTCAGATCAATCAAACTCCAGAAGGAACTTACATTCATCAGAGCAAATACATCAGAGATCTTCTGAAGAAATTTGACCTCTCAGAATGTAAGCCATCAAAGATTCCAATGCATCCCACGTGCATTCTGGAAAGAGAAGAGGTAAGCAAAAATGTAGAACAGAAAGTCTACAGAGGTATGATTGGTTCTCTCCTCTATCTGACTGCTTCAAGACCTGACATATTATTCAGTGTTTGTATCTGTGCTAGATTCCAATCAGATCCTAGAGAATCTCACTTAACAGTTGTTAAGCGAATTTTCAAGTATCTGAAAGGTACTACTAATCTGGGTTTGTTTTATAGAAAATCTAGTGATTACAGCTTAGTAGGCTACTGTGATGCTGATTTTGCTGGAGACAGAGTAGAACGTAAAAGTACTTCTGGAAGCTGCCAATTTCTGGGAGAAAATCTGATCTCTTGGTCCAGCAAAAGGCAATCAACAATTGCTCTGTCAACAGCAGAAGCTGAGTACATAGCAGCAGCAGGATGTAGCACACAAATGCTCTGGATGAAAAGTCAGCTTGAAGACTTCCAGATTTTTGAGAGTAACATTCCTATACTTTGTGATAATACTTCTGCTATTTGCTTAAGTAAGAATCCCATTTTACATTCTAGAGCTAAGCATATAGAAATAAAACATCACTTCATTAGGGACTATATTCAGAAAGGTATTTTGAACTTAAAATTTATAGATACAGACCATCAATGGGCTGATATCTTTACTAAACCCCTTTCAGAAGATAGGTTTAATTTCATTCTGAAACATCTCAGCATGAAAGTGTGCCCAGAGTGAAAATGTTTTAATTCCATATATTTACCTTCAGAATGTAATTATTCTACTGTGAACTTCTGATCAATCTCCTTTCAGAAAGATAGAACATGCAGATTGTATCAGATGCAAGTCTAAAGATCTGAGAGTCTAAGCTCAAAGACAGACGTGCTGATCACTACATCAAACAAGTGTCATCCAATCATCAGCATATCTCTGAAGCAGAACGCGTGCACGCTTCTGAGAAGGCAAAGCGCTGATTGGGTGCATTGAGACACATGTCTGGTAACCGTTTTTAAGTATCTTTCTCAAATCCCCCAAAATCAGCAAGCATTTAATGAAAAGAAATCATGCTTTTAAATGGCAATCATGATTTTTCTCTCTCTTAAAAACGTTTATCTTTTCAAAATAGTTTTGAAAACTCTATTTAAGCACATTAATCTCTCATTCTTATTCTTTACGTTTTCTCACTAATACTCAAGCATTTTCTGCATATTTCTGTGTTCATCTCTTGCAAAATATTTTCCTCAGTTCATTCTCAAAACCCTTTTAGTGTGAACATGGCAACCTCCAGCAGCGTTTCTGCAGGTAATCAGAAGAAAGCATCATCTGAGCAATATCAAGTGCCACTCAGAACTCTCCTCACCCCGGTGAAGAATCTTGAAGTGCTTTCTGAGTTAATCATTGATTTTGAAAGCTTGAAGGAGAATGGTTTTGACCTAACTGAAGAAGTTAGGGCTCAAAAGTGGGAAAGGTATTTCGATAGGTTGGTTGGACCAACATTCCCAGCGCTGGTCAAGGAATTTTGGATTCACGCCAAGGTTTCAACACATCTAGTCATCTCCTCTGTTATGGGGAAGAAGATTGTGATTACTGAAGATCTCATTGCAAGGCTAATCGGTCAAAGTGGTGGTGGCGTCCGTTGTGTGGACATGGCTGAAAGATGTGCTGATATAGGTGTGGTAGCTAACAGGATTTTCACTCTTGGGTTGCCCAGCAGCAAGATTAAAGATCTGAAGGATCATTTCAGAGTATGGGCTAAGATTATTCTGGGGTGCTTCAACCACAGGAAACCAACCAGCTCTCCTGATTACATAAATGTGGATCAGCAGTTTCTGATCTATTTTATTGATCAGAAGATAAAGATCAATCTGGCTCACTTCCTGTTCAACCACCTCAGAACCAGTGTGAAAGAAACAAGGGAAGAAGAAAGAACCAAGAGGGACTGGATACCTTTTGGAAGGTTGATATCAGATATTCTGACAGAGAATAGGCTGATTGAGCATCTGATAGAAGCTCAAGAGCTGAGCACTATTGAACCAACAATTGGGAAACCTCTGAACGCAAAGAATCTGAAAAAGATGAAGCTGATAGAGAATATTCAGAAGGAACCCAGAGCTACTTCCACTGCTGATATCTCCAGCAGAAGAGTGCCTCTGAGTGATTTTCCGTTATTTTCTGAAATTGAATCCAAACCAGAGGTGAATCTCAGGTACTTGGATGCGTGCAAGGCAGATGGAACAGATCCAAAGCTGAATATCAGAGATCTGCATCAACCTCAACCAGAAGTGACTCTGAAGAAGACAAAGAAGAGGAAGGCGCCATCAGAAGGATCATCTCAGCAGACTCCAAAGAAAAGAGGTAATTCATCTGCTGCCCCTGTTTCAAATTCTTTTACTATTCCAGCATCTATCCCTCCTCAAACCTCTCATAGAATCTCAATCCCCATCCCTACCATAGATGAAACCGTACAAGAAGAAGACCCTTCTGAGGCATTAAAACTCAGAAGACCTAGAACCAAACATCCCAAACAACCAACAATTTCAACAACATCAGCACTTGACCAAGTACTGTCTGATATTGATCAACAAACCTCTGATCAACCAAACTCTGAACCACAAAATGTTCCTCCTCCACAACCAGAACAACAGCAATCTGTTGAAGAACCAGAACAACAACAACCACTCTCCGAAGAACCTCTGATCCCTGAGCAATCAGAGATTCCACCTCCCTCTCCCCAACCAGAAATTAATCCACCTTCACCACAAACAGAGTTTCACCACTCTGAAACTCCTTCCCCTCATCAATCTGAACCTCATTCACCTCAACCATCACCGCTGGCAATTCAGTTGCCATGTGGAACAACTGTTGTCATGCCCCAGTTACCATCCTCATCAGAATTAACACCACCAAATACTCCCAAAACACCACCCAGTCCAATCGTAATATCTGACTCTGATACCCCTTCTCCAAAACAAACAGCTGCTCAGAAAACCTCTACAAACCCCAGCAGGACCTTCATAGACTTAACCAGTCTTGACCGTCTTGCTGATCTGAAACACAAAATTGCCATCCCAAAACCAAAGCAACCAGATGTTGGCTCTGGTATTTTGAATTTTGAAACAGGTGTGCTGCAATGGATTGCTTCTTTGAAGCAAGTCTGTCCTGGAATGATTGACCCAGCTGCTTCTGATCAGCTCTGGTCACAATTCAGACTTTGGGTACGTGCTGAAGCCCTCAAGTTGCAGGATATCAACTATGAGCAGGCTCAACAAAATTTCAGCAAGCTTCTGAATGAAGTTGGAAGTATGCTTCTGAAAGAGGACGTGCTCCCTCTGGACAGTGAACCTTGGTCTGAGAAACAGCAAGCTGCAAAGGTGCAATCATCAGAAGAAGACAAGACCATTCAAGCTGAAGAAAGTCAAGCAGAGGATGTTGCTGAAAGTTCTGAGAAGCCTCCTGCTTCTGATGCTTCTCAAGCTGCCTTGGACAGGCAGACTCTGGAAGAACTAAGGCTGAATGACATGCGTCTGCAGCAGCGGATGGATGAAAACGATCAGAAGATGAAAAAGAGAATGGATGTGCAGGACAACAAGATTGACACTGTTGTCAGCATGGTGCATAAACAGAATGAGACTTCTGAAAAGATTCAAGCCATGCTGGAGAACCTGTTCACACGCTTGCCTCCTCAACCTTAATCTTTTTTTCATGCATGACCTTTTTTCATGTTTTCCCTGATTTTCTGATGTACTGTTTGATTATGTTTTGTAATATTTTCTTGTTTTGATTCTGAACTATCTTAATATGATTAGTTTTTCTGATCTTAATTGTTTTAAGCACATCACCAACACTTTTTGATTGCTGACAAAAAGGGGGAGAACAAGAATGATATTTAAATCAATAACGGCTAACTAGACAGAAATTCTCAAACATTCTAACTCTATTACTTGAAATGTTTTTTTCTGTTTTGTTTAAAGTCTACAGGCACAAGGAAGCTCCTGGACACTCTGAAGACTAGAAGCTCTGATCAATATGAAATTCTGATCCGTCCTAATACTCTGATCCAAAGCAAAGCTCTGACAAGAAAAGCTCTGAAGCTCTGCTCTGACACAAAGCTTCTGATAAGTCAAAGACTCTGATACTCTAATGTTCAAAGAAAGGCAAAAAGATCTGATCCTGAAGAACATGTATAATCAAAGGGAAGTAATAAACTCAGGGGGAGTATCTCTCAACTCTGACATCTCCTTACTCCTTATCATTTTACTTCTTATTCTGATACATATTCCAGATACCTTTTCACGTTATTTTCATTTAAAATATCTAGTTTTTGTCATCATCAAAAAGGGGGAGATTGTTAGAACAAAGTTTGAATCTACTACCCTATATTTAAGTTTTGATGATAACAAAGTGAAAAGATATAGAATTTATAAGTTTCATGTATGAACTATCTGCTGCCTAAAATTATTATGTTCTGACTTGCAGATACTCTGATTGAAATAAGCAAGATCACATCTATTCAGCATCAGAACTTGATTTCAGACACCAGCATCAGAAGTTGCTAGATCAGAACGTCAAAATCAGATGATCAACTCACGTACATGCTGAAGCCTGATGAACAAGACTGCGCTCAACACTCTGATACAGAAACACAATAGTTCATCAGCAGCGAAGCAGAGTCAGAATGAGCCAAGCCAGAACTTGCATTAAGTAAGCAACGGTACTGTGCATTGAAAGCAAATTAATTCCAACGGCCTCATTCCAGACAAGATCTGCTCAAAAAGGAAAGCTTGTTATTAGCATTGAATCAAGAATATTGCATCCAACGTTCATCATCTCAGTGCTATATAAACAAGGCTTTGAAGATTGAAATGGTTAATGCTCTCCAAATCTCTACACGCACAAAGCTGAACCATAATCTTCGTCCTATCAGTTTTGCTAAACCATACACTCTGATATTCCATTACTGTTTAGCAATCTAGTTTCTAAGCTTCAATTTGTGTATACATCACAGTTGTGATAAAGTTTTGTAGAAAACATCCACACACATAGTTTTATCTCTTTGTAAGAAGGTGTTACCTTGACAAACCGGGTTGTGGTTTGAATCAAGAAGGCTTTAGCAGTTGTTAAAGCAGTCTGTAATATTCAGTTGAATATAGTGGATTAAGACCTCGTTGGAGAGAGGCGAAATCACCTTGACGGGTGGACTGGAGTAGTTTGAGATCAAACGAACCAGGATAAAAATATCTTGTTCATTGCTTTAGATTTCAGTTTTACAATTCAACCCCCCCCCCCCTTCTTGTGTTTTTCACCACTTCAATCGAGACCAAGATTTGAAGAGCTGCGAACTATGTTTGGAGTTACAGAAATTTGCATCAAGGAGGAGTGTTGAAATTGCTACAAATTTCTAGAATATTCTAAATATAATATGTATGGTAATGGTAGAATACACTAGAAACTATAGTGTGTATGAGTATGGTAGAATAATCTAGAACTATAAGTATATGTAAAAGATAGTAGAACCTAGAATTATCATGATACTAACATATCATGAAAACTCTAGAAAAATCTAAAGTAATGTAGAAACATTCACCACCATTGAGATGTTGGTGACTTGAGCCTATAAATAGGCATTTGGTATCTTGTAATAGACAATCTAAGAAATCAATGACATAGCCTTCTTTCTAAACAACTCTCTAAAACTATCTTCTATCAACTATCAACTAAACCACTACTAACAGACATGAATATATACTTGCTCATTTCAACCATGCCTCCATGCGTGCATGGCAGCCCTACGAAAAGCCACATTGTCGGCTGAAGTTCCTTCCTTCTGAAACCACTTTTTTTGGTTCAGTAGGTTCTGAAAATATTTCCGAAATAAGTTTATTTATAGAATTAGAGTGTGGTTTAAAAATGATTGAATTGTGTATGAATGAGATGCGTCCAAAATTATATCTATGAAATCTAGATTTTTTTTTTCACGAGGTGTGATATGCTATAGAGTATATTAACAAATTCCAAAATTTAAAACTTGCCGGATAATTCCTCAAGTGACAATTAAATTTTGGCCCACCAACATCCAATGAAGCCAAATATGAGCTAGAAACCAACCCAGCTAGCTACTCCTTGAATTTAGATTACTAAAATACGTTTCGCGTTTCACAGAATTGTAGGGATAAAATAACGCTGCAATTTTGAATTTGAGGGAGAAATAATAGACTTGTTTGTTATTTCTAAATTTGGAGAAGAAAAATATACTAACCTACTTCTTTTTCACCAACCTGTGAGTCTCTCTCTTTCTACTTTTATTTCAAAATTATACTTTTCTCCATTCAAAATAAGTATACATAGGGAAGATTATTAGTAAATTTTCTCGTTGAAACTGAAACAAAATTATGCAGGGATGTAATGGTCTTGAATAATTTTTTTTTACACTTTTATTATCTAGAAAATTATTTTATAAATGATTTATTGTGATTTGATTAGTTTATTTCTTAGTTTTATCTCATTTAAATATTTATTTATTTATTTATTGTTATCATTTGAATAGATGGAAGGAAAATCGGAGAGGGCGAGAGAAATTGAAGAGTGGCTTCCAATTAATTCAGATAGAAATGCAAAATGGTGGTATTCATCTTTTCACAATGTAACTGCAATGGTTGGAGCTGGTGTTCTTGGTCTCCCCTATGCTATGTCACAACTTGGATGGTATATCAATTTTACACTTAAATTAAATTCAAATTAAATTTTGAAATATTCTCTAAAATAAAATAAAGATAAAACTTAATTCGTGCTTTAAAATTTAGTATAATATTACTTGATTAAACAAAAAATTGTATAGCGAATGATCGACTATTTTTTAAGCTGTATTGTATCAGCGATCAGTTAGTTTTTCTTTTATATTTTTCAGGGGTCCAGGTGTGACTTTACTTATCATTTCATGGATCATCACACTATACACATTGTGGCAAATGGTTGAGATGCATGAAATGGTTCCGGGAAAACGTTTTGATAGATATCATGAATTAGGTCAACATGCATTTGGAGAAAAGTTAGGTCTTTATATTGTGGTGCCTCAACAAGTTGTAGTAATGCTTGGTGGAACTATTGATTACATGGTAACCGGGGGTGCATCATTGCAGAAGTTCCATGATACAGTTTGTCCAAATTGCAAAAAAATTAAATTAACCTTTTTCATTATGATATTTGCCTCTGTTCATTTTGTATTGTCTCATCTACCTAGCTTCAACTCCATTTCTGGTGTATCTCTGATTGCAGCAGTCATGTCTATTGGGTATATCAACTTCTTTCTATTCTCTAAATCTTTAATTTTTAAGCTTAAGAATGAAATAAGCTAATTTAATTTAATTTTTTTTGTTTATTTCATTACAGTTATTCTACAATTGCTTGGACTGCTAGTGCGCATAAAGGAATACAAGAAAATGTCAAATATAATAACAAAGCTAAAACTAGAATAGATTTTATCTTTAATTTCTTCAACGCGGTTGGTGCAGTTGCTTTTGCTTATGCTGGACACAGTGTGGTGTTGGAAATTCAAGCGACAATTCCATCAACACCTGAAAAACCATCCAAGGTTTCAATGTGGAGAGGAGTTGTTGTTTCCTATATTGTTGTTGCTTTTTGTTATTGGCCAGTTGCTATTATTGGTTATTGGATGTTTGGTAATGAGGTTAAGGATAATATTCTCATCTCTTTAGAGAAACCAACTTGGATCATTGCAATGGCTAACCTATTTGTTGTTTTCCATGTAATAGGAAGTTATCAGGTATATTTTTATTTTTATTAAATTTTTTCAACTTGTAATTATTTTAAGTTAATCATTTTTTTTTAAAATTTATTCGATAAATTAGTTAAATCGGATAATTAAGTCGAGATCAAAGTTAACAAAATTATGAACTAGTTCTTAAAATTGTACTTTGTATGATTTGAGTATCCTATACTTCGCGTGCAACTATAAACTTTAATCTCTAAAGCCAAAATAGATTATAATAGACGATAAAATTATTTCAGAGTTTTTTTTTTTTGTTTGTATATTTTAGATATTTTCAATTCAAGAGATTAATTTTTTTAGTTGTGGATAGAGAATATTAGATATTTACAACAACACTATGCATCAACAAAAATTTCATTTTAAGAGCAACTTGAATATTTTGTTAAATTGATTACTATTTCTTTTTGGAAGAATAATTTAGTCATTGAAGTTATAATTGACTAAAAGAGTGATTGATGGGGAAAAAAAAACTTTTATGTTCAATAACTAATTCTTCTTTTCTATGACAAATGTTAAAGTTACAATTCTATCCTAGTAATTAATTTCATATTTGTTGGTGTAGGTTTTTGCCATGCCAATGTTTGATATGCTTGAAAGTGTGCTTGTGAAGAAATTGAATTTTGAGCCAAGTGCAATCCTTCGCTTTGTTGTGCGTAATGTATATGTTGGTAAGTGGAATAAAGTACTACTATATAACTTAGCTTTTCTCTTGTAAAAAAAAAACTTAGCTTTTCTATGATAAATGTTGATACCATGCAACTCTTAATGTTATTCTTAATTATATGTTACTATATCCTCAACTTTAATAACATGTTGTTACGTTGATTATTTAAAATTTAAGGATGTGTTTCATTTGATTATGTCTATTGATAATATGTTTTCTTTTCAGCATTCACAATGTTTATTGCCATTACTTTTCCATTTTTCGGTGGTCTATTAGGATTTGTTGGAGGATTTTCTGTCACTCCAACAACATATTTTGTAAGTCATAAAAAATTGTAAATTGTAATTTTCCTAAAATTATATATGTTTTGCTCAACTTTTCATTTTATTAAATTTTCAGCTTCCATGTATCATATGGCTTAAAATCTATAAACCAAAGAGATTCAGCTTGTCTTGGTATATTAATTGGGTAAGTATCTTTGATTAATATATTTTTCTCTTTAATTTTTCAATATTTTTTAATATTAATTTAATTTCTTTGATTTATTTATTACAGATATGCATTGTATTTGGCCTATGTATAATTATTTTAGCACCTATTGGAGCATTGAGGAGTATTATCCTTGAAGCCAAGACCTATAAATTTTACACATAATCTTCTTACTTCTTCTTATCTACTTGAATTATCTATTAGAAGGTCTCTTACAAATGTATTTCTCTATGTTTTATCTATTTTTCAATTTCAATGTACATGATTGAACACACTTTGAGGTTCAATGGAAGAACTAAGTGAAAGAAATTAATTTTAAGGAAAAGGTGACCTAAGTTCATCCGTAGAGTGTTGGTTGAATTTTTCTCTCGTAAAAGAATACTTCCCAATCACAAATTGTAAATTTCTTGTGCCAAATTATATTATTTTACAATATCTATGAATTGTTTAAGATTTTTTTCATTATGTCATTTACTATTTATAAAATTATCTTTTTTCTAATTTATAAATTTTATCTTTTTCATAAATCTTGAAGCTTGCAACCAAGTGGAAGAATCGGTAGAAGCCGAATTAAATGATGAAAGTCATACGAAGGCCGCAATTTGTAGAGCGTGTGCGGTGGTAGTCTGAAGCTCGGAACCATCAGTGTTTGAAGAAGAACCACAAAGACAAACCATCTATGCAAAGGAGAAAGAAAAGAGGAAGACACAGCAGGGAAAAAAAGATCAAGTGTCCATGCAACATGTCCAATAGACCCTTCAATTTCAGGTATTTCTATCACAGATAGCAACATTAATTGGAGAAACTGGGTAATAAAATACGGGGAAGCAATAGAAGTAGCTAAAGGAGTGTGGGGGTTTTGGTAAAGAGGTTGGGTTAGTTATAAAAGGTGAAGAAGGAGAGGTAATTCAAGAACTGCTAAATCTAGAGGAAAGAGACAAATTGGCAATTAATGTTTAAAATATGGAGAAGGCTTGTGGTCCGTAAACTTGGATGGATCAGTCGCATATTGGGGGAATTGTCTTCTTAAGTTATGATTCTATCTTATAATGTTAGAGGCCTTGGGGGCCTAGCAAAGAAGAATGGTGTCAAAACTCTTATTTTGAAACATAAATCAGCAGTGATCTGAATTCAAGAATAAAAAATGGAACATGTCAATGATTTTGAATGCAAGAGACTTTGGGGGTCAATTGATTGTTGTTTTGCTTTTAAGGCTGCAGTAGGTCGGTCTGGGGGTATAATCACAATTTAGGATACAAATGTTTTATCTATATCAAACTCGTATTCGGGGAGCCACTTTGTGTGTGTCGAAGGTGTTTGGGTGTTGTACCCCAAAATTTGTCCTCCCATATTTCTCAATACATGTCAAGTGAGGTCCTCAATTTGCTCAAGGAAGTCCAAGGGTTAACCAGACAAACTCTCTCCTAAGACAGTCTACCTCAAATTAGGGTTTCATTTTTTATCAAGATGCTTGAGTCCAAAGGATCCCAAATGCTCATCATTGTCCTAATATGTTCTCAAGATCATCCACGTCAAGTTTCAAGCCTTGCAGAGAAAGTTTGCTTAGTCAATTGCTCAAAGGCCTGAAAATCGACTATGCTAGGGCAGAAGTCAACTGTGGCCCACATACAGTCAAACTTCAAGATTTTTAGTCAACATCATCATTTTGAAGTATCATTCATCATTTGATTAAGGGTTGATCATGATTCCTCAAGGATTGCTCACAGTTCATCAAAACCCAAAAGTTGCTAAATTAAGGTTTTACAGGAAAAGTCAACTCAACTTTGACCAAGCATAACTTTCTCATACTTTATTAAAAATGACCCATCCAAAGATCATTTTGAAGAGGATGAAATTCCCTACAATTCATCTTCAGCTCCCAAGTTCAAAATATGCACTCACAAAAACACCTTTTGGGTCAAGGCTTCATACATGAACACGGAAGACTCAATTGAGATGAGACCAAAAGGGTTGCTTAGAGGACATTCTAAGCTTTCTAAAAAGTCCAAGAACACATCTCTAGGGTCAAAATTGAGAGAGTTATGCATTGTCCAAGTTGACCCTTTTTGCAAAGTTGCCAAAAGTCAAATGTGTCCAAAATTGTATTTTTTGCTAAATGGGCCCAACTTTTTATGCTTGCACTGAGTTTGTAATGTGATCCACGACCCATGAGCCCTTCCACTTGTCATTCTTTTATTTTTGTTATTTATTTTGATTTTATTTCATTTAAATCAAATAAAATCAATATAAAATAATGAAAATATCAAAAATCAATAAAACCTTGAGATTTTGTGCATGATTAGATTCATTATTAAGCTGGAGACAAAATCAAATCATGCAAGGCTTCATATGGACAAAAAAAGATTGAAAATGCTTGTTTTGGAAATATTTGGTGCAAGGATTAAATCATGAATCAGTCTTCATAAATGACAAAGATTGGATGCAAATAGGAACCCTAATGCACTCTATTATACATAAGGAACAAAGACAGACCAAAGGGAGAGGTGGAGAAATTGTGAAAGAGGCAGAACCAATTGCAAAAATTCAAGGAAAAAGTGTTGATCGAATTGTGCTCCACAGGACGTTTCAAGGGTTTCAAAAGATCAATTCAGATTCTTGGATCATCCCTGAAGCCAACGAGATCGTTTGCAAGGCCTGGGACGCACAGAATCACCCTGTAACGTTCATCCGGTTTGCCTATTTGCATGAATTTGAATATATTGATTCTGGCATATTTAGCATGATTGATTGGCATATTTATAATCTTTGAGATGTTTGCAAGCTAATGGCTTTATTCAATTGCATTTTTATTGACTGTAAATAAAACTGCCATGGCTAGGTTTGTTCTTTTGTTTTTAGGGGTTTCTCATACAGGAAAAATTGGGCATGGATAATGGTACCATGATGCTCGTGAGGTTGAAACAAGTTGATTGGTACCATTGGTTTCCATTTATCATGCGCGTATAGGATTTTGAAATGCATAGGGGCTATACCTACGCTTAATTCCTGTAGGTAAAAGTTACAAACCTACAACGACGATGGGAGGAAGAAGATGGATACGTGGCGTTCTCTGACTTGTCAGTTCAAATTTTGTGCGTTTTAAAATTTAACATTTTGTTTTCATCATATAATATTTGTTTATTATTGTATATACAACTAAAACAGCCAGCTCAGTTGGAAAGCGTGCAAGGGAGGAATGCTCAAGGACCTGGGTTCGATCCCCAGGTCCCAACTTTTATTCATGCTTTTCTTGAACAGGCAATCCAGCGTGTTACATGGCAAGGAATCCATCATGCACTATCAATATCTGATCGTTCAAACCACCAAGGCTTCAGATCTAAGGCTTTCCCCCTGAAGGACCACCATGCGCGTCAAGCATGTACATGGGATTGGGCAAAGTCAAAAGGGGCAGAAGTTGTTGGGCCAAGAAATCAGATTCACCCCCCCCCCCCCCCCTTTGCTAAGCAATCAGGCCTATTTTTCTTTCTTTTCTATTTTATTTCTTTTATTTAAATTATTTTGCTCAATTATTTTTAACAAAATTAATCACTTTTTTTCATAAAATCATAAAATCAAAAATCATAAAAAATTTAGAAATAGTTTTTTTTTTTATCTAATTTAATTTAATATAGTTTAAGTTAATTTAGGGAAATTCTAACTTTTTTTTATATATATAATTAAAATCAATTAGAAAATTAGGGTTAGACTCTTGATTCAATATTTATTTCTTTCTCAAAATAAAAATACAAAAATAGGTTAATTTAATTATTTTTCTTAATTAAAATTAATTAGTAATTGGGTTTTTGTTATTATTCAATTAAGCTTTATTTTCTCAAATAATCAAAAACGACATAAAATGATTTTCCCTTTTAATTACAATTAGGTGTAGATGGGGTCAAAACCCTAATTATCTTGTCTTCGATTCATCGCGCGTGTTTATTATTTTTTGCAATATTGATGTAACTGTCCACGGTATGTAATAGTTTAATCTAGGACTTTCTTTATTTATCGTCTTTTACGGTTTTTTTTTTGCTATGTAATTAATCCCCAGCCCAAAGCCTTATAATAACGTAGGTTATTATTCTCGCATTTTAAATTCTCGCAAATATTAACTGTTTAGATGTATGTTGATAGGATTGTATGACAAGATTGCATGATAACTTAAAACGGATAGAAAACCCTAATGTGCAAAGATAATAACTAAAATCAAATCACTCGCACATGTGCACTCTTAGGGTATACTCTCACTTCGGTTGCCTTCGGTAAAACGACCATTAAGTATAGGATGTTTTAGCGGTTGCCCTCCTGTCTAAACAAAGATCGAATGTCCCGTTCGGAAATGTTGCCACGGAAATGTTGCCTCTAAAATGTTGCCTCGAATATGATCTTAAAGACTTTAGGGTTATCACTAAGACGTCCTAGCATTGCTTTAGTGATTGTACGTCCCTTTCGAATTGACCCTTACAACTACAACGACTGTGCTATCTATTTCTCAATAGTAGGATAGCGTTGTCTAAAGGAAATGAGAATAGAAACGATCTTTTTTTTAGTAGGTAGATGCTTGTAGGTACTTGGTAGATGCTTGTAGGTACTTGCTCAAGTCAAACTTTTCACACTTACAATTCTCAAAACAATTTTCAAAAACAACTTCGTCGCACCTTTGAGGACTGATACAAAGGTTATCACGAAGTCAAAACTTTTCAAAACAAAGCACGTACACAAGAAATTTTAAATATGAGCAAGTACCTAAGAGCCCATGGAAAACCATGGATAGAAAGGGTGCTAACACCTTCCCTTTCTATAATCTACCCCCGTACTCAGAATATCTCAAAAAAGGATTTTTTTTTGTACTTTTTTCCTTTTCGATTGGATGAAATAAAAGTCGGTGGCGACTCTTGCTTACCGCGACATTTTGCGAACACAAAACGCAAAACGCAAACCATCATTCCAAAACAGTCGGTTTTGCCACCCTATCACAGAACTGGCGACTCTGCTGGGGAAAAATAAGTGGGGTATACCTTAGGATATAGTTCATCTTGATTGCTTCTCTTGATTGTTTGTTTGCTTTACTTTTAAGGGTTTTGTTTGGGGTTACTATAGATCCTACACCAAAATCTGGGGAACACCTTTTAGGTAAGTAGCAACAAACTGTGAGGGGACTGTACGACGTAAACTAATACGGGTGAAGCAGTAGCTACGTTGATGTGGCACATTGGTTGGTACCGGTATCCCTTGTGGAGAAACGAGGAGAATACAAGGCTGCTACATGGTGTCGTTAAGCATCAACTGACCTTAGAACCTTTAATCGGCCAACTTGGCCATTAGAAAGTAGTGAGATAGCCGGCCTCGGTGTAAAGCTGAGAACTAGTTGATACTCGATGCTACACTCATTGAGACCATACTCTCGAGATAGTTCCGGCCGCAAGAAAATATTGCGTGAGCTAAAACCATGACCGATGGAGGATGGTCGGTGATATTGAGATCCTCTAGAACCCAGTTACTTTTGCTAGGACAAGTTGAAACCAACTAAACTTCAAGAGGGTACTACCTTTGACCTCATGCAAGCCTTAAACTTAAGGGCTTTATGTGACTTGTTTGTCTTTGCCATGCCTGTTATCTGTTATACATGTTGTTTTTATATCATGACATCATGCATCATAACATGGCATTCATACTTCATTATACTAACCATTTCAAAGACCAAGGGAATTTATCTTTGTTCTATTTTGCAGATTATGGCTTCTGTGCGTACAAATACCATTCGAGTCAACTTTGTGTAAATACCTGCTCAACTTAAAGATTTAGCCTCAAGAGTTTCTGAGACTTCCATGTTCATTAAGAGACATGGTCAGCTTCTTAGCCTGGTCACCTCAAATCTTGATGAGCAGATGATGAGTGTACTTTTCCAGTTCTTTGATCATGTGCATCATTGCTTCACCTTTCCATATTACCAGCTGGTTCCCACCTTGGAAGAGTTATCTCACTTATTGGGCATATCCATCCTTGAACAAGTACCCTTCACAGGTATGGAAGAGGTTCCTAGACCAGAAGACATTGCCTCGACTCTACATCTGAAACGGGCTGATGTAGTATCCAATTGGGAAACACGAAGCGGGGTCGAAGGTTTCTTAGCCAAATTTCTGATAGACCGGGCTCAGCTATTCTGGGATAGTTTGAATTTTCAGGCTTTCGAAGATATCTTGGCTCTCCTTATCTATGGTTTGGTTCTCTTCCTGAATCCAGATTCCTTTGTAGATGTAAACGCTGTCAAGATTTTTCCTTTCCCGTAATCCCGTGCCTACCCTGCTGCATTATATCTTGCATGCCCTTTATACTCGTACTGTGCGAAGAAGAGGAAATCTCATGTGTTGCATGTCGTTGCTGTCGAGGTGGTTTATTTCGCACCTCCCTAAGTCTGTACTGAAGAACGAAGAAGGTTTGGGATAGTCCTACAGAATAATGTCACTTGCCCATACAGATATTCTTTGGTGTTCCTGGGCTATGGAAAACACTACTATTATTGATCGTTGTGGGGAATACCCTAATGTCCCATTGCTTGGAATCAGAGGAGGTATAACCTACAATCCTTGTATAGCTTTGTGACAATTTGGTCGTGCTCGGAGAGATGGTCCCAACGAGCTACTTCTTGAGGATATTGCATTTGACTACAAGGAAGACGTTGAGGAGCATCATCGGAGGTTTATACGAGCTTGGGGCATGGTGAACAGATCTGATCCCCAAGAGCTGGGACCAAAAATTTCCCTTCCTATGCAGCCTTACCTCCAATGGGTCCGAGCTCGTGCCCAGAAGCTTGGGATGCCCTATGAAGCCGTATTGCCAGTGATTGTGGAGCCCATTAATGAAGAATGCGTTCCTTACACAGTTCTTTATCCTTACATGCCCACTGATCCTGGGGAGTTGCAGAGGTCTTGGATTCAGCTGAAAGAGGAGAGGGATACTTACCGGGAAAAGTACCACGAGCAAGAAAGGAAGATCTTGAAGCTCACCAGGCAGCTCGAGGAAGAAAGAGTGATCAACGACTACATCGGAACAAAGAGGAAGCGTCCATGGGACTTTTGATTTTGTTTTCCTAGTTTTTGAGTGTGTTTTATTTACTTCTTTTGTAACGCCTTAAAGGCATTGTTGAACCTTTTACAAGTTAATCTAATAAAGTTTGTTTATTTTTTGGTTTGCAAATTTAAATCTCCCAAAGTCTTTGAAATCATTACATGCACATCCCATTATCATGCACACCATTACAGGTACCATTACAGGTTTTTCATCTTCTTTGCTGTTTATTTCAGCAGAAATGTCTTCTGATCAAGTCATCAAAGATCTTCAGGCACAGAACGCCCAATTCCAACAGATGTTCTTAAGTCTGGCTAAAGGGAAAGAGGATCTGAAGACCCTGATTCTGAAAGAGAAGAAGAAAAAGAAGAAGGTCGGTATTCTGAATATTGGTAGAAGATTTGGAGAAAGGATAAGACAAACAGTTGATTTGACCTCATCATCCAAAGACGGGGAGAACCAAGAAAGGAAAAAGGATCCTAGTCCAGCAGTTTCTGATAACGGTATGGATTATGATGATGAGAAATATCCTCCTGCCGAGGATAGGTACAAGCAGCTAGAAGTCTGTCTGAGTGCTATAGAGATTCAGAAGATCCCTGGTTTGGATTTTGGAGTGCTGGGACTGGTATCAGGAGTGGTGATCCCTCATAAGTTCAAAGTTCTGGTTTTTGCCAAGTACAATGGAGTATCCTGTCCAAAACTCCATCTCCGCTCGTACGTCATAAAAATCCAACCCCATATTGTTGATAGAAATTTGTGGGTACATTTCTTTCAAGATAGTCTGTCAGGGACTCAGTTGGAATGGTTTTATCAGTTAGAAGGAGCCAGTGTCTGAAACTGGGAAGACCTTGTTGCTACTTTTTACAGACAGTATCAGTATAACGCCGACCTTGCTCCCACTCGTACTCAGCTCCAGGGTATGTCTTTGGGTGCAAGTGAAGGTTTTAAGGACTATGCTCAAAAGTGGAGAGACTTGGCGGGAAGAGTCCAACCCCCTTTGTCTGATAGGGAGTTGGTTGACATGTTTCTAGGGACGTTATCTGGTCCATTTTTCAATCATCTGATCGGCAGTTCGTCATCTGGGTTTACTGAGTTGATTTTGACTGGAGAGAGAGTAGAAGCTGACATTCGAAGTGGTAAAATACAAAAGGATGTTTCATCAAGTGCAATAAAGAAGCCTTTCACCGGTAAGAAGGAAGCTAGTGCATTCTATGGCCCGAGGAGCCAAAGAAGACCTGAACACCGTCAAAAGGTAAATTCCGTAGTGATATCAAGACCAACGGTTGCTCCACAATGCAACAATCAGCAAAGGGTGGAAAGACCACAATGGTAGTTTACCCGCATCAACATGACTTTGGCTGAAGTTATGCCTCATCTGTTAAAATCCAACTTGGAAACCTTGAAAGAGGCTCCCAAGAATCCCAACACTGCTTCTCCCAGATACAATCCCAATGCTCGGTGCACCTACCATTCAGAGAGTCCTGGCCACGACACAAACGACTGCTGGGATCTGAGGAATAAAGTGCAATATTTGCTGGAAGCTAAAGAGATTGAGTTTGATGCTCCAGAAAAGCCCAATGTTATAACTGCTTCTATGCCCAAACATGGTCGTGGAGTCAATGATGTGGACACCGATTCATTTGTAACCTCTGTGGAAGAGATCTCTACTCCTTTGATGACAGTTAAGAAGAATTTGTTGTTGGCCGGTTTATTTCCGGGTTATGGTGAAGGTTGCCACATGTGTTCAATTCTGCCTTCCGGTTGTTGTTTATTGAAGTCAGGTGTTCAGCACCTGATGGATAATAAGGAAATTTTGTTTGAGAAGACTATGATTCCGTTTGAAGATGTTGCCATTATCACCATTCCCGCCAGCCCTTCCAAGGTTTCCTCGAGAAAACCTGTTAGGGTTACACCCATTCCAATAATTGCTCCGTTAATAATCACCGCTCCTGGTCCCATCCCATATATCTAAGATGAGGCTATCCCATGGCACTACGGTGCTGATGTATATTACCATGGTGTTAAACAGGATCTGAGGGCTGAAGAAGCTGATACGGATATCGGTTATATTGTTGGGACCAGTAAGGTCACCAGAAGTGGAAGACTCTTTTCTCCCGAGATTTCCCCTCCAACTGTCCACAAACCTATTGTCATTCCATCTGCTAGTACATCAACTGTTGTCCCAGTTTCTACTCCAGTTATCACCCCTGCCGCCGAGCCATCTGGGACTCGGGGCAAAGAAATTGTAAGTGAGCCTGCCCGGACGGAGGCACCTAAGAAGATCATTGTAGAAACCTCTAAACAAGAGATAGAGGAAATTTTGAAAATCATCAAGAAGAGCGATTACAACATAGTCGAGCAGCTGGGGCAGACCCCGTCAAAAATCTCTATGTTGTGCTTGTTGTTATGTTCGGAAGCCCATGCAAAGGCTTTAATTGCATTCCTCAAGACTGCGCATGTGCCGCAGGAAACTTCAGCCGATCAGTTCAAAGATTGTGTGTCTAGTCTAACTGCCGATAATGGGTTATGATTTTAAGATGCGGATCTGACTGCTAAGGGGAGAAATCATAACGATGCTCTTCATGTCTCGATCGAGTGTAGGGGCACCACCATGGCCCATGTACTAGTGGATACCGGGTCCTCATTGAATGTTCTGCCAAAGAAAGCATTAGACCATCTGGACTATGAAGGTTTGATTATGAAGCCGAGCAATATTATGGTCAGGGTTTTCGATGGGTCAAAAAGAATGGTGCACGGGGAGGTGGACATCCCTGTTAAAGTTGGCTCTCAGACATTTGCATCCACCTTCTATGTGATGGATATCAGACCATCATATTATTACTTGTTGGGCCGTCCCTGGATTCATAAGGTCGGGGCAGTGACTTCCACGCTCCATCAAATGCTGAAATACCCGGTGAAGGGAAATATTGTCACGGTACAAGGTGAAGAGGAGTATATGGTGAGTCATCTCAATTCCTTCCTCTACGTGGAGATGGATGGGGAATTCATCGAAACCCCTTGTCAGAACTTTGAAGAGGTCCCTCAGTTCTCGGCATCAACTGAAGTTTCTACCAATAAACCTCCGCTAAAGATGGCTTCTCTCAAGGACGCCAGGGCTGTAATTGAAGAAGGTGGGTGTACAAATTGGGGTCAGCTCCCTGATTTCATGCACAAAACTGATAAATTTGGTTTGGGCTTTACTACAGCGGCTCAAAGGGCTGTTAGGTGCGCACGGATTGGAAGACCTCCTCTGCACATCAGCAATCAGGGAGTTAATGCAATTGAAGACGGTGAAGAAGATTCATATATCGGCAGCTGGATCTACCCAACAACCAATGATGGATTGAACAACTGGACAGAGAAGGACTTCATACATGTTTATTTTATTCCACAGTAATTGACTTTTGTTTTAAGAGTTGTAATAGACAGTTTGAAACTTTACGGCCCGGTGCCTTACCCGAGGCACCTTGACTTTGCTTGTGAGGGCTTATTATTTGTCATTTTCATATATCATTAATAAAGCATTGGACGTTTTTTGCATTATAAATTTTGCGCTCCTTGTTTTTCTTTTCTGTCTCTCGCTTTATCAAAACAGCTATTCTCTTACACACACTCACGTATCATAATGCAGATCCATATCCACTCTGGATCCCATTGATAACAATTCTGCTACTGCCAATTATGACTTCGAAAATCCGATCAACCAAGCCGAGGACAAAGGTGAAGATGATTGTGAGGTGCCTGGAGAACTTGCTAGATTGTTACTGCAGGAAGAAAGGGCGATACATCCTCATGAAGAGCCAATTGAGTCAGTGAATTTGGGTACAGAGGAAGACATGAAAGAGGTTAAGATAGGTGTGAATCTGGAGCCTGGTGTCAAACAACGGTCGAAACAGATGCTACGTGACTATGTTGAGATCTTCACCTGGTCCTATGAATACATGCCTGGTCTGGACACTGATATTATGGAACACCGCCTGCCGACTAAAGAAGATTGCCCTCTAGTAAAGCAGAAGGTCTGCCGTATGCGTCCTAAAATGTCAGAGAAAATCAAAGCTAAGGTCATGAAACAGTTCAACGCGGGATTTTTAGCTGTCACTTCTTATCCGCAGTGGGTTGCCAATGTTGTTCCGGTGCCTAAGAAGGATGGTAAGGTACGAATGTATGTGGACTATAGAGATCTGAACAGGGCAAGCCCCAAGGATGATTTCCCACTTCCTCACATCGATGTTCTGGTCGATAACACCGTGCAGCACAAGATCTTCTCCTTCATGGATGGTTTTTCTGGCTACAACCAGATCAAGATGGCTCCTGAAGACATGGAGAAGACAACCTTCATTAAACAGTGGGGGCACCTTTTGCTACAAGGTCATGCCGTTCGGGTTGAAGAATGCTGGGGCAACTTATCAGCGCGCCATGGTTGCTTTATTCCACGACATGATTCACCATGAGATCGAGGTTTATGTTGATGACATGATAGCCAGGTCCCAGACTGAGGAAAAGCACCTTGATCATCTCCAGGAACTGTTTGACAGGTTGAAGACGTACAAGCTAAGGTTGAACCCGAACAAGTGCACCTTCAGGGTAAGGTCTGGTAAGCTGCTGGGTTTCGTCGTCAGTGATAAGGGTATTCAGGTGGACCCCACCAAGGTAAAAGCCATACAAGAGATACCGGCTCCCCACACAGAGAAGGAAGTTAGAGGTTTCTTGGGACGTCTAAATTACATTTCCAGATTCATTTCACATCTGAGTGCTACTTGTGAGCCAATCTTCAAGCTGTTGAAGAAGGATCAAGTGGTAAAATGGAATGATGAATGCTAAACCGCTTTCGAAAGAATCAAGGAATACCTCCAAGAGCCACCAATTTTGATGCCTCCAGTTGAAGGAAGACCTTTGATCTTATACTTGACAGTACTGGATAATTCAATGGGGTGTGTGCTGGGGCAGCATGACGAGTATGGCCGAAAAGAGCATGCCATTTACTACCTTAGCAAAACGTTTACCGACTGTGAGACCCGATACTCATTGCTCGAGAAAACTTTTTGCATTTTGGCATGGGCTGCTCGCCGGCTGAGGCAGTATATGCTGACTCACACCACTTTGTTGATATCAAAAATGGATCCAATCAAGTACATCTTCGAAAAGCCTGCCCTGTTCGGAAGAATAGCGAGATGGCAGATGATCCTAACCGAGTACGACATCCAATACACCACCCAAAAAGCAATCAAGGGGAGTGTATTGGCGGATCATTTGGCGCATCAGGCCGTGGATGACTATCAATCCATGAATTTCGAGTTCCCGGATGAGAACATCATGTTGGTGACTGACTGTGAAGAACCTGGACCGGATGAAGGACCTGAGGAAGGATCCCGATGGTCTATGTATTTTGATGGAGCATCAAATGCATTGGGTAATGGCATTAGCGCTGTAATTATATCTCCAGAGGGCTATCATACTTTGTTCACCGCCCGATTATGTTTTAACTGCACCAACAATATGGCGGAGTATGAAGCGTGTATCATGGGTCTTCGAGCTGCTATTGACCTGAGGATTAAGTTCTTGAGTGTATTCGTAGATTCTTCTCTAGTGATCAGTCAGATCAAAGGCGAGTGGGATACGAAGCACCCAAATCTTATTCCTTACAAAGAATATGTACTGACATTGCTCCCATATTTTGAGGAGATAACCTTTGAACACTTCCCAAGAGAGGAGAACTAGTTAGCGGACGCGCTAGCTACCATGTCTTCTATGTTCAAGGTCAGGTGGGACAATGAAGCTCCCCAAATTACCATCGAGAGGTTGGACGAACCCGTACATTGCTGTGACATTGAGACTGAAGAGGTGGCAGATAAACCCTGGTTTCACGAGGTAAAGAGCTATCTTGAGGCTCAAGAATACCCCGAGGGGCATCTGTTAATGATAAGAAGTTTCTGAGAAGGTTCACTGCGAAGTTCTTCGTCAACAATGGGATCCTTTATAAGCGTAACCATGATTCAACCTTACTGTGATGTATGGACAAGAGCGAGGCAGAAAGGATCATGGCAGAGTTACATGAAGGTACCTTCGGAACTCATTCCAGTGGACATACCATGGTGAAGAAAATCCTACGGGCAGGATATTACTGGTCTACTATGGAAACCGATTGTTATCAGCACTCTCGGACCTGTCATAAATGCAAAGTCTATGCTGATAAGGTGCATGTAACTCCAGTCCCTCTGAATGTTTTGACAACTCCTTGGCCTTTTGCAATGTGGGGCATTGACATGATCGGCGAGATCCGACCTACTGCATCTAACGGGCATCGCTTCATTCTGGTAGCAATTTATTATTTCACAAAGTGGGTCGAGGCAACTTCCTTTGCTACAGTAACTAAGAACGTCGTGGCGCGGTTTATCCGACACAACCTGATTTTACGATATGGTGTACCGGAAAGGATCATTACGGACAATGGTACAAATCTCAAAAATACAATGATCATCGAGCTCTGCAAACAGTTCAAGATACAACATCATAACTCTTTTCCCTACCGACCGAAGATGAATGGGATTGTTGAAGCAGCTAACAAGAACATCAAGAAGATTGTGCAGAAGATGACGGTGACCTACAAAGACTGGCATGAGATGTTACCCTTCGCTCTTCATGGATACCGTACCTCGGCAAGGACGTCAACAGGGGTAACACCCTACTCTTTGGTATACAGCATGGAGGCGGTCCTACCCATCGAAGTCCAGATACCCTCTCTCAGGATTATGAAGGATGTGGGTTTGAGCGAAGACGACTGGATTCAGACCCGACTTGATCAGCTGAATCTAATTGATGAGAAGAGGCTTACTGCTATTTGTCATGGTCAGACGTATCAAAAGCGAATGATTAAGGCATTTAACAAGAAAGTCGGACGCCAAGAATATCAAGTCGAGGATCTAGTGATCAAACGCATCATATTGCCACAAGGTGATCCCAGGGGAAAATGGACCCCCACATACGAAGGGCCATTTGTGGTTAAGAACATTTTCTCGAGAGGAGCTATGATTCTAACCACCATGGATGGTGATGACCTACCTCACCCTGTCAATGCAGACATAGTGAAAAAATACTACGCATAATCAAAGACCCGCTAGGTTGACTTGCCTAGGCAAAAATAAGGGCTTCCCGGCGAACCAAAAGGGTTCGGGAAAAAGTAAGGGATGAAAAAAAAACTGTACACCCGGCAAGTCGAAAACCTGAAAAGGCGGCTTGGGCAAAAAACGGTATCCCGATGGATTGAAAACCCGAAAGGGAGGTCCAGGAAAAAATTAGGGATTGAAGCGTAACACTATGTCTCGTTGGATCATCTTGTAACCAGACTTCGGTATTGACTATCAAGCTCGGATGGCGCCAATCAACCCGATCCACCTTCGATCAAGCGGAAAAGTGATGAGATGCTTGAGGATATAAAGGCAATGAAGAGTTGGAACCCAATGGGATTGTTTCACATAGGTGTTTTTCTTTCTTTTACATAAATTGTATAATTCCTATCTTTTGGCGGTGTCATCTTACTAGGACGTCGTTCTCTTTGTACAAAACGCCTATTATGGGCCAACTTCAAAATCAATACAATTCATTTTACAAGAAATTTCGATTTCTTTTACTTTTTCTGTTTTGTTTTGCAAAGAACGTCCAATGATTCATTTTTTATATATGCATTTGAGAATAATTGCTGCTCATAAATGTTTACATGAAAAAACAAAAGACAATTACTCGTAATTCTAGGAACAGGGAAAACAAGAAGTGCCCAAACCTTACAGTTACTCTGCCCATCAGGTATTGGGATAGAGCCAACTTGAGAACATGAGTAGTGGTACATACACTCCCCACAGGGTAAGAAGTATCCAAAGACAGTGGTGTTAACTTTCCCGACAGGGCACAACTTTCCCCATCTAAGGTCCACATTTGCGAGTGAGTCAGTAGATTTCTTCCCCAGGCAGAGTTTATTTCTCTCACGAGCAGAATTTCAATCTCCGACAGAATTCAGTATCACCAGCAACGGAAATTCATCCCCAACTGAGTTTATTTCTCCAAATCAGTATGATCCATCGATAGAGTATCTCATCTCCGACAGAGTTATCCCCCGCAGAGTCATACTCATATCGAGTCTCGTCCGGTAGAATGTTTACCAGCCAAGGGGAAAATTCCCAACACAGTCATCTTTGTTCACCATCCCTAATAGAGGTGGAGGAACTGTGGTTTTCATGGAAATCAGGGATTTATTTTCCACGATTCTGATTATCACGTCAGCATTTCATGTTCATACGTCATGACATATGCATACACCACACATAACATGGTCTCATTTGTTTTGAGAACGTCGACACACAATACATCTCATGCATCACATATAACTAAGTCTGTATTTATTTCAGGAAAGACATTATTATCAACAATTTCCAGCAAGCCCATGATTGACACTCGAAGCCAAATAGAGTAATCATCGGTGCAACAAGAGCAGCCCTACTATCCAGGCTCTCTTATATAAGAAACCATACTATCCAGGTTCCTTCTCACAACCCTACTACCCAGGCTATCATATCGACCTACTATCCAGGTTCCTTCTCACAGCCCTACTACCCAGGCTATCATATCGAAGAAAGCCTACTATCCAGGTTCCTTCTCATAGCCCTGCTACCCAGGCTATCATATTGAAGAAACCCTACTATCCAGGTTCCTTCTCTTAGCCCTATTACCCAGGTTATCATATCAAAGAAACCCTACTATCCAGGTTCCTTCTTACAGCCCTACTACCCAGGCGATCATATTGAAGAAACCCTACTATCCAGGTTCCTTCTCACAGCCCTACTACCCAGGCTATCATATCGAAGAAACCCTACTATCTAGGTTCCTTCTCACAGCCCTGCTACCCAGGCTATCATATCGAAGAAACCCTACTATCCAGGTTCCTTCTCACGGCCCTGCTATCCAGGCTCTCATATCGAAGTAACCCTACTATCCAGGTTCCTTCCCATAACCTTACTATCCAGGTTTTCTTCCTCTATTATCCCTAGACAGCAGTCCACAACACTGTAAGACCGGGACCCTATCAAACACAATTAATTTCACATTTCCCCAGAAAGTCGCGGTGCAACATATACCCCGACCAAGCATACAGTTCACTTCTGCTTCCCAAACTGGAATTATTCCCCAGTAGAGTAACGGACAACTGAAGCTCCTAAAAAACTCCATTCCTCTTAAGACGGAGACCAACATTCCCCAGCAAAGTCCTCCTCAACAACAGGTACACAAGCTCTCACAAAGGAATATCTTATGCGATCGACACTCCTCCAAATGGCATCTGTAAGCCCATTCCCGATATCGCAAGACAAGTATCACTTCATGCGAGTGCAAATTTCTGGGCACTCTAGTGTTCAATCATCTTCCACCTTCAGATCACGAAAGGAAGAACAACCAATCTACATCCTCAGGTTTAAGAAGATTGAATAGGGGCAGCTGTTGTACCCCAAAATTTTCCCTCCCATTTTTCTCAATACATGTCAAGTGAGGTCCTCAATTTGCTCAAGGAAGTCCAAGGGTTAACCAGACAAACTCTCTCCTAAAATAGTCTACCTCAAATTAGGGTTTCATTTTTCATCAAGATGCTTGAGTCCAAAGGATTCCAAATTCTCACCATTGTCCTAATATGTTCTCAAGATCATCCATGTCAAGTTTCAAGCCTTGTAGAGAAATTTTGCTCAGTCAATTGTTCAAAGGCCTGAAAATCGACTATCCTAAGGCAGAAGTCAACTGTGGCCCACATACAGTCAAACTTCAAGATTTTTAGTCAACATCCTCATATTGAAGTATCATTCATCATTTTATCAAGGGTTGATCATGATTCCTCAAGGATTGCTCACAATTCATCAAAACCCAAAAGTTGCTAAATTAGAGTTTTGTAGGAAAAGTCAACTCAATTTTGACCAAGCATAACTTTCGCATACTTTATAAAAAATGACCCATCCAAACTCATTTTGAAGAGGATGCAATTCCCTACAATTCATCTTCATCTCCCAAGTTCAAAATATGCACTCACAAGAAGATATGAATTTGGACATCATACGTCATTTTGAAAAGTCAACAAAAACACCTTTTGGGTAAAGGATTCTCACACGAACATGGAAGACTCAATTGAGATGAGACAAAAAGGGTTGCTTAGAGGACATTCTAAGCTTTCTAAAAAGTCCAAGAATACATATCTAGGGTCAAAATTGAGAGAGTTATGCATTGGCCAAGTTGACCCTTTTTGCAAAGTTGCCAAAAGTCAAATGTGTCCAAAATTGCATTTTTGCTAAATGGGCCCAACTTTTTATGCTTGCACTGAGTTTGTAATGTGATCCACGACCCATGAGCCCTTCCACTTGTCATTCTTTTATTTTTGTTATTTATTTTGATTTTATTTCATTTAAATCAAATAAAATCAATATAAAATAATGAGAATATCAAAAATCAATAAAACCTTGAGATTTTGTGCATGATTAGATTCATTATACAGCTGGAGACAAAATCAAATCGTGTAAGGCTTCATATGGACAAAAAAAGATTGAAAATGCTTGTTTTGGAAAGATTTGGTGCAAGGATTAAATCATGAATCAATCTTCATAAATGTTAAAGATTGGATGCAAATAGGAACCCTAATGCACTCTATTATACATAAGGAACAAAGGTAGACCAAAGGAAGGGGTGGAGAAATCCTGAAAGAGGCATAACCAATTGCAAAAATTCAAGGAAAAAGTGTTGATCGAATTATGCTCCACAGGCCATTTCAAGGGGTTCAAAAGATCAATTCAGATTCTTGGATCATCCCTGAAGCCAACGAGATCGTTTGTAAGGCCTGGGACGCACAGAATCACCCTATAACGTTCATCTGATTTGCCTATTTTCTTGAATTCAAATATATTGATTCTGCCATATTTAGCATGATTAATTGGCATATTTATAATCTTTGAGATGTTTGCAAGCTAATGACTATATTCAATTGCATTTTTATTGACTGTACATAAAACTGTCATGGCTAGGTTTGTTCTTTGTTTTTAGGGGTTTCTCATACAGGAAAAATTGGGCATAGATAATGGTACCATGATGCTCGTGAGGTTGAAACGAGTTGATTGGTACCATTGGTTTCCATTTATCATGCGCGTATAGGATTTTGAAATGCACAGGGGCTATACCTAAGATTAATTCCTGTAGGTAAAAGTTACAAACCTACAACGACGATGGGAGGAAGAAGATGGATACGTGGCGTTCCCTGACTTGTCAGTTCAAATTTCGCGCGTTTTAAAATTTAACATTTTGTTTTCATCATATAATATTTGTTTATTATTGTATATACAACTAAAACAGCCAGCTCAGTTGGAAAGCGTGCAAGGGAGGAATGCTCAAGGACCTAGGTTCGGTCGCCAGGTCCCAACTTTTATTCATGCTTTTCTTGAACAGGCAATCCAGCGTGTTACATGGCAAGGAATCCATCATGCGCTATCCATATCTGATCGTTCAAACCACCAAGGCTTCAGATCCAAGGCTTTCCCCCTGAAGGACCACCATGCGCCTCAGTCAAGTGTGTATAAGGGATTGGGCAAAGTCAAAAGGGCCAGGAGTTGTTGGGCCAAGAAATCAGATTCAGCCCCCCCCCCCCCCCCCCCCCCCCCTTTGCTAAGCAATCATGCCCATTTTTCTTTCTTTTCTATTTTATTTCCTTTATTTAAATTATTTTGCTCAATTATTTATAACAAAATTAATCACTTTTTTATCATAAAATCATAAAATCAAAAATCATAAAAAATTTAGAAATAGTTTGTTTTTTTTATCTAATTTAATTTAATTTAGTTTAAGTTAATTTAGGAAAATTCTAACTTTTTTTATATATAATTAAAATCAATTAAAAAATTAGGGTTAGACTCTTGATTCAATATTTATTTCTTTCTCAAAATAAAAATACAAAAATAGGTTAATTTAATTATTTTTCTTAATTAAAATTAATTAGTAAATAAGTTTTTGTTATTATTCAATTAAGCTTTATTTTCTCAAATAATCAAAATCGACAAAAAATGATTTTCCCTTTTAATTACAATTAGGTGTAGATGGGGTCAAAACCCTAATTATCTTGCCTTTGATTCATCGCGCGTGTTTATTATTTTTTGCAATATTGATGTAACTGTCCACGGTATGTAATAGTTTAATCTAGGACTTTCTTTGTTTATCGTATTTTACGGATTTTTTTGGCTACGTAATTAATCCCCACCCCAAAGCCTTATAATAGCGTAGGTTATTATTCTCGCATTTTAAACTCTCGCAAATATTAACTGTTCAGATGTATGTTGATAGGATTGTATGACAAGATTGCATGATAACTTAAAACGGCTAGAAAACCCTAATGTGCAAAGATAATAACTAAAACCAAATCACTCGCACATGTGCACTCTTAGGGTATACTCTCACTTCGGTTGCCTTCGGTAAAACGACCATTAAGTATAGGGTGTTTTAGCGGTTGCCCTCCTGTCTAAACAAAGATCGAATGTCCCGTTCGAAAATGTTGCCTCAGAAATGTTGCCTCGGAAATGTTGCCTCGGAAATGTTGCCTCGAATATGATCTTAAAGATTTTAGGGTTATCACTAAGACGTCCTAACATTGCTCTAGTGATTGTACGTCCCTTTCGAATTGACCCTTACAACTACAACGACGGTGCTATCTATTTCTCAATAGTAGGATAGCGTTATCTAAAGGAAATGAGAATAGAAATGATCTTTTTTTTAGTAGGTAGATGCTAGTAGGTACTTGCTCAAGTCAAACTTTTCACACTTACAATTCTCAAAACAATTTTCAAAAACAACTTCGTCACACCTTTGAGGACTGATACAAAGGTTATCACGAAGTCAAAAGTTTTCAAAACAAAGCACGTACACAAGAAATTTTAAATATGAGCAAGTACCTAAGAGCCCATGGAAAACCATGGATAGAAAGGGTGTTAACACCTTCCCTTTCTATAATCTACCCCCCCCCCCCCCCCCCCCCGTACTCAGAATATCTCAAAAAAGGATATTTTTTTGTACTTTTTTCCTTTCCGATTGGATGAAATAAAAGTCGGTGGCGACTCTTGCTTATCGCGACATTTTGCAAACACAAAACGCAAACCAGCATTTCAAAACATTCGGTTCTTCCACCATATCTCATTGCGGTGTCGATAAATTAGAAGTGTTAATCCTAAATGTCTATGCTCCCTGCGATGCTAACAAGAAGAATGACCTTTGGGATGAGATTTTGGTGTTCTTACGAAAACAAAAAATTATGAAATGGTGCATAGTTGGGAATTTCACTTAGATTCAAAATGAACAAGAAAGAAAATCGAAGTCATCTTTCCATAGGCATGGCGAAATGAAACAATTTGATGAGTTTGTATCAGAAACAGAGGCAGTAGACTTACTTATAATTTGTTAAAGATTTACTTGGTATGATGCGGGTGTTGGGTCTATGAGTCGTATCGACTAATTTTTAATTTCGTAAGATTGGATGCAGTTATGGAAGAATTCTTCATAATGGGGCCTTGATAGAGAAATTTCTGATCACTGCCCAATTCTCTTAAAAGAAGTTGTTCGAGACTGGGGGCCTAAGCCCTTTAAGATGCTAAAATGCTGGAGTAAAGTCGATGGGTACAGAAATATGCTGAAAGAAATGTGCGGAAATCTAAACATCTAAGGGTGGGGCGGATACGTGATCAATGAGATGCTAAAGGCTATGAAGCAGGGGCTTAGGGAATGGCATAAAAACCATTGTCAAAACATCGAAGAAAGAATCAAAGAGGTAAAATAAGAAATAAAAGGCTCGAACTAAAAGACGAGGAGTCAGATCTATCAGACGCGGAAGGCATGTTGCTGCGAGAGTGCAATGCCAAACTCTTTCAACTTTCATATTTGCACAATAACATCCTCCATCAATAGTCCAAACAAAAATGGGTTAATGAGGGCGATGCAAACTCAAAGTTATTCCACGGGTGTATTAATCCGAGAAGACGGGAGAATGAAATCATCAGCCTTGAGTTGGATAATGTAAGGGTGTCAACTACCGCATATCTGAAGAATGAAATCGTCAACCTTGAGTTGGATAACGTAAGGGTGTCAACTACTACAGATCTGAAGAATGAAATCAGTTGTCATTTTGAAAAACACTTCGAAAACAAGGGTGGAAATATCCTTTCGATGAGGAATTTGAACTTCAATAAAATATCAGTGGAAGATAACATGACTCTCGTCTCGGAATTCTCAGAAGAAGAAATTAAAGTGGTCGTGTCAGATTGTGAAGATTCAAAAAGCCCGGGACCAAATGGTATTAAATTCGACTTTATAAAGGAGTTTTGGGGATGCATCAAAGGATATTTCATAAGATTCTTAACAAAATTCCACAAATATGGAAGAATAGTAAAAGGAAGTAACAATTCGTTCATTGTCCTAGTTCCAAAAAAAAAGATAACCCTCAAAGAGTTGGAGACTTTCGTCTGATTTCTCTCATCGGATGCATGTATAAGGTTTTATCTAAATTATTGGCAAGTAGGTTGAGGTTTATTCTGGAAAAATCATTTCGGAGAACCAGACGATATTTGTAAAAGGTAGATAGTTGTTAGACGGGGTTCTCATAGCAAATGAGTTAGTAGACGAGGCAAGAAAGAAAGGGAAGAAAACCATACTTTTCAAGGTAGACTTTGAAAAGGCGTTTGATTCCATTAACTGGAAGTACCTTCAAGAAATAATGTCTTGCATGGGTTTATGCCATAAGTGGAGAAGTTGGATTGAGGAATGCTTGTAAGATCGGGTAATTAGGTAGAGATCATAGTTAACAAAATTATGAACTAGTCCTTAAAATTATATTTTGTATGATTTGAGTATCCCATCCTCCGCGTACAATTATAAACTTTAATCTTTAAATTCAAAATAGATTATAAAAATGATAAAGTCATTTCTCGAAAGACTGAGTTTTTTTTGTCTATTTTAATCATTTCTAATTCAAGAGATTAATTTTTCTAGTTGTGGATAGAGAATATTATATATTTACAACAACATTATATATCAACACATTTTCATTTTAAGATAAACTTGAATATTTTGTTAAATTGTTTTTTTTTTGGGCAGAATAATTTAGTCATTGAAATTATAGTGACTAAAAGAGTGATTGATGGAAAAACTTTATCTTCACTAACTAATTCTTATTTTCTATGACAAATGTTAAAGTTACAATTCTATCCTAATAATTAATTTGATATTTTGATTGTTGGTGTAGGTTTTTGCAATGCCAATGTTTGATATGCTTGAGAGCGTGCTTGTGAAGAAATTGAATTTTGAGCCTACTACCAATACTTTGTTTTGTTGTGCGTAATGTATATGTTGGTAAGTGGAATAAAGTATTAGTATTAAACTTTTCTTTTTAATGATAAATGTTGATACATTATTTTGTACCTCAAAATTTCCCTCCTATATTTCTCAATACATTTCTAGTGAGGTCCTCAAATTGCTCAAGGAAGTCCAAGGGTTGACCAGACAAACTCTCTCCTAAGGCAGTCTACCTCAAATTAGGGTTTCAGTTTGCATCAAGATGTTTGAGTCCAAAGGATCCCAAATGCTCACCATTGTCCTAATATGTTCTCAAGATCATCCATGCCAAGTTTCAAGCCTTGCAGAAGAAGTTTGCTCAGTCAATTGCTCAAAGGCCTGAAAATCGACTATGCTAGGGCAAAAGTCAACTGTGGCCCACATACAGTCAAACTTCAAGATTTTTGGTAAACATCCTCATTTTTAAGTATTATTTGATCAAGGGTTGATCATGATTCCTCAAGGATTACTCACAATTCATCAAAACCCAAAAGTTGCTAAATTAGGGTTTTGTAGGAAAAGTCAACTCAACTTTGACCAATCATAACTTTATCATACTTTATCAAAAATGATCCATCCAAAGCTCATTTTTAATAGAATGTAATTCCCTACAATTCATCTTCAGCTCCAAAGTTCAAAATATGCACTCACAAGAAGATATAAATTTGCACATTATAGGTCATTTTGAAAAGTCAACAAAAACACCTTTTTGGTCAAAGCTTCATACATGAACATGGAAGACTCAATTGATATGATACCAAAAGGTTTGCTTATAGGACATCTTAAGCTTTCTAAAAAGTCCAAGAACACCTCTCTAGGGTCAAAATTGAGGAAGTTATGCATTGGCAAAGATGACCTTTTTTGCAAAATTGCCAAAAGTCAAAAGTGTCCAAAATTGCATTTTTTTGCCAAATGGGCCCAACTTTTTATGCTTGCACTGAGTTTGTAATGTGACCCACGACCCATGATCCCTTCCACTTGTCATTCTTTTATTTTTGTCATTTATTTTGATTATATTTCATTTAAATCAAATAAAATCATAATAAAACAATGAAAATATCAAAAGCTAATTAAATCTTGAGATTTTATGCATGTTTAGGTTCACTATACAGCTGGAAGTGAGATCAAATCATGCAAGGCTCATATGGATACAAAAAGATTGGATTTGCTTAATTTGGAAAGATTTTGTACAAAGATCAAATCATGAATCAATATTCATAATTGGAGAAGATTTGAAACCAATTGTAACCCTAATTCATTCTTGGATACATAAGGGACAAAGGGAGATCAAAAACAAAGGGGTGAGAGGCGTGCAAGAGAGAAAACAAGTTTCAAAAATTCAAGAAAAAGTTGCAAATCAATTTCCAGGTTTCAGGCCTTCTCAAGCCATTCTAACCATCCCAATCGTTTGCTGGATATCCCTGGATCGTATTGCAACCATTAACAAGCTTCCTCACACTCTGAATCGCGCTGTAAGTTTCACACGATTTCCATATTTTCCCAAAATTGAATACAATCATTCTGGCACATTTAGCATGATTAATTGATATATTCATGATCCTTGAGTTGTTTGCAAGCTATTGATTATATCCAATTGCGTTTTTACTGACTGAACATGAAAATGCCATAGCTAGGGTTTTTTTCTTCATTTTTAGGGATTTACTGTACAGGAACAACTGGCCATTAATAATGGCACCATGATGCTCGTGAGGTTGCAACGAGTTGATTGGTACTATTGGTTGTCATTTATCATGCCTGTATGAAATTTTGGTTAAGCACCGGGTTGTACCTACGCCTGGTGTCCGTAGGTAAAGGTCTTTTGTCTAAAACGACAAAAGCAACGAGGAAGATGATGGCATGGCAGATGGTGAATGGCCAGTTTGAAATTTCGCGCGTGGTTTGATTCTAACCATTTGTTTTATCATATAATGTTTGTTTGTCATTATTTGTACAACTAACACAACCAGCTCAGCTGGCAAGCGCGCAGTGGAGGAATGCTTAAGGACCTGGGTTCGATCCCTAGGTCCCAACTTCGCTTCATGTTATTTTTTCTCACATATTCAAGTGTGCTGGTACCCCACGAGTCCATCATGCACTCCCCAAATCTGGTCATCCAAACCACCAACACGCCAGATCAAAGGCCTTCCCAATGAAGGTCCACCATACGCCCAGTCAAGTAAGCACATGGATATGGCAAAGTTAACAAAGGCCAGGAGTTATTGGGCCCAAAATTGCCAACATCACTCCCTCTTTGTTAGCAGAACAACAGGCCCATTCTTTCTTTTCTTTAATATTCTTTTATTTATTTAATTTGTTTAAATTGTTTTCTACCACAATTAATTTCTTTTTCACAAAAAAAAAAATCATAAAATCAAGTCTCACAAATTTAGAAGTAGGTTTTTTTATTTATTTTATTTTATAAAATTTAATTTAATATTAGTAAATTTAATTTAGGGTAAATCTAACTTTTTGTATATAATTAAAATCAATTAGAAAAAATTAGGGTTTGCTTTTGATTTAATTTTTTATTTCCTTTCTCAAAAATAAAAAATACAAAAATAGGTTAATTTAAATATTTTTCTTAAATTAAAATTAATTAGTAATTAGGTTTTTTTATAACTTATTTTTCTCAAAATAACACAAAAAACGACAAGAAAGATGATTTTTCTTGTAAATTACAATTAGGTAGTTGGGGTCAAAACCCTAAATCTCTCGTTTTTGGTTCATCGCACGCATTTACTATTTTTGCAATATTAATGTAACTGCTCACGGTATATAATAGTTTAATCTAGGACTTCTTTTATTTTTACGAGTTTGTTTTGGCTATGTAATTAATCCCTACCCCGAAGCCTTGTAATAGCGTAGGTTTTATTTCTCGCATTTTAATTCTCGCAAATATTAACTGTTAGATGTATGTTAATAGGATTGTATGACAAGATTGCATGACAATTTGAAATGGCTAAAAAACCCTAATGTGCAAAGATAATAACTTGAAATCAAAGCACTCGCGCATGCGCACTCCTAGGGTATACTCTCACTTCGGTTGCCTTCGGTAAACGATCATTAAGTATAGGTTGTCTTAGTGGTTACCCTACTGTCTAAGCAAAGATCAAATGTCCCGTTCGGAAATGTTGCCTCGGAAACGTTGCCTCGGAAATGTTGCCTTGAATATGATCTTAAGACTATAGGGTTATTACTAAGACGTCCTAACATTGCTTTAGTGATCGCACGTCCCTTTCGAATTGATCCTTACAAATCCAACGACGATGCTACCTATTTCTCAATAGTAGGATAGCATTGTCTAAAGGAAACGAGAACAGAAACGATCTTTTTTTTCGAGTAGGTAGATGCTAGTAGGTACTTGCTCAAAACAAACTTTTTCACACCAAACATTTTTCAAACAAAGTTTTCAAAACAACTTCGTAACACTCTTGAGGATAGAAACAAGGGTTAAAACAAAGTAAAACAAAACTTTTCAAAACAAACACACAAGCAATTTTAAAAGATGAGCAAGTACCTAAGAGCCCATGGAAAACCATGGATAGAAAGGGTGCTAACACCTTCCCTTTCTATAATCTACCCCCCGTACCCAAAATCTCGAAAAAAGAATTTTTCTGTGCTTTATTCCTTTCCAGTTGGATAAAATAAAAGTCGGTGGCGACTCTTGCTTACCGCGACATTTTGCAAATACAAACGTAAAATGCAAACCAGCATTTTCAAAACAGTCGGTTCTGCCACCGTATCACAGAACTGGCGACTCTGCTGGGGAGAAATAAGTGGGGTATACCTTAGGATTAGTTCATCATAAATTGCTTCTCTTGTTTGTTTGGTTTCTTTACTTTTAAAGGTTTTTGTTTGGGAGTTACTATAGATTCTAACTCGGATCTGGGGACACCTTTTAGGTAAGTAGCAATAAACTTTGAGGGAACTGTACGGCGTAGACCTATACGGTTGAAGCAGTAGCTACGTTGATGTGGCACATTGGTTGGTACTGGTATCCCTTGTGGAGAAACGAGGAGAATACGGGGCCGTTGCATGTTTCGTTAAGCATCAACTGACCTTAGAACCTTTAATCGACCAACTTGGCCATTAGAAAGTAGTGAGATAGTCGGCCTCGGTGTAAAGTTGAGAACTGGTTGATACTCGATGCTACACTCATTGAGACCATACTCTCAAGATAGTTCCGGCCGCAAGAAAAGATTGCGTAAGCTGAAACCATGACCGATGGAGGATGGTCAGTGATATTGAGAACCTCTGGAACCCGATTACTTTTGCTAGGACAGGTTGAAACCAACTGAACTTCAAGAGGGTAATACCTTTGACCCGACGCAAGCCTTAAACTTAAGGGCTTTTGTGTGACTTGTTTGCCTTTGCCATGCCTGTTATCTGCTATACATGTTATTTGTTTTATCATGACATCATGCATCATAACATGGCATGCATACTTCATTACACTAACCATTTCAAAGACCAGGGGGATTTATCTTTATTCTGTTTTGCAGATTTGGCTTCCGTGCACAGAAATACCATCCGAGTTAACTTTGTGCAAATACCTGCTCAACTCAAAGAGTTAGGCTCAAGAGTTTCTGAGACTTCCATGTTCATTAAGAGACGTGGTCAGCTTCTTAGCCTGGTCACCTTAAAGCTTGATGAGCAGGTGATGAGTGTACTTTTCTAGTTCTTCGATCCTGTGCATCATTGCTTCACCTTTCCAGATTACCAGCTGGTTCCCACTTTGGAAGAGTTCTCACACTTATTGGGCATATCCATCCTTGAGCAGGTGCCCTTCACATGTATGGAAGAGACTCCTAGATCAGAAGATATTGCTTCAGATCTACATCTGAAACGGGCTGATGTAGTATCCTATTGGGAAACACGAAGCGGGGTCTAAGGTTTCTTAGCCAAATTTCTGATGGATCGGGCTCAGCTATTTTGGGATAATTTGGATTTTCAGGCCTTCGAAGACGTCTTGGCTCACCTTATCTACGTTTGGTTCTTTTCCTAAATTTGGATTCCTTTGTGGATGTGAATGCGGTTAAGATATTCCTTTCTCGCAATCTTGTGCCTACTATAATGGGTGATATCTTGCATGCCCTCTATACTCGTACTGTGCGAAGAAGAGGGACTCTCATGTGTTACATGTCGTTGCTGTCGAGGTGGTTTATTTCGCACCTCCCCAAGTCTGTGTTGAAGAATGAAGAAGGTTTGGGATGGTCTTACAGGATAATGTCTCTTGCCCATACATATATTCTTTGGAGCTCCCGGGCTATGGAAGACACTGTTGTCATTAATCGTTGTGGGGGATACCCTAATGTCCCATTGCTTGGAATCAGATGGGGTATAACCTACAGTCCTTGTCTAGCTTTGTGACAATTTGGTCGCGCTCGGAGAAATGGTCCCCATGAGCTACTTCTTGAGAATATTGCATTTGACTACAAGGAAGACGTTGACGAGCACCGCCGGAGGTTTATACGAGCTTGGGGCATGGTGAATAGATCTGACCCCCAAGAGCTGGGACCAAGGACTTCCCTTCCCATGCAGCCTTATCTCTAGTGGGTCCGAGCTCGTGCCCAGAAGCTTGGGATGCCTTATGAAGCCGTATTACCAGTGATTGTGGAGCCCACCAATGAAGAGGGCGTTCTTTACACAGTTCTTTATCCTTACATGCCCACTGATCTTGGGGAATTGTAGAGATCCTAGATTCAGCTGAAAGAGGAGAGGGATACTTACCGAGAGAAGTACCATGAGCAGGAAATGAAGATTCTGAAGCTCACCAGGCAGCTCGAGGAGGAAAGAGTGATCAACGACTACATCAGCACAAAGAGGAAGCGTCCATGGGATTTCTGATTTTGCTTTTTTTTCTAGTTTAGATTTATTTTCCATTTATTTCTTTGTAACGCCATAAAGGCATTGTTGAACCTTTTACAAGTTAATCTAATAAAGTTTGTTTCATTTTTGGTTTTCAAATTTAAATCTCCCAAAGTCTTTGAAATCATTACATGCGCATCCCATTATCATGCATGACATTACAGGTACCATTACAGGTTTCTCATCTTCTTAGCTGTTTATTTCAACAGAAATGTCTTCTGATCAAGCCGTCAAAGATCTTTAGGCACAAAATGCCTAATTCCAACAGATGTTCTTAAGCTTGGCCAAAGGGCAAGAAGATTTGAAGACTCTGATTTTGAAAGAAAAGAAGAAGAAGAAGAAGAAGAAGAAGAAGGTTGGTATTCTGAACATGGGTAGAAGATTCAGAGAAAGGATAAGACAATCAGCTGATCTAAACTCCTCATCTAAGGATGGGGAAAACCAAGAAAGGACAAAGGATCCTAGTCCGGCAGTTTCTGATAACGATACGGATTACGATGAAGAGCAATATCCTCCTGCTGAGGATAGGTACAAGAAACTAGAAGACCGTCTGAGTGCTATGGAGATTCAGAAGATCCCTGGTTTGGATTTCAGAGAGATCGGATTGGTATCGGGAGTGGTGATCGCTCATGAGTTCAAAGCTTCAGTTTTTGCCAAGTACGATGGAGTGTCCTGTCCAAAACTCCATCTCCGCTCGTATGTCAGGAATATCTAACCCCACACAGCTGATAGAAATTTGTGGGTACATTTCTTTCAAGATAGTCTATCAGGGACTCAACTTGAATGGTTTTATCAGTTGGGAGGAGCCAATGTCCGAAACTGGGAAGACCTTGCTGCTGCTTTTTACAGGAAATATCAGTATAACACCGACCTTGCTCCTACTCGTACTCAGCTCCAGAGTATGTCTATGGGTGCAAGTGAAGGTTTTAAGGACTATGCTCAAAAGTGGAGAGATTTGGCTGGAAGAGTCCAACCCCCTTTGTATGATAGGGAGTTGGTTTACATGTTTCTAGGGACGCTATCTGGTCCGTTTTTCAATCATCTGATCGGCAGTTCATCGTCTGGGTTTACTGAGTTGATCTTGACTGGAGAGAGAGTAGAAGCTGGTATCTGAAGTGGCAAGATATAAAAGGATACTTTATCAAGTGCGGTAAAGAAGCCTTTCACCGGTAAGAAAGAAGCTAGTGCAGTTTACGGCCCGAGGGGCCAAAGAAGACCTGGACACCATCAAGCAGTAAATGCGGTAGTGATATCAAGACCCACAGTTGCTCTACAACGCGAAAATCAACAAAGGGTGGAAAAACCACAGAGGCAGTACACTCGGTTCAATATGACCTTGTCTCAAATTCTACCATAATTATTGAAGACCAACCTGGTAACTCTGAGGGAAGCCCCGAAGAACCCCAACACCACTTCTCCTTATTATAACCCAAATGCCCGCTGCGACTATCACTTCGAAAGCCTAGGTCATGATACAAATAATTGTTGGGCCTTGGAAAATAAAGTGCAAGACTTGATCAAAGCCAAAGATATTGAGTTTGACGCTCCGGAAAATCCCAACGTCATAACTGCTCCCATGCCTAAACATGGTCATGGAGTAAATGCTGTAGACGATGATTTATTTGTAACCTCTGTGGAAGAAATTTCTACTCCTTTGATGACAGTTAAGAAGAATTTGTTGTTGGTCGATTTATTTTCGGGCTGTGGTGAAGGTTGCCACATGTGTTCGATTCTGCCTGCTAGTTGCCACTTATTGAAATCAGGTGTTTAGTGCCTGATGGATAATAAAGAGATTCTGTTCGAAAAGTCTATGATTCCGATTCAAGATGTTGCCATCATAACCATTTCCGCCAATCCTTCCAAGGTTTCCTCGAGAAAACCTGTTAGGATTACACCTGTTCCAAGAATTGCTCCATTAATAATTATTGTCCCTGGTCCTATCCCATACACTTAGGATAAGGCTGTCCCTTGGCACTATGGAGCCAATGTGTATTACCATGGGGTTAAAAAAGACTTAAAAAGTGAGGAAGCTGATGTTGATGTCAGCAATATTGTCGGGGATAGCAAGGTCTCCAGAAGCGGAAGACTCTTTCTCCTGAGATTTCCCCTCCGACTGTTCACAAACCTATTGTCATTCCATCTGCTATTACACCAACTACTGTCCCAGTTCCTATTCCAGTCATCATCCCTGTCGCCAAGCCATCTGGGACTCGGGGCAAAGAAATCATAGGTGAGCCTTCCCAGACGGAGGCACCTAAGAAGATCATTGTAGAAACCTTTAAGCAAGAGATAGAAGAAATTTTGAAGATTATCAAGAAGAGAGACTACAACGTAGTCGAGCAGCTGGGGCAGACCCCGTCAAAAATCTCCATGTTTTCCTTGTTATTGTGTTCTGAAGCCCGTGCAAAGGCTCTAATTGCATTCCTCAAGAATCCGCATGTGCCACAGGAAACTTCAGCCGATCAATTCAAAGATTGCATAGCTAGCCTGACTACCGACAATGGGCTGGGTTTCTCAGATGCAGATCTGACTGCTAAAGGAAGAAATCATAATGATGCTCTGCACGTCTCGATCAAGTGCAGGGGAACTACTATGGCCCATGTACTGGTGGATACCGGGTCTTCATTGAATGTTTTGCCAAAGAAAGCATTAGACTGTCTAGACTGTAAAGGTTTTATTCTAAAGCCGAGCAATATTGTGGTCAGGGCTTTCGATGGGTCAAAAAGGATGGTGCACGGGGAGGTGGATATCCCTGTCAAAGTTGGCTCTCATACTTTTGCATCCACTTTTTATGTGATGGATATCAGGCCATCATATTCTTGCTTGCTGGGTCGTCCTTGGATTCATAAGGCTGGGGCAGTGACTTCCACACTCCATCAAAAGCTGAAATATCCGGTGAAAGGGAAGATTGTCACGGTACGAGGTGAAGAGGAGTATATGGTGAGTCATCTCAACTCCTTCCGCTACGTGGAGATGGATGGGGAATTCATCGAAACCCCTTGTCAGAATTTTGAAGAGGTCCCTCAGACCTTGGCGTCAAATGAAGTTGCTACTGACAAACCTCCGATGAAGATGGCTTCTCTCAAGGATGCCAGAGCTGTAATTGAAGAAGGTGGGTGTACAAGTTGGGGTCAGCTCCCTGATTTCACGCACAAAACTGACAAATTTGGTTTGGGCTTTACTACAGGGGCTCAAAGGGCTGTTAGGAACGCACGGATTGGAAGACCTCATCTGCATATTAGCAATCAAGGAGTTAATGCGGTTGAAGATGGTGAAGAAGATTCCGATATCGACAGTTGGATCTACCCAACAACCAATGGTGGATTGAACAACTGGACGGCGAAGGACTTCATACCTGTTTCTTTTATTCCACAGTAATTGACTTTTGTTTTAAGAGTTGTAACAGACAGTTTTAAACTTTACGGCCCGGTGCCTTGCCCGAGGCACCTTGGCTTAGCTTGTGAGGGCTTATTATTTATCATTTCATATTTCATCAATAAAACATTGGACATTTCTTGCATTACAAATTTTGCGCTCCTTGTTTTTCTTTTCTATGTCTCTCGCTTTATCAATACAGCTATTCTCTTACACACACTCACGTATCATAATGCAGATCCATATCCACTATGGATCCCATTGATAACAACTCTGCTACTGCCAGTTATGACTTCGAAAATCCGATCAACCAAGTCGAGGACGAAGGTGAGGATGATTGCGAGGTTCCTGGAGAACTTGCTAGACTGTTACAATAGGAAGAAAGGGTAATACAGCCTCATGAAGAGCCAGTTGAATCAGTAAATTTGGGTACATAGGAAGACAGGAAAGAAGTTAAGATCGGTGCGAATCTAGAGCCTAGTGTCAAACAACGGTTGATACAGATGCTACGCGACTATGTTGAGATATTCGCATGGTCTTACGAAGATATTCCTAGTTTGGACACCGATATTGTGGTTCATCGCCTTCCGACTAAAGAAGACTGTCCTCCGGTAAAACAAAAAGTTCACCGTATGCGCCCCGAGATGTCTGGGAAAATCAAAGCTGAGGTCATGAAACAGTTTGACGCAGGATTTTTAGATGTCAACTCTTACCCGCAGTGGGTTGCCAATGTTGTTCCGGTGCCTAAGAAAGATGGTAAAGTACGGATGTGTGTGAACTATAGAGATCTGAACAGGGCAAGCCCCAAGGGTGATTTCCCACTTCCTCACATTGACGTTCTGGTCGACAACACCGCGCAACATAAGATCTTCTCCTTCATGGATGGTTTTTCTGGTTACAATCAGATCAAGATGGCTCCCGAAGACATGGAGAAGATGACCTTCGTTACACAGTGTGGCACCTTTTGCTATAAGGTCATGCCGTTCGGATTGAAGAATGCAGGGGCCACTTATGAGCGCGCCATGGTTGCTTTGTTCCATGACATGATTCACCATGAGATTGAGGTTTATGTTGATGACATGATAGCAAGGTCCCAGACTGAGGAAGAGCACCTTAGCCATCTACAAAAACGGTTTGACAGGTTGAAGATGTACAAGCTGAGGCTGAACCCGAACAAATGCACCTTCGTAGTAAGATCTGGTAAGCTGCTAGATTTCGTCGTCAGTGATAAGGGTATTCAGGTGGACCCTGCAAAGGTAAAAGCCATACAGGAGATTCCAGCTCCGCGCACAGAAAAATAAATTAGAGGCTTTTTGGGACGTCTGAACTACATCTCCCGGTTCATTTCACACCTGACCGCTACTTGTGGGTCAATCTTCAAGCTGCTGAAGAAAGATCAAGTGGTAAAATGGAATGATGAATGTCAGAGCACTTTCGAAAGAATCAAGGAATACCTCCAAGAGCCACCTATTCTGATGCCTCCAGTTGAAGGAAGACCTTTGATCTTATACTTGACAGTACTGGATAATTCAATGGGGTGTGTGTTGGGGCAGCATGACGAGTCTGGCCGAAAAGAGCATGCTATTTACTACCATAGCAAAAAGTTTACTGACTGTGAGACCCGATACTCATTGCTAGAGAAAACTTGTTGTGCTTTGGCATGAGCTACTCATCGGCTGAGACAGTATATGCTGACTCACACTACCTTATTGATATCAAAGATGGATCCAGTTAAGTATATCTTCGAAAAGTCGGCCTTGTCCGGAAGGATAGCAAGATGGCAGATGATCTTAACCGAGTATGACATCTAATACACAACCCAAAAAGCAATCAAGGGGAGTGTATTGGCGGATCATTTAGCGCATCAGGCCGTGGATGACTACCAGTCCATGAATTTCGAGTTCCCGAATGGGAACATCATGTTGGTAACCGACTGTGAAGAACCTGGACCGAATGAAGGACCTGAGGAAGGATCCCGATGGTCTATGTATTTTTATGGAGCATCAAACGCGTTGGGTAATGGCATCGGTGTTGTAATTATATCTCCTGAGGGTTTTCATACTCCGTTCACCGCCCGATTATGTTTTAACTGCACCAACAATATGGCGGAGTATGAAGCATGTATATTGGGTCTTCGAGCTGCTATTGACCTAAGGATTAAGTTCTTGAGGTATTCGGAGATTCTACTCTAGTGATCAGTCAGATCAAAGGCGAATAGGATACGAAGCATCCAAATATAATTCCTTACAAAGACTATGTACTAACATTGCTCCCACACTTTGAGGAGATAACCTTTGAACATTTCCCAAGAGAGGAGAATCAGTTAGCGGACGCGCTAACTACCATGTCTTCTATATTCAAGGTCAGGTGGGACAATGAAGCTCCCTAGATTACCATCGAGAGGTTGGATGAACCCGCACATTGCTGTGACATTGAGACTGAAGAGGTAGCAGATAAACCCTGGTTTCACGAGGTAAAGAGGTATCTTGAGGCTCAAGAATACCCCGAGGGGCATCTATTAATGATAAGAAGTTTCTGAGAAGGTTTTCCACAAAGGTCTTCATCAACAATGGGGTCCTTTATAAGCGCAACCATGATTCAACCTTACTGTGATGTGTGGACAAAAGCGAGGCAGAAAGGATCATGGCAGAGTTACATGAAGGCACCTTCGAAACTAATTCTAGTGGACATACCATGGCTAAGAAGATCCTACGGGCAGGATATTATTGGTCTACTATGGAAGCCAATTGTTATCAGCATTCTCGAACCTGTTATAAGTGCCAAGTCTATGCTGATAAGGTGCATGTACCTCCGGTTCCTCTGAATTTTTTGACGGCTCCTTGGCCTTTCGCAATGTGAGGCATCGATATGATAGGTGAGATCAGACCTACTGCGTCTAACGGGCATCGTTTCATTTTGGTGGCTATTGATTACTTTACAAAATGGGTCGAGGCAGCTTCCTTTGCTACAGTAACCAAGAACACCGTGGCACGGTTTATCCGACACAATTTGATCTGTCGATACGGTGTACCAGAGAGGATCACTACGGATAATGGTACAAATCTCAACAATACAATAATCACCGAACTCTGCAAACAGTTCAAGATACAACATCACAACTCTTCTCCCTACCGACCGAAGATGAATGGGGTTATTGAAGCGGCTAACAAGAACATCAAGAAGATTGTGCAGAAGATGACGATAACATACAAAGACTGGCACGAGATGTTACCATTCGCTCTTCATGGGTACCGTACCTCAGCCCAGACGTCAACAGGGGAAACACCCTACTCCTTGGTGTATGGCATGGAGGCGGTCCTACCCATCAAAGTCCAGATACCCTCTCTCAGGATTATGAAGGATACAGGTTTGAACGAGGAAGACTGGATCCAAACCCGACTTGATCAGCTAAACCTAATCGACGAGAAGAGACTTACTGCTATTTATCATGGTCAGACATATCAAAAGCGAATGATCAAGGAATTTAACAAGAAAGTCAGACGACAAGAATATCAGGTCGGGGATCTAGTAATCAAGCGCATCATACTGCCGCAAGGTGATCCCAGGGGAAAATGGACCCCACATACGAAGGGCCATTTGTGGTTAAGAACATTTTCTCGGGAGGAGCTACGATTCTAACCACCATGGATGGTGACGAACTTCCTCACCCCTGCAATGCATACATAGTGAAAAAATACTACGCCTAATCAAAGACCGGCTAGGTTGACTGGCCTAGGCAAAAATAAGGGCTTCCCGGCGAACCAAAAGGGTTCCGGCAAAAGTAAGGGATGAAAATGAAAAAAACTGTACACCCGACAAGTCAAAAACCTGAAAAGGCGGCTTGGGCAAAAAAGGGTATCCCGGTGGACTAAAAACCCGAAAGGGCGGTCCATGAAAAAATTAGGGATCAAAGCATAACACTATGGCTCATTGGATCATCTTGCAACCAGACTTCAGTATCGACTATCAAGCTCGGACAGCGCCAATCAATTTGATCTACCTTCGACCAAGTAGCAAAGTGATGAGACGCTCGAAGATATAAGGGCAATAGCAGAGTTGGAACCCAGTGGGATTGTTTCATATAGCTGTTTTTCCTTCTTTTACACAAATTATATAAATTATGTTCCCTCGGCGGCGTTCTCTTACTAGGACGTCAGCCTCTTGTACAAAACGCTTGTTACAGGCCAACTTCAAAAATCAATACAATTCAATTTCACAAATTTCAACTTGTTTTTTCTTTTTCTGTTTTGTTTTGCAAGAACGTCCAATGATTCATTTTTTATATATGCATTTGAAAATAATTGCTGCTCATAAATGTTTACACGAAGAAAAAAAAACAAAAGACAATTACTTGTAATTCCAGGAACAGGGGCAAACAAGAAGTGTCCAAACCTTACAGTTGCTCTACCCACCAGGTACAGGGATAAAGCCATCTTGAGAGTATAACTAAAGGTTCATACACTCCCCACAGAGTAGGAAGTACCCAAAGACAGTGGTGTTAACTCCCCCCAGCCGAGGTTCATAATCGCGAATGAGTCGGAAAAATTCTCCCCAAGCAGAGTTTATCTATCACCAGCAATAGAAGATTACCATCTGCTGAGTTTATTTCTCCCACAGGAAGAAATTCAATCCTCGACAGAGTTCATTATCACCAGCAACGGTAATTCATCCCCAGCGGAGTTGTTTCTCCAAAGCAGCAGATCATCCAACAGAGTATCTCTCTTCCCCGCAGAGTCATTCTCCCATAAGGATTATTCTCAAACAGGGTCTCTCCCGGCGATTTGTTCTCGAACAAAACGGACGCAAGTCTCCAGCTAATCATCTTCAGTCATTATCCCCAGCACTCTCCAGCAGCAATCCAGGAATTATTCTCCCCAGCCGGAGAATATCACAAGAACATTGCATATCCATATATCATGGCATGCACATATGCATCATACAGCATAATCTCATTTATTTTGAGAACATCATTAATCAATACATTTCATACATCATGACATTACATACGACTAACTCTTTACCTTTTAGAGAAAGATACAATCAAGTTCTCACAAGTTTTCTCTGGTTCAGTCAAATCGATACTAAGATTTTTATTTCAGTTCAAGCTATGAAGCCTGGAAATCGACCGGATAATATCTTGATTTCTCCAAAGTACTACGCAGCCTGGAATCGACCATATAGTGGTATGTCTTAAATACAAGCTTTGAAGCCCATAAATCGATCGGAAGACAGCTTAACCCTCAGCGAGTTATTGTGAAGCCTAGAAATCGACCAGATAGCAATATAAGATACCATGAAGCCTAGAATCGACCAGATAATGGTATAAGACGTTGTGAAGACTGGATCACGACCAGATAATGGAAAAAGACACTAAAGCCTGGGACAAGACCAGATAATAGTATAAGGTACTGCGAAGCTTAGAATTCGACCAAATAGCAGTTTACCCGGCCAATTACTATGAAGCCCAGAAATCGACCGGATATTAGTACGCCTTAAATTCAAGTTGAAGCCCGGATGCGACCGGATAAACACTTGATTCCTTCTGAAGCCTAGAGCACGACCAGATAATAATTGAGAAATTGCAAAGCCTAGAAGACGACCAGATAGCAAGTTTAATCTCACCTCCCCAGTAAGTCACTGTAAAGCCTAGAGCACGACCAGATAGCAGCTGGTCTTATTTTTCTCAGCAAATCATTGTAAAGCCTAGAGCACGACCAGGTAGCAGTTCATTTTCACCTCCTCGACTGAGAGATGATTCCCCAGTAGAGTAACGGACAACTAAAGTTCCTAAAACTCTATCTCTCTCAAGACAAAGAACAACATTCCCCAGCGAAGTCCTCCTCAATAACAGGTGTACGGGCTCTTGCAAAAGAATCTCTTAAGCGACCGACACTTCTTCGGATGGCATCTTTAAGCCCATATTCTGACATCAACCTCCAAATGGCATCTATAAGCCCATTCCCAATATCGCAAGATAAGTAACACTTCATGTGAGTGCAAATTTCTGGGCACTCTAGTGTTCAATCATCTTCCACCTTCAGATCACGAAAGGTAGACAAGCCAATCTACATCCTCAGGTGTAAGAAGACTGAACAGGGGCAGCTGTTGTACCCCAAAATTTGCCCTCCCATATTTCTCAATACATTTAAAGTGAGGTCCTCAAATTGCTCAAGGAAGTCCAAGGGTTGACCAGACAAACTCTCTCCTAAGGCAGTCTACCTCAAATTAGGGTTTAAGTTTGCATCAAGATGTTTGATTCCAAATGATCCCAAATGCTCACCATTGTCCTAATATGTTCTCAAGATCATCCATGCCAAGTTTCAAGCCTTGCAGAAGAAGTTTGCTCAGTCAATTGCTCAAAGGCCTGAAAATCGATTGTGCTAGGGCAAAAGTCAACTGTGGCCCACATACAGTCGAACTTCAAGATTTTTGGTCAACATCCTCATTTTGAAGTATTATTCATCATTTGATCAATGTTTTATCATGATTCCTCAAGGATTGCTCACAATTCATCAAAACCCAAAAGTTGCTAAATTAGGGTTTTGTAGGAAAAGTCAACTCATCTTTGACCAAGCATAACTTTCTCACACTTTATCAAAAATGACCCATCCAAATCTCATTTTGAAGAGGATGTAATTCCCTATAATTCATCTTCATCTTCCAAGTTTAAAATATGCACTCACAAGAAGATATAAATTTGAACATTATAGGTCATTTTGAAAAGTCAACAAAAACATCTTTTGGGTCAAAGCTTCATACATGAACATGGAAGACTCAATTGATATGAAACCAAAAGGGTTGCTTAGAAGACATCTTAAGATTTCTAAAAAGTCCAAGAACACCTCTCTAGGGTCAAAATTGAGGAAGTTCTGCATTGGCAAAGTTGACCCTTTTTATAAAATTGCCAAAAGTCAAAAGTGTCCAAAATTGCATTTTTTCCCCCAAATGGGTACAACTTTTTAAGCTTGCATTGAGTTTGTAATGTGACCCACGACCCATGATCCCTTCCACTTGTCATTCTTTTATTTTTGTCATTTATTTTGATTTTATTTCATTTAAATCAAATAAAATCAAAATAAAATAATGAAAATATCAAAAGCTAATTAAATCTTGAGATTTTATGCATGTTTAGGTTCACTATACAGCTGGAAGTGAGATCAAATCGTGCAAGGCTCATATGGATACAAAAGGATTGTGTGATCGGTGGATCTGGAACTGACTGTTTAACGCTGGTTCGCGAAATGTCGCGGAAGCAAGAGTCGCCACCATCTTTTATTTTCTCCAAATGGAAAGGACAAAAGCACAGAAAAATTCCTTATAGAGATTGCTCTCGGTTCCGGAGGTAGATTTATAGAAAGGGAAGGTGTTAGCACCCTTTCTATCCATGGTTATCCATGGGCTCTTAGATACTTGCTCATTTGTGTTTTCAAAATGGTTTGTTTGCTTTTCAACTGTGGGTTTAAAAAGTTTCTTTGAAAATTTCAGTTCGACTCTTGTATCAGTCCTCAAGAGTGTTTGAAAAGTTGCTTTCGAAAGCTTTTTGAAAAGTGTCGGTCTGAAAAGTATTTTTTGATTTGTTTTGAAATTAGAGCAAGTATCTAGAGTCGTCTACCTACCCTAAGGAATTCGTCTGTGTAAATGTCCTTGAAGTAGTGCCATCCCACCATTGAGAGGTAGGTAGCACCATCGTTGGAGGTGTTCGGGTCAATTCGAGGGTTCGGGACATGGTGATCACCAGAGCAATAGGAAGACACCTTAGAAGCTACCCTCATGCCATGTTCATGGACATGAGGACTTACTAAAACATCCTCTACTCGACGACCACCTTTCGGGGGGCAAGGAAACAGTGAGACGTACCCTAGGGGTGGTGTGTGATTTGTGTGTCATGTTCATTTATGTTTATCTTGTTCATGCATTGGTGATCTACGCGTTGTTTTTATTTTTTGACATTCATTCTTTCATGCAAATTAATTAACAGTTAAAAAGATGCGAGAATTAAAAGTCCTACGCTATTACAAAGGCGCGGGTCTACATCGCCAAATTAGTCCAAGACCCGATTTAAAATAAAATAAAAATGCGGAAAGATAAATGCCTAATTAATCTATTACATGGCTTCGGGAGAATTACATGAAATTTATAAAAAGAAATAAAAGTAAAATGCGAGAATAGGTAAAGTCGGGAATGCGAGGGCGTTGGACCCTTTTAAGGAAATTGAATTAAAATTACGAAATTAATTAAATTAAATGTGAAAGGAAGTTATTTTTGAGTTTTTTGTATTTATGGATTTTAATGAGAATTAATGGAATTAAAAACCTAATTCTAGATTATTTTTAGTTTATTAAAAAAAGTTTAAGTTTGTACCCTTATTGTAACCTAATTATTTATATGGCAAATTTTATTTACAAAATAATTAATTATTAATAATAGTAGAAGAAAAGAGAAAAAAAAGATAAAAGTATTTAAAACCCTAATTCTACATTTTTTAATTTATTTAAGAAAATATTGAAAATAAACCTAGAATTAAAAAACTAAATGGATAAAATTTATTTACAAAAGGTATTAAATAAAATATTTTTGTCTTTTTTGTCTTTCTGATTTTTATTATTTTTTATGTGTATTATAAATATTATTTTTATGGAGTTAAATAAAATATAGAATATAATTGAAATAGATGATAAAAAAAATAGAGAAAAAGAAAGCAAACATGGGGGTATTCAGGCCCCTTTGGAGGTTGATTTGAAGGACTTTGGCCCATGGAATGCAGGCCTGTTTGACTTTCAACGCTTATGTGTGCAAGGTTGACTGAGGGTGTTCTCTGGATCTTGGATCCTGGCCACTGGATTTGTCTCTTGGACACTTGGCAAGCTTTGGTATCGGGTGTACGTTGAACCCCTGGAATGTGCGCTGCGTAGGAATATGGAAAAGAAAATAATATGAGAAAGGGAGGGGACCTGGGAATCGAACCCAGGTCCCAGAGTTTACCAAATTAACGCCTTGCCATCTGAACCATTTACGCGCTTTGTATATAATATGACCAATAAACAACATAACGTGAAACAACGATTAATGGTGTTTTTTCGCGCGAAATTCAAACGCACCAACTGTTGGCTTACACCTCACCTTCTTCTCCAATTGTTCTGCATTTTTGCCTGAAAAAACAAACTAAATAGCGGTGGTTTTAAACCCCCACTAAATGATGTATACAAAAATAGCGAAAAGAATTCTGTTAATCATAAATTTATCGCGAGGTATGGAATCAATTAGTCATAAGCTTCTGGTTTCAATGGCGTGGGTCATGTGTCTCAATTTTTCCAGAACAAGGAAGCCCTAATTCGTGACCTCTGAAAACCTAGCAAGCTTCAATGGCAACTTTGCATATAGGCTATGAAAACTCAATTAAAGTATACCATTAGTTTCAGGAAAGGCATATGAGTACAAAACGATCACTAAAATGTATGAACATGGCGTATAAATCAAAGCATGAATATGGAAAAATTTAAGAACAGGGCGGCATCGTGTTACCAATTCCTGGTGTTAGAAGCAGTGGTTTTGATCCAGAAACGTTTCTTGAGGCCTTAGCAAGCTATTGGAATCAATATTTTGCCTTGAAACCCACTCTAATGCAGTTTTCAGTTTTGACTTTTTTTCCAAAAATTGCAAAGTGTGTTCTTGGTATGAGGCGCAGCTTTCAGGTTGTGTGCATTAGGTTTAGCTTCTGACTTATATGAGGGATGAATTAGGGTAACAATTTGAGCCAAAAGATCCATGTTTTGATGAATCCAATATTTGATTTTAATGGCATATTTCTTCAAATCTTTTCCATGTGTTTTGATGCCAATCATGACCAAATCCTTCCTTTTTTGATGTGCACGAATCTTCAATAACCAATGAGAGCAAAGGCTGCATAAAAAGATTCAAATGCATTTGTTTAGTATTTTTTTCATATTTTATTTTATTAAATGAATTAATGGTGATTAAAAATTCAAATAAAATAATAAAAATGATGAAATAAATCCCCTTTGGGCCAAATGGTCGTGCATAGCCCTTGGATGATGAATCTTGGAAGAAAATGTGGCCCATTAGCAATTTTGAGGCATTTGAAGTAAAGTTGACTTTTCAAATTTCCCAAAAATTTCCCAACTTCCACAAGGCATATCTTGCTCAATTTTTAAGCTTTGATCATGTTCTTGGATATTTTGGAAAGGTCTTGAAGTCCTATAACCAATGCCTTTGGTCCCATGTCATTTTGATTTACCAATCTCAAGTTATGGTCTTTGACGTAAAGTCCCTTTTTGTTGACTTTTGAAAATGACCTATAATGTTGAAATTGATGACTTTTTGTGAGAGCATTTCTTGGACTTGAAGTGTGAAGAGGAGTTGTAGTAAATGTCTTTCTCTTCAAAATGAGCTTTGGATGGAATTTTTCTGATGAACCATGTGGAAGTTATGCCTTGGTCAAGTTACAGTTGACTTTTTCAACTGTCCAAATATGGAAACTTTTGCATCTTGAGACTTTTTGAGCCATGCCTTGAAAATCATGATCAAGAATTGATCAAATGATGTTTGTGGCTTCAAAATAAGATGTTGACCAAAAATTTGAACTTTTGACTGTCAAATGACCATTTTACCCCTGTAGTTGACTGTAGGGCAATTAGGGTTTTTGACTGTGCAATTTTGTACTGTGAGTCTTGAAACTTGACATGAGGATGCTTGACCATGTTTATAGGCATGTGGGACTTGTTTGGACCCTTGGAAACTTCAACTTCTTTGCCAGAACCAAAACCCTAGTTTTTGACTGTTAGGAGGCCCTTGAACTGTGCAACCCTTGAGAGCTTTTGAGCCTTTGACTTGGCAAGTCTTGAAGAATATGGGAGGGCAAATTTTGGGGTAAAACAGTTGCCCCTGTTCAATCTTCTTAGACCTGAGGATGCAGATTGACTGACGTGCCTTTCGTAATCTGAAGGTGGAAGATGATTGAACACTAGAGTGCCCAGAAATTTGCGCTCACATAGTAGTGTGATGGGGGAATGGGCTTACAGATGCCATTTGGAGATTGATGGATAGGATGATGGGCTTATAGATGCCATGCTAAGAGATGATGGATGAGTGGATGGGCTTATAGATGCCATCTGGGTGTCGATCGCGTAAGAGATTCCTTAGCGAGAGCTTGCGTACCTGAAAAAGAAAATGATTACTTGACCTGTTACATGAGCTGGTCTTCAAGCTCTTATGTAGATGCGTCATGACTGGTTACAGGAAGTGAATCTGGAGCTTCAAACGGTGATGAATGAACCAGGGATGGTTACTACCTCAACGGGACGGTGAGAGAACCTTGGACGATTACTACCTCAACAGGAACGATGAGAGAATCTTGGGGCGATTACTACCTCGACAGGAACGCTGAGAGAATCTTGGGGCGATTACTACCTCCGCAGTAACGGGGAGAGAATCTTGGGCGATTTCAACCTCAACAGTAACGCTGAGAGAATCTTGGATGTCTTCAACTGGATAAGAAACAGAGAGATCTTAGGGTCGATCTGACTGAACCAGAGAAGGCCTTTGACTGGATAAGAAACAGGAAAATCTTAGGGTCGATTTAACTGAACCGGACAAGGTCTTGAAATATCTTCAACTGGATAAGAATCAGGGAGATCTTAGGGTCGATCTGACTGAACCAGAGAAGGCCTTTGACTGGATAAGAAACAAAAAAATCTTAGGGTCGACTTAACTGAACCGGACAAGGTCTTGAAATATCTTCAACTGGATAAGAATCAGGGAGATCTTAGGGTCGATCTGACTGAACCAGAGAAGGCCTTTGACTGGATAAGAAACAGAAAAATATTAGGGTCGACTTAACTGAATCGGACAAGGTCTTGAAATATCTTCAACTGGATAAGAATCAGGGAGATCTTAGGGTCGATCTGACTGAACCAGGGAAGGCCTTTGACTGGATAAGAAACAGAAAAATCTTAGGGTCGATTTAACTGAACCGGTCTAGGTCTTGGAATCTTCAACTGGATAAGAATCAGGGAGATCTTAGGGTCGATCTGACTGAACCAGAGAAGGCCTTTGACTGGATAAGAAACAGAAAAATCTTAGGGTCGATTTAACTGAACCGGTCTAGGTCTTGAAATATCTTCAACTGGATAAGAATCAGGGAGATCTTAGGGTCGATCTGACTGAACCAGAGAAGGCCTTTGGCTGGATAAGAATCAGTAAAATCTTAGGGTCGATTTAACTGAACCAGACTAAAGTCTTGAAATATAGCTGAGAACTTAACTGGATCTTTCCTGAAAGGTAAAGGTCAGTCATATGCAATGCATGATATGGATCAAGCAATTATGTTCTCAATATAAATGAGATATGTAAGATATGATGCGTATATGCATGTATCATGATGTATGAAAATGTGATGAACGTATATTTTCGTCTTAGGAAAATAAATCCTTGACGGGTGCCGGGAAGTCACTCCTGGGCTGATGTTTGAAGAATAGATCTTTGCTTCCGCTGGGGATGATAGTTGCAAGAATACCGGTTAGGAGAAGATAACTCCGTTGGGGAATAGACTTGGCGAATGGATTACTCTGCGGGGAGAAAAGTACTCTAACGATCTTGCTGGGGAGCAATACTCTGTGGGGAGAGAGGTACTTTGCTGAAATGTTGATGGTAACTTCGTCGGGGATACCATTGTTACGTTGGAAGTGTTAATAGACTTCGCTGGGGATAAGAAGACTTCGCCTAGAACGATCTTTCTGTGGCTTTTGGCTGAGGATAACCCAGTTATATCCTGGTAAGGAAATAACTCTTTGAGTAAAGCCGGGAGACGCGTTCGTGCTCTGCGAGGATAAGCTTCCAGAATCTACTGGGGATAAGCTTACTGCTTGGGGAGATGGATTCCAACCTTTCCTGGGGAACCTGGATTGGACTCTCCTGGGGAAGTTTTGAACTGTATTGGGGAAGTGACTCCATTGAATGTTTGATATACCGTCGGGGAACAATCTTTAGACCAAGACTGCCGGGGATGCTTGTTAAGAATGCATGTATATTGCTGGGGAATGTTGAGATCTGCGAGGGATACCTAACTTCCTTAAGGCTGATAATAGCTTGCTTGGGGAGAGTGCACTGATTTGCTGACTCACTCTCTGGGGAATTAAGATATACTGGTTATGTTCTTCAGCTGAACCTACCTTGATACCTTGGAAGACGGAACAATTAGATCGCTTAGACAACTCTTTATTGCCCCCGTTTCTAATGTTACCTGTAATTGATCCTTTGTTTCGTATGCAAATATTCATGAGTTAGCAAATTATTGTCAATGCATATATCACAAATTGAACCTTGGACGTTCTTCGCAAAACAAAACAGAAAAAAAGGAAAAACAAACAATTGGCAATTTTAACTGGAAAGTGATTTTTGTATTGATTTTTGAATTTGCCTGTAAAATAGGAGTTTATGTACAAGAGGTTGACGTCCTAGTAAGAGAACGCCGCCGAACAAGAGAGTTTATACAAATTTGTACAAAGGAAAATAAAACAGCTGTGTGAATAGAATGATCCACTGGGTTTCAACTCTGCTATTGCCTTTATATCCTCGAGCATCTCATCACTTGATGACCTTAGTTGAAGATGAAGCTGATTGATCGATGCCGTCTGAACTTGATGTAGATACCGGATTCTGGATGCAAAGTGATCCAATGAGACATAGTATTATGCTTTATCCCTAACTTTTTCCCGGACCGCCCTTTCGGGTTTTCAATCCACCGGGATACCCATTTTTGCCCAAGCCGCCTTTTCAGGTTTTCGACTTGCCGGGTGTACAGATTTTTTTATTTCATCCCTTCATTTTGCCCGAACCCTTTTGGTTCGCCGGGAAGCCCTAATTTTTGCCAAGGTATGTCAACCTAGCAGGTCTTTATCATGCGTAGTATCTTTTTACCATGTCTGCATTGGCGGGGTGAGGAAGGTCGTCACCATCCATGTTGGTTAGAATCATGGCTCCTCCTGAGAACACATGCTTAACCACAAATGGCCCTTCGTACGTAGGGGTCCATTTTCCCCTTGGATCACTCTGAGGAAGGATGATTCGCTTGATTACCAGATCCCCAACTTGATATTCTTGTGGTCAGACCATTTTGTTAAATGCCCTGATCATCCGTTTTTGGTACGTCTGACCATGACAAATAGCAGAAAGTCTCTTTTCGTCGATAAGGTTTAGCTGATCAAGTCGTGTCTGGATCCAATCATCTTCACTCAGATCTGCATCCTTCATTATCCGGAGAGAGGGTATTTGTACTTCGATCGGTAAGACTGCCTCCATGCCGTAGACCAAGGAGAAAGGAGTTGCCCCGGTTGATGTCCTGGCTGAGGTACGGTACCCATGTAGAGCGAACGGTAACATCTCGTGCCAATCTTTATAAGTCACTGTCATCTTCTGCACGATTTTCTTAGTGTTCTTATTTGCTGCTTCTACAGCCCCATTCATCTTCGGTCTGTAAGGAGAAGAGTTGTGGTGATGTATCTTAAATTGTTCGCAGAGCTCAGTGATCATCTTGTTATTAAGATTGGTACCGTTGTCTGTAATGATTCTTTCTAGGACATCGTATCGACAGATCAGGTTGTGCCGAATGAACCGTGCCACAACAGTCTTGGTTACCGTAGCGTAGGAAGCTGCTTCAACCCACTTCGTGAAGTAATCAATCGCTACCAGGATGAAGCGATGCCCGTTGGACGCCGTAGGTTTAATCTCACCGATCATATCTATGCCCCACATTGCAAAAGGCCAAGGCGCAGTCAGAACATTTAGAGGAACTGGAGGAACATGCACCTTGTCTACATAAATCTGGCATTTATGGCATGTCCGAGAATGTTGATAGCAGTCAGCTTCCATTGTGGACCAGAAATACCCTGCCCGAAGGATTTTCTTAGCCATAGTGTGTCCACTGGAATGTGTTCCGAAGGCCCCTTCATGTAGCTCTTCCATGATCCTTTCTGCTTCAGTCTTATCCACACAACGCAGTAAGGTCGAATCATGGTTTCGCTTATACAGGATGTCGTTGCTAAGGAAGAACTTCGCTGCGAACCTTCTCAGAAACTTCTTATCATTGACAGATGCACCTTCAGGGTATTCCTGAGCTTCCAAGTATCTCTTCACCTCATGGTACCAAGGCTTCTCAGTCACCAATTCAGTCTCAAGGTCACAACAGTATGCCGGTTCGTCCAGTTTCCAGATGATGATCCGGGGAGCCTCATTGTCCCATTTGACCTTGAACATAGAAGACATCGTAGCTAACGCGTCCGCCAGCTGATTCTCCTCTCTCGGAAAGTGTTCAAAGGTTATCTCTGTGAAGTGGGGGATCAATGTCAATACACATTCTCTGTAAGGAATAAGATTCAGATGTTTCGTATCCCACTCTCCTTTGATCTGATTGATCACGAGAGCGCAATCTCCGAAGACACTCAGATACTTGATCCTTAAGTCGATCGCAGCTTGGAGACCCATGATGCACGCCTCATACTCCGCCATGTTGTTGGTGCAGTTGAAACATAGCCGGGCAGTGAGTGGAGTATGAGTGCCTTGAGGAGATATGATCACAGCGCCGATACCGTTACCCAAAGCATTGGAGGCTCCGTCAAAGTGCATAGACCATCGGGATCCTTCCTCAGGTCCTTCATCCGGTCTAGGTACTTCACAATCAGTCACTATCATGATACTCTCGTCTGGAAACTCGAAGTTCATTGACTGATAGTCGTCTACTGCCTGATGTGCCAAGTGGTCTGCCAATACACTCCCTTTGATGGCTTTCTGAGTTGTGTACTGGATGTCGTATTCTGTCAAGATCATTTGCCATCTTGCTATTCTCCCAGACAGAGCAGGCTTTTCAAATATGTACTTTATAGGATCCATCTTTGAGATCAACAAGGTAGTGTGAGTCAGCATATACTGTCTCAGCCGGCGAGCAGCCCATACCAAAGCGCAACAAGTTTTCTCAAGCAGTGAGTATCGGGTCTCACACTCGGTAAACTTTTTGCTAAGGTAATCAATGGCATGCTCTTTTCGGCCAGACTCGTCATGCTGCCCCAGCACACACCCCATTGAGTTGTCGAGTACTGTCAGGTATAGTATCAGAGGTCTCCCTTCCACCGGTGGCATAAGGATGGGTGGTTCTTGGAGATACTCTTTGATTCTGTCAAAAGCAGCCTGACATTCATCATTCCAACGTACTACCTGATCTTTCTTCAGCAGCTTGAAGATTGGCTCACAGGTAGCAGTTAGGTGTGAGATGAACCGAGCAATATAATTCAGGCGTCCTAAAAAGCCTCTGACCTCTTTCTCTGTCTTAGGAACTGGCATCTCTTGAATAGCTTTAACCTTGGCAGGGTCCACTTGAATACCCTTATCACTTACAACGAAGCCTAGCCACTTTCCAGACCTTACCCCGAAGGTGCACTTGTTCGGGTTCAACCTCAGCTTGTACAGTTTCAGACGGTCAAACAATTTCTGCAGATGATCAAGGTGTTCTTCCTCAGTTTGGGACCTTGCAATCATGTCGTCAACATAAACTTTTATCTCATGATGGATCATGTCATGAAATAAGGCAACCATGGCACGTTCGTAGGTTGCCCCAGCATTTTTCAGTCCAAAAGGCATAACCTTGTAGCAGAAGGTGCCCCACTGAGTAACAAATGTAGTCTTTTCCATGTCTTCCGGAGCCATCTTGATCTGATTATACCCTGAAAAACCATCCATGAAAGAGAACACTTTATGCTGAGCAGTATTGTCAACCAGGACATCAATGTGAGGTAGAGGGAAGTCATCCTTGGGGCTAGCCCTGTTCAGATCCCTGTAGTCGACACATATTCTGACCTTTCCATCTTTCTTAGGTACCGGCACCACATTAGAAACCCACTGAGGATAAGAGGTCACTGCAAGGAACCCGACGTCAAACTGTTTCATAACCTCGGCTTTGATCTTCTCAGACATCTCTGGACGCATACGGCGGACCTTTTGCTTGACCGGAGGGCAGTCTTCCTTGGTAGGCAAATGATGGACCACAATGTCGGTATCCAACCCGGGCATGTCTTCGTAGGACCACGCAAAGATTTCCATATAATCATGTAGCATCTGAGTCAACCGTTGCTTCACGCTGAGATCTAGGTTGGCACCAATCTTTACCTCCTTCCTGTCCGTCTCAGTACCCAGATTTATTGTCTCCACGGGCTCTTCGTGTGGTTGAATTGCCCTCTCTTCCTGGAGTAACAGTCTTGCGAGTTCGCCAGGCACTTCGCAATCATCTTCACCTCCGTCTTCGGCTAAGTTGATCGGATTTTCGAAGTCATAACTGGCAGTAGCAGAGTCGTTACCAGTGAGATCCAGAGTGGATTGAAACCTGTATGAGTGAGTGTGTGTAAATACAGCTGTTTTGCAATATATAAAGAAAGGAAAGAAAGAAAAGGAGCATAAGATTTGAAATGCGAGAAAACATCCAAGGTCTTTATTCATGATATATGAGATGACAATTAATATACCCTCACAAATGAAGCCAACGGTGCCTCGGGTAAGACACCAGGCCATAGAGTTTTAATTTGTTTATTACAAATAACAAAACATAGGAGTTTATTACTGCGTAACAAAAGTAACAGGAGTATGATCTTTAGCAGTCCAATTGGTCAATCCACCATCAGTCGTCGGGTAGATCCAACTTTCGAACTCTGACTCTTCCACTTCATCTTCGTCCCCAACAGCATTCACTCCTGGATTGGTAATGAGCACAGGAGGTCTTCTGGTCTTTGCCTTGCGCACAACCTTCTGTCCCTCTGCAGTAAAACCCAGTCCAAACTTGTCAGTTTTAGGTGTAAAATCAGGGAGCCTACCCCAGTTAGCACATTCACCTTTCTTGATCACAGCCCGGGCATCCTTCAAGGAAGCCATCTTCAAGGGAACATCCTCTTCAACCACTGTTTCCGCTGTTGCCAATGTTGGAGGTACCTCTTCGAAATGCTGAAAGGGGGTTTCAATAAACTCCCCGTCCATCTCAATATACCTGAAGGAATTCAAATGGCTCACCATATACTCCTCCTCTCCCTGCACAGTGACAATCTTCCCTCTGACAGGGTACTTGAGTTTCTGGTGTAGGGTAGAGGTCACTGCCCCAGCTTTGTGGATCCAAGGTCGACCCAGTAGACAAGAATACGATGGACGGATATCCATCACATAGAAAGTAGAGTCGAATACTTGAGAACCCACACGAATAGGAATGTCTACCTCTCCATGGACCATCCTCTTGGAACCGTCAAAGGCTCTGACGATGATGTTGCTAGGTTTCAGTTCCAGGCCTTCACAATCCAACCGGTCCAAGGCCTTCTTGGGTAGCACATTCAGGGAAGAACCAGTGTCCACCAACACGTGCGCAAGAGTAGTGCCCCTGCATTCAATAGAGACATGCAGGGCATCATTGTGGTCCTTTCCCTTAGCAGTAAGGTCAGCATCCGAGAAACCCAAACCATTGTCCGCTGTCAGATTTGCTACGCAATCAGTGAACTGGACTGCAGATGTCTCTTGTGGCACGTGGGTCGTCTTGAGGAATGAAATCAGGGCCTTAGCATGGGCCTCTGAGCACAGTAGTAAGGAGAGCATAGAGATTTTGGAGGGTGTATGCCCCAGCTGCTCGACAACATTAAAGTCACTCTTCTTGATTATTTTCAGGATTTCCTCCATCTCTTGTTGGGAGGCCTCAGCATTCACAGATTTTGGTGCCTCCATCCGGGCAGGCTCATCTTCAATCCCTTTGCCCCGAGCATTAGACGACTCGGCAGCAGGGGAAACAACTTGATCAAAACTGGGAACAGGTACACTTGCAGGTGTTATAGTGAGGGGTCTTTGAATAGTTGGTGGTGCAATGTCAGGCGAGAAGAGCCTGCCACTGCGGGTAACTTTGGCTGGACCAGTGATATTGCTAATGCTGGTGCCAGTGTTGAACTCTTGCTTGATTCCATGGATATACACGTCTGCCCCATAGTGCCAGGGGACAGCCTTATCAGATTCATAGGGGAGAGGCCCCGGAACAGTAATAACAACGGGTGCGACAGTCATGATTTTAACCGGCTTCCTTGGGAGAGCCTTGATCGGATTATTAAAGATTGTAACAACAAAAACTTCTTCCACCGGAACAAACTGAACAACAGTCTTCTTGAACAAAATCTCTTTGCTGTCCATTAGGTTTTGGATGCCCAACTTCAGCAAAGGACAACCAGAAAGGGAAACAGCATAGAAAAGGCAACCTTCACTACAACCCGGAAATAAACCGGCCAGCAGTAGGTTCCTCTTAACAGTCATCAAGGGAGTAGCTACATCATTCACAGAAACGGCATATACATCTTCATCAACGGCATTCACTCCATGCTGGGGCATAGGAGCAGTCACCACATTTGGCCTCTCAGGCGCTTCAAACTGTATCTCTTTTGCGTCAATAAGGTCTTGCACCTTATTCCTTAAGGCCCAACAGTCATCAGTGGAATGCCCCGGGCTATCGGAGTGATAAGCACAGCGGGCATTTGGATTGTATTTCGGAGAGGCAGTATTCACAACTTTCGGGGCCTCCCGGACAGTCACTAAGTTGGTGGACAGCAACTGTGGTAAGATTTGTGATAGAGTCATACTCAGCCGGGTAAACTCTCTTCTGGGTCTTTCAGCCCTTTGAGGATTAGTTTGCCGAGGAGCGGCAGCAGGCTTAGCAATCATCACCGTGTTGACAGATTGGCGGCGCTCGGGTTTCTCTTGTCTTCTAGACCCATATACAACACTGGCCTCCTTCTTAAAGGGCTTCTTCTTAGAACTTGCAGATGCAACCTTCTGAATTTTACCAGACTTCATCCCAGCCTCTATTCTCTCTCCAGTCAGAATAAGATCAGTAAACCCTGCAGACGAGTTACCGATAAGATGGTTGAAAAATGGCCCAGATAGGGTCCCCAAGAACATGTCCACCAGCTCACGATCTGTTAACGGAGGCTGCACCCTGCCAGCCAGATCCCTCCACTTCTGCGCATACTCTTTGAAACCTTCGCTTGACCCTAGCGACATACCCTGGAGTTGGGTACGTGTAGGAGCAAGGTCGGCATTATATTGATACTGCTTATAGAAAGCAGTAGCCAACTCCTCCCAGTTACGAACCTTGGTCCCATCCAGCTGATAGAACCATTCGAGATGAGTCCCTGAAAGACTCTCCTGGAAGAAGTGGATCCACAAGTTCTTGTCCACTGAGTACGGTTGAATCTTCCGCACATAAGATCTGAGGTGTAGCTTGGGACAAGACGCCCCGTCATACTTGGTGAAAGATGGTGCCTTAAACTTATGAGGAATGATCACACCAGTAGACAAACCCAAGTCTCCGAAATCCAGCCCAGGCACTTGTTGGATCTCCATAGCATTCAGTCTGTCCTCCAACTGCTTGTACCGGTCTTCAGTCGGAGGATACTGTTCCTCATTAAAGTCAGTCTCGTTGTTAGAGACTACTGGACTAGGACCTTTTCCCCCTTGGGGACTGCTCTTGCCTATAGAAGAACCAGCCTCTTCATTCTGCAGAGTGTTGCCAAACCTTCGGCCCGAGTTGAAAAGAACAATTCTCTTCTTCTTCTTTTTCTCCTTCTTCAGGAGCAAAGCCTTCAGCTCTTCTTGGCCCTGAGCCAAACCCATGATTAGTTCCTGAAATTGCGCGTTCTGCGCCTGAAGAGCCTTGATAGACATCTCGGTTGATGATGAGTCAGGATTTATGATGCTGAAATAAACAGCGAAGAACAGTAAGCAACCTGAAAAGAAGAAAACCTGCTATGCACATGATGAATGATATGTGTTTATGCAATGCATTCAAGGGTTCGAAAGTCCAAATTTGTTGTAGACAAAAAGGAACACACGTTATCATTAAGGAAATAATTGTTCAGTACATCAAAGCCTCACAGGCGCATATTACAAAGTAAATCAATCCCAAAAGACACTACGCATCCTCTTTGGAGCTATGTAGGTGTTGAGATTCTTCTCCTCATGCAATAGGAGGGTGAGCTCCAAGACCTTCTTTTCACTAGCATGTAGACTGGTCTCAAGAGAATTCCGTTCTTCCTTAAGCTGGATCCAGCTCTTCTGCATTTCTTCCCAGGATGTGGGCATGTCAGGATGTTGAATGGTGTAGGACACCTCTCCCTCCAAGACTGGCTCTTTGATCACAGGGAGCACATGAGGATAAGGCATTATTAACTTCTGGGAGCGGGCGCGTACCCACTTGAGATAAGGTTCCAACGGGATAGGGTTCCTATGCCCCAGTGTCTTGCTGTCTATCCTACTTGGCATCCTCCAAGCTCTGATAAATCTCTGGCGAAGTCCTTGTGCATCGTTGTCGAAGTCAAAAACTATGTCAGGAATTAACATGTCATGAGGGCCATCCCTCCGAGCATAACCAAACTGTCTCCAAGCCAGGCACGGGTTGTAAGTAATACCTCCTCTGATTCCAAGTAAAGGAACATTAGGGTACTCCACGCAACGATCAATGATAGTGACATCCTCTCTGGACCGAGGGCACCAATGTATATCTGCATGTGTAAGAGTCATCAACCGTTGTGACCATCTCAAACCCCGCTCGTTCTTCAAAGCTGATTGTGGAAGGTGCGAAATAAACCACCTTCCCAGGAGAGGAGTGCAACACATAAGGACACCTCTTTTTCTCATGGTTCGAGTGTAACATGAGTGAAGGATGTCCCCCAGCAACGTAGGTATAGGATTTCTGGACATGAAGATCTGGACAGCACTGATATCTATAAGCTGATCTGGGTTAGGGAACAACACCAAACCATAGACAAGGAGGGCCACAACTTCTTCAAAAGCTTGTAAGTCAAGGGAGTTCCAACATTCATGGGCCTTTTCAAACAGAAACCTGGCTAAGAACCCTTTGATACCACTTCTAACTTCCCAATGTCCCTTGAGGTCAGATGATTGTAGGTGTAAGGCTTTAGTAATCTCTTCAAGCTTGGGTTCCTTTTCCGTACCGTTGTAGGGTAGTTGATCAAGGATAGGGATCTTCAGAAGCCGGGAGAACTCCTCCAGTGTAGGTACCAGCTGATAATCCAGGAAAGTGAAACAGTGATGCAGAGGGTCAAAGAACTGGAACAGGACCTTTATCATATCCTCCTCAATGTTGGTATTGACCAAGCTGATGAGTCTTCCATGTCTTTCACTGAATGAAGAGCTCTCAAGAATCCTGGATATAAGCTCCTTAAGCTGAGGAGGGATCCTTACAAGGCTGATTTGAATTGTCTTTCTGCGAACAGTTTCCATGTCCTACAAAACAAGAACAAAGATGAAGATTCGAACCCCTGAAATGGTTAGCCAATGCATATGATGCTGTATGATGTCATGATGCTATGATTAAACACACCACAGATATTTACAAAGGCAAACATGTAAGGCACACAAGTCACACAAGACAAGCCCTTAGAGTTTAGGCCAGCATGGGGTCTGGGTATTACCCTCTTGAAGTTGGTGGGTTCAACCTGTCCTATTAGAAGTAACCGGGTTCTAAGGGTCACAATATCACTGGATTGCTTTCATTGTTCATCGTTTCGATTTAGCCACTGAACTGGCGACCAAAATATTCCAGGAAAGCAACCCTCAATTGAGTGTAGTATCGAGTATCAACCAACCTCGGACTGCACCAAAGTCAGTTATCTCACTACCCTAAATAGGCCAAGATGGTTCAATTAAGGTTCCTAAGGTCAGTTGATGCTTCACGACACCACGCGGCGGCCCCGTACTCTCCTTGACTGGACTCAAGGGTTACCGGTACACACCAAAGTGCCACATCAACGTAGCAGACTGCTTCAACCATGTCGGTATACCCCGCACAGTTCCCTCACAGCCTTGTTGCTACTTTCTAAGAAGGTATCCCCCAAATCCGGGCTAGGATCTATAGAACTCCCGAGACAGTCCCACAATAATAAAGCACACAAGCACAACAATTGAAAACACAAGTGATCTTAGTCCTAAGGTACACCTCACTTTAAAGTATTCCCCAGCAGAGTCGTCAGTTCTGTGATCGGTGGATCTGGAACTGACTGTTTAACGCTGGTTCGCGAAATGTCGCGGAAGCAAGAGTCGCCACCGTCTTTTATTTTCTCCAAATGGAAAGGACAAAAGCACAGAAAAATTCCTTATAGAGATTGCTCTCGGTTCGGGAGGTAGATTTATAGAAAGGGAAGGTGTTAGCACCCTTTCTATCCATGGTTATCCATGGTCTCTTAGATACTTGCTCATTTGTGTTTTCAAAATGGTTTGTTTGCTTTTCAACTGTGGGTTTAAAAAGTTTCTTTGAAAATTTCAGTTCGACTCTTGTATCAGTCCTCAAGAGTGTTTGAAAAGTTGCTTTCGAAAGCTTTTTGAAAAGTGTCGGTGTGAAAAGTATTTTTTGATTTGTTTTGAAATTAGAGCAAGTATCTAGAGTCGTCTACCTACCCTAAGGAATTCGTCTGTGTAAATGTCCTTGAAGTAGTGCCATCCCACCATTGAGAGGTAGGTAGCACCACCGTTGGAGGTGTTCGGGTCAATTCGAGGGTTCGGGACATGGTGATCACCGGAGCAATAGGAAGACACCTTAGAAGCTACCCTCATGCCATGTTCATGGACATGAGGACTTACTAAAACATCCTCTACTCGACGACCACCTTTCGGGGGGCAAGGCAACAGTGAGACGTACCCTAGGGGTGGTGTGTGATTTGTGTGTCATGTTCATTTATATTTATCTTGTTCATGCATTGGTGATCTACGCGTTGTTTTTATTTTTTGACATTCATTCTTTCATGCAAATTAATTAACAGTTAAAAAGATGCGAGAATTAAAAGTCATACGCTATTACAAAGGCGCGGATCTACATCGCCAAATTAGTCCAAGACCCAATTTAAAATAAAATAAAAATGCGGAAAGATAAATGCCTAATTAATCTATTACATGGCTTCGGGAGAATTACATGAAATTTATAAAAAGAAATAAAAGTAAAATGCGAGAATAGGTAAAGTCGGGAATGCGAGGGCGTTGGACCCTTTTAAGGAAATTGAATTAAAATTACGAAATTAATTAAATTAAATGTGAAAGGAAGTTATTTTTGAGTTTTTTGTATTTATGGATTTTAATGAGAATTAATGGAATTAAAAACCTAATTCTAGATTATTTTTAGTTTATTAAAAAAAGTTTAAGTTTGTACCCTAATTGTAACCTAATTATTTACATGGAAAATTTTACTTACAAAATAATTAATTATTAATAATAGTAGAAGAAAAGAGAAAAAAAAAGATAAAAGTATTTAAAACCCTAATTCTACATTTTTTAATTTATTTAAGAAAATATTGAAATTAAACCTAGAATTAAAAAACTAAATGGATAAAATTTATTTACAAAAGGTATTAAATAAAATATTTTTGTCTTTTTTGTCTTTCTGATTTTTATCATTTTTTATGTGTATTATAAATATTATTTTTATGGAGTTAAATAAAATATAGAATATAATTGAAATAGATGATAAAAAAAATAGAGAAAAAGAAAGCAAACATGGGGGGTATTCAGGCCCCTTTGGAGGTTGATTTGAAGGACTTTGGCCCATGGAATGCAAGCCTGTTTGACTTTCAACGCTTATGTGTGCAAGGTTGACTGAGGGTGTTCTCTGGATCTTGGATCCTGGCCACTGGATTTGTCTCTTGGACACTTGGCAAGCTTTGGTATTGGGTGTACGTTGAACCCCTGGAATGTGCGTTGCGTAGGAATATGGAAAAGAAAATAATATGAGAAAGGGAGGGGACCTGGGAATCGAACCCAGGTCCCAGAGTTTACCAAATTAACGCCTTGCCATCTGAACCATTTACGCGCTTTGTATATAATATGACCAATAAACAACATAACGTGAAACAACGATTAATGGTGTTTTTTTGCGCGAAATTCAAACGCACCAACTGCTGGCTTACACCTCACCTTCTTCTCCAATTGTTCTGCATTTTTTCCTGAAAAAACAAACTAAATAGCGGGGGTTTTAAACCCCCACTAAATGATGTATACAAAAATAGCGAATAGAATTCTGTTAATCATAAATTTATCGCGAGGTATGGAATCAATTAGTCATAAGCTTTTAGGTTTCAATGGCGTGGGTCATGTGTCTCAATTTTTCCAGAACAAGGAAGCCCTAATTCGTGACCTCTGAAAACCTAGCAAGCTTCAATGGCAACTTTGCATATAGGCTATGAAAACTCAATTAAAGTATACCATTAGTTTCAGGAAAGGCATATGAGTACAAAACGATCATTAAAATGTATGAACATGGCGTATAAATCAAAGCATGAATATGGAAAAATTTAAGAATAGGGCGGCATCGTGTTACCAATTCCTGGTGTTAGAAGCAGTGGTTTTGATCCAGAAACGTTTCTTGAGGCCTTAGCAAGCTATTGGAATCAATATTTTGCCTTGAAACCCACTCTAATGCAGTTTTAAGTTTTGACTTTTTTTCCAAAAATTGCAAAGTGTGTTCTTGGTATGAGGCGCAGCTTTCAGGTTGTGTGCATTAGGTTTAGCTTCTGACTTATATGAGGGATGAATTAGGGTAACAATTTGAGCCAAAAGATCCATGTTTTGATGAATCCAATATTTGATTTTAATGGCATATTTCTTCAAATCTTTTCCATGTGTTTTGATGCCAATCATGACCAAATCCTTCCTTTTTTGATGTGCACGAATCTTCAATAACCAATGAGAGCAAAGGCTGCATAAAAAGATTCAAATGCATTTGTTTAGTATTTTTTTCATATTTTATTTTATTAAATGAATTAATGGTGATTAAAAATTCAAATAAAATAATAAAAATGATGAAATAAATCCCCTTTGGGCCAAATGGTCGTGCATAGCCCTTGGATGATGAATCTTGGAAGAAAATGTGGCCCATTAGCAATTTTGAGGCATTTGAAGTAAAGTTGACTTTTCAAATTTCCCAAAAATTTCCCAACTTCCACAAGGCATATCTTGCTCAATTTTTAAGCTTTGATCATGTTCTTGGACATTTTGGAAAGGTCTTGAAGTCCTATAACCAATGCCTTTGGTCCCATGTCATTTGGATTTACCAATATCATGTTATGGTCTTTGACTTAAAGTCCCTTTTTGTTGACTTTTGAAAATGACCTATAATGTTGAAATTGATGACTTTTTGTGAGAGCATTTCTTGGACTTGAAGTGTGAAGAGGAGTTGTAGGAAATGTCTTTCTCTTCAAAATGAGCTTTGGATGGAATTTTTCTGATGAATCATGTGGAAGTTATGCCTTGGTCAAGTTACAGTTGACTTTTTCAACTGTCCAAATATGGAAACTTTTGCATCTTGAGACTTTTTGAGCCATGCCTTGAAAATCATGATCAAGAATTTATCAAATGATGTTTGTGGCTTCAAAATAAGATGTTGACCAAAAATTTGAACTTTTGACTGTTAAATGACCATTTTACCCCTGCAGTTGACTGTAGGACAATTAGGGTTTTTGTCTGTGCAATTTTGTGCTGTGAGTCTTGAAACTTGACATGAGGATGCTTGACCATGTTTATAGGCATGTGGGACTTGTTTGGACCCTTGGAAACTTCAACTTCTTTGCCAGAACCAAAACCCTAGTTTTTGACTGTTAGGAGGCCCTTGAACTGTGCAACCCTTGAGAGCTTTTGAGCCTTTGACTTGGCAAGTCTTGAAGAATATGGGAGGGCAAATTTTGGGGTACAACAGATTGGATTTTCTTAATTTGTAAAGATTTTGTACAAAGATCAAATCATGAATCAATATTCATAATTGGAGAAGATTGAAACCAATTCTAACCCTAATTAATTCTTGGATACATAAGGGACAAAGGCAGTTCAAAAACAAAGGGGTGAGAGGCGTGCAAGAGAGAAAACAAGTTTCAAAAATTCAAGAAAAAGTTGCAAATCAATTTCCAGGTTTCAGGCCTTCTTAAGCCATTCTAACTATCCCAATCGTTTGTTGGATATCCCTGGATCATATTGCAACCACTAACAAGCTTCCTCACACTCTGAATCGCGTTGTAAGTTTCACACAGTTTCCATATTTTCTCGAAATTGAATACAATCATTCTGGAACATTTAGTATGATTAATTGATATATTCATGATCCTTGAGTTGTTTGCAAGCTATTGATTATATCCAATTGCGTTTTTACTGACTGAACATGAAAATGCCATAGCTAGGGTTTTTTTCTTCGTTTTTAGGGATTTACTGTACAGGAGCAATTGGCCATTAATAATGGTACCATGATGCTCGTGAGGTTGCAACGAGTTGATTTGTATCATTGGTTGTCATTTATCATGCCTGTATGAAATTTTGGAGAAGCACAGGGTTGTACTTATGCCTGGTGTCCGTAGGTAAAGGTCTTTTGTCTAAAACGACAGAAGCAACGAGGAAGATGATGGCGTGGCAGATGGTGAATGGCTAGTTTGAAATTTCGCGCGTGGTTTGAGTTTAACCATTTGTTTTATCATATAATGTTTGTTTGTCATTATTTGTACAACTAACACAACCAGCTCAGCTGGCAAGCGCGCAGTGGAGGAATGCTTAAGGACCTGGGGTCGATCCCCAGGTCCCAACTTTGCTTCATGTTATTTTTTCTCACATATTCAGGTGTACTGGTACCCCCACGAGTCCATCATGCACTCCCCAAATCTGGTCATCCAAACCACCAACAAGCCAGATCCAAGGCCTTTCCAATGAAGGTCCACCATACACCCAGTCAAGCAAGCACATGGGATCTGGCAAAGTCAACAAAGGCCAGGAGTTATTGGGCCCAAAATTGCCAACAACACCCCCTCTTTGTTAGCATAACACCAGGCCCATTCTTTCTTTTATTTATTTAATTTTTTTAAATTGTTTTCTACCACAATTTATTTCTTTTTCACAAAAAAATCATAAAATCAAGTCTCACAAATTTAGAAGTAGGTTTTTTTATTTATTTTATTTTATCAAATTTAATTTAATATTAGTAAATTTAATTTAGGGTAAATCTAACTTTTTGTATATAATTAAAATCAATTAGAAAAAATTAGGGTTTGCTTTTGATTTAATTTTTTATTTCCTTTCTCAAAAATAAAAAATACAAAAATAGGTTAATTTAAATATTTTTCTTAAATTAAAATTAATTAGTAATTAGGTTTTTTTTATAACTTATTTTTCTCAAAATAACACAAAACGACAATAAGAACATTTTCTTGTAAATTACAATTAGGTAGTTGGGGTCAAAACTCTAAATCTCTCGTTTTTGGTTCATCGCGCGCGTTAACTATTTTTGCAATATTAATGTAACTGCTCACGGTATGTAATAGTTTAATCTAGGAGTTCTTTTATTTTTACGGGTTTGTTTTGGCTATATGTTGTACCCCCAAATTTTCCCTCTCATTTTATCAAGATTTCCCCTCACCAGACTCCTTGAACTCCAAACAGGATCAGGGTTTTGCTCTGCTCAAGACATCTCCTTGCACTGATGACCTAAATTAGGGTTTGAGTTTGCACAGAGATTTTTGGACTTTCAATGCTCAAAGTTACTTTCATACTTCATGTTAGACTTACAAGATTACCTCTACCAAGTTTCAAGCCTGGAATAAAATTTTTGCCCAGTCAATTGGACAGTTGACCTAGAAATCAGCTGTATTGGGGAAAAAGTCAACTATGGCCAATTTACAGTCAAACCTCACAATTTTTGATCCGCGTAAATATTATAAGCTCATATGAATCATTTGATCAAGTTTGGACCACGACTCCTCAAGAAATTTGATCAAATCATCAAAAGGGCAAAATGGTCATTTTTAGCGTTTTGACTGAACAAGGGCAATTTCTGATTTTTAACCTAGCCAATGGAAAATTGGGTTCAAACATGGATTCAAGGACTCAATGGCATCATCTTGACCTATTCATAAGGTTTAAAAGATCTCAAATGCATTGGATTGACAGATGAATTTTCCAGTCAACTGGTCAAAATTTGACTGTACACTGAAAAGTCAAACTTTGACTTTTTTGTCAAAAACAAGTACCAAGGGTCATTTTTCATCAAGATATGTCAAAATATGAAACTTGTTCATCAAGAAATCTAATTTTACAAATTAGGGTTTAAAATTGAAAAAATTTCATAACTTAGAATTTTTCTAAGTTATGAAATTTTCTTATTTTTTCCTAACTTTGCCCAACATTTTCACCATGATGCAATTGGATTCAAACAAAACTTCCAACATGAAAGTTTTAGTCCTCCACAAAGTATACAACTTTGATTCATAAAGTTTTCCCAAAAGAAGCTTGGATCTCAAGTTATGATTTTTGGAACAAGGGTCCATGAAACTTTTAACTTAGTGAAATTTTGCCCTAGTTTAGGCAGGATTTTGACCTATCTTCTTGGAAATTTTTCACCTAGTTCCACTTGGAATCTCAAAATGAATTTCAAAGATGGATTGTAGAGCATGTAACAAGATTTCTAAAACGTTCAAGAACTCTCCAAAATCATTTGTGGTTAGGGAGAATTGAAGGCTTGAAGTTGGAAAAAACTCACTTTTGATCCATGGCATGTTCATATTGATACAAGTTGCAAACTCTAATCAGCTTTGTTTGTACTTGATTACAGGTCCTAAAACCCTTCCATACTCAATAATTAAATGCAAATCCATTGGTCTAAGGCTTTTGTTGTACCCCAAAATTTGCCCTCCCATATTCTTCAAGATTTGCCAAGATCATGCTTCAAAATCTCCCAAAGGTTGCACAGTTCAATGGCCTCCTAACAGTCAAAAACTAGGGTTTTGGTTCTGGCAAAGAAATTGAAGTTTCCAAGGGTCCAATCAAGTCCCATATGCCTACAAACATGGTCAAGCATCCATATGCTAAGTTTCAAGACTCACAGCACAAAATTGCACAGTCAAAAACCCTAATTGCTCAACAGTCAACTGTAGGGGCAAAATGGTCATTTGACAGTCAAAAGTCCAAATTTTTGGTCAACATCTTATTTTGAAGCCATAAACATCATTTGATCAATTCTTGATCATGATTCTCAAGGCATGGCTCAAAAAGTCTCAAGATGCAAAAGTTTCCAATTTTGGACAGTTGAAAAAGTCAACTGTAACTTGACCAAGGCATAACTTCCACATGGTTTATCAGAAAAATTCCATCCAAAGCTCATTTTGAAGAGAAGGACATTTCCTACAACTCCTCTTCACACTTCAAGTCCAAGAAATGCTCTCACAAAAAGTTATCAATCTCAACATTATAGGTCATTTTCAAAAGTCAACAAAAAGGGACTTTAAGTCAAAGACCATATTTTGAGATTGGTAAATCAAAATTACATGGGACCAAAGGAATTGGTTAGAGCACTTCAAGACCTTTCCAAAATGTCCAAGAACATGATCAAAGCTTAAAAATTGAGCAAGATATGCCTTGTGGAAGTTGGGAAATTTTTGGGAATTTTAAAAAGTCAACTTTGCTTCAAATGCCTCAAAATTGCTAATGGGCCACAATTTCTTCCAAGAATCATCACCCAAAGGCTAGGCACGACCCATTGACCCAAAGGGGAGTTATTTTCTCATTTTTTATTTATTAATTGAATTTTTAAAATCTATTAATTCATTTAATTCAAATTAAATATGAAAAATACTAAATGCCACCTTTCAAATCTTTTTATGCAGCATTTCTACTCATCATAACCTCAAGATTTCGTGCATACTCAATATGGAAAGAATCTTCAATGATTGGCATGTTCTCCATGAAAAAAGATTGAAAAAAGATTACATGAAAATCAAATCTCAAAAACATCAATGCAAAGGTTTATGGACTTGGATTTCTACCCTAATTCGTTCCATATACATACACAAACCTAAACCTAATCAAAAAAACCTAGAAGCTGCGCCTCAGACCAAGAAAGAACTTTGCACTTTTCACCAAAATTTTCAAAACTGAAAACTGTATTGCAGGGTGTTTCAAGGCAAAAGAACGATCCCACAAGCTTGCCAAGGTTACCAGGGATCTATTCCAATCAAAACCACAGTCTCTAACCTCAAGAATCGGTAGAATGAGGCCGCCCTGTTCTTGATATTTTGCATATTCGTATTTACCTTTTCATGCCATATTAATGCATTCTAACGATTGTTTTGCACTAACATGAACTCAATAAAGCTAATGGTGCCATTGAATTGGATTAATATTGCTTGTATAGAAGATTGCCATGGCTATTTTTTAGGGTTTCAGGAACTTTAAAAGGAGGTTTCTTTCATAAGGAAAAATTAGGCAACGAGACCAAGACCATTGAACTCAGGGCATCTGGACGATTCAATCCCAATAGTCGCGCCCTTTTTATGTTTGCGTATGGCCTAATCGTTATTTTTGTAGGTTGAAGTTAGTGGGGGTTTAAAACCCCCGCTATCCATTCTTTATTTCTCAGGTAAAAACGCACAAACGAAGAAGAAGGTTGGGTGTCATCCTATGGTTGGTTGATTCAAATAACTGGCGCCTTTTTCTATTTTGTCCACTAACCTGTGTTTTCTCTCTCTTATTATTTATATCCCATTATATTAACAAAGAAAGCAACAACACAATTGGCAAGGTGTTAGCATGGTAAACGTTGGGACCTGGGTTCGATTCCCAGGTCCCCCACTTTCTTCAATAATATTTTTTTCAATACACTTCCATGCAGTGTGCTATCCAGGTTCCACAATACACCTTCACATCAGTGCCTGCCACATGTCCAGTAACGCCAATCCAAGGGCCATAATGGGAGGACTATCATACGCCCCAGTCAACACCTCCACATACGCGCCAGAAAGGTCAACCAGGCCTGATTCAGTGGGCCAAAATTGCTTGGAAAATACCTCCAAAAGGGACAACCACCCCCCATGTTTGCCCTTCTTTTCTCTATTTTTATTCTTTTCTATTATTTATTTTAATTATATTATTTGTTTTGTTTAATTCCAAATTAATTTTTTAATAATATAAAAATACAAAAAAATCAGAAAGTCAAAAAAAAAATGTTTATTATTTAATTCAATGTTTTATTTTGTAAATAAATTTAATAATTAACTTAGTTTTAATTTTAGGTTTAATTTTAATGTTTTTTTTAATAAACTAAAAGAAAAAATATAAAAAATAGTTTTTTTAATACATTTTGCCCCTCTTTTCAATAAATATTCTTTTCTTATTATAATTATTATTAACCACTAATTACTTTTGTAAATAAATTTATCATTAAATAATTAGGTTAAAATTAGGTCAAGATCAAACATTTTGTATATAAAATACCAAAAAAACCAAAAAAATAATTTCTTTTTCTTTAATCATTAATTCATTTTTAATTTCATATTTAATTCCTTAAAAGGGTCCAACGCCCTTGCATTCTCGATTTTATTTCTTTTCGCACATTTACCTTTATTTCTTTTTTTTTTGAATTTCATGTACTTGCCCCCAAAGCCTTATAATAGATTAATTAGGGTATTTACTTTCCGCATTTTTATTTATTCAAATCGGGTCTTGGTTTAATTTGGCGATGTAGACCCGCGCCTTTGTAATAGCGTAGGACTTTTATCTTCCCGCATCTTTTAACTGTTAATAACCACATGAAAGAATGAATGCCAAAAATAAAGACAAAGCGTAGATCACCAATGCATGACAAGATAAACATAATTGAAAATGACACACAGTTCACACACCACCCCTAGGGTACGTCTCACTGTTGCCTTGCCCCTCGAATCGTGGTCGTCGAGTAGAGGATGTTTTAGTAAGTCCTCATGTCCATGAACATGGCATGGGGGTAGCTTCTAAGGTGTCTTCCTATTGCTCTGGTGACCACAATGTCCCGAACCCTCGAATTGACCCGAACACCTCCAACGGTGGTGCTACCTACCTCTCAATGGTGGGATGGCACTACTTTAAGGACATTTACACAGACGAATTCCTTAGGGTAGGTAGATGACTCGTAGATACTTGCTCTAATTCAAAACAAAATCAAAAACTTCTTTTCACACCGACACTTTGCAAAAAGATTTCAAAAACAACTTTTCAAACACTCTTGAGGACTGATACAAGAGTCGAACTGAAATTTTCAAAGAAACTTTTTTCAAACCCACTCACCTTGAAAAGCAAACAAACATTTTGAAAACACAATGAGCAAGTATCTAAGAGCCCATGGATAACCATGGATAGAAAGGGTGTAACACCTTCCCTTTTTATAAATCTACCTCCCGAACCGAGAGCAATCTCAATAAGGAATTTTTTTGTGCTTTTGTCCTTTCCATTTGGAGAAAATAAAAGACGGTGGCGACTCTTGCTTCCGCGACATTTCGCGAACCAGCGTTAAACAGTCAGTTCCAGATCCACCGATCACAGAACTGGCGACTCTGCTGGGGACTCTTATAAAGTGAGGTGTACCTTAGGACTAAGATCACTGTGTTTTCAATTGCTTTGACTTGTTTGCTTTAAATTGTGGGACTGTCTTGGGAGTTCTATAGATCCTAACCCGGATCTGGGGATACCTTCTTAGAAAGTAGCAACAAGGCTGTGAGGGAACTGTGCGGGGTATACCGACATGGTTGAAGCAGTCTGCTACGTTGATGTGGCACTTTGGTGTGTACCGGTAACCCTTGAGTTTAGTCAAGGAGAGTATGGGGCCTCCATGTGGTGTCATGAAGCATCAACTGACCTTAGGAACCTTAATTGAACCATCTTGGCCTCTTTAGGATAGTGACATAACTGACTTTGGTGCAGTCCGAGGTTGGTTGATACTCGATACTACACTCAATTGAGGGTTGCTTTCCTAGAATATTTCGGTCGCCAGTTCAGTGGCTAAATCGAAACGATGAACAATGAAAGCAATCCAGTGATATTGGGACCCTTAGAACCCGATTACTTCTGATAGGACAGGTTTTGAGCCCACCAACTTTAAGAGGGTAATACCCAGACCCCATGCAGGCCTAAACTCTAAGGGCTTGTCTTGTGTGACTTATGTGCCTTATCATGTTTGCCTTTGTAAATATTTGTGGTGTGTTTAATCATAGCATCATGACATCATCCAGCATCATATGCATTGACTAACCATTTCAGGGGTTCGAATCTTCATCTTTGTTCTTGTTTTGTAGGACATGGAAACTGTTCGCAGAAAGACAATTCAAATCAGCCTTGTAAGGATCCCTCCTCAGCTTAAGGAGCTTATATCCAGGATTCCCGAGAGCTCTTCATTCAGTGAAAGACATGGAAGACTCATCAGCTTGGTCAACACCAACATTGAGGAAGATATGATAAAGGTCTTGTTCCAGTTCTTTGACCCTCTGCATCATTGTTTCACTTTCCTGGATTATCAACTGGTGCCTACATTGGAAGAGTTCTCCCGGCTTTTGAAGATCCCTATCCTTGATCAACTACCCTACAACGGTACGGAAAAGGAACCCAAGCTTGAAGAGATTGCTAAAGCCTTACACCTACAATCATCTGACCTCAAGGGACATTGGGAGGTTAGAAGTGGCATCAAAGGGTTCTTAGCCAGGTTTCTGTTTGAAAAGGCCCAAGAATGTTGGAACTCCCTTGACTTACAAACTTTTGAAGAAGTTGTGGCCCTCCTTGTCTATGGTTTGGTGTTGTTCCCTAACCCAGATCAGCTTATAGATATCAGTGCTGTCCAGATCTTCATGTCCAGGAATCTTATACCTACGTTGCTGGGGGACATCCTTCACTCATGTTACACTTGAACCATGAGAAAAAGAGGTGTCCTTATTTGCTGCACTCCTCTCCTGGGAAGGTGGTTTATTTTGCACCTTCCACAATCAGTTTTGAAGAACGAGCGGGGTTTGAGATGGTCACAACGGTTGATGACTCTTACACATGCAGATATAAATTGGTGCTCTCGGTCCAGAGAGGATGTCACTATCATTGATCGTTGTGGGGAGTACCCTAATGTTCCTTTACTTGGAATCAGAGGAGGTATTACTTACAACCCATGCCTGGCTTGGAGACAGTTTGGTTATGCTCGGAGGGACGGCCCTCATGACATGTTAATTCCTGACATAGTTTTTGACTTCGACAACCATGCACAAGGACTTCGCCAGAGATTTATCAGAGCTTGGAGGACGCCCAGTAAGATAGACATCAAGACCCTGGGGCACAGGAATTCCATCCCACTGGAACCTTATCTCAAGTGGGTACGAGCCCGCTCCCAGAAGTTAGTGATGCCATATCCTCATATGCTCCTTGTGATCAAAGAGCCAGTCTCGGAGGGAGAGGTGTCCTACACCATTCAACATCCTGACATGCCCACGTCCTGGGAAGAGATGCAGAAAAGCTTGATCCAGCTTAAGGAAGAACAGAATTCTCTTGGACCAGTCTACATGCTAGTGAAAAGAAGGTCTTGGAGCTCACCCGCCTATTGCACGAGGAGCGGAATCTCAACACCTACATAGCTCCAAAGAGGATGCGTAGTGTCTTCTGGGATTGATTTGCTTTTGTAATATTTTGCCCATGAGGCTTTGATGTACTGAATAATTATTTCCTTAATGATAATGTGTGTTCCTTTTTGTCTACAACAAATTTGAATTTTCGAACCCTTGAATGCATTGCATAAACACATATCATTCATCATGTGCATAGCATGTTTTCTTCTTTTCAGGTTGCTTACTGTACTTCGTTGTTTATTTCAGCATCATGAACCCTGACTCATCATCAACCGAGATGTCTATCAAGGCCCTTCAGGCGCAGAACGCGCAATTTCAGGAGCTGATCATGGGTTTGGCTCAAGGCTAAGAAGAGCTGAAGGCTTTACTCCTGAAGAAGGGGAAGAAGAAGAAGAGAACTGTTCTTTTCAACTCGGGCCGAAGGTTTGGTAACACTCTGCAGAATGAGGAAGCTGGTTCTTCTATAGGCAAGAGCAGTCCCCAAGGGGGAAAAGGTCCTAGTCCAGTAGTCTCTGACAACGAGACTGACTTTAATGAGGAACAGTATCCTCCAGCTGAAGACAGATACAAGCAGTTGGAAGACAGACTGAATGCAATGGAGATCCAACAAGTGCCTGGGATGGATTTCAGAGACTTGGGCTTATCTACTGGTGTGATTATTCCTCACAAGTTTAAGGCACCATCTTTCACCAAGTATGACGGGGCATCTTGTCCCAAGCTACACCTCAGATCTTATGTGCGGAAGATTCAACCGTACACAGTGGACAAGAACTTGTGGATCCACTTCTTCCAGGAGAGTCTTTCAGGGACTCATCTCGAATGGTTCTATCAGCTGGATGGGACCAAGGTTCGTAACTGGGAGGAGTTGGCTACTGCTTTTTATAAGCAGTATCAATATAATGCCGACCTTGCTCCTACACGTACCCAACTCCAGGGTATGTCGCTAGGATCAAGCGAAGGTTTTAAAGAGTATGCACAGAAGTGGAGGGATCTGGCTGGCAGGGTGCAGCCTCCGTTAACAGACCGTGAGTTGGTGGATATGTTCTTGGGGACCCTATCTGGGCCATTTTTCAATCATCTTATCGGTAACTCATCTGCAGGGTTCACTGACCTTATTCTGACTGGAGAAAGGATAGAGGCTAGAATGAAGTCTGGTAAAATTCAGAAGGGTGCATCTTCAAGTTCTGAGAAGAAACCCTTTAAGAAGGAAGCTAGTGCTGTGTATGGGCCTAGGAGGCAAGAGAAACCAGAACGCCGCCAATCTGTCAACGCGGTGATGATTGCTAAGCCTGATGCCGCTCCTTGGCAAACCAATCCACAAAGGGCTGAGAGACCCAGAAGAGAGTTTGCCCGACTGAGTATGACTCTATCACAAATCTTACCGCAGTTGCTATCCACCAATTTGGTGACTGTTAGAGAGGCCCCGAAGGTTGTGAATACTGCGTCTCCCAAGTACAATCCAAATGCCCGCTGTGCTTATCACTCCGATAGCCCGGGGCATTCCACTGATGACTGTTGGGCCTTGAGGAATAAGGTGCAAGACCTTATTGATGCAAAGGAGATACAATTTGAGGCGCCTGAGAGGCCAAATATGGTGACTGCTCCTATGCCCCAGCATGGAGTGAATGCCATTGATGAAGATGTGTATGCCGTTTCTATGAATGATGTAGCTACTCCTCTAATGACTGTTAAGAGGAACCTACTACTGGCCGGTTTATTTTTGGGTTGTAGAGAAGGTTGCCTTTTTTGTGTTGTTTCCCTTTCTGGTTGTCCTTTGCTGAAGTTGGGCATCCAAAGCCTGATGGACAGCAAAGAGATTCTGTTCAAGAAGACCGTTGTTCCGTTTGTTCCTATGGAAGATGTATCTGTTGTTACAATTTTCAGTAATTCGATCAAGGCTCCCCCGAGGAAGCCAGTTAAAATCATGACTGTCGCACCCATTGTGATTATTGTTCCGGGGCCTCTCCCCTATGAATCTGATAAGGCTGTCCAATGGCACTATGGGGCAGATGTATATGTACATGGTATAAAGCAAGAATTCAATGCTGGCACCAGCATCAGCAATATCACTGGTCCAGCCAAAGTTACCCGCAATGGCAGGCTCTTCTCGCCTGACATTGCACCACCAGCTATTCGAAGACCTCTCGTTATAACACCTGCAAGTGCACCTGTTCCCATTTTTGGTCAAGTTGTTTCCCCTGCTGCCGAGTCCTCTAATGCTCGGGGCAAAGGGATTGAAGATGAGCCTGCCCGGATGGAGGCACCAAAATCTGTGAATGCTGAGGCCTCCCAACAAGAGATGGAGGAAATTCTGAAGATAAACAAGAAGAGCGATTTTAATGTTGTTGAACAGCTGGGGCATACCCCCTCCAAGATCTCTATGCTCTCCTTGCTGCTGTGCTCAGAGGCCCACGCTAAGGCCTTGATTTCATTTCTAAAGACGGCCCATGTGCCACAGGAGACATCTGCAGTCCAGTTTACTGATTGCGTAGCCAATTTAACAGCCGACAATGGTTTGGGTTTCTCGGATGCTGACCTTACTGCTAAGGGAAAGAACCACAATGACGCCCTGCATGTCTCTATTGAATGCAGGGGCACTACTCTTGCGCACGTGTTGGTGGACACTGGTTCTTCCCTGAATGTGCTACCCAAAAAGGCCTTAGACCGGTTGGATTGTGAGGGCCTGGAGCTGAAACCTAGCAACATCATTGTCAGAGCCTTTGACGGTTCTAAAAGGATGGTTCACGGAGAGGTAAACATTCCTATTCGTGTGGGTTCTCAAGTATTCGACTCAACTTTCTATGTGATGGATATCCGTCCATCTTATTCCTGTTTACTGGGTCGACCTTGGATTCACAAAGCTGGGGCAGTGACTTCTACCCTACACCAGAAGCTCAAGTACCCTGTCAGAGGGAAGATTGTCACTGTGCAGGGAGAGGAGGAGTATATGGTTAGTCACTTGAATTTCTTCCGCTATATTGAGATGGACGGGGAGTTTATTGAAACCCCCTTTCAGTATTTTGAAGAGGTACCTCCAACATTGGCAGCGGCAGAAACAGTGGTTGAAGAGGATGTTCCTTTGAAGATGGCTTCCCTAAAGGATGCCCGGGCCGTGGTCGAGAAAGGTGAATGTGCTAACTGGGGCAGGCTCCCTGATTTCACTCTTAAAACTGACAAGTTTGGACTGGGTTTTACTGCAGAGGCTCAGAAGGCTGTGCGCAAAGCTAGAACCAGAAGACCTCCTGTGCTCATCACCAATCCAGGAGTGAATGCCATTGGGGATGAAGATGAAGTAGAAGAGTCAGAGTTCGATAGCTGGATTTACCCGACGACTGATGGTGGATTGACCAATTGGATTTCTAAAGATCATACTCCTGTTACTTTTGTTACGCAGTAATAAACTCCTTTGTTTTTGTTATTTGTAATAAACAATGAATTAAAACTCTATGGCCCGGTGTCTTACCCGGGGCACCGTGGCTTCATTTGTGAGGGCATATTAATTGTCATTTCATATATCATGAATAAAGACCTTGGACATTTTCTCGCATTTCAAATCTTATGCTCCTTTTCTTTCTTTCCTTTCTTTATATATTGCAAAACAACTGTATTTACACACACTCACCCATACAGGTTTCAATCCACTCTGGATCTCACTGGTAACGACTCTGCTACTGCCAGTTATGACTTCGAAAATCCGATCAACTTAGCCGAAGACGAAGGTGAAGATGATTGCGAAGTGCCTGGCGATCATGCAAGACTGTTACTCCAGGAAGAGAGGGCAATTCAACCACATGAAGAGCCAGTGGAAACGATAAATCTGGGTACTGAGGCAAATAGGAAGGAAGTCAAGATTGGTGCCAACCTAGAGCTCGGCGTGAAGCAACGATTGACTCAGATGCTGCATGACTACATGGAAATCTTTGCCTGGTCCTACGAAGACATGCCCGGGTTAGATACCGACATTGTGGTCCATCAGTTGCCTACCAAGGAAGACTGCCCTCCGGTTAAGCAAAAGGTCCGTCGTATGCGTCCAGAGATGTCTGAGAAGATCAAAGCCGAGGTTATGAAACAGTTTGATGCCGGTTTCCTTGCAGTAACTTCTTACCCTCAATGGATTGCTAATGTGGTGCCGGTACCTAAGAAGGATGGTAAGGTCAGAATGTGCGTTGACTACAGGGATCTGAACAGGGCCAGCCCTAAAGATGACTTCCCCTACCTCACATTGATGTCCTGGTTGACAATATTGCTCAGCATAAGGTGTTCTCTTTCATGGATGGTTTTTCAGGGTATAATCAGATCAAGATGGCTCCTGAAGACATGGAGAAGACTACCTTTGTTACTCAGTGGGGCACCTTCTGCTACAAGGTCATGCCATTCGGGTTGAAAAATGTTGGGGCAACCTACCAACGTGCCATGGTTGCTTTATTTCATGACATGATCCATCATGAGATTGAAGTGTATGTTGACGATATGATTGCAAGGTCCCAAACTGAGGAGGAACACCTTGACCATCTGCAGAAACTTTTCGACGGTCTGAAGTTGTACAAGCTGAGGTTGAACCCGAACAAGTGCACCTTCGGGGTAAGATCTGGAAAGTTACAAGGCTTCGTCGTAAGTGACAAGGGTATTCAAGTGGACCCTGCCAAAGTTAAAGCCATTCAAGAGATGCCAGTTCCTAAGACAGAGAAAGAAGTCAGAGGCTTCCTCGGACGTCTGAATTACATTGCCCGATTCATCTCACACCTAACTGCTACTTGTGAACCAATCTTCAAGCTGCTGAAGAAAGATCAGGTAGTACGTTGGAATGATGAATGTCAGGCCGCTTTTGACAAAATCAAAGAGTATCTCCAAGAACCACCCATTCTTATGCCACCGGTTGAAGGGAGACCTCTGATACTATACCTGACAGTACTTGACAACTCAATGGGGTGTGTGCTGGGGCAGCATGACGAGTCTGGCCGAAAAGAGCATGCCATTTATTACCTTAGCAAAAAGTTTACCGACTGTGAGACCCGATACTCACTGCTTGAGAAAACTTGCTGCGCTTTGGTATGGGCTGCTCGCCGGCTGAGACAGTATATGCTGACTCACACTACCTTGTTGATTTCAAAGATGGATCCTATAAAGTATATATTTGAAAAGCCTGCTCTGTCTGGGAGAATAGCAAGATGGCAAATGATCTTGACAGAATATGACATCCAGTACACAACCCAGAAAGCTATCAAGGGAAGTGTATTAGCAGACCACTTGGCACATCAGGCAGTAGACGACTATCAGTCAATGAACTTCGAGTTTCCAGACGAGAGTATCATGATTGTGACTGATTGTGAAGTACCTGGACCGGATGAAGGGCCTGAAGAAGGATCCCGATGGTCTATGCACTTTGACGGAGCCTCCAACGCTTTGGGTAATGGCATCGGCGCTGTGATCATATCCCCTCAAGGCACTCACACTCCACTCACTGCCCGGCTATGTTTCAACTGCACCAACAACATGGCGGAGTATGAGGCATGCATCATGGGTCTCCAAGCTGCGATCGACTTAAGGATCAAGTTTTTGAGTGTCTTCGGAGATTCCTCTCTCGTGATCAATCAGATCAAAGGGGAGTGGGATACGAAACATCCGAATCTTATTCCTTACAGAGAATGTGTATTGACATTGATCCCCCACTTCACAGAGATAACCTTTGAACATTTCCCAAGAGAGGAGAATCAGTTGGCGGACGCGTTAGCTACGATGTCTTCTATGTTCAAAGTCAAATGGGACAATGAGGCTCCCCGGATCATCATCTGGAAACTGGACGAACCGGCATACTGTTGTGATCTTGAAACTGAGTTGGTAACTGAGAAGCCTTGGTACCATGAGGTGAAGAGATATTTGGAAGCTCAGGAATACCCTGAAGGTGCATCTGTCAACGATAAGAAGTTTCTGAGAAGATTTGCGGTGAAGTTTTTCCTTAGCAATGGCATCCTGTATAAGCGAAATCATGATTCGACCTTACCGCGTTGTGTGGATAAGATTGAAGCAGAAAGGATCATGGAAGAGCTACATGAAGGGTCCTTCGGAACACATTCCAGTGGACACACTATGGCAAAGAAGATCCTTCGGGCAGGGTATTTCTTGTCCACCATGGAAGCCGACTGCTACCAACACTCTCGGACATGCCATAAATGCCAGATTTACGCAGACAAGGTGCATGTTCCTCCAGTTCCTCTGAATGTCTTGACAGCACCTTGGCCGTTTGCAATGTGGGGCATAGATATGATCGAGGAGATTAAACCTACGACATCCAACGGGCATCGCTTTATCCTGGTAGCGATTGATTACTTCACGAAGTGGGTTGAAGTAGCTTCCTACGCCACAGTAACCAAGAACGTTGTGGCACGGTTCATTCAGCACAACCTGATCTGTCGATACGGCGTCCCAGAAAGGATCATTACGGACAACGGTACCAATCTTAATAACAAGATGATCACTGAGCTCTGCGAGCAGTTCAAGATACAGCACCATAACTCTTCTCCCTACCGGCCGAAGATGAATGAAGTTGTAGAAGCAGCAAATAAGAACATTAAGAAAATTGTGCAGAAGATGACAGTGACTTATAAAGATTGGCACGAGATGTTACCGTTCGCTCTACATGGGTACCGTACCTCAGCCAGGACGTCAACCGGGGCAACTCCTTTTTCCTTGGTTTACGGTATGGAGGCAGTCTTACCGATCGAAGTGCAGATACCCTCTCTCCGGATAATGAAGGATACAGATCTGAACGAAGATGATTGGATCCAGACACGACTTGATCAGCTAAACTTAATTGACGAAAAGAGACTTACTGCTATCTGTCATGGTCAGACGTATCAGAAACGGATGATCAGGGCATTTAACAAAAAGGTCAGACCACAAGAATATCAAGTTGGGGATCTGGTAATCAAACGTATCATCCTTCCTCAGAGTGATCCAAGGGGCAAATGGACCCCTACGTACGAAGGGCCATTTATGGTTAAACATGTGTTCTCAGGAGGAGCCATGATCCTAACTACCATGGATGGTGATGACCTTCCTCACCCCGCCAATGCAGACATAGTAAAAAGATACTACGCATGAAAAAAAGACCCGCTAGGTTGACATACCTAGTTAAAAATTAGGGCTTCCCGACGAACCAAAAGGGTTCGGGCAAAATGAAGGGATGAAATGAAAAAAATCTGTACACCCGGCAAGTCGAAAACCTGAAAAGTCGGCTTGGGCAAAAATGGGTATCCCAGTGGACTGAAAACCCGAAAGGGCGGTCCAGGCAAAAGTTAGGGATAAAGCGTAATACTATGTCTCATTGGATCACCTTGCATCCAGAATCCGGTATCAACATCAAGTTCAAACGGCATCGATCGATCAGCTTCATCTTCAATTAGGTCATCAAGTGATGAGACGCTCGAAGATATAAGGGCAATAGCAAAGTTGGAACCCAGTGGGATTATTCTTTTCACACAGCTGTTTTATTTTCCCTTGTATAAATTTGTATGAACTCTTATTCGGCAGCGTTCTCTTACTAGGACGTCAGCCTCTTGTACATAAAACGGCTATTTTACAGGCAAATTCAAAAATCAATATAAATACACTTTTCAGTTAAAATTGCCAATTGTTTTCCTTTTCTGTTTTGTTTTGCGAAGAACGCCCAAGGTTCAATTTGTGATATATGCATTTGACACTAATTGCTAACTCATAAATATTTGCATACGAGACAAAGGAGTAATTACAGGTAACTTTAGAAACAGGGGAAATAATGAGTGGTCTAAGCGATCTAATTGTTTTGTCCACCAAGGTACCAAGGTAAGTTCGGCTGAAGAACATAACCAGTATATCTTAATCCCCCAGAGAGTGAGTCAGCAAGTCAATACGCTCTCCCCAAGCAAAGTTATACAATTAGCCTTAAGGAAGTTGGGTATCCCCGCAGATCTCAACATTCCCCAGCACATCATACAGATATTCTTAAACAAGCATCCCCGGCAGTCTTGACCTAAAGATTGTTCCCCGGTGGTATATCAAACATTCAAGGGAGCCACTTCCCCAATAGTTTAAAATTTCCCCAGGAGAGTCCAATCAAGAGTTCCCCAGGAAAGGATGAATCATCTCCCCAACAGGAAGCTTATCCCTAGTAGATTCTGGAAGCTTATCCCCGTAGAGCACGAACGCGTTCCCCGGATTTATTCAAAGGTTATTTCCCTATCAGGATATAACTGGGTTATGCTCAGCCAAAAGCCACGGAAAGATCGTTCTCGGCGAAGTCTTCTTATCCCCAGCGGAGTCCATTAACACTTCCAACACAACAATGGTATCCCCAGCGAAGTTACCATCAACATCCCAGCAAAGTATCTCTCTCCCCACAGAGTATTGCTCCCCAGCAAGATCGCTAGAGTAATTTTCTCCCCGCAGAATAATCCATTCGCCAAGTTTATCCCCAACGGAGTTATCTTCTCCTACCGGTATTCTTGCAACCATCATCCCCAGCGGAAACAACAAAGCATTGTTCTCCAACATCATCCCAGGATGTGACTTCCCGGCACTCGTCAAGGATTTATTTGCCTAAGATGAAAACATACATTCATAAACATCACATACATCATGATACATGCATAAACGCATCATACCTTACAATCTCATTTATGTTGAGAACATCATTGCTCGATCCATATCACGCATTGCATATAACTGACCTTTACTTTTCAGGAAAGATCCAGTTAAGTTCTCAGCTATGTCCAAGACCTAGCCTGGTTCAGTTAAATCGACCCTAAGATTTTCCTGATTCTTATCCAGTCAAAGGCCTTCTCTGGTTCAGTCAGATCGACCCTAAGATCTCCCTGATTCTTATCCAGTTGAAGATTTCAAGACCTTGTCCGGTTCAGTTAAATCGACCCTAAGATTTTCCTGATTCTTATCCAGTCAAAGGCCTTCTCTGGTTCAGTCAGATCGACCCTAAGATCTCCCTGATTCTTATCCAGTTGAAGATATTTCAAGACCTTGTCCGGTTCAGTTAAATCGACCCTAAGATTTTCCTGATTCTTATCCAGTCAAAGGCCTTCTCCGGTTCAGTTAGATCGACTCTAAGATCTCCCTGATTCTTATCCCAGTAGAAGACATCCAAGATTCTCTCAGCGTTCCTGTTGAGGTAGTAATCGCCCCAAGATTCTCTCAGCGTTCCTGTTGAGGTAGTAATCGTCCAAGGTTCTCTCAGCGTTCCTGTTGAGGTAGTAATCGCCCCAAGATTCTCTCAGCGTTCCTGTTGAGGTAGTAATCGTCCAAGGTTCTCTCAGCGTTCCTGTTGAGGTAGTAATCGCCCAAGGTTCTCTCAGCATTCCTGTTGAGGTAGTAATCGCCCAAGGTTCTCTCAGCGTTCCTGTTGAGGTAGTAATCGTCCAAGGTTCTCTCAGCGTTCCTGTTGAGGTAGTAATCGTCCAAGGTTCTCTCAGCGTTCCTGTTGAGGTAGTAATCGCCCCAAGATTCTCTCAGCGTTCCTGTTAAGGTAGTAATTGTCCAAGGTTCTCTCAGCGTTCCTGTTGAGGTAGTAATCGCCCAAGGTTCTCTCAGCATTCCTGTTGAGGTAGTAATCGCCCAAGGTTCTCTCAGCGTTCCTGTTGAGGTAGTAATCATCCAAGGTTCTCTCAGCGTTCCTGTTGAGGTAGTAATCGTCCAAGGTTCTCTCAGCGTTCCTGTTGAGGTAGTAATCGCCCCAATATTCTCTCAACGTTCCTGTTGAGGTAGTAACCATCCCTGGTTCATTCATCACCTTTTGAAGCTTCAGATTCAATTCCTGTAACCAGTCAGGGCACATCTACACAAAGAGTTTGAAGACCAGCTCCTGTAACAGGCCAGGTAATCATTTTCTTTTTCAGGCACGCAAGTTCTCGCTAAGGAATCTCTTATGCGATCGACACCCCATCAGATGGCATCTATAAGCCCATCCACCTATCCAATCTCCAAATGGCATCTGTAATCCCATTCCCACCATCACACTACTATGTGAGCGCAAATTTCTGGGCACTCTAGTGTCCAATCATCTTCCACCTTCGGATTACGAAAGGCACGTCAACCAATCTACATCCTCAGGTTTAAGAAGATTGAACAGGGGCAACTGTTGTACCCCAAAATTTGCCCTCCCATATTCTTCAAGATTTGCCAAGATCATGCTTCAAAATCTCCCAAAGGTTGTACAATTCAATGGCCTCCTAACAGTCAAAAACTAGGGTTTTGGTTCTGGCAAAGAAATTGAAGTTTCCAAGGGTCCAATCAAGTCCCATATGCCTACAAACATGGTCAAGCATCCATATGCTAAGTTTCAAGACTCACAGCATAAAATTGCACAGTCAAAAACCCTAATTGCTCAACAGTCAACTGTAGAGGCAAAATGGTCATTTGACAGTCAAAAGTCCAAATTTTTGGTCAACATCTTATTTTGAAGCCATAAACATCATTTGATCAATTCTTGATCATGATTCTCAAGGCATGGCTCAAAAAGTCTCAAGATGCAAAAGTTTCCATTTTTGGACAGTTGAAAAAGTCAGTTGTAACTTGACCAAGGCATAATTTCCACATGGTTTATCAGAAAAATTCCATCCAAAGCTCATTTTGAAGAGAAGGACATTTCCTACAACTCCTCTTCACACTTCAAGTCCAATAAATGCTCTCACAAAAAGTTATCAATCTCAACATTATAGGTCATTTTCAAAAGTCAACAAAAAGGGACTTTAAGTCAAAGACCATAACTTGAGATTGGTAAATCAAAATGACATGGGACCAAAGGCATTGGTTAGAGGACTTCAAGACATTTCCAAAATGTCCAAGAACATGATCAAAGCTTAAAAATTGAGCAAGATATGCCTTGTGGAAGTTGGGAAAGTTTTGGGAATTTTGAAAAGTCAACTTTGCTTCAAATGCCTCAAAATTGCTAATGGGCCACAATTTCTTCCAAGAATCATCACCCAAAGGCTAGGCACGACCCATTGACCCAAAGGGGAGTTATTTTCTCATTTTTTTATTTGTTAATTGAATTTTTAAAATCTATTAATTCATTTAATTCAAATTAAATATGAAAAATACTAAATGCCACCTTTCAAATCTTTTTATGCAGCATTTCTACTCATCATAACCTCAAGATTTCGTGCATACTCAATATGGAAAGAATCTTCAATGATTGGCATGTTCTCCATGAAAAAAGATTGAAAAAAGATTACATGAAAATCAAATCTCAAAAACATCAATGCAAAGGTTTATGGACTTGGATTTCTACCCTAATTCGTTCCATATACATACACAAACCTAAACCTAATAAAAAAAACCTAGAAGCTGCGCCTCAGACCAAGAAAGAACTTTGCACTTTTCACCAAAATTTTCAAAACTGAAAACTGTATTGCAGGGTGTTTCAAGGCAAAAGAACGATCCCACAAGCTTGCCAAGGTTACCAGGGATCTATTCCAATCAAAACCACAGTCTCTAACCTCAAGAATCGGTAGAATGAGGCCGCCCTGTTCTTGATATTTTTCATATTCGTATTTACCTTTTCATGCCATATTAATGCATTCTAACGATTGTTTTGCACTAACATGAACTCAATAAAGCTAATGGTGCCATTGAATTGGATTAATATTGCTTGTATAGAAGATTGCCATGGCTATTTTTTAGGGTTTCAGGAACTTTAAAAGGAGGTTTCTTTCATAAGGAAAAATTAGGCAACGAGACCAAGACCATTGAACTCAGGGCATCTGGACGATTCAATCCCACTAGTCGCGCCCTTTTTATGTTTTGGCCTAATCGTTATTTTTGTAGGTTGAAGTTAGTGGGGGTTTAAAACCCCCGCTATCCATTCTTTATTTCTCAGGTAAAAACGCACAAACGAAGAAGAAGGTTGGGTGTCATCCTATGGTTGGTTGATTCAAATAACTGGCGCCTTTTTCTATTTTGTCCACTAACCTGTGTTTTCTCTCTCTTATTATTTATATCCCATTATATTAACAAAGAAAGCAAACAGTACAATTGGCAAGGCGTTAGCATGGTAAACGTTTTGACCTGGGTTCGATTCCCAGGTCCCCCACTTTCTTCAATAATATTTTTTTCAATACACTTCCATGCAGTGTGCTATCCAGGTTCCACAATACACCTTCACATCAGTGCCTGCCACATGTCCAGTAACGCCAATCCAAGGGCCATAATGGGAGGACTATCATACGCCCCAGTCAACACCTCCACATACGCGCCAGAAAGGTCAACCAGGCCTGATTCAGTGGGCCAAAATTGCTTGGAAAATACCTCCAAAAGGGATAACCACCCCCCATGTTTGCCCTTCTTTTCTCTATTTTTATTCTTTTCTATTATTTATTTTAATTATATTATTTTTTTTGTTTAATTCCAAATTAATTTTTTAATAATATAAAAATACAAAAAAATCAGAAAGTCAAAAAAAAATAAATATGTTTATTATTTAATTCAATGTTTTATTTTGTAAATAAATTTAATAATTAACTTAGTTTTAATTTTAGGTTTAATTTTAATGTTTGTTTTAATAAACTAAAAGAAAAAATATAAAAAATAGTTTTTTTAATACATTTTGCCCCTCTTTTCAATAAATATTCTTTTCTTATTATAATTATTATTAACCACTAATTACTTTTGTAAATAAATTTATCATTAAATAATTAGGTTAAAATTAGGTCAAGATCAAACATTTTGTATATAAAATACCAAAAAAACCAAAAAAATAATTTCTTTTTCTTTAATCATTAATTCATTTTTAATTTCATATTTAATTCCTTAAAAGGGTCCAACGCCCTCGCATTCTCGATTTTATTTCTTTTCGCACATTTACCTTTATTTCTTTTTTTTGAATTTCATGTACTTGCCCCCAAAGCCTTTTAATAGATTAATTAGGGTATTTACTTTCCGCATTTTTATTTATTCAAATCGGGTCTTGGTTTAATTTGGCAATGTAGACCCGCGCCTTTGTAATAGCGTAGGACTTTTATCTTCCCGCATCTTTTAACTGTTAATAACCACATGAAAGAATGAATGCCAAAAATAAAGACAAAGCGTAGATCACCAATGCATGACAAGATAAACATAATTGAAAATGACACACAGTTCACACACCACCCCTAGGGTACGTCTCACTGTTGCCTTGCCCCTCGAAACGTGGTCGTCGAGTAGAGGATGTTTTAGTAAGTCCTCATGTCCATGAACATGGCATGGGGGTAGCTTCTAAGGTGTCTTCCTATTGCTCTGGTGACCACAATGTCCCGAACCCTCGAATTGACCCGAACACCTCCAACGGTGGTGCTACCTACCTCTCAATGGTGGGATGACACTACTTTAAGGACATTTACACAGACGAATTCCTTAGGGTAGGTAGATGACTCGTAGATACTTGCTCTAATTCAAAACAAAATCAAAAACTTCTTTTCACACCGACACTTTGCAAAAAGATTTCAAAAACAACTTTTCAAACACTCTTGAGGACTGATACAAGAGTCGAACTGAAATTTTCAAAGAAACTTTTTTCAAACCCACTCACCTTGAAAAGAAAACAAACATTTTGAAAACACAATGAGCAAGTATCTAAGAGCCCATGGATAACCATGCCTAGAAAGGGTGCTAACACCTTCCCTTTCTATAAATCTACCTCCCGAACCGAGAGCAATCTCAATAAGGAATTTTTTTGTGCTTTTGTCCTTTCCATTTGGAGAAAATAAAAGACGGTGGCGACTCTTGCTTCCGCGATATTTCGCAAACCAGCGTTAAACAGTCAGTTCCAGATCCACCGATCACAGCTTTGTTTTGGTCATGGGAGGATTACACAAAGAATTAATCCTTAAATGGTAAAAGGTAACGTTGCCATTCTTGTCAAATGTGCTTTATGTCAAACCACATCTCTTGAGCCTTGAACAAGATCTGGTACATCACATAATATCCACCAACTTGAGGGGCCAAGATTGTAGAGTGCAGGCTGATAGATAGCCTGTACAGGCTTGTCTTGCATCATGGCTTGCTTTTTGCTTCATAAACAAGAAACTTGTCAAATATCACACAACTTGAATATCAGAAAAAAACAAACTCTTGCAAGTTTTTGAGACAGTTTTCACACATTGTATTAAACCTAAAACACGAGCCTTTGAGTCCTGAAACCTTCCATAGCACAAAATCACCTTCCATTGGAAAAATAGGGCAGCTTCTGCATCTTGAGTTCTATCTCACAAGTTGCTCATGCTTTTTGCGCCAAACTTGTTCAAACACCTTCCATATAACCTATCCAAGTTATCCCAACCCTTAAACACTGACTGTAACTCCATTTGTAAGGTTTACCATTTTTGATTTCAGCTTGTGCAGGTTGAGTTCTACATGCTTGTTCAAGCACATTCAAGGCAAGCTAGGCATTGGGGAAGGTCAGAGGAAGTTCAAGCAAGCTCTCAAACATCTCAGGCCTCACTGAAAAGCTCGACATTGCCATACACGAAGTCAACTGAAACAGGTTTTTGTCAACTTCCTATCTCTCTATTTAGGAATCATTAGGCTTAGGTTTGTGAATGAAAAATGTAGTATTCATAGCCATGAAGCTGTACATATGCCCAGTTTTCATTTAAATTAATCGTGTTAAGAGAATTTGATCCATGAACTTTCTGAAAAAATTAGGTTAGAATGAGTTCTTTACATGGTTGGGTTCGTCTTGAAAAATGCTACAACTTTGATGTTATGTGTTTTTGCATTAGAGCACGCATGCAGGTTGTTCATATTTGAAGTCAGGCGCGCGCTTTTTTGGACAAAAGGTTGAAGATGAAGTTTAAAACTGGGTTGGGCCTGTGTTTCTCACTTTTTGCACCCCCCTCATTACTGACTGCACCCCCCTGGCCTATTTCTTCATATTTTTATATTTTTGTATTTATTTTTCATTTCTGATTTCATTTTATTATTTTCCAAACATAAAAAATAGCAAAAATATTTTTATAAATTTTCACATTTATTTTTGTATTTTATTTTTATTTTTTCTAACATAAAAATAATTTAGTGAATATATACTTTTATTTTATTTTATGAAAACTTAAAAAATAATACATAAAAATTATACTTTTACTTTTTCTATTATTTATACTTAAATAATATTTTTTCTAAATATATTTTATTTTGTATATATATTATTTTATTTTATTGTACATAAAAAATATATAATATATATTTACTTTCTTAAAAGAAAATTAGGGTATTTGCCCTTAATAAAAAAAATAATCTTTTTATTTCTTCTTTTTACATTAAAGATTATATTATTACATACATAAAAATAAACAAAACATTTTTGCATATTCATAATATTTTGTATTTATATTTAATTTGTTTATTTAAATATTGTTCATTTATTATTTGTACCAATTATTCAATTTGGATGTAATAGTAAATATTAGGGTTTTATTTTCTTGCAAATATCCCTCATTCAAAAATTGTACCCCCTTCCCATATCAAATGTTGTAATAGTGTAGATTTATTTTACGCGTTTTATGCTTTCAATTATGCCATGTTAGAGATTAGGGTTTGTATGCAAAAAATCCAAAATCAAACAAATAGCTTGACTAATACAAAGACAAAAAAGCATGTAAATTGACAACACAATGCACACTTGCACCCCTAGGGTTTCATCCACTTGTTGCCTTTAAAATTGGCCATGTTAAGCATGTTGAGTACTTTGGCAAGACAAAAACAAAACAAAAGATCATAGTCCCTCGATGACGCTGTCTTGGTTGCCTATACAAAAATTATCTAATCCCTCAAAAAATTGCTAAAGATACTTGGCAATATTACTATCATGGTCAATACGATGACCCGCGCTTGTCCCGTTTAACATCCTAATACAAGGTTGTTTACCAAATTCAATGGTAAAACAACACTGTCAAAAGGGTTAAAAATGTGTAGGAAATACCTTTGAGTAAAATAGGGTAGACAACTCTTAGTTACTTGATCAAAACTTGCAAAACATCCTTGCTATTTTCAAACACACTTCACAACACAATTTCAAAACATTTCCCAAAACAAACTTTCAAACATTGAAACATTTTTTCAAAAGACAATACACCTTTGTATATATTCGAACAAGAATCATTACAAAGGTTGCCACAATGATGGCCTCTTTTCAAAACATTTTCAAAACCACACACAAAGCACCATTTCAAACAATTGGAAAAGCGAAGCAAATGATCTAAAGAAGTAACTAAGAGCCCATGGAAAACCATGGATGAAAAGGGTGCTAGCACCTTCCCTTTTCATAATCTACCCCCCGAACCCAAGAAAACATCTCAAAGGTATTTCCTGTGCTTTTTGACCTTTCCTTTGGATAAAATAAAAAATCGTTGGCGACTCTTGCTAAACCGAAACATTTGCAAACACAAACGCAAAACCTCAAGTCAGTTCTCCCACCGTATCACAGAACTGGCGACTCTGCTGGGGAGAATACTAAAAGTGGAGTAACCTTAGGGTTATATCACCTTTACACACTTACCTTGTTTGCTTTGATTGCTTTACATTTGGTTCTATTGTTTGGGTTTGAATCCTCTACCCAGATTTGGGAAACATTCATAGGTAAATAGCAATACATTGTGGAAACTGTGCGGGGTATACCAACATGGTTGAAGCAATAATTATATTAGTGCGACATATTTGTGGGTATCGGTAGCCTTTAAGTTAATCAAATAGAATACGGGGCCGCTGAGTGATGTCATGAAGCACTAATGAACTCTTAGAACCTTTACTTGACCATCTTGGCCTTATTAGGGGTAGTGAGATGACCGACTTTGATGCAGTCCAAAGTTGGTAGATACTCGATACTACACTCATTGAGGGTTGTTTTCTTGGAATATTTCGGTCGTCAGTTAAGTGGCTAAACTGAAACAATGAACATAGAAAATAATCTAGTGATATTGAGCTCCTTAGAACCCAGTTACTATTTATAGGACAGGTTGAGCCAACTAACTTCAAGAGGGTACTTACCCATGAAACCCCATGCAAGCCTGAAACTAGGATCTTGTGTGATTTGCTTGTACATATACTTGTGCATACATCATGAACATCATAAAGCATCATATGCATCCACTAACCATTTCAAGGATTTGGATCTTCATCTTTGTTCCTGTTTTGTAGGTCATGGAATCACTCCGTAGAAAAACTATTCAGGTCAACCTTGTGAGAATCCCTCCTCAACTCAAGGAGCTTACTTCCAAGATTCCAGAGAATTCTCCCTTCAGTGAAAGACATGGTAGACTTCTCAACTGGGTCAACTCCAACATTGAAGAAGACATGGTGAAAGTTCTCTTACAGTTCTTTGACCCCCTACACCATTGCTTTACATTTCCTGATTACCAACTAGTACCTACTTTGGAGGAATTTTCTCAACTCCTGAGGATTCCTATTCTCCATCAACTACCCTACAACGGTACAGAAAGAGAACCAAAGCCTGAAGATGTTGCTCAAGCCTTACACTTGCAACCATCTGATATCAAAGGTCATTGGGAAACCAGAAGTGGTGTCAAGGGTTTCTTGGCAAAGTTTCTGTTTGAGAAGGCACAAGACTGCTGGAATTCTCTAGATCTGCAAGCTTTTGAGGAGATTGTAGCACTTCTCATCTATGGGTTGGTCTTGTTCCCAAACCCTGATCAGCTTATAGATGTGAATGCTGTCAAGATTTTCATATCTCAGAATCATGTGCCTACATTGCTTGGGGACATCCTACACTCATTTTACACACGAACAATGAGGAAAAGAGGTGTTCTCATGTGTTGTACCCCTCTTCTAGTAAGGTGGTTTATTTCTCACCTTCCCCGATCAGTCTTGAAGAATGAACAAGGCTTGAGATGGTCACAACGATTGATGACTCTTACACATTCTGATGTTCATTGGTGTTCTCGGTCCAGAGAAAATGTCATCATCATTGATCGTTGTGGGGAATTCCCTAATGTCCCACTACTTGGCATTAGGGGAGGCATTACCTATAACCCCTGTTTAGCTTTGAGACAATTTAGGTATGCCCGAAGGGATGGCCCTCATGACATGCTGATTCCAGACTTGGTTTTTGACTTCGACAACGACGCTCAAGGACTTCGACAAAGGTTTATCCGAGCTTGGAGGATGCCCAACAAAGTAGACAGTAAGACACTGGGACACAAGAATTCCATCCCCCTTGAGCCTTACCTCAAGTGGGTACAAACCCGCATCCAGAATCTTATGATGCCTTACCCCTACATTCTGCCTATGATCAAAGAGCTTGTTATGGAAGGAGAGGTTCCATACACCCTCCTACATCCTAACATGCCAACATCATTGGAGGATTTGCAAAAGAGTTGGATACATCTCAAGGAAGAACGGAATACTTTTGAAGCCAGCTTCTACGCCAGTGAGAAGAAGGTTTTGGAACTTACTCGTCGACTCCATGAAGAGCAGAATCTCAACACTTACATCGCACCAAAGAGGATGCGCAACGCCTTTTTACATTAAGAATTTTGTAATATTTTGCCCATGGGGCATTTATGTACTAATAAATTTCTTCTTATTAATATGATGTGTGTTCCTTTTGTTTGCAACAACTTTGAATTTTTGAATCCTTGAATGCATTACATGAATACATATCATTCATCATATGCATAAACAGGTCTTCACACTAGGTTTCCTTATCTTTCTGCTGTTTATTTCAGCAAGATGGATATAGAGCAGACGGTCAAAGATCTGCAAGCACAGAATTCTCAATTCCAACAACTCCTCATGACCTTGGAAAAGGGTCAAGAGGACCTTAAAGCACTGTTAGAGAAAGAAAAGGAAAAAGAAAAGAGCGGGTGTAGCTACTTTGAGGAGAAGGTTTGAGAACCAGGCTAGAAGGGTCCTAGATTTCCCCTCGACGTCTGATGAAGGGGCTGGTAAAGGAAAGGGAGTTGCAATGCCCTCCGAGTCTGAAGCTGAAGAAGAAGAAGAAGAAGAAGAAGAAGAGGAGGAAGATTACTCTTAGCAGCAGTACCCTCCTGCGGACGATAAGTATAAGAATCTGGAAGATCAGATGGAAGCCATAGAGGTACAAAGAGTACCTGGGCTGGATTTCGAAGAACTAGGGTTGGTTGCTGGGATCGTTATTCCCCCTAAATTCAAAGTACCTACATTTGCTAAATACGACGATTTGTCCTATCCGAAGATGCATCTGCGGTCTTACGTCAGAAAGATCCAACCTCACTCTTCTGATAAGGATATGTGGGTCCACTTTGTGATCGGTGGATCTGGAACTAACTGTTTAATGCTGGTTCCAGAAATGTCGCGGAAGCAAGAGTCGCCACCGTCTTTTATTTTCTCCAAATGGAAAGGACAAAAGCACAGAAAAATTCCTTAAAGAGATTGCTCTCGGTTCGGGAGGTAGGTTATAGAAAGGGAAGGTGTTAGCACCCTTTCTATCCATGGTTATCCATGGGCTCTTAGATACTTGCTCATTTGTGTTTTCAAAAATGGTTTGTTTGCTTTTCAATGTGGGTTTTAAAAAAGTTTCTTTGAAAATTTCAGTTCGACTCTTGTATCGATCCTCAAGAGTGTTTGAAAAAATGCTTTCGAAAGCTTTTGAAAAGGTATCGGTGTGAAAAGTATTTTTGAATTTGTTTTGAAATTAGAGCAAGTATCTAGAGTCGTCTACCTACCCTAAGGAATTCGTCTGTGTAAATGTCCTTTAAAGTAGTGCCATCCCATCATTGAGAGGTAGGTAGCACCACCGTTGGAGGTGTTCGGGTCAATTCGAGGTTCGGGACATGGTGATCACCGGAGCAATAGGAAGACACCTTAGAAGCTACCCTCATGCCAGGTTCCCGGATCATGAGGACTTACTAAGACATCATCTACTCGACGATCACCTTTCGAAGGGCAAGGCAACAGTGAGGCGTACCCTAGGGGTGGTGTGTGATTTGTGTGTCATGTTCATTTATTTTTGTCTTGTCATGTCAAAGTGATCTATGCGTTTGTTTTTATTCTAGGCCATTCATTCTTGCATGCATTTATTTAACAGTTAAAAAGATGCGGAAATTAAAAGTTCTAAACTATTACAAAGGCGCGGGTCCACATCGCCAAATTTAATCCAGGACCCGATTTGACAGAAAATAAAAGAAAGTGCGAGAAATTACATTTACACGGCTTTGGGAGAATTACATTAATATTTAAAAGAAGGAATAAATAAAATGCGCGAATTGAATTAAAATTGGAAGCGAGGGCGTTGGACCCTTTTTAATGAAATTAAATTAAATTATTAAATTAATTAAAAAAATAAAAAGAAATTATTTTTGGTATTTTTTGGATTTATGAATTTTTATGAGAAAGATTAAATGAAATTAACTAATTAACCCTAATTCTACAACTTTTATTTGTTAAGAAAAAATATTAAAGTTAACCCTAAATTAACCTAATTAATAAAAGCAATTTGATTTATAAAAATAATAGTAAATAATTAATTGTTAGAGATGATAAAATAAAAAGAAAAAGTAATAATAATTAAAACCTAATTCTACAAGTTTTTAAGTTTATTAAGAAAAATATTTGAATTAACCCTAATTTAAAAAGCTAAAATTAATTAATGATATTTATTTACAAAAAATAACATTAAATAAAAATACTTATTTTTTGTCTCTTTTCTGATTTTTATATTGTTTTTATGTTTTTGTGAAAATAAATTGGTTTAAAGAATTAAATTGAAAAAACTAATTAAAACAAAAATAGAAAAAATATGAGAAAAGAATGAGAAAGGCAAACCATGGGGGGTGTCTGGCCCTTTTTGGAGGTGAATTGGAGTGGTTTGGCCATTTGTGTTCTGGCTGTTGGATTGAGTTTCATGCATAAGTTGTTCTACTTTGGCCATTTGACTTTTGGCTTTTGGCTTTTGGCCATTTGGCTTTTGGCTTCAACGTTCCTTAATGAACCTGCATGGGATCCTGTCTAAATCTGCAGTGTTGAATCTCACGAACACATTAAATAAAATCATAAAATGCAAATAAAGTCAATATATGAAGAAATTTAATGTTTAGGCACAATATGCCATGTATGAATGATTATACCCTTTTGATCATGGAGATCAAATCAATCTTACCCTTACTGGAAAATTAGTGACCGGAATGCTTTTATGCCTTACTGGAAAATTAGGATCATGGAGATCAGGCCAACCTTATCCTTACTAAAGAAGTAGTGAGGTATTGGTTTGTAACTGTGATAGCTTGTTTGTAGTGAGAGAGGGATTTGTAATAAGGATTTCAAGGTTTTAGGGTTCTTGAAAGAATTTGATATTCTAACAGTGTTGTGGCAAGGTTTTTTTCTCTCTTTTCCTCCTCTTCTTGGTTTGTGTGAAAAGAAGGTGATTATATAATGGAAATTAGGGTAAAGAAAATGGGCTTTGAATGTGCAATTGGGCCTCCAATGTTCACTTGAGTTCGTCACTTTCCAGGCTAAATCGCAGGGACTTAAGTGCATTTTTTGAAGTTGAAATGTGAAGACAAAATGTAACTGACATCGATAACTAACTCCTGTCCGAAAATCGGCTCAATCGGATAAACGGTGAATTAGTTATGAATTTTTGAAGTTTCAGCTCAGACAAACTTATTTTGGGCTCCAGTGTCGATTCTGACACGTTCTTCAATAAAAAACTGGTATTGATCGGTGCATAATTTGGTCTCGACTTTTGAAGAAAAGTTGTAGATATCTAAGTCAGGGACCTTGTATAAAAATATGAGCCCAATCCGATAAAAATTGACCGAGTTATGAATTTTCGAAGTTTCGGCCCAGATGAAATAATATTCAGCATTCAGGATTTTCGGTGTGTCGCGCACTCTGAGCAAAAAACGAAGGCCTTTTAAATATCGTTTGAACTCAATACCTTCTGTGAAAATGTAGCCAACTCAATTTGTGAAACTTTGGCGCCGGAACCAGATCGATACGATGAAAATCGACCAAGTTATGATTTTTTGAACATGACGCAAATAAACTTCTGTCACAAATTTTCTGCACGAAAATACTTGATAAATCCACATTTTTGAAGACCTTCTGATCGAAATTGGCTTCCAGCCGTGAGAGATGAAAACGTAGATAATGTCAAGACGGAATTTTGGGCACCGGAACGGGTTCAAAAAGAGTCACGATCTTCAAGTTATGAATTTTTTAGCGCGTAAAAACTGCACTTTCAGCACACTTTTTCACTATATTTCTTCAAGAAAACTCACACATTCGGATACCTTCTTTAAAGAATTGACTCTTGAGCCGAACCTGAATTTGAGAATATGTTATCAGAGATATCTTGGTGAAAGAATACCTGAATATGACGCGCCAGGTTGGACTTGTGAATTTTTCTTGAAATGTTTTGAGAAATATGGGAGGGCAAATTTTGGGGTACAACAGTTGCCCCTGTTCAATCTTCTTAAACCTGAGGATGTAGATTGACTTGCGTGCCTTTCGTGATCCGAAGGTGGAAGATGATTGAACACTAGAGTGCCCAGAAATTTGCACTTGAATAGTAGAGTATCAGCAACGTGATGACGGGAATGGGCTTATAGATGCCATTTGGAGAGATGATAGATAGGGGGATGGGCTTATAGATGCCATCTGGAGGTGATCGCGTAAGAGCTTCCTTAGCGAGAACTTGCATACCTGCAAAAGAAAAATGATTACCTGACCTGTTACGGGAGCTGGTTTTCAAATTCTTTGTGTAGATGTGTCCTGACTGGTTACAGGAGCTGGGTCTGGAGCTTCAAACGGTGATGAATGAACCAGGGATGGTTACTACCTCAACAGGAACGGTGAGAGAACCTTGGGTGACTTTAACTTCAACAGCAATCGTTGAGAAAATCTTGGGATGATTACTACCTCCGCAGGATCGGGGAGAGAACCATAGGCGACTACAACCTCAATAGCAATCATTGAGAGAATCTTGGTGGGAATTACCATCTCCGCCGTATCGGGGAGAGAACCATAGGCGATTACAACCTCAATAGAAATCATTGGGAAAACCTTGGATGGAATTATCATCTCCGCAGTATCGGGGAGAGAACCATAGGCGATTACAACCTCAATAGCAATCATTGGGAAAACCTTGGATGGAATTATCATCTCCGCAGTATCGGGGAGAGAACCATAGGCGATTACAACCTCAATAGCAATCATTGGGAAAACCTTGGATGGAATTATCATCTCCGCAGTATCGAGGAGAGAACCATAGGCGATTACAACCTCAATAGCAATCATTGGGAAAACCTTGGATGGAATTATCATCTCCGCAGTATCGGGGAGAGAACCATAGGCGATTACAACCTCAATAGCAACCATTGGGAAAACCTTGGATGGAATTATCATCTCCGCAGTATCGGGGAGAGAACCATAGGCGATTACAACCTCAACAGAAATCATTGGGAAAACCTTGGATGGAATTATCATCTCCGCAGTATCGGGGAGAGAACCATAGGCGATTACAACCTCAATAGCAATTATTGGGAAAACCTTGGATGGAATTATCATCTCCGCAGTATCGGGGAGAGAACCATAGGCGATTACAACCTCAATAGCAATCATTGGGAAAACCTTGGATGGAATTATCATCTCCGCAGTATCGGGGAGAGAACCATAGGCGACTACAACCTCAATAGCAATCATTGGGAAAACCTTGGATAACTTCTACTGAGTCTTCATCAGAAAAATCTGTTTGGGGTCGATTTAACTGGACTAGAGAAGGCCTTGGACTGGATAAGAAACAGAGAATCTTAGGGTCGATTAACTGAACCGGTCTAGGTCTTGGAATGTCTTCAACTGGGTCTTTATCAGAAAAATCTGTTTGGGGTCGATTTAACTGGACCAGAGAAGGCCTTTGACTGGATAAGAAATCTTTGGAGTCGATTAACTGAACCGGTCTAGGTCTTGGAATGTCTTCAACTGGATCTTTATCAGAAAAATCTGTTTGGGGTCGATTTAACTGGACCAGAGAAGGCCTTTGACTGGATAAGAAATCTTTGGAGTCGATTTAACTGAACCGGTCTAGGTCTTGAAATATGATTGAGAATTTAACTGAATCTTTCCTGAAAGGTAAAGGTCAGTCATATGCAATGCATGATATGGACCAAGCAATAATGTTCTCAACATAAATGAGATTTGTAAGATATGATGCGTCTATGCATGCTATAATGATGTATGGAAGTGCGATGTTTATGAATGTATTTTTCGTCTAGGAAAGTAAATCCTTGACGGGTGCCGGGAAGTCACTCCTGGGCTGATGTTGGAGAATAGATTTTGCTTCCGCTGGGGATGATAATTGCAAGAATACCGGTAGGAGAAGATGACTCCGTTGGGGAATAAACTTGGCGAATGGAATAACTCTGCGGGGAGGAAAGTACTCTAACGATCTTGCTGGGAAGCAATACTCTGTGGGGAGAGAGGTATTTTGCTGGAATGTTGATAATAACTTGCTGGGAATACCCTTGTTGTATTGGAAGTGTTAATAGACTTCGCTGGGGATAAGAGGACTTCGCCGAGAACGATCTTCCCGTGGCTTTTGGCTGAGGATAACCCAGTTATATCCTGGTAAGGAAATAACTCTTTGAATAAAGCCGGGAGACGTGTTCGTGTTCTGTGAGGATAAGCTTCCAGAATCTACTGGGGATAAGCTTACTGCTTGGGGAGATGGATTCCAACTTTCCTGGGGAACTGGATTAGACTCTCTTGGGGAAGTATTGAACTGTATTGGTTATGTTCTTCCACGGAACCTACCTTGATACCTTGGAGGACAGAAACAATCAGATTGCTTAGACTACCCGTTATTGCCCCTGTTTCTATGGGGGAGGCACCTGTGGGATGCTGATAATTGTTGAGGGTCAAACCTTCTTCAGGTAGGCAGGTGACAAGACGACAGGACATAGTCGTACGCTTTGATCCCTAACTTTTTCCTGGACCGCCCTTTCGGGTTTTCAGTCCATCGAGATACCCATTTTTGCCCAAGCCGCCTTTTCAGGTTTTCGACTTGCCGGGTGTACAGATTCTTTTTATTTCATCCCTTCATTTTGCCCGAACCCTTTTGGTTCGCCGGGAAGCCCTTATTTTTGCCTAGGTGTGTCAACCTAGCGGGTCTTTGATTTTGCGTAGTATCTTTTCGACTATGTCCATGCTTTCAGAATGTAGGGAGTTGCCCCTGTTAGAAGTGTTTTGTCATGCCACCAGAGATGTTTGATCAGGCAAGATTCGTTGCTGGAATGCCCCAAGTGACTCAGGCAGAGATTTGCCCCAGGCTATTTGGCCTTTGAGAGATTCTCCGAATCTTGATTGGATTTCCCCAGATAATGGACACTGGGCATGTCTGCCCGTTGATTGAAAATGCTTTTGTTCACCAGATACTCTTCGTGTGAATTTTCCTGCTGTTCAAACAAAAAGTCATATGCAAACAATGTTATATCAAAAATGCAAAGCTTATGTCTGTCTTGAAGATTTTGAAAATGCATTCTTTTTCATAAAACAAGTGAATGTTTGTAAAACGTGATGTCAACTCCATATCCACCGTAGGCCTTAAGGAGTCAGGATACCTTTTGTAACAGTATGCTTTCGAACTAACCCATGCTTCAGCTAGGAATTTTAAGGGTTATAACGTGGCTTGGTTCACGGTTTTAAGAAACAAAGGATAAAGGCTCAAATTATTTGTACCCACCCATTCTTCGTGATGTTCTCTAAACCTAAACTCAGTTGATCATACATTAGACCTTGTTTGAGTCTTTGCTCTGATTTTCTGGTGATGGTTCAGATATTGATGATTTATTCTGAATAGGCAGTCATTCCTTTTTTGTTGAGGGTTTGTAAGACCTCTTTCTTGATTTTTGTTATCCCTTTCTTTTTTTGCCTGAACTGTTTCCTTTTTTGGAATTACAGTCAGCGGGATGCCCCAGTTTTGTAAGTCTCCTTCATGGGTTTTGACTTAATGGTTTTTTTTTGTTTTTTTTGAGATAATGACTTCCTTTCTTTATTGATTGTTCGGAACCATCACTGTCTTTCGTTTTGTAAAGATCTCTTTGGTGCCGTTCGTTATGCACTTGGATCAACTGAGAAAACTACCCTGCCCCAGGTTATGATTAAGGGTTTCAATTTTCGAAAAGAAAAACTCCTACTTCTTTGGCTCAGAGGGGTTGACGAGGGATTATCTTCCTTATAACTCCAGTGTTTAGGGATTGAAACAATTCCTGTACCTCATCAGCGGGGTCTGTTCAAAAGCATACTGTAAAGATTGCGGTATCGTTTTCGTCATCCTCCCTCAAGAGGCTTAGAATTATTGAGAGTTGACCATCAGAAAAAATATGAAAATAATTTGCATAGAGTGAATACGAATATATTGATTCGAAATAGACATAAGCGATGCATTAATGGAATAACAATGTTTAACATGAATAAATGTCTAAACAATCAAAGAACAATACAACTTGAACATTCGAATGAACAAAAGTCTTTTCATCTCAGGGCTTGTCACTTCAAATGGTGAGCCTTGGAGGGATGGTAGAAAAATTCTGCCTGGCCATCTTGTGTGAACTCCAGTGCTCCCTCATCAATCAGGTCCTGGATCTTGTTCCTCAGAGCCCAACACTCATTTGTATCATGTCCTGGACAGGCAGAATGGTAGGCACACCTTTTATTGGGATCATAATTAGGATGTGTTGTATTGGGATTCTGGGGATGAGCCCTTAATATGACCAAATTCAATCTCAACAGGCATTGTAAAGCTTGAAACAGCGACATGTTGAGCGGGGTGAATTGCCTCCTGGACTTGTCTGGCTGAAGCCGGTGAGGTTGATGCTGAATTTGTGACACTGGAGCCATTTGAGGAGCTCTCCCCTTACCTCCTTGTCTCAAAGGTGGTTGAACGATGACTGGCTCTTTTCCCTTAGACGTTTGCCCCAGTTGGTTACCCTGAAGCAGTTGGTTGACAAGAACTCCGAGCTCTTCTTGTCTTTGAGCTAACCCTTGAATGGCAGTCCCCTGCCCCAGCATTCGGGCTTTCATTGCATCCATTTCAGCTTGCAAGTGTTTCAGCCGTTCGTCCTCAGCACTGTTCCTGACCAAAGTCTCCATGAGAAGTGTCCTTAGCTCCTCCTGCCCCTTGGATAGATTCAGGAGGATTTCCCCGAACCGAGTCTCTTGAACAAGAAGGTCCTGGTTATCTTGTTGGGAAGCCATTGCTAAAATAAACAGCGGGAAAGGTAAGTGACCTGCAACAAGGGTACCTGTTATGCAATGATGTGTATGACATGCATGTAATGTTTTCAAGGACCTCGCAGGGTAAACAAGAAAATTTGTTAGAACTTGGGTCTGGTAGCTTGATTGAAGGAGCTCCATGTTGCTGAGAATCCTTCTTCAAGGGTCAAAGGCTCACCATATCCAGTGGGTCATAGCCCCTGACAGCCTTGGCTAGAGGAAAATAAATCCTCTTTGCCCCTTGCTAGATTTTTGATTTATCATGACCTGCATCACAAGCCCTTGAGATCCTTGAAATGGGTTAGGATGTATGCAATGGTATGATGTTATGCTATGCATGGGGTAATGTAAGTAACCCTGTTATGAGTCCCAATTAAGGACTGCAAACCAAAACCTGCAAGAAACTCAAGTAAGACCTGTCATGAGTCTCAATTAAGGACTAAAAACAAAACCTGCAAGAAACTCGGTAAACCTTGTTATGAGTCCTAATTAAGGCCTACAAATAAAACCTGCAAGAAGCTCAAGTGTCAGACAACAAGCATACAAATAGTCACGTACGAAGGCACACAAGTCACACAAAAGAGCCCTTAGAGTTTAAGGCCAGCATGGGGTCGGGGTATTACCCTCTTGAAGTTGGTGGGCTCAACCTGTCCTATTAGAAGTAACCGGGTTCTAAGGGTCCCAATATCATGGGATTGCTTTCATTGTTCATCGTTTCGATTTAGCCACTGAACTGGCAACCGAAATATTCCAGGAAAACAACCCTCAATTGGGTGTAGTATCGAGTATCAACCAACCTCGGACTGCACCAAAGTCAGTTATCTCACTACCCTAAAGAGGCCAAGATAGTTCAATTAAGGTTCCTGAGGTATGTTGATGCTTCACGACACCACGTGGAGGCCCCGTACTCTCCTTGACTGAACTCAAGGGTTACCGGTACACACCAAAGTGCCACATCAATGTAGCAGACTGTTTCAACCATGTCGGTATACCCCGCACAGTTCCCTCACAGCCTTGTTGCTACTTTCTAAGAAGGTATCCCCCAGATCCGGGTTAGGATCTATAGAACTCCCAAGACAGTCCCACAATAATAAAGCAAGCAAGTCAATACAATTGAAAACACAGTTATGAACTATCCCTAAGGTGCACCTCACTTTAAGTTTAAGTCCCCAGCAGAGTCGCCAGTTCTGTGATCGGTGGATCTGGAACTGACTGTTTAACGCTGGTTCGCGAAATGTCGCGGAAGCAAGAGTCGCCACCGTCTTTTATTTTCTCCAAATGGAAAGGACAAAAGCACAGAAAAATTCCTTAAAGAGATTGCTCTCGGTTCGGGAGGTAGGTTATAGAAAGGGAAGGTGTTAGCACCCTTTCTATCCATGGTTATCCATGGGCTCTTAGATACTTGCTCATTTGTGTTTTCAAAAATGGTTTGTTTGCTTTTCAATGTGGGTTTTAAAAAAGTTTCTTTGAAAATTTCAGTTCGACTCTTGTATCGGTCCTCAAGAGTGTTTGAAAAAATGCTTTCGAAAGCTTTTGAAAAGGTGTCGGTGTGAAAAGTATTTTTGAATTTGTTTTGAAATTAGAGCAAGTATCTAGAGTCGTCTACCTACCCTAAGGAATTCGTCTGTGTAAATGTCCTTTAAAGTAGTGCCATCCCACCATTGAGAGGTATGTAGCACCACTGTTGGAGGTGTTCGGGTCAATTCGAGGTTCGGGACATGGTGATCACCGGAGCAATAGGAAGACACCTTAGAAGCTATCCTCATGTCAGGTTCCCGGATCATGAGGACTTACTAAGACATCCTCTACTCGACGATCACCTTTCGAAGGGCAAGGCAACAGTGAGGCGTACCCTAGGGGTGGTGTGTGATTTGTGTGTCATGTTCATTTATTTTTGTCTTGTCATGTCAAAGTGATCTATGCGTTTGTTTTTATTCTAGGCCATTCATTCTTGCATGCATTTATTTAACAGTTAAAAAGATGCGGAAATTAAAAGTTCTAAACTATTACAAAGGCGCGGGTCCACATCGCCAAATTTAATCCAGGACCCGATTTGACAGAAAATAAAAGAAAGTGCGAGAAATTACATTTACACGGCTTTGGGAGAATTACATTAATATTTAAAAGAAGAAATAAATAAAATGCGCGAATTGAATTAAAATTGGAAGCGAGGGCGTTGGACCCTTTTTAATGAAATTAAATTAAATTATTAAATTAATTAAAAAAATAAAAAGAAATTATTTTTGGTATTTTTTGGATTTATGAATTTTTATGAGAAAGATTAAATGAAATTAACTAATTAACCCTAATTCTACAACTTTTATTTGTTAAGAAAAAATATTAAAGTTAACCCTAAATTAACCTAATTAATAAAAGCAATTTGATTTATAAAAATAATAGTAAATAATTAATTGTTAGAGATGATAAAATAAAAAGAAAAAGTAATAATAATTAAAACCTAATTCTACAAGTTTTTAAGTTTATTAAGAAAAATATTTGAATTAACCCTAATTTAAAAAGCTAAAATTAATTAATGATATTTATTTACAAAAAATAGCATTAAATAAAAATACTTATTTTTTGTCTCTTTTCTGATTTTTATATTGTTTTTATGTTTTTGTGAAAATAAATTGGTTTAAAGAATTAAATTGAAAAAACTAATTAAAACAAAAATAGAAAAAATATGAGAAAAGAATGAGAAAGGCAAACCATGGGGGGGTGTCTGGCCCTTTTTGGAGGTGAATTGGAGTGGTTTGGCCATTTGTGTTCTGGCTGTTGGATTGAGTTTCATGCATAAGTTGTTCTACTTTGGCCATTTGACTTTTGGCTTTTGGCTTTTGGCCATTTGCCTTTGGCCTCAACGTTCCTTAATGAACCTGCATGGGATCCTGTCTAAAATCTGCAGTGTTGAATCTCACGAACACATTAAATAAAATCATAAAATGCAAATAAAGGCAATATATGAAGAAATTTAATGTTTAGGCACAATATGCCATGTATGAATGATTATACCCTTTTGATCATGGAGATCAAATCAATCTTACCCTTACTGGAAAATTAGTGACCGAAATGCTTTTATGCCTTACTGGAAAATTAGGATCATGGAGATCAGGCCAGCCTTATCCTTACTAAAGAAGTAGTGAGGTATTGGTTTGTAACTGTGATGACTTGTTTGTAGTGAGAGAGGGATTTGTAATAAGGATTTCAAGGTTTTAGGGTTCTTGAAAGAATTTGATATTCTAACAGTGTTGTGGCAAGGTTTTTTTCTCTCTTTTCCTCCTCTTCTTGGTTTGTGTGAAAAGAAGGTGATTATATAATGGAAATTAGGGTAAAGAAAATGGGCTTTGAATGTGCAATTGGGCCTCCAATGTTCACTTGAGTTCGTCACTTTCCAGGCTAAATCGCAAGGACTTAAGTGCATTTTTTGAAGTTGAAATCTGAAAACAAAATGTAGCTGACATCGATAACTAACTCCTGTCCGAAAATCGGCTCAATCGGATAAAAGGTGAATTAGTTATGAATTTTTGAAGTTTCAGCTCAGACAAACTTATTTTGGGCTCCAGTGTCGACTCTGACACGTTCTTCAATAAAAAACTGGTATTGATCGGTGCATAATTTGGTATCGACTTTTGAAGAAAAGTTGTAGATCTCTAAGTCAGGGACCTTGTATAAAAATATGAGCCCAATCCGATAAAAATTGACCGAGTTATGAATTTTCGAAGTTTCGGCCCAGATGAAATAATATTCAGCATTCAGGATTTTCGGTGTGTCACGCACTCTGAGCAAAAAACGAAGGCCTTTTGAATACCTTTTGAACTCAATACCTTCTGTGAAAATGTAGCCAACTCAATTTGTGAAATTTTGGCGCCGGAACCAGCTTGATACGATGAAAATCGACCAAGTTATGATTTTTTGAACATGACGCAAATAAACTTCTGTCACAAATTTTCTGCACGAAAATACTTGATAAATCCACATTTTTGAAGACCTTCTGATCGAAATTGGCTTCCATCCGTGAGAGATGAAAACGTAGATAATGTCAAGACGGAATTTTGGCCACCGGAACGGGTTCAAAACGAGTCACGATCTTCAAGTTATGAATTTTTTAGCGCGTAAAAACTGCACTTTCAGCACACTTTTTCACTATATTTCTTCAAGAAAACTCACACATTCGGATACCTTCTTTAAAGAATTGACTCTTGAGCCGAACCTGAATTTGAAAATATGTTATCAGAGATATCTTGGTGAAAGAATACCTGAATATGACGCGCCGGGTTGGACTTGTGAATTTTTCTTGAAATGTTTTGAGAAATATGGGAGGGCAAATTTTGGGGTACAACACACTTTTTTCAAGATAGTTTGTCGGGTACGCAATTGGACTGGTTCTATCAACTTGAGAGATCTGATGTACATAACTGGGAGGATTTGGCTGCTGCTTTCTACCGACAATACCAATATAATGCAGATTTAACGCCTACTCGTACTCAATTACAGAGTATGGGTATGGTCTCTAATGAAGGCTTTAAGGAGTATGCCCAAAAGTGACGGGATTTGGCTGGAAGGGTGCAGCCACCATTGTCTGAAAGAGAGCTGGTTGATATGTTTTTGGGGACCCTGTCAGGTCCATTCTTTAATCACTTGATCGGGAGCTCATCTGCAGGGTTCACCGAGCTAATTCTGACGGGTGAAAGAGTCGAAGCTGGCATTAAGAGCGGTAAAGTTCAGAAGGATGCATCTGCTTCCGCCGCTATCAAGAAGACCTTTCCAGCCAAGAAAGAAGTTTTTGCTGTTTACACCCAGAGAAATCAAGGGAGAATGGAGCGCCGACCAGAAGTGGGGGCTGTGATGATCCAGAACTCCTCAGTTGATCAACCTCGAAGTAGTCAACCCAGAGCTAACCAAACCAGGGTCGAAAGGCCTGCACGGTAATTCACTCGGATCAATATGACACATACTCAGGTTCTCCCTCATCTATTAAAGTTAAACCTTACCAATTTGAAAGAGGCGCCAAAGAACCCAAATACCTCTTCTCCCTATTATCATTCAAATGCAAAGTGTGCCTATCATTCAGACAGTGTGGGGCACGACACCAACAACTGTTGGGCCCTTAAAAACAAGATCCAGGATTTAATAGATGCCAAGGATGTGGAGTTTGATGCCCCCGAAAAACCTAATGTGATATTCGCTCCTATGCCAAAACATGGTCATAATGTCCATGCTATTGTAGAAGATCTTCATGTTACCGCTGTTGATGACTTAATGACTTCGTTGCCAATGATCAAGATGAATCTATTGAAAGCCTGGATTTTCCCAGGCTGTGAAAAAGATTGTTACCTTTGTTCGACCTTGCAATCCGACTGTCCGCTATTGAAGTCAGGCATCCAACGCCTGATGGATACTCAAGAAATCCTCTTCAAGAAAACTCCTGTTACTCATGTTACTCCAATCAATGATGTTGCTATAATCACCATTTCCGACAATCTTTCTAAGGTCTCCAAAAGACCTGTTAAGGTTACACCCGATCCAAAGTTTGTATCGCTGAAGATTACTATGTCGGGGCCTATCCATATAAGTCCAACAAGACAATATCGTGGAATTATGGAGGAGAGATCTTCTACCACGATGTTAAGCATATTGAATCAGTTGAAGAAAGTTCCGATGAAGAGACTCCTGACATAGGAAATATTGCAGGGACAAGTAAGATCACTCGTAGCGAAAGAATCTTCTCTCTGGAGATTGCTCCTCCAAGGGAAATCTTCGGACCCTCAAGTGCTCCTGTGCCAGTCAAGATATTTGTACGAAGTCCAGTTATTGAAGAAATTGATACTCCCGAAGCTATACCCTCTGCTGTTATTGCTGATAAAGGTAAGGGGAACCAAGAAGAGCCCGTCAGGACGAGGGCTCAAACTTTGGTTATCCCTAAGACCACCCAAAAGGAAATGTAAGATATTTTAAAGATAATTAAGAAAAGCGACTATGATGTCGTAGAGCAGCTGGGGAAAACCCCTTCAAAAATCTCTATGCTGGCTCTATTACTCTGCTCTGAGGCTCATGCCAAAGCCTTGATCAAATTCCTGAAGACAACGCACGTGCCTCAAGAGACTTCTGCAGATCAGTTTCAAGAGTGTGTGGCTAGCCTTACAGCCGATAATGGTCTTGGCTTCTCTGAAGCCGATCTAACATCTAAGGGAAGAAAGCATAATGATGCGCTGCATGTCTCGGTAGAATGCAGAGGGACCACTCTTGCTCACGTTCTGGTTGATACCGGTTCATATTTAAATGTCCCACCAAAGAAAGCATTGGACAGACTAGACTGTGAAGGTTTGACCTTAAAGCCCAGTAATATCATTGTTAGAGCCTTCGACGGTTCTAAGAGGATGGTTCACAGAGAGGTGGACATCCCAATTAAGGTGGGTACGAAAATTTTCAGCTCTACATTTTATGTGATGGACATCCGTCCTTCATATTCATGCTTGTTGGGAAGGCCATGGATCCACAACGCTGGGGCAGTCACTTCTTCTCTACACCAGATGCTCAAGTACCCAGTCCAGGGTAAAATCATAACAGTTCATGGTGAGGAGGAGTATATGATAAGCCACCTTAACTCTTTCCACTACGTGGAGTTAGATGGTGAATTCATAGAAACACCTTTCCAACACTTTGAAGAGGTTTCTCCTGAAGTTGCGGTAGCCAAGACAATGATTGTTGTGCCCATCGTTACCAAACCTGTGTCCCAGATGTCATCCCTTAAAGATGCGGAGGCTGTGATCAAGGAAGGAGGAAGTACGGTATGGGGTCAACTGCCAGATTTTCCTTACAAGACAGATAAGTTCGGTTTGAGTTTCACTGCTGCAAGTCAGAAAGCTGTGCGTCGCTCCCGGGCTGGAGGACTGCCACTGAAAATCACTCATCATAGAGTACATGCTTTAGAGGATGATGAAGAAGGAAGAAATTTTGAAGACTGGATCTTTCCAACTATTGAAGGAGGACTGGACAACTGGGAGGCGAAAGACTTCGTTCCCATTACTTTCATCAATCAGTAATTTATCTTTTGAACATTTCCTGTTTGGTCTGTAATAGTTATTAAACAATTCGTACACTCTTTTCGCCTTATGCCTTACCCAGGGCATATAGGTCCATTTGTAAGGGTTTTGATTCTTCATTTTCATATGCCATTTTTAATGAATCATGGAAATTTTCATATATAAACTTTTGTGTTCATTTTCTTTCTTTTTACATTTTTATTTGTTTAAAGGTGGCTATCCCTTACACAAACCCACACTCACAAAATGCAGGTACCCATCCACTCCGGATTCCATGGGTAACAATTCTGTTATGGCCTTCAGTGACTCTGAAGATCTGGTCAATCATGTCGAATATGAAGGTGATGAAGACTGTGAAGTGCCTGGAGAGTTGGCTAGACTTTTGCAACAAGAAGAAAGGGCTATTCTGCCCCATGAAGAGTTGTTAGAGACTACCAATTTGCGAACAGAGGAAGACAGAAAAGAAGTTAAAGTGGGTGCCAACCTGGAGCCAAGTGTCAAAGAGCGCTTAGTTCAGTTGTTGAATGAATATGTTGAGATCTTCGCCTGGTCCTATGAAGACATGCCGAGATTGGATATAGATATTGTGGTTCATCGTCTCCCTACCAGAGAAGACTGTCCCCCAATCAAACAAAAAGTGCGCCGGATGAGGCCCGACATGTCTGAAAAGATCAAAGCTGAAGTGATGAAGCAGTTCAATGCTGGCTTTCTTGATGTTACTTCATATCCACAATGGGTTGCTAACATTGTGCCCGTGCCTAAGAAGGACGGTAAAGTCAGAATGTGTGCGGATTACAGAGACTTAAACAGGGCTAGCCCTAAAGATGATTTTCCACTACCACACATCGACATCTTGGTTGACAACACAGCTCAACACAAGGTATTCTCTTTCATGGATGAATTTCAAGGTACAACCAGATCAAAATGGCCCCCGAAGACATGGAGAAGACTACTTTTGTTACGCAGTGGGGTACCTTCTACTATAAAGTGATGCCATTCGCACTGAAGAATACTGGGGCAACCTATCAGCGAGCCATGGTAGCTTTGTTTCATGACATGATACATCATGAGATTGAAGTCTATGTAGATGACATGATAGCCCGTTCACAATAGAAGAAGAACACCTCGACCATCTGCAAAAGCTGTTTGTCAGGTTAAAAGAATATAAGCTCAGACTGAACCCTAGCAAGTGCACTTTCGGAGTCTGGTCCGGTAAACTTTTGGGATTCACCGTCAGTAACAAAGGCATCGAGGTTGATCCTGCCAAAGTCAAAGCTATATAAGAAATGCCTGCCCCTCGCACTGAGAAGGAGGTCAGAGGTTTTTTGGGACGCCTAAACTACATTGCAAGGTTCATCTCTCACCTAACATCTACCTGTGAACCAATCTTCAAGCTGTTGAAGAAAGATCAGGTGGTTGAATGGAATGATGACTGTCAAGTTGCTTTTGATAAGATCAAGGAGTATTTGCTGGAACCTCCTATCTTGATGCCACCCGTCGAAGGAATGCCTTTAATCATGTATCTGACTATCTTAGATAATTCAATGGGGTGCATACTGGGCCAACATGACGAGTCTGGCCGAAAAGAGTATGCCATTTATTACCTTAGCAAAAAGTTTACCGACTGTGAGACTCGCTACTCACTGCTCGAGAAAACTTGCTGCGCTTTGGTATGGGCTGCTCGCCGGCTAAGGCAATATATGTTAACACATACCACTTTGCTGATTTCTAAAATGGATCTGATCAAGTACATCTTCGAAAAGCCTGCTTTATCCAGAAGAATCGCTAGATGGCAGATGATCCTCACCGAATATGATATACAGTACACGACCCAAAAAGCTATAAAGGGAAGTGTGCTAGCCGATCATCTAGCCTATCAAGCTGTCGAAGATTACCAATCCATGAGGTTTGACTTTCCCGACGAGGATATCATGACTCTGGATAACATTGAAGAGAACAGACCGTATGACGGACCTGAACAAGGATACCAATGGACTCTGTACTTTGATGGTGCTTCCAACTCACTTGGGAACGGTATCAGCGTGGTGCTTATCTCTCCGGAAGGTTGCCATACACCTTTCACTGCTAGACTCTACTTCAGCTGCACCAACAACATGGCCGAGTATGAAGCTTGTATCTTTGGTCTCAAGGCTGCTATTGACTTGGGAATCAAATCTTTGGTTGTATTTGGGGACTCAACTTTGATTATCGGTCAAATCAAAGGAGAGTGGGATACTAAGCACTCCAACCTCATCCCTTACAAAGAACATGTCTTGACATTGTTACCACATTTCAAGCAGATCACCTTCGAGCACTTCCTGCAAGAAGAGAATCAGTTGGTGGACGCGTTAGCTACAATGTCATCCATGTTTAAACTTAATTGGGATAATGAGGCACCTCAAATCACCATTGAACGAATGGACCAACCTGCACATTGTCACGAGATTAATACCGAAGAAGTGGTGGACTGACCCTGGTTTCATGATGTCAAAAGGTATCTCGAAGCACAAGAATACCCTGAAGGAGCTTCAGTCAACGACAAAAAGTTCTTAAGGAGGTTCGCTGCCAAGTTCTTTCTGAGCAATGGTATACTATACAAGCGCAATCTTGATTGTGTTCTACTCCATTGTGTGGACAAAGTTGAAGCTGAGCAGATCATGGCTGAACTACATAATGGCACCTTTGGCACCCACTCAAGCGGTCATATGATGGCTAATAAGATTCTACGGGCAGGCTACTACTGGTCTACCATGGAAGCTGATTGTCATCAACATTCCTGTACTTGTCACAGATGCCAAATCTATGCTGACAAGGTACATATTCCTCTAGTTCCTCTCAATGTCTTAACAGCTCCTTGGCCATTCGCAATGTGGGGAATCGACATGATTGGAGAGATAAAGCCTACGGAATCCAATGGACATCGCTTCATCCTGGTGGCTATTGATTACTTCATCAAGCAGAACCTCATATGCTGGTATGGTATCCCTGACAAGATTATCACTGACGACGGTACAAATTTGAACAATACTATGATCACCGCTCTGTGCGAGCAGTTCAAGATTCAACATCACAATTCATCTCCCTATCGGCCTAAGATGAACGGTGTTGTCGAAGCTGCGAACAAAAATATCAAAAAGATCATTCAAAAGATGACAGTCACCTACAAGGACTGGCATGAGATGTTACCGTTTGCTCTGCACGGGTATCGTACAACGACACGCACTTCAATTGGGGCAACGCCCTTTTCTTTGGTGTATGGCATGTAAGCTGTTTTACCTATGGAAGTTTAGATTCCTTCCTTGAGAATCATGAAGGATGCTGGTTTGAGTGAAGACGATTGGATTCAGACCCGGCTTGATCAACTTAACTTGATTGACGAGAAGCGACTTACTGCTGTTTGCCATGGTCAGGCGTATTAAAAACGTATGATCAAGGCCTTCAACAAGAAAGTCAAGAGACAAATATATCAAGTCGGGGACCTTGTAATCAAGCGGATCATCTTGCCGCAAAGTGATTGTGATCGGTGGAAATAGAACTGACTGTTTTAAAGCTGGATCACGTATGTCGCGGTAAGCAAGAGTCGCCACCGTCTTTTATGTTCTCCAACATGGAAAGGACAAAAGCACAGTAAAATTCCTTATTGAGAATGTCTCTCGGTTCGGGAGGTAGATTTATAGAAAGGGAAGGTGTTAGCACCCTTTTTATCCGTGGTTATCCACAGGCTCTTAGGTACTTGCTCTTATGTTTTCAAAATGTGTTTGCTTTTCAAATGTGAGTGGGTTTGAAAAAGTTTCATTGAAAAATTCCTAAGTGACTCTTGTATCTGTCCTCAAGAGTGTATGAAAAATTTGTTTTGAAATCTTTTAGAAAGTGTCAGTGTGAAAAGTATTTGTTTTTAGAAGGAGAGAAAGTACCCATGATTCATCTACCTACCCTAAGGAATTAGGCTGTGTAAGAGTCCTTTAGATAGTGCCATCCCACCATTGAGAGGTAGGTAGCACCACCGTTGGAGGTGTTCGGGTCAATTCGATTATTAGGGACATTGTGGTCACCGAAGCAATAGTAGGACACCTTAGAAGTAACCCTAATGTCCTAGATCCTTTTTTATCCGAGGCGACCGTTTCGAGGGAACTGGATCTTAAACAGGAGGGCGACCTCTAAAACACCCTATAATTGACGACCACATTCGAGGCAACGAGTGAGGCATACCCTAGAAGTGGCATGTGCTTTGTGTGTTGTTTTCATGTTATGTTTATCTTTGATCATGCAATTGTGAGCTACAAGTTGTTTTTAATTATCATACATTCTTTCATGCAATTTAACAGTTAGGATTGCGGAAAATAAAATACGGAAAGGTAAAGCTACGCTATTACAAGGCGCGGGTCTATACATCGCCAAAAACAAAGACCTGTTTTGATAAAGTGAGGAAAGTAAAGAAAGCAATAAACCTAATTACTATTACATTCCGGAAACAGTTACATAATAATCCAATAAAAATAACGCGCGAAAGAATTAAATTGGACGTCCTTAGGGTTTTGACCCTTCTGCGAAATTATGAGTTATTTTTGTCTTTTTGTATTAAATTGAAATTAAGCCTAAATCTAATTATTTAATTAATTATAAGAAAAATGTTTTTTTTATGTTTTTTAATATCTTAAAAAGAATAAAAGGAATTAAAATTAAAAGAAAACCCTAGTTCTAAGTTTATTTTAATTATTAATAGAAAAAGGTCAAAGTTAACCTAATTAAAACTAATTAATTTACATTTTTATGTACAAAATAATGATTAATAAATAATAATAATAATAATTAATTAAGAAAATATGAATGAAAATGCTAAACCTAATTCTACATAATTTTAATTCATTGAGAAAAAAGGTTAAAATTAAACCTAAATTAAACTAAGTTAATTGTTAGTATTTATAAAAAAAATATAGTGAATTTAATAATAAATAAAATATATTTACAATTTTTATTTCTGATTTTATTTTGAAAAATTAATTTGTTGTGAATTAATAATAATTATTATAATTAAAAGAATTAAGAGAAAAGAAAATAAAATTGCAAACCAAGGGGGTATGTTAGCCCATGTGGAGGTTAATTTGAGAAATTCTGGCCCATTGAAATTCCAAGCCACGTTGACTTTCATAATCATGTGCTTGCTGGCTGACTAGGGCATAGAGTGTTCATCATTCGTTGGCCTTCAGATTGTGGATCAGGGCCACTTGGCATGTGGAGCGCTGAGGTTTATGGTGGACCATTGAACATGCGCTGCATTGGAATGTGTTAAGAAAAATATTAACAATGATATAGGGGACCTGGGAATCGAACCCAGGTCCCAGTACTCCTTGCCTCAATGCCTTTGCCAGTTGGACTGTGGTGCGTGTTTGTTAAACATATGGATGACAAATATTATATAAAACAAAACAAGCGTTATGATATAAAACAAAATAACGCGCGCTGTATTCAAACCCTCCAACCATGCACTGACACCTATTATCTTCTTCGTTTCACCTGTAAACATAAAACAAGATAGCGGGGGTTTTGAACCCCCACAAAATGAAGCGACCAAAAATAGCGATTAAGCCTGTATGCAATATAAATTGAGCGCGATAGTTGGGTTGAATTCGTCTGGCCTTGACGAATTCAACCATGCACGTTTCACAGTCCAATTTTTCCTTATGTGCAAAGCCCTAAATTAACAGCTTCGAAACCCTAATATTCTTCCATGGTAGTTTTCGATTCAGAATGCTATAATCAAATTGGGTTATACCAATCGCTTCAGAAGGTTCCTGTTAACATAAATCAACCAAGAAAATGGATTAAAAGCGCATGAATTATGATATGCAATTTTGGAAAATAATGCAAACCGAGTGACTTGTGGTGAACGATTCTGATGGTGTTAGGGCTTGTTCTTGATGGCAACGGGTTCCTGGAGACTCAGGCAAGGTGTTTGGATCAAAAAGAGGCTTTGAATTCTCCTGGAAGACTGATTACAGTTTTGAGTTTTTTTCACTTTTTTTCAATATTGCATATGGTGTTCTTGCAGCAGTTTCACGTGTATGATTTCAGGGTTTGCTTCAGTACATATAACACAATAGAATTAGGGTAAATCTTGGCCCAACAATCCATGGCATTATGGTTTGAATGTGTGATTGCCAATCAAATCTTTTTCAATCTTTTTCTTTGATAAAACCTTGCCAATCATGTAGATTTTGAGGTCTTTGATATGTACACGAATTGCCAGCTTGCCCTAGCCTTATTTGCTTCACAAATGATTTAAAAATCATATCTTTTGAATTTTCCTACAATTAAAATCAATTAAATGAATTAATATTAATATAAATTCAATTAATTAATTAAAAATAAGAAAATAAATCATCTTAAGCTCAATGGGTCGTGCATAAGCCTTGGGTAAAGATTCAAGAAGGAATTTGAGGCCCATTAGCAAAAATGAAGGGTTTTAGGCAAAGTTGACTTTTGAAAGTTCCCAAAAATTTCCCAACTTCTCCAATACATATCTTGCTCAATTTTGAAGCTATGAACATGTTCTTGGACATTTTGGAAAGGTATTGAAGTCTTCTAACCAATGTCTTTGGTACCATGTCATTTTGATTTACCAATCTCAAGTTATGGTCTTTGACTTAAAGTGCCTTTTTGTTGACTTTTGAAAATGACCTATAATGTTGAAATTGATAACTTTTTGTGAGAGAATTTCTTGGACTTGGAATGTGAAGATGAGTTATAGGAAATTTCATCCCCTTCAAAATGAGCATTGGATGGGATTTTTCTGATGAACCATGAAAAAGTTATGCCTTGGTCAAGTTACAGTTGACTTTTCAACTGTCCAAAAATAGAAACTTTTTGCATCTTGATGATTTTTGAGCCATGTTTGTGGAATCATGATCAAGACTTGATCAAATGATGATTATGGATTCAAAATAAGATGTTGACCAAAAAATTTGACTTTTGACTGTCAAATGACCATTTTACCCCTACAGTTGACTGTGAAGCAATTAGGGTTTTTGATTGTGCAATTTGATGCTGTGAGCTTTGAAGTTTGACATGTAGATACTTGACAATGTGTATAGGCATATGGGACTTGATTGGTCCCTTGAAAACCTCAACTTCCTTGCAAGAACCAAAACCCTAAATCTGACTGTGTTAGGAGGCAATTGGACTGTGCAACCCTTGGGAGATTTTGAACCATTTGGAGATTGATCTTGACAAATCTTGAAGAATATGGGAGGGAAAATTTTGGGGTGCAACAGTTGCCCCTGTTCAATCTTCTTAGACCTGAGGATATAGATTGGCTTGCGTGCCTTTCGTGATCCGAAGGTGGAAGATGATTGAACACTAAAGTGCCCAGAAATTTGCACTCACATGGTAGAGTATCAGCAGCGCGATGGCGGGAATGGGCTTACAGATGCCATTTGGGAGAGATGATGGATAGGAGGATGGTCTTATAGATGCCATCTAGGTGTCAATCGCGTAAGAGATTCCTTAGCGAGAACTTGCGTACATGAGAAAGAAAGATAATTATCTGGCCTGTTACAGGGGTTGATCTTCAAACTCTTTATGTAGATATGCCCTGGCTGGATACAGGTATCGAATCTCTAAACTCTTCATGTAGATATGCCCTGGCTGGATACAGGTATCGAGTCTATAATTAGTTACTCACAGATGTGCCCTGGCTAGATACAGGAATCGAATCTGGAATTAGTCGTCAACAGATATGCCCTGGCTGGATACAGGAATCGAATCTTCAAACTCTTCAGACGTGCCCTGGCTAGATACAGGAATCGAATCTAGAATTAGTCGTCAACAGATATGCCCTGGCCGGATACAGGAATCGAATCTTCAAACTCTTCAGACGTGCCCTGGCTGGATACAGGAATCGAGTCTGGAATTAGTCGTCAACAGATATGCCCTGGCTGGATACAGAAATTGAATCTTCAAACTCTTCAGACGTGCCCTGGCTGGATACAGGAATCGAGTCCGGAATTAGTCGTCAACAGATATGCCCTGGATGGATACAAGAATCGAATCTTCAAACTCTTCAGACTTTCCCTGGCTGGATACAGGAATCGAGTCCAGAATTAGTCGTCAACAGATATGCCCTAGCTGGATACATGAATCGAATCTTCAAACTCTTTAGACGTGCCCTGGCTAGATACAGGAATCGAATCTGGAATTAGTCGTCAACAGATATGCCCTGGCTGGATACAGGAATCGAATCTTCAAACTCTTCAGACGTGCCCTGGCTGGATACAGGAATCGAGTCCGGAATTTCTTCATGCAGATATGCCCTGGCTAGATACAGGTGTCGAATCTACATATAATCGCTCACAGATATGCCCTGGCTAGATACAGGTATCGAATCCGGAATTGCGGCAGTTGATAGTAATCATCTTTGTATTGACCTTTTTCCTGAAAAGGCAAAACATTAGTTGTATGCAATGTCATGATGTATGAAATGCGTGATGTTCTCAAAATAAATGAGATTGTATGTCCATGATGTGTATGTGCATGCTATAATGTATGAAGATGTGATGTTTATGAATGTATTTTTGTCTAGGAAAATAAATCCTTGATGGATACCGGGAAGTCAAATCCTGGGCTGATGTTGAAGAGTAGAGTTCTTCGTCTCCGCTGGGGATGATGGTTGCGGGAATAAACCTGTAGGAGAAGATGACTCCGTTGAGGGATAAACTTTGCTGAAGAGATTACTCTGCGGGGAAATACTCTGTGGGGAGAGATACTTCACTGAGATTTTGATGATAACTCCGCTGGGGATACCATTGATAAGCTTTGTTGGAAGATTTGATGAACTCCGCTGGGGGATAGGAAGAACTTTGTCGGGGACGATCTTTTCGTGGTAATTAGCTGAGGATAACCCAGTTATAAGCTCTGGTGGGGAATAACCTTTGAATAAAGCCGGGGAGATGCGTTCGTACCCTGCAGGGGATAAGCTTCCAGAATCTACTGGGGATAAGCTTCCGGAGTCTACTGGGGAGATTGATTCAACTTTCCTGGGGAGACTTTGGACTGTACTGGGGAATGGCTCCACTGGATGTCCGGTATTCCGCCGGGGAACAATCTTAGATCAAGACTGTCGGGGATGCTTGCTTAGGAACTTCTATATACTCCACTGGGGAATATTGAGATTTTCTGGGGATACCCAACTTCCTTAAGGCTGACAGTGGTCTAACTCTGCTTGGGGGAGAGCGTTGCTGACTTGCTGGAGATACTGTGCCTTCTCCGTTCGGGGGAGAGTATGGCTGCATCTTATCTTACTCGGCGGGGAGTGAAGGTATCTGGGTTACATTCTTCAGCCGAACTTACCTTGGTACCTTGGTGGACAGAGAAACTAGATCGCTTAGACAACTCATTATTGCCCCTGTTTTTGATGTCACATGTAATTAGTCCTTTGTTTCGCATGCAAATATTTATGAGTTAGTATGATCGGTGGATTTGGAACTGACAGTTTAACGCTGGTTCGCGAAATTTCGCGGAAGCAAGAGTCGCCACCATCTTTTATTTTCTCCAAATGGAAAGGACAAAAGCACAGAAAAATTCCTTATTGAGATTGCTCTCGGTTCGGGAGGTAGATTTATAGAAAGGGAAGGTGTTAGCACCCTTTCTATCCATGGTTATCCATGGGCTCTTAGATACTTGCTCATTTGTGTTTTCAAAAATGTTTGTTTGCTTTTCAAGGTGAGTGGGTTTGAAAAAGGTTTCGTTTAAAATTTCAGTTCGACTCTTGTATCAGTCCTCAAGAGTGTTTGAAAAGTTGTTTTTGAAAGCGTTTTGAAAAGTGTCGGTGTGAAAAGAAGTTTTTTTTATTTGTTTTGAATTAGAGCAAGCATCTACGAGTCATCTACCTACCCTAAGGAATTAATCTGTGTAAATGTCCTTAAGGTAATGCCATCCCACCATTGAGAGGTAGGCAGCACCACCGTTGGAGGTGTTCGGGTCAATTCGAGGGTTCGGGACATTGTGGTCACCAGAGCAATAGGAAGACACCTTAGAAGCTACCCCCATGCCATGTTCATGGACATGAGGACTTACTAAAACGTCCTCTACTCGACGACCACGTTTCGAGGGGCAAGGCAACAGTGTGGCGTACCCTAGGGGTGGTGTGTGAATTGTGTGTCATTTTCAGTTATATTTGTCTTGTTCATGCATTGATGATCTACGCTTTGTTTTTATTTTTGGCATTCATTCTTTCATGTGGTTATTAATAGTTAAAAGGTGCGGAATTTAAAAGTCCTACGCTATTACAAAGGCGCGGGTCTACATCGCCAAATTAATCCAAGACCCGATTTGAATAAATAAAATGCGGAAAGTAAATACCCTAATTAATCTATTACAAGGCTTTGGGGCAAGTACATTACATTCATAAAAAGAAATAAAATAAGTGCGCGAAAAGAAATTATAATCGAATGCGAGGGCGTTGGACCCTTTAAAGAAATTAAATTGAAATTATTAAATTAATTAAATTAAATAAAGGAAAAAAAAACTTATTTCTTGATATTTTTTTTGTATTTTATGAAATTAAGAAAATTAATTGGAATTAAAACCCTAATTCTAAGCATTTTTAATTATTAAAGAAATAAATTCAAGTTTGACCTAATTTAACCTGATTATTTAATTATAAGTTATTCATAAAATAATTAAGAATAATAATAATGATGATAAGGAAATAAATTATTTATTAAGAAAAAGAAGAAAAATATTAAAACCCTAATCTCTAAACTTTTTAGTTTATTTAAAATAAAAAAAATAGAATTAAACCTAAAATTAAAACTAAGTTAATTATTAAATTTATTTACAAAATAATATTAATTAATATTAACAAAGCATATTTTTTTATTGTTTTATGATTTTCTGTTTTTTTGTATTTTTATGTTATAAAAATTAATTTGAAGAATTAAAAGAAAGTAATTAAATTAAAACAAATAAAAAAATAGAAAAAAGAATGAAGGAGAGAAATACAAACAAGAGGGGTGGTAGACCCAATTTTGGAGGTATTATCAGCAGTAATTTGGCCCATTTGAAGAAGGCCCTTTTGATTTTTAACGCTTACGTGTGCATGGTTGACTGTGGTGGACTTCACATGATGGTCAATGGATTAATCTTCAGGGGCATATGGCAATCAAGCAGGCAAGGCATTTGGTGGACCTTAGCTGAAGCGCTGCAGGGAAATACGTTAAACAAAATAATATTGAGGAAGGGAGGGGACCTGGGAATCGAACCCAGGTCCCAATACGTGCTTGCCAGCGTGTTTACCAACTGTGCTACTGAGCCACTTTGATATTATAATGGATGCTGAATAAGATATGTGAGAAAGCGCTTGTAGCTTGAAAAACGCGCTAAATTCAAACCGTCCACTCTGGCTGAGACACGTCCTCCTTCTTCTTCGTGTTACCTAAAAACATGAGATAGATAGCGGGGGTTTTAAACCCCCACTAAACCTGAACCTGGAAAATAGCGATTAGGCCATACAAACATATAAAAAGGGCGCGATGTGGTCGTTGCGTTCGTATGAAGGTTATGAATCCAATGGTGCTGGTCTTATAGCCTAATTTTTCCAGAGGAACGAAACCCTCTTTCATGGTCTCTGAAACCCTAAAAAGCTCTCATGGTAACTTTGCATACAGGCAATGATAATTCAATTAAATAGCACCAATAGATTCAGCATGTCCATGTTAGTATAAAACAATAGTTTAAATGTATGAAAAATGTCCAGAAATCCAAACACGATTATGCATAACTTTGAAAGAGAAGCAACTCTGTTTTACCAATTCTTTATGTATGGAGAGTGGAAAGTGATTGAGGCACGTCCAAAAATGTCTCAGCAAGCCTTTGGAATACTTTTTTGGCCTTGAAGAACACTCTAGCTATGAAATCAGTTTTGAGAAAATTTGGAAAAAATGCAAAGTTTTCTTTTTGTTTGAGGCGCAGCTTCCAGGTCCTTTGCATTAGGTTTAGGTTTGTGTATGTATATGGAACGAATTAGGGTAGAAATCCAAGTCCATAAACCTTTGCATTGATGTTTTTGAGATTTGATTTTCATGTAATCTTTTTTCAATCTTTTTTCATGGAGAACATGCCAATCATTGAAGATTCTTTCCATATTGAGTATGCACGAAATCTTGAGGTTATGATGAGTAGAAATACTGCATAAAAGGATTGGAAAACATGATTTTCTATTTTTGTCATATTTTAATTAATTAAATGAACTAATAATAATAATAATTCAAATAATTAATAAAAAATGATAAAATAACTCCCTTTAAAGTCAATGGGTCGTGCATAGCTTTTGGGTGATGATTCTTGGAAGAAATTGAGGCCCATTAGCAATTTTGAGGCATTTGAAGCAAAGTTGACTTTTCAAAATTCCCAAAAATTTCCCAACTTCCACAAGGCATATCTTGCTCAATTTTTAAGCTTTGATCATGTTCTTGGACATTTTGGAAAGGTCTTGAAGTCCTCTAACCAATTCCTTTGGTCCCATGTCATTTTGATTTACCAATCTCAAGTTATGGTCTTTGACTTAAAGTGCCTTTTTGTTGACTTTTGAAAATGACTTATAATGTTGAGATTGATAACTTTTTGTGAGAGCATTTCTTGGACTTGAAGTGTGAAGAGGAGTTGTAGGAAATGTCATTCTCTTCAAAATGAGCTTTGGATAGAATTTTTCTGATAAACCATGTGGAAGTTATGCCTTGGTCAAGTTACAGTTGACTTTTTCAACTGTCCAAATATGGAAACTTTTGCATCTTGAGACTTTTTGAGCCATGCCTTGAGAATCATGATCAAGAATTGATCAAATGATGTTTGTGGCTTCAAAATAAGATGTTGACCAAAAATTTGGACTTTTGACTGTCAAATGACCATTTTGCCCCTGCAGTTGACTGTAGGGCCATTAGGGTTTTTGACTGTGCAATTTTGTGTTGTAAGTCTTGAAACTTGGTATAAGGATGCTTGACAATGTTTATAGGCATGTGGGACTTGTTTGGACCCTTGAAAGCTTCAATTTCTTTGCCAGAACCAAAACCCTAATTTTTTACTGTTAGGAGGCCATTGAACTGTGCAACCTTTGGGAGATTTTGAAGCATGCTCTTTGCAAATCTTGAAGAATATGGGAGGGAAAATTTTGGGGTACAACAGTTGCCCCTGTTCAATCTTCTTAGACCTGAGGATGCAGATTGGCTGGCGTGCCTTTCGTAATCCGAAGGTGGAAGATGATTGAACACTAGAGTGCCCAGAAATTTGCGCGCACATGTTGGCAGTGATGGTGGAAATGGGCTTACAGTTGCCATTTGGAGATTGATGGATAGGAATATGGGCTTATAGATGCCATTTGGAACTGTTGGTAAGTGGATGGGCTTATAGATTCCATCTAGGTGTCGACCGCGTAAGAGATTCCTTAGCGAGAACTTGCGTACCTGAAAAAGAAAGATGATTACCTGACCTGTTACAGGAGTTGACCTTCGAACTTTTTATGTAGATGCACCCTGACTGGTTACAGGAATTGAATCTTTAAACCTCGTTAGACGTGCCCTGGCGAGGTACAGGAATCGAGTCTGGAGCTTCAAAAGGTGATGCCTGAATCAGGGATGGTTACTAACTCAACGAGACGATGAGAGAACCTTGGGCGATTACTACCTCAACAGTAACGATGAGAGAATCTGGGGCGATTACTACCTCAACAGTAACGATGAGAGAATCTTGGGGCGATTACTACCTCAACAGGAACGCTGAGATAATCTTGGGGCGATTACTACCTCAACAGGGATGCTGAGAGAATCTTGGGGCGATTACTACCTCAACAGGAACGCTGAGAGAACCTTGGGCGATTACTACCTCAACAGGGACGCTGAGAGAATCTTGGGGCGATTTCTACCTCAACAGGAACGCTGAGAGAACCTTGGGCGATTACTACCTCAACAGGAACGCTGAGAGAATCTTGGGGCGATTACTACCTCAACAGGGACGCTGAGAGAACCTTGGGCGATTACTACCTCAACAAGAACGCTGAGAGAACCTTGGGTGATTACTACCTCAACAGGAACGCTGAGAGAATCTTGGGGCGATTACTACCTCAACAGGGACGCTGAGAGAACCTTGGGCGATTACTACCTCAACAAGAATGCTGAGAGAATCTTGGGGCGATTACTACCTCAACAGGGACGCTGAGAGAATCTTGGGGCGATTACTACCTCAACAGGAACGGTGAGAGAACCTTGGACGATTACTACATCAACAGGAACGCTGAGAGAATCTGGGGTGATTACTACCTCAACAGTAACGATGAGAGAATCTGGGGCGATTACTACCTCAACAGTAACGATGAGAGAATCTTGGATGTCTTCTACTGAGTCTTCATCAGGAAAATCTTTAGGAATCGATTTAACTGGACCAGAGAAGGCCTTTGACTGGATAAGAAACAGAAAAATCTTTAGGAGTCGATTTAACTGAACCAGGCAAGGTCTTGAAATCTTCAACTGAGTCTTCATCAGGAAAATCTTTAGGAATCGATTTAACTGGACCAGAGAAGGTCTTTGACTGGATAAGAAACAGAAAAATCTTTAGGAGTCGATTTAACTGAACCAGGCAAGGTCTTGGTAATAAAGCTGAGAACTTAACCGGATCTTTCCTGAAAGGTAAAGGTCAGTCATATGCAATGCATGATATGGATCAAGCCATGATGTTCTCAACATAAATGAGATTGTATGTTCCTGATGCATATATGCATGCTATAATGTATGGAAATGAGGTTTTTATGAATGTATGTTTTTGTCTAGGAAAGTAAATCCTTGACGGGTGCCGGGAAGTCACATCCTGGGCTGATAGTTGGAGAGAGTTCTTCGTTTCCGCTGGGGATGGAGATTACAAGAATGAACTGGTGGGAGGAGATAACTCCGTTGGGGAATAAACTCGGCGAATGGATTACTCTGCGGGGAGAAAATTACTCTAGCGATCATGCTGGGGAACAATACTCTGTGGGGAGAGAGGTATTTTGCTGGGATGATGATAACTCCGTTGGGGATACCATTGTTGTGTTGGAAGTGTTAATAGACTCTGTTGGGGATAAGAAGACTTCGTCGAGGACGATCTTTCCGTGGCCTTTGGCTGAGGATAACCCAGTTATATCCTGGTAGGGAAATAACTTTTGAATAAAGCCGGGGGACGCGTTCATGCTCTACGGGGATAAGCTTCCGGAATCTACTGGGGGTAAGCTTACTGCTTGGGGAGATGGGTTCCAACTTTCCTGGGGAAACTGGGTTGGACTCTCCTGTGGAAATTTTGAACTATATTGGGGAAGTGACTCCATGGAATGCCTGGTATACCGCCGGGGAACAATCTTAGATCAAGATTGCCGGGGATGCTTGTTAAGAATGTTCGTATATTCTGCTGGGGAATGTTGAGATCTGCGGGGGATACCCAACTTCCTTAAGGCTGATTGTATAACTTTGCTTGGGGAGAGTGCATTGACTTGCTGGCTCTCTCTCTGGGGAATTAAGGTATATTGGCTACCTTCTTCGGCTGATCATACCTTGTACCTTGTGGACAGAGCAATTAGATCGTTTGGACAACTCATCATTGCCCCTGTTTCTGAGGTGGGAGAGGAAGACCTGTGAGGTGCTGATAGTTGTTGATGGACAAACCTTCTTCTGGTAGGCAAGTGATGAGATGACAGGACATAGTCGTACGCTTTGATCCCTAACTTTTTCCTGGACCGCCCTTTCGGGTTTTCAGTCCACCGGGATACCCATTTTTGCCCAAGCCGCCTTTTCAGGTTTTCGACTTGCCGGGTGTATAGATTTTTTCATTTCATCCCTCATTTTTCCCGAACCCTTTTGGTTCGCCGGGAAGCCCTAATTTTTGCCTAGGTATGTCAACCTAGCGGGTCTTTGATTATGCATAGTATTTTTTCGACTATATTCTCAGAATGTGGGGAGTTGCCCCTGTTAGAAGTGTTTTGTCATGCCCCAGAAGATGTTTAATCGGGAAAGATCCGTTGCTGGAGTGCCCCAAGTGACTCAAGCGGAGATTTGCCCCAGGCTGTTTGGCCTTTTGAGAGATTTTACAAATCTTGACTTAACTGCCCCAGATGATGGACAATGGTCATGCCATGCCCCTTGATTGGAAGTCCTTTTGTTCATTAGGCATTCGCCGTGCGAGTTTCTATGCTGTTCAAACAAAAAGTCATATGCAAACAAAGTTATGTTAAAAATGCAAAGCTTATGTCTGTCTTGAAGATTTTGAAAATGCATTCTTTTTCATAAAACAAGTGAATGTTTGTAAAACGTGATGTCAACTCCATATTTACCGTAGGCCTTAAGGAGTCAGGATACCTTTTGTAACAGTATGCTTTCGAAATAACCCATGCTTCAGCTAGGACTTTTAAGGGTTATAACGTGGCATGGTTCATGGTTTAAGAAACAAAGGATAAGGGCTCAAATTATTTGTACCCACCCACTCTTCGTGATGTTCTTCAAACCTAAGCTCAGTTGATCGTGCGTTAGACCTTGTTTAAGTCTTTGTCCTGACGTTCCAATGATGGTTCAGATATTGATAGTTTATTTTGAATAGGCAGTCATTTTTGTTTTTTTTTGTTGAGGGTTTGTATGACCTCTTTCTTTTTGATTCTGCTATCCCTATTTTTTTTTGCCTGAACTGTTTCTTTTGTGATTACAGTCAGCGGGATGCCCCAGTCTTGTAAGTCTCCTTATAGGTTTTGACTTATTGGGTTTTTATTTTTTGAGATATAATGACTGCCTATCCTTATGATTATTCGGAATCATCACTGTCTTCTTTTTTTTTGTAAGGACCTCTTTGGTGCCATTCGTTATGCACTTGGATCAACTGAGAGACTACCCTGCCCCAGGTTATGATAAAGGGTTTTAATTTTCGAAAAGAAAAACTCCTACTTCTTTGGCTCAGAATGGTTGACGAGGGATTATCTTCCTTATAACTCCAGTGTTTAGGAATTGAAACAATGCCTGTACCTCATCAACGGGGTCGGTTCAAAAGCATACTGTAGATTGTGGTATCGTTTTCGTCATCCTCCCTCAAGAGGTTTAGAATTATTAATCGAGCGTTGATCATCAGAAAAAAATATATGAAAATAATTTGCATATAGTGAATACGTATATATTGCTTCAAAACAGACATATGTGATGCATTAATGAAATAACAACGTTTAACATGAGTAAATGTTTGAACAAAATAAAATTACAACTTGAAAATCCTAATGAACAAAAGTCTTTTCATCTCAGGGCTTGTTACTCCAACTGGTGCATCCGATAGGGATGGCAAGAGCATTCAGCCTGGCCCATCTAGGTGAAATCCATAGCTCCTTCCTCAATCAGGTCTTGGATCTTATTCTTCAGAGCCCAGCAGTCGTCGGTGTCATGGCCTGGACTGCCAGAGTGGTATGCACATCTTTCCTTAGAATTGTATTTTGGGGAGGCTGTGTTGAGATTCTTAGGAGGGTCCCTTAACGTCACCAGATTCAACCTCAACAATTGTTGTAAAGCTTGAGACGGTAACACGTTGAGCTTGGTGAACTACCTTTTAGGCTTGTCTGTCTTTCTCTGATCAGTCCGTTGTTCTTGGCGAGGTCGTTGTTGGACCTGTGAAGTAGTAGCAGCTTGGAGAGGCCCAAACCTTTGACTTCTTGGAAGTTGATTAATGACCTGGTCCCTGACTTGGGCTGGTTGCTTCATGTCTTGATGAAGCTGACTGATCATGGCCCTCAGCTCTCCTTGCTCCCGAGCTAAACTTTGGATGAGAGCCCTTTGCCCCAGCATCTGGGCTTTCAATGTGTCTACCTCAGCTTGTAGACGTTTCATCCGTTTGTCCTTGTCGTCCTCAGCACTGTTCCTGACCAAAGTCCCCGTGAGGAGTGTTCTCAACTCTTCCTGCCCCTTGGATAGGCTTAAAAAGATCTCCTTGAACTGAGTCTCTTGAGCATGAGGTCCCTGGTTATCTTGTTGGAAAGCCATTGCTGAAATAAACAGCGAGAAAGGTAAGTGACCTGTCAAAAAAGAGTACCTGTAATGCAACGATATGTATGATATGCATGCAATGTTTTCAAGGATCTCGCGGGATAAACAAGAAGATTTGTTAAAATTAGAATCTGGTATCTTGATTGAAGTAACTTCGTGTTGTAGAGAGTCCTTCTTCAAGGGTCAAAGGCTCACCATATCCAGTGGGTCATAGCCCCTGACAACCTTGGCTAGAGGAAAATAAATCCCCTTTGCCCCTTGCCAGACATGTTGGTTCATCATGACCTGTATCACAGACCCTTGAGATCCTTGAAATGGGTTAGTCCTTATGCAGGATGTATGCAATGGTATGATGGTATGATGTCATGTTATGCGTGGGGTGATATAAGTAACCCTGTTATGAGTCCAGGTTAAAGACTGTAAACAAAACCTACAAGAAACTCAAGTGTCAGATAACAAGCATGCAAATAGTCAAGTTGGAAGGCACACAAGTCACACAAGAGAGCCCTTAGAGTTTAGGCCAGCATGGGGTCTAGGTATTACCCTCTTGAAGTTGGTGGGCTCAACCTGTCCTATCATAAGTAAACGGGTTCTAAGGGTCCCGATATCACTGACTACCCTCAATCGGTCATAACTCCAGCATCGCAATCTTTTCTTGCAGCCAGAACCATCACGAGAGTTTAGCCTCAATGGGCGTAGCATACCGCTACTGCTCTATTGGCCAAGTTAGGTCATTTAAGGTTCTAAGGTCGGTTGGTGCTTAATGACTCCTCAGAAGACCCATATTCTCCTCGTTGCGACACAAGGGATATCAGTACAGACCAAGGTGCCACACCAACGTAGCCACTGCTTCACCCATGTCGGTCTATGCCGGACAGGTCCCTCACAGCTTATGCTACCTAACAGGGTATCCCCAGATCCGGGTTAGAATCTATGTAACTCCCAAGACAGTCCCACAATGATAAAGCAAACAAATCACAACAATTGAAAACACATTTATGAACTATCCTAAGGTACACCTCACTTTATAAGAGTATCCCCAGCAGAGTCGCCAGTTCTGTGATCGATGGATCTGGAACTGACTGTTTAACGCTGGTTTGTGAAATGTCGCGGAAGCAAGAGTCGCCACCGTCTTTTATTTTCTCCAAATGGAAAGGACAAAAGCACAGAAAAATTCCTTATTGAGATTGCTCTCGGTTCGGGAGGTAGATTTATAGAAAGGGAAGGTGTTAGCACCCTTTCTATCCATGGTTATCCATGGGCTCTTAGATACTTGCTCATTTGTGTTTTCAAAAATGTTTGTTTGCTTTTCAAGGTGAGTGGGTTTGAAAAAGGTTCCGTTTAAAATTTCAGTTCGACTCTTGTATCAGTCCTCAAGAGTGTTTGAAAAGTTGTTTTTGAAAGCTTTTTGAAAAGTGTCGGTGTGAAAAGAAGTTTTTTTTGATTTGTTTTGAATTAGAGCAAGCATCTACAAGTCATCTACCTACCCTAAGGAATTAATCTGTGTAAATGTCCTTAAGGTAATGCCATCCCACCATTGAGAGGTAGGCAGCACCACCGTTGGAGGTGTTCGGGTCAATTCGAGGGTTCGGGACATTGTGGTCACCAGAGCAATAGGAAGACACCTTAGAAGCTACCCCCATGCCATGTTCATGGACATGAGGACTTACTAAAACGTCCTCTACTCGACGACCACGTTTCGAGGGGCAAGGCAACAGTGTGGCGTACCCTAGGGGTGGTGTGTGAATTGTGTGTCATTTTCAGTTATATTTGTCTTGTTCATGCATTGATGATCTACGCTTTGTTTTTATTTTTGGCATTCATTCTTTCATGTGGTTATTAATAGTTAAAAGGTGCGGAATTTAAAAGTCCTACGCTATTACAAAGGCGCGGGTCTACATCGCCAAATTAATCCAAGACCCGATTTGAATAAATAAAATGCGGAAAGTAAATACCCTAATTAATCTATTACAAGGCTTTGGGGCAAGTACATTACATTCATAAAAAGAAATAAAATAAGTGCGCGAAAAGAAATTATAATCGAATGTGAGGGCGTTGGACCCTTTAAAGAAATTAAATTGAAATTATTAAATTAATTAAATTAAATAAAGGAAAAAAAAACTTATTTCTTGATATTTTTTTTGTATTTTATGAAATTAAGAAAATTAATTGGAATTAAAACCCTAATTCTAAGCATTTTTAATTATTAAAGAAATAAATTCAAGTTTGACCTAATTTAACCTGATTATTTAATTATAAGTTATTCATAAAATAATTAAGAATAATAATAATGATGATAAGGAAATAAATTATTTATTAAGAAAAAGAAGAAAAATATTAAAACCCTAATCTCTAAACTTTTTAGTTTATTTAAAATAAAAAAAATAGAATTAAACCTAAAATTAAAACTAAGTTAATTATTAAATTTATTTACAAAATAATATTAATTAATATTAACAAAGCATATTTTTTTATTGTTTTATGATTTTCTGTTTTTTTGTATTTTTATGTTATAAAAATTAATTTGAAGAATTAAAAGAAAGTAATTAAATTAAAACAAATAAAAAAATAGAAAAAAGAATGAAGGAGAGAAATACAAACAAGAGGGGTGGTAGACCCAATTTTGGAGGTATTATCAGCAGTAATTTGGCCCATTTGAAGAAGGCCCTTTTGATTTTTAACGCTTACGTGTGCATGGTTGACTGAGGGTACATGGTGGACTTCACATGATGGTCAATGGATTAATCTTCAGGGGCATATGGCAATCAAGCAGGCAAGGCATTTGGTGGACCTTAGCTGAAGCGCTGCAGGGAAATACGTTAAACAAAATAATATTGAGGAAGGGAGGGGACCTGGGAATCGAACCCAGGTCCCAATACGTGCTTGCCAGCGTGTTTACCAACTGTGCTACTGAGCCACTTTGATATTATAATGGATGCTGAATAAGATATGTGAGAAAGCGCTTGTAGCTTGAAAAACGCGCTAAATTCAAACCGTCCACTCTGGCTGAGACACGTCCTCCTTCTTCTTCGTGTTACCTAAAAACATGAGATAGATAGCGGGGGTTTTAAACCCCCACTAAACCTGAACCTGGAAAATAGCGATTAGGCCATACAAACATATAAAAAGGGCGCGATGTGGTCGTTGCGTTCGTATGAAGGTTATGAATCCAATGGTGCTGGTCTTATAGCCTAATTTTTCCAGAGGAACGAAACCCTCTTTCATGGTCTCTGAAACCCTAAAAAGCTCTCATGGTAACTTTGCATACAGGCAATGATAATTCAATTAAATAGCACCAATAGATTCAGCATGTCCATGTTAGTATAAAACAATAGTTTAAATGTATGAAAAATGTCCAGAAATCCAAACACGATTATGCATAACTTTGAAAGAGAAGCAACTCTGTTTTACCAATTCTTTATGTATGGAGAGTGGAAAGTGATTGAGGCACGTCCAAAAATGTCTCAGCAAGCCTTTGGAATACTTTTTTGGCCTTGAAGAACACTCTAGCTATGAAATCAGTTTTGAGAAAATTTGGAAAAAATGCAAAGTTTTCTTTTTGTTTGAGGCGCAGCTTCCAGGTCCTTTGCATTAGGTTTAGGTTTGTGTATGTATATGGAACGAATTAGGGTAGAAATCCAAGTCCATAAACCTTTGCATTGATGTTTTTGAGATTTGATTTTCATGTAATCTTTTTTCAATCTTTTTTCATGGAGAACATGCCAATCATTGAAGATTCTTTCCATATTGAGTATGCACGAAATCTTGAGGTTATGATGAGTAGAAATACTGCATAAAAGGATTGGAAAACATGATTTTCTATTTTTGTCATATTTTAATTAATTAAATGAACTAATAATAATAATAATTCAAATAATTAATAAAAAATGATAAAATAACTCCCTTTAAAGTCAATGGGTCGTGCATAGCTTTTGGGTGATGATTCTTGGAAGAAATTGAGGCCCATTAGCAATTTTGAGGCATTTGAAGCAAAGTTGACTTTTCAAAATTCCCAAAAATTTCCCAACTTCCACAAGGCATATCTTGCTCAATTTTTAAGCTTTGATCATGTTCTTGGACATTTTGGAAAGGTCTTGAAGTCCTCTAACCAATGCCTTTGGTCCCATGTCATTTTGATTTACCAATCTCAAGTTATGGTCTTTGACTTAAAGTGCCTTTTTGTTGACTTTTGAAAATGACCTATAATGTTGAGATTGATAACTTTTTGTGAGAGCATTTCTTGGACTTGAAGTGTGAAGAGGAGTTGTAGGAAATGTCATTCTCTTCAAAATGAGCTTTGGATGGAATTTTTCTGATAAACCATGTGGAAGTTATGCCTTGGTCAAGTTACAGTTGACTTTTTCAACTGTCCAAATATGGAAACTTTTGCATCTTGAGACTTTTTGAGCCATGCCTTGAGAATCATGATCAAGAATTGATCAAATGATGTTTGTGGCTTCAAAATAAGATGTTGACCAAAAATTTGGACTTTTGACTGTCAAATGACCATTTTGCCCCTGCAGTTGACTGTAGGGCCATTAGGGTTTTTGACTGTGCAATTTTGTGTTGTAAGTCTTGAAACTTGGTATAAGGATGCTTGACAATGTTTATAGGCATGTGGGACTTGTTTGGACCCTTGAAAGCTTCAATTTCTTTGCCAGAACCAAAACCCTAATTTTTTACTGTTAGGAGGCCATTGAACTGTGCAACCTTTGGGAGATTTTGAAGCATGCTCTTTGCAAATCTTGAAGAATATGGGAGGGAAAATTTTGGGGTACAACAGTTGCCCCTGTTCAATCTTCTTAGACCTGAGGATGCAGATTGGCTGGCGTGCCTTTCGTAATCCGAAGGTGGAAGATGATTGAACACTAGAGTGCCCAGAAATTTGCGCGCACATGTTGGCAGTGATGGTGGAAATGGGCTTACAGTTGCCATTTGGAGATTGATGGATAGGAAGATGGGCTTATAGATGCCATTTGGAACTGTTGGTAAGTGGATGGGCTTATAGATTCCATCTAGGTGTCGACCGCGTAAGAGATTCCTTAGCGAGAACTTGCGTACCTGAAAAAGAAAGATGATTACCTGACCTGTTACAGGAGTTGACCTTCGAACTTTTTATGTAGATGCGCCCTAACTGGTTACAGGAATTGAATCTTTAAACCTCGTTAGATGTGCCCTGGCGAGGTACAGGAATCGAGTCTGGAGCTTCAAAAGGTGATGCCTGAATCAGGGATGGTTACTAACTCAACGAGACGATGAGAGAACCTTGGGCGATTACTACCTCAACAGTAACGATGAAAAGGGAGTTGCCCCGGTTGACGTTCTTGCTGAGGTACGGTACCCATGAAGAGCAAACGGTAACATCTCGTGCCAATCTTTATAGGTCACTGTCATCTTCTGCACAATCTTTTTGATATTCTTATTAGCTGCTTCTACAGCCCCATTCATCTTCGGCCGATAAGGAGAAGAGTTGTGGTGCTGTATTTTGAATTGCTCGCAGAGTTCAGTAATCATCTTGTTATTAAGATTGGTACCATTGTCCGTAATGATCCTTTCCGGGACGCCGTATCGACAGATCAGGTTGTGTCGAATGAACCGTGCCACGACGTTCTTGGTTACGGTAGCGTAGGAAGATGATTCAACCCACTTTGTAAAGTAATCGATCGCCACTAGGATGAAGCGATGCCCGTTGGATGCCGTAGGTTTGATCTTGCCGATCATATCAATGCCCCACATTGCAAAAGGCCAAGGTGCAGTCAAGACATTCAGAGGGACTGGAGGAACGTGCACCTTATCCGCATAGATCTGGCACTTATGACATGTCCCAGAATGTTGATAATAGTCGGCTTCCATTGTGGACCAGAAATATCCTACCCGAAGGATTTTCTTTGCCATGGTGTGTCCACTGGAATGTGTTCCGAAGGTACCTTCATGCAACTCCGTCATGATTCTTTATGCTTCAGTCTTATCCACACAACGCAGTAAAGTTGAATCATGGTTTCGCTTGTAGAAAATGCCGTTGCTGAGGAAGAACTTTGCAGCGAACCTTCTCAGGAATTTTTTGTCGTTAACGGATGCACCCTCGGGGTATTCTTGAGCTTCCAGGTACCTCTTCACCTCATGATACCAAGGTTTTTCAGTTACCACCTCAGCCTCAAGATCACAGCAATATGCAGGTTCGTTGAATTTCCAAATGATGATTCGGGGAGCCTCGTTATCCCATTTGACTTTGAACATGGAAGACATCGTAGCCAGCGCATCCGCCAACTGATTATCCTCTCTTGGGAAGTGTTCAAAAGTTATCTCCGTGAAATGGGGGATCAACGTCAACACACACTCTTTGTAAGGAATGAGATTTGGGTGTTTCGTATCCCACTCGCCTTTGATCTGATTGATCACGAGAGCGGAATCTCCGAAGACACTCAGAAACTTGATCCTTAAGTCAATTGCAGCTTGAAGACCCATGATACACGCCTCATACTCCGCCATGTTGTTGGTGCAGTTGAAGCATAGTCGGGCAGTAAGTGGAGTATGAGTGCCTTTTGGGGATATGATCACAGCACCGATACCGTTACCCAAAGCGTTGGAGGCTCCGTGAAAGTGCATAGACCATCGAGATCCTTCCTTAGGTCCATCATCCGGTCCAGGTACTTCACAATCAGTCACTACCATGATGTTCTCATCAGGAAATTTAAAGTTCATTGACTGGTAATCATCCACTGCCTGGTGTGCCAAATGGTATGCCAATACACTTCCTTTGATTGCTTTCTGAGTCGTGTACTGGATGTCATATTCTGTCAAGATCATCTGCCATCTTGCTATTCTTCCGGACAAGGCGGGCTTTTCGAATATGTACTTGATTGGATCCATTTTTGAAATTAACAGAGTAGTGTGAGTCAGCATATACTGTCTCAGCCGGCAAGCAGCCCATACCAAAGCACAGCAAGTTTTCTCGAGCAGTGAGTATCGGGTCTCACAGTCGGTAAACTTTTTGCTAAGGTAATAAATGGCATGCTCTTTTCGGCCAGACTCGTCATGCTGCCCCAGCACACACCCCATCGAGCTGTCAAGTACTGTCAAGTATAGTATTAGAGGTCTCCCTTCAACCGGTGGCATAAGAATGGGTGGTTCTTGGAGATACTCTTTGATTCTGTCGAAAGCGGCATGACATTCATCGTTCCAGCGTACTACTTGATCTTTCTTCAGTAGCTTGAAGATTGGTTCATAGGTAGCAGTTAGGTGCGAGATGAATCGGGCAATGTAATTCAGACGTCCTAGAAAACCTCTGACTTCTTTCTCTGTCTTGGGAACTGTCATCTCTTGTATGGCTTTAACCTTGGTAGGGTCCACTTGAATACCTTTGTCACTCACGACGAAACCTAGCAATTTCCCAGATCTTACCCCGAAGGTGCACTTGTTCGGGTTCAACCTTAGCTTGTACAACTTCAGACGGTCAAACAGCTTCTGTAGATGGTCAAGGTGTTCCTCCTCAGTTTGAGACCTTACAATCATATCATCGACGTATACTTCAATCTCATGGTGGATCATGTCATGAAATAAAGCAACCATGGCACGTTGGTAGGTTGCCCCAACGTTTTTCAACCCAAAAGGCATGACCTTGTAGCAGAAGGTGCCCCACTGAGTAACAAAGGTAGTCTTTTCCATATCTTCAGGAGCCATCTTGATCTGATTGTAACCTGAAAAGCCGTCCATGAAGGAGAACACCTTGTGCTGAGTAGTGTTGTCAACCAGAACGTCGATGTGAGGCAGGGGGAAGTCATCCTTGGGGCTCGCCCTGTTCAAATCTCTGTAGTCAACACACATTCTGACCTTACCATCTTTCTTCGGCACTGGAACCACGTTGGCAACCCACTGAGGGTAAGAAGTCACTGCTAGAAACCCGACATCAAATTGTTTCATAACCTCGGCCTTGATTTTCTCGGACATCTCTGGGCGCATACGGCGAACCTTCTGCTTAACCGGAGGGCAGTCTTCTTTGGTAGGCAGGTGATGAACCACAATGTCGGTATCCAACCCAGGCATGTCTTCGTAGGACCAGGCAAAGATTTCCATATAATCATGCAACATCTGAATCAATCGTTGTTTCACACTGAGCTCTAGATTGGCACCAATCTTGACTTCCTTTCTGTCTGTCTCCGTACCCAGATTTACCGTTTCCACTGGCTCTTCATATGGCTGAATGACCCTCTCTTCCTGGAGTAACAGTCTTGCAAGCTCACCAGGCACTTCGCAATCATCTTCACCTTCGTCTTCGGCTAAGTTGATCGGATTTTCAAAGTCATAACTGGCAGTAGCAGAGTCGTTACCAGTGAGATCCAGAGTGGATTGAAACATGTATAGGTGAGTGTGTGTAAATATAGTTATTTTGCAATATATAAAGAAAGAAAGGGAGCGCAAGATTTGAAATGCGAAAAACGTCCAATGTTTTTATTCATGATATATGGAAATGACAGGTAATAAGCCCTCACAAATGAAGCCACGGTGCCCCGGGTAACACACCGGGCCATAAAGTTTCAAATTATTGTTCGTTACAAATTTAAAAACAAAGGAATTCATTACTGAGTAACAAAAGTAACAGGTATGTAGTCTTTAGCAGTCCAGTTGTTCAGTCCATCGTCGGTCGTTGGGTAGATCCAGCTATCAAATTCAGATTCCTCCGCATCACCTTCAACAACATTCACTCCCGGGTTGGTGATGAATACGGGAGGTCTTCCAATCCTTGCTTTACGTACAGCCCTCTGAGCCTATGCAGTGAAACCCATCCCAAACTTGTCAGTCTTTGGAGTGAAATCAGGAAGTCTGCCCCAGTTTGCACACTCACCCTTCTCAATCACAGCCCGGGCATCCTTTAAGGAAGCCATCTTCAAAGGAGAGTCTTCTTCGGTCCCAGTCTCTGCTGCCGCTTATGTTGGAGGCACCTCTTCAAAGTGTTGAAAGGGGGTCTCAATGAACTCCCCGTCCATCTCTATATACCAGAATGAGTTAAGATGGCTAACCATATATTCCTCCTCCCCTTGCACTATAACAATTTTCCCTCTGACCGGGTACTTAAGCTTTTGATGTAGAGTGGAGGTCACAGCTCCAGCCTTGTGGATCCAAGGACGACCCAGCAAACAAGAGTAGGATGGTCGGATGTCCATCACATAGAATGTTGAATCAAAGACTTGAGAACCAACCCAGATTGGAATGTCCACTTCACCATGTACCATCCTCTTCGACCCGTCAAAGGCCCGGACAATAATGTTATTAGGCTTCAACTCCAAACTCTCACAATCCAACCTGTCTAAGGCCTTCTTGGGCAATACGTTCAGTGAAGAACCAGTGTCTACCAACACATGGGCAAGAGTAGTGCCACTGCATTCAATGGAGACATGCAGGGCATCGTTGTGGTTCTTTCCCTTGGCGGTCAGATCAGCGTCAGAGAAACCCAGACCATTATCAGCGGTTAAGTTGGCCACACAATCAGTAAATTGATCAGCAGACGTTTCTTGTGGCACATGGGCCGTCTTCAGGAAGGAAATCAGGGCCTTGGCATGGGCCTCTGAACATAACAACAGTGATATCATAAAGATCTTAGAGGGGGTGTGCCCCAGCTGTTCAACGACGTTGAAATCACTCTTCTTGATAATCTTAAGGATTTCTTCCATCTCTTGCTGGGAAGCTTCAACATTAACAGTCTTCGGTGCCTCCATCTGGGCAGGCACCTCAGTAGCCATCCCCTTGCCTCGAGTGTTAGATGACTCGGCCACAGGGGTAGAAACTTGATCAGGAGGGGAAACAGGCACACTGGCAGGTGTGATAACAAGAGGTCTCTGAATAGCTGGAGGTGCAATATCAGGCGAGAAGAGCCTGCCACTGCGAGTAACTTTAGCAGGACCGGTGATATTACTGATGCCGGTACTGGTATTGAACTCTTGCTTTACTCCGAGCACATAAACATCTGCCCCATAGTGCCACGGGACAGCCTTGTCAGATTTATAGGGGAGGGGCCCCGGAACAGTAATGATGATAGGTGCAACAGACATGATTTTGACGGGCTTCCTCGGGGGAGCCTTGGTAGAATTGTTGAAAATGGTGACAACGGACACTTCTTCAGTAGGGACAATAGGAACAGCAGTCTTCTTGAACAAGATCTCTTTGCTATCCATCAGGTTTTGGACGCCTGACTTCAGCAACGGACAACCAGCAGGTGAAACAACACATAGAAGGCAACCTTTGCTACAACCCGGAAATAAACCGACTAGCAACAGGTTCCTCTTGACGGTCAACATTGGAGTAACAATATCATCCACAGAGACTACATACAGGTCTTCCTCAATAGCATTTACTCCATGCTGGGGCATAGGAGCAGTCACAACGTTGGGCCTTTCGGGCGCCTCAAACTGTATTTCCTTAGCATCGATAAGGTCCTAAACCTTATTTCTCAGGGCCCAACAATCATCAGTAGAATGCCCCGGACTATCAGAGTGATAAGCACAGCGGGCGTTGGGATTGTACTTCAGAGAAGTTGTGTTTACCACCTTCGGAGCTTCTCTGACAGTTACCAGGTTGGTTGACAGCAGTTGCGGCAAGATCTGAGACAAGATCATACTAAGCCGAGTGTATTCTCTTCTGGGTCTCTCACCCCTTGGTTGGTTAGGTTGCCGAGGAGTGGCAGCAGGCTTTGAAATCACTACCGTGTTGACAGCTTGGCGGCGTTCTGGTTTATTTTGTCTTTTGGGACCATATACAACACTAGCTTCATTCTTGAAAGGCTTCTTTTCAGAACTTGAGGACGCACCTTTCTGTATCTTCCCCGATTTCATACCAGCTTCTATCCTCTCACCAGTCAGAATGAGGTCTGTAAACCCTGCGGAAGAATTGCCAATCAGGTGGTTGAAGAACGGCCCAGACAGGGTCCCCAAGAACATGTCCACGAGTTCATGGTCAGTCAACGGTGGTTGCACCCTGCCAGCCAGGTCCCTCCACTTTTGCGCGTACTCTTTAAAACCTTCTCCCGATCCTAGCGACATACCCTGGAGTTGGGTACATGTAGGAGCGAGGTCGACATTATACTGATACTGCTTATAAAAAGCAGTAGCCAAGTCCTCCCAGTTTCGAATACTGGCTCCATCCCGCTGATAGAACCACTCGAGCTGAGCCCCTGAAAGGCTATCCTGGAAGAAATGGATCCATAAGTTCTTGTCTGCAGTATACGGTTGGATCTTCCGCACATAAGATCTGAGATGTAGCTTAGGGCAGGAAGCCCCGTCATACTTCGCAAAAGAGGGTGCCTTGAACTTGTGTGGGATCACCACCCCAGAAGATAAACCCAGATCTCCAAAATCTAACCCAGGCACCTGTTGAATTTCCATGGCACTCAGACGATCCTCTAACTGCTTGTACTTGTCTTCAGCGGGAGGGTACTGCTCATCATTGAAATCTGTCTCGTTGTCAGAGACCGCAGGACTAGGAACCCTTCCCCCTTGGGGACTGTCTTTGCCTACAGAAGAAGCAGCTTGATCAGCCTCATTTTGCAGTGTATTGCCAAACCTCTGTCCAGTGTTGAATAGTACAGTTCTCTTCTTCTTCTTCTTTACCAGCAGAGCCTTCAATTCCTCTTGACCTTGGGCTAAACTCATGATTAACTCTTGGAATTGGGCGTTCTGGGCCTGGAGGGCCTTGATGGATTGCTCAGTAGATGATTCAAGATTCATGATGACTGTTGAAATAAACAGCGAAGAAGATTAAGCAACCTGTAGGAAAAGGGTACCTGTGATGCACATGATGAATGGAATGCGTATGATTTATGTTTTCAAAGTCAATCGGGATTCAACTTTGTAAACAAAAAGGAAACACACTTCATTAGATTTAACTTTGAATTGTTCAAGAAATTGCCCTTAGGCGTTACATAAATGAAAATACTGAAAAGGAAATAAAAGCTGTAAAAGAAACATCCAAAGTCCATCAGTGCTCCCATGGCCTCTTCTTCTCAGAGCGAATATAGTCATTCAGGGTTCGTTCGTTCTCCAATTACTTAGTCAGCTTCTGGATTTTCTGTTCCTGTTCGTTGAACCTTTCCCGATAAGAATCCCGTTCTTCCTGTAGTTGCACCCAAGACCTCTTTAGTGTATCAACATCAGTAGGTATCTGAGGAGCGAGAACAGTTGGAGGAACCCCGTCTCTATCAGGAAATTCAAGAATAATGGGTCTGACAGCTTCGTATGGCATACCTAACTTTTGAGCACGAATGTGGACCCATCTGTAGTAGGATTCCATAGGTAGAGAAGTCTTCGGTCCCAACTCATGTGGGTCAGCTTTGTGAATTCTGTCGGAAGCCTTGATGAATCTACGATGCAGCTCGTCACTATCTACCTGAAACTCAAAACTGATGTGAGGCACCAACATCTCATGAGGCCCTGCTCTTCTGGCTCTTCCAAACTGACGGAGAGCTAGACATGGATTATAAGAGATTCCTCCTTGGGTACCAATCAAAGGAACATTAGGATATTCTCTGCAACGATCAATAATAGCTACCTCATCCAAACCTCTGAGAGTCCAAATGATGTCATTATCAGTGAGAGACATTAACCTATGAGCCCAGCCTCTTCCTTCTTTGTTCTTCAGCACGAACTTAGGGAGGTGAGAAATAAACCACCTCACTAACAAAGGAGTACAACACCACAGAGTTCCTCGTCTTCGGGCGGTACGAGCATAGAGTTGTTGCAGGATATCACCCAAGAGAGTGGGTACAGGGTTCCGAGACATGAAGATCCTTATGGCATTGACGTTAATGAAGTTATCAGGATTAGGAAACAAAACTAGACCATAGATTAAGAGAGCCAGAATGTCTTCATACGCCCTGAAGTCTAAGTCATTCCAGAAACTGTTAGCTTTACCAATCAGAAACTTGGCCAAGAAGCCCTTAACTCTGCTTCTAGTCACCCAGTTGTCCACTACCTCCTTGTTGGTCAAGGGAAGGGCTGCAACAATCTCCTCAAGCCTAAGAGTCTTTTCCCAACCAGTGAAGGGAGTCTGATCCAAGATAGGGATACCAAGCAAATCAGAGAATTCTTCCAGGGTAAGGACCAGCTGGAAGTCTTGAAAGGTGAAGCAATTATACAAGGGATCATAAAACTGGGTCAAGACACTCATCAGTTGTTGGTACCACTTTGAAGTGACTAAAGCGAGAAGAGAACCATGCCTCTGGATGAAGGAAGCAGTATTTGGAATTCTGTCAACCAATTCTTTAAGCAAATCAGGTGGGTGAACAAAGTTGAGCCGGATAGTGTTCCTTCGCACAGGCATCATAATGTCCTACAAAACAGAGCAAAGATGAAACCCTCTTGTCTTTGAAATGGGTCAGTCCCTATGCAGGATGCATGCAATGGTATGATAGCATGATGTTATGATAAAGCACACCACAAATATTCACAAAGGCAAACATGATAAGGCACACAAGTCACACAAGACAGCCCTTAGAGTTTAGGCCAACATGAAGTTTGGGTACTACCCTCTTTCAGTTTCGTTGGTTCAGACCTGTCCTATCAAAAGTAACCGGGTTCTAGAGGATCCCAATATCACTGACTACCCTCAATCGGTCATAACTCCAGCGTCACAATCTTTTCTTGCAGCCAGAACCATCGCGAGAGTTTAGCCTAAATGGGTGTAGCATACTGCTACTGTTCTATGGCCAAGTTGGGTCAAATTAGGGTTCTAAGGTCAGTTGGTGCTTAATGACTCCTCAGAAGACCCATATTCTCCTCGTTGCAACACAAGGGATATCAGTACAGACCAAGGTGCCACACCAACGTAGCCACTACTTCACCCGTGTCGGTCTATGCCGGACAGGTCCCTCACAGTTTATGCTACCTAAAAGGGTATTCCCCAGATCCGGGTTAGGGTCTATGAAACTCCAAGACAATGCCCACAATAATAAAGCAAACAAAACATTCAATTGAAAACATAAGTATGATCTAATCCTAAGGTACACCTCACTTTTTTAATATCCCCAACAGAGTCGCCAGTTCTGTGATCGGTGGAAATAGAACTGACTGTTTTAAAGCTGGATCGCGTATGTCGTGGTAAGCAAGAGTCGCCACCGTCTTTTATGTTCTCCAACATGGAAAGGACAAAAGCACAGAAAAATTCCTTATTGAGAATGTCTCTCGGTTCGGGAGGTAGATTTATAGAAAGGGAAGGTGTTAGCACCCTTTCTATCTGTGGTTATCCACGGGCTCTTAGGTACTTGCTCTTATGTTTTCAAAATGTGTTTGCTTTTCAAATGTGAGTGGGTTTGAGAAAGTTTCATTGAAAAATTCCTAAGTGACTCTTGTATCTGTCCTCAAGAGTGTATGAAAAATTTGTTTTGAAATCTTTTAGAAAGTGTCAGTGTGAAAAGTATTTGTTTTTAGAAGGAGAGCAAGTACCCATGAGTCATCTACCTACCCTAAGGAATTAGGCTGTGTAAGAGTCCTTTAGATAGTGCCATCCCACCATTGAGAGGTAGGTAGCACCACCATTGGAGGTGTTCGGGTCAATTCGATTATTAGGGACATTGTGGTCACCGAAGCAATAGTAGGACACCTTAGAAGTAACCCTAATGTCCTAGATCCTTTTTTATCCGAGGCGACCGTTTCGAGGCAACTGGATCTTAGACAGGAGGGCGACCTCTAAAACACCCTATACTTGATGACCACATTCGAGGCAACGAGTGAGGCGTACCCTAGAAGTGGCATGTGCTTTGTGTGTTGTTTTCATGTTATGTTTATCTTTGATCATGCAATTGTGAGCTACGAGTTGTTTTTAATTATCATACATTCTTTCATGCAATTTAACAGTTAGGAGTGCGGAAAATAAAATACGGAAAGGTAAAGCTGCGCTATTACAAGGCGCGGGTCTATACATCGCCAAAAACAAAAACCCGTTTTGATAAAGTGCGGAAAGTAAAGAAAGCAATAAACCTAATTACTATTACATTCCGGAAACAGTTACATAATAATCCAATAAAAATAACGCGCGAAAGAATTAAATTGGACGTCCTTAGGGTTTTGACCCTTCTGCGAAATTATGAGCTATTTTTGTCTTTTTGTATTAAATTGAAATTAAGCCTAAATCTAATTATTTAATTAATTATAAGAAAAATGTTTTTTTATGTTTTTTAATATCTTAAAAAGAATAAAAGGAATTAAAATTAAAAGAAAACCCTAGTTCTAAGTTTATTTTAATTATTAATAGAAAAAGGTCAAAGTTAACCTAATTAAAACTAATTAATTTACATTTTTATGTACAAAATAATGATTAATAAATAATAATAATAATTAATTAAGAAAATATGAATGAAAATGCTAAACCTAATTCTACATAATTTTAATTCATTGAGAAAAAAGGTTAAAATTAAACCTAAATTAAACTAAGTTAATTGTTAGTATTTATAAAAAAAATATAGTGAATTTAATAATAAATAAAATATATTTACAATTTTTATTTCTGATTTTATTATGAAAAATTAATTTGTTGTGAATTAATAATAATAATTATAATTAAAAGAATTAAGAGAAAAGAAAATAAAATTGCAAACCAAGGGGGTATGTTAGCCCATGTGGAGGTTAATTTGAGAAATTCTGGCCCATTGAAATTCCAAGCCACGTTGACTTTCATAATCATGTGCTTGCTGGCTGACTAGGGCATAGAGTGTTCATCATTCGTTGGCCTTCAGATTGTGGATCAGGGCCACTTGGCATGTGGAGCGCTGAGGTTTATGGTGGACCATTGAACATGCGCTGCATTGGAATGTGTTAAGAAAAATATTAACAATGATGTGGGGGACCTGGGAATCGAACCCAGGTCCCAGTACTCCTTGCCTCAATGCCTTTGCCAGTTGGACTGTGGTGCGTGTTTGTTAAACATATGGATGACAAATATTATATAAAACAAAACAAGCATTATGATATAAAACAAAATAACGCGCGCTGTATTCAAACCCTCCAACCATGCACTGACACCTATTATCTTCTTCGTTTCACCTGTAAACATAAAACAAGATAGCGGGGGTTTTGAACCCCCACAAAATGAAGCGACCAAAAATAGCGATTAAGCCTGTATGCAATATAAATTGAGCGCGATAGTTGGGTTGAATTTGTCTCGCCTTGACGAATTCAACCATGCATGTTTCACAGTCCAATGTTTCCTTATGTGCAAAGCCCTAAATTAACAGCTTCGAAACCCTAATATTCTTCCATGGTAGTTTTCGATTCAGAATGCTATAATCAAATTGGGTTATACCAATCGCTTCAGAAGGTTCCTGTTAACATAAATCAACCAAGAAAATGGATTAAAAGCGCATGAATTATGATATGCAATTTTGGAAAATAATGCAAACCGAGTGACTTGTGGTGAACGATTCTGATGGTGTTAGGGCTTGTTCTTGATGGCAACGGGTTCCTGGAGACTCAGGCAAGGTGTTTGGATCAAAAAGAGGCTTTGAATTCTCCTGGAAGACTGATTACAATTTTGAGTTTTTTTCACTTTTTTTCAATATTGCATATGGTGTTCTTGCAGCAGTTTCACGTGTATGATTTCAGGGTTTGCTTCAGTACATATAGCACAATAGAATTAGGGTAAATCTTGGCCCAACAATCCATGGCATTATGGTTTGAATGTGTGATTGCCAATCAAATCTTTTTCAATATTTTTCTTTGATAAAAACTTGCCAATCATGGAGATTTTGAGGTCTTTGATATGTACACGAATTGCCAGCTTGCCCTAGCCTTATTTGCTTCACAAATGATTTAAAAATCATATCTTTTGAATTTTCCTACAATTAAAATCAATTAAATGAATTAATATTAATAAAAATTCAATTAATTAATTAAAAATAAGAAAATAAATCATCTTAAGCTCAATGGGTCGTGCATAAGCCTTGGGTAAAGATTCAAGAAGGAATTTGAGGCCCATTAGCAAAAATGAAGGGTTTTAGGCAAAGTTGACTTTTGAAAGTTCCCAAAAATTTCCCAACTTCTCCAATAAATATCTTGCTCAATTTTGAAGCTATGAACTTGTTCTTGGACATTTTGGAAAGGTCTTGAAGTCTTCTAACCAATTTCTTTGGTCCCATGTCATTTTTATTTACCAATCTCAAGTTATGGTCTTTGACTTAAAGTGCCTTTTTGTTGACTTTTGAAAATGACCTATAATGTTGAAATTGATAAATTTTTGTGAGAGCATTTCTTGGACTTGGAATGTGAAGATGAGTTGTAGGAAATGTCATCCCCTTCAAAATGAGCATTGGATGGGATTTTTATGATGAACCATGAAAAAGTTATGCCTTGGTCAAGTTACAGTTGACTTTTCAGCTGTCCAAAAATAGAAACTTTTTGCATCTTGATGATTTTTGAGCCATGCTTGTGGAATCATGATCAAGACTTGATCAAATGATGATTATGGATTCAAAATAAGATGTTGACCAAAAATTTTGACTTTTGACTGTCAAATGACCATTTTACCCCTGCAGTTGACTGTGAAGCAATTAGGGTTTTTGACTGTGCAATTTGATGCTGTGAGCTTTGAAGTTTGACATGTAGATACTTAACAATGTGTATAGGCATATGGGACTTGATTGGTCCCTTGAAAACCTCAACTTCCTTGCATGAACCAAAACCCTAATTCTGACTGTGTTAGGAGGCAATTGGACTGTGCAACCCTTGGGAGATTTTGAACCATTTGGAGATTGATCTTGATAAATCTTGAAGAATATGGGAGGGCAAATTTTGGGGTGCAACAGTGATCCCAGGGGAAAATGGACTCCTACTTACAAAGGACTATTTGTTATCAAAAACATATTTTCTGGTGGGGCAATGATCTTGACCACCATGGACGGCGATGACCTGCCGCACCCTGCGAACACAGACATAGTCAAAAGATACTGCGCATAAACGACCCGACAAGTTGAAAACCCGAAAGGGCGACTTGGGCAAAAATGGGCATCCCGGTGAATCGAAAACCCGAAAGGGCGGTTCAGGCAAAAATTAGGGATAAATAGAAAAATCTGTACACCCGGCAAGTTGAAAACCCGAAAGGGCGACTTGGGCAAAAAAGGGTTTCCCGGTGGACCGAAAACCCGAAAGGGCGGTCCAGGCAAAAGTTAGGAAATTAAAGCGTATGACTATGTCTCGTCGGATCACTTTAAGGACAATCTCTTCACAGACAAGCTTCGGGCTTCTAATCAACCTAATCAATGTCGAACGAGGCAACGAATGGACGAGATACTCAGAGTTACAAAGGCTATAGCAGAATGGGAACCCCATGGAATTATTACACATATCCATCTTTCTTTGTATAAAATTCTTCTCATTTTTATGACAACATTCTCTTACTAGGATGTATGTCTCCTTTGTACAAAATACTTACACAAAGTTAATATAAAGATACTTCAAAGTGCAGAAATTTGTTTGCCTTTTCTTTCTTTTTACACTTGTGTTTTATTTGAAAACGTCCAATGATTTATTAAATGAGCATATGCATTTGAATATAATCGCTGCTTACAAATAAAACGAAATGAGAAAGGATAATTACTGATAGGTTGAAAGTATAGGAAAATGTCTTTAGGCTATTCCAGAGGAAATCCCCTGCAGTACATCATCTAGATCCTCAACAGAGCTAAAAGCCTTGAAATACATATCCCCAACGGAATTAAGTTTCAAAATCCCCGTCAGATTTAAGTCTCCAAACTCCCGATTCCCAGTGGAGCCAGCAAAACTTTGAACTGCAAACCCTCAGCAAAGATAAAACTTTCTTCCCCAACGAAGTCCAAAACTTCAACCTTTAAACCCCGGTGGAGTACCATCCAAATTCCTCCAAATTCCCCAGTAGATTGGTGTTGTACCCCAAAATTTTCCCTCCCATATTCCTCAAGATATGTCAAGAATAATATTCAAGTTGCTTAAGTTAACTCAAGGGTTGGACAGTCAAATCACCTCCTAAGGCAGTCAAGTCAAAATTAGGGTTTTGTGTGGCATCAAGGTCCTTACATACAAATGGCCTTAAGTGCTTCCCAATGTCCTAATATGTTCTCAGGCTCATCCATGTCAAATTTCAAACCTTGCAGAGAAAGTTTGGTCAGTCAATTGCTCAAGAGGCCCAAAAATCGACTGTGTTAGGGCAAAAGTCAACTGTGACCTACAGACAGTCAAACCTCAAGATTTTTTGTCAACATTCTCATTTTGAAGGATAATTCATCATTTTATCAATGGTTGATCATGATTCATCAAGGATTGCTCAAGATTCATCAAGATTCAAAAGTTGCTAAATTAGGGTTTTGTAGGAAAAGTCAACTCAACTTTGACCAAGCATAACTTTCTCATACTTTATGAGAAATGACCCATCCAAATATCATTTTGAAGAGGATGCAATTTCCTACAATACATCGTCACACCCCAAGATCAAGAAATGCTCTCACAAAAAGTTACAAATTTGGACATTATAGGTCATTTTTGAAAGTCAACAAAAACACCTTTTTTTTCCAAAGCTTATAACTTGAGCATGGAACATATAAATTATATGAGACCAAAAGGGTTTATTAGAGGACATCTCAAGGTTTCTAAAAAGTCTAAGAACACCTCCAAAAGTTCAAAATTGAAAAAGTTATGCATTGTTGAAGTTGAGCATTTTTTCCAAATTTGCCAAAAGTCAACTATCCTCAAAACTTCAATTTTCGACAAAAAGGCCCACTTTTTTCCACTTGATATAGTCTTGCCATGCCACACACGTGTTCCATCTTTAATTTCATGAACATTCATCTATTTTTCTATTTTATTTCATTTTTATTGATTTAATTCATTATTAATCAATATTAAATCAAATAAAATCTAAAAATTGATGTAATAGGATTCTTGTGGTCATTACAGCTTGCAAATCTCATGTGACACTCAATCAAATTCGTGCCAAGTCAAAACATGCACAAAATCTCAGATTTGATGCAATTATGGAAAGCTTATCAATGGTGATCAAACAAATCTTCCATCTTCAATGCATAAGGATTATGGCCCAAGTTTTGACCTAAATACATTCCATTATATGCACACAAGTGAGGCAGACCTAGAACATGCACAAGGAACTGTTGAAACGGCCAGAATGAGTTTGTAAAAAAGCTTGAAAAGTGAGAGATCAAAAACAACATTGGAGCACGATTCAGTCAAAAAGCTCAACACTACTCTCTTTCTTGACATCCAGTGGAGCTATACCAATCAAAACCAAGCCTTTTCATTGCCTAAAACTCATTGTAAGTCTCCACGAATATGCCTCTGCACATGAAATCATAAATCATTCTCCTTGCATCTTTTTGCCAATTTGATTGCACTACCATGCTTAACATTCAAATTCTAACAATTCTGCATTATTTAATTTGATTTTCATGGCCTGTATTGTGATACCCGAACCTAGGGTTCTTGTTCTTGTTTTTTAGGCGTTTCTTATGCAGGATAAATTGAGCCAAACAATGGTTATAGGAATGATCAGGAGGCAGAGACGAACACGTCTATGTTCTTGGATGGCATTTTCATGGCCTGGAGTGAGTTTTGAAAGCAAGCCACGGATCTTCCTGCGGATAAAAATCTACATGTAAAGAACCAGGGTGATATGAAGAAGATGATAACGTGGTTGGACGTGATTGGACCATTCAAATCACTAGCTCGTTTTTTCTTTTATTTCAGGCTTAGCGTTTTATTCTATATATAATATTTATCTTCTATTCCACTAACGAATGTGTAAGCTGGTTGAGTTGGTGAGAGAGGCGTGGCAAAACCCCTTAGGACCTGGGTTCGAATCCCAGGTCCCCCAAAACTTTAGGAAATTTTATTTCAGGTACTCATGTGCAGCGTCCCAAAGCGTGGATCATCATGCTTCCCATCTCATCAAATGCCAAGTGGCTTCAGGCCAAGATCCATTGGCCAAAGTTGGAGGACCACCATGGACTAGAGTCAACAAGCATGCACTGGATTTCAAAGGTCAAACAGGCTGATTGAATATGGGCCAACTAATTGCTGATTCACACCCAAATCAAGCCCAACACCCCCCTGAGTTTGTTCTTCATTTTATTTTATTTTCATTATTTTTTCTATTTTATTATTATTATCTTAATTAATTAATTAATTAATTAACCTTTTTAATAAAATATCAGAAAACAAAAATAATTTTTATTTATTTATTCCATTAATTTATTATTTATTTTTGTAAATAAACATTAATTAATTTATTTAGTTTAATTAGGTACAATTTTAATATCTTTTGCAATAAATTAAAATTAACATAGAATTAGGTTTTTTTAATATTTTTAATCATTCTTATTTTATTTCTTTAATTAATAATAAAAAAACCAAAAATATTTTTTCATTTAATTAATTAATTCAATTATTAATTTAGACTAATTTTTTCAAAATATGCTTTATTTATTTTAAAGGGTCAAAACCCTAAGACACTTCGATTTAATATTTCTCGCGCGCGAATTATTTTTTATCCATATTTCAATATTGTAACTGCTCCGGGAATGTAATAGTTTTTAATTAGGATTTTATTTATCGCTTTCATTTACTTTTCGCAATTTAATTTTTAAGGGTTTGTCTTTGGCGATGTATATACCCGACGCCTTGTAATAGCTTAGATTTATTTTCCGCAATTTAATTTCCGCAACCATTAACTGTTAGATGTTTGATAAATAGGCGATGCATGACAAGATCAATTTTAACCTAAAATCAACAGTAGCTCACCATAACATGTACGAAGATAATATAACTGAAAAACAATACACTCGCACATGCCACTCTTAGGGTACACCTCACTCGGTTGCCTCGAACGTGGTCATTGAGTATAGGAAGTTTTAGAGGTCGCCCTCTTGTCTAAAGATCAAAGTTGCCTCGAAACGGTCGCCTCGGATAAAATGATCTAAGACATTAGGGTTACCGCTAAGGCGTCCTAACGTTGCTTTAGTGACCACACGTCCCTTAATCGAATTGACCCGAAAACTCCAACGACGATGCTACCTACTCCTCAATAGTGGGATAGCGTTGTCTAAAGGACATTTGCACAGCCTAATTCCTTTTTGAGTAGGTAGATGTTCTTAAGTACTTGCTCCTTTTAAAGACAAAACAAAACTTTTCGCACTCACACTCTCTTCAAAAACAAAAATCTTTACAAACCCACAAACACAAAGAAAACAAACTTTTGAAAACATAATGAGCAAGTACCTAAGAGCCTGTGGATAACCACAGATAGAAAGGGTGCTAACACCTTCCCTTTCTATAATCTATCTCCCGAACCCGAGAAACATCTCAAAAAGGAATTGTTATGTGCTTTTGTCCTTTCCTTGTTGGATAAAATAAAAGACGGTGGCGACTCTTGCTTACCGCGACATTTTGCAAAAACAAACGCAAACGCGAACCAGCATTCCAAAACAATCAGTTCTATTCCCACCGATCACAATTGGCATACAACCCGAGCTCTTGAGAACTCTTCAATAGAATAAGCATTCTCCCCACAGAGTTATTTCCCAACAGATCGAAGATTCTCGGTCTCATTTCTCCAGTTGAAGCCTCCCAGGTTTTGATTCCCCAATAGAGATCGCCAGTGTTTCCCTTATTCCCCAAGAAGTCGTGAAGGATTCTCACATCCCCACAAGTCACCAAGGATTTTCTATCTCCAACAGCGGTCAAGGATTTATTTTCCCCGGCAGCAGTCAAAGATTTCATTATCTCCAGCTATCAAGGATATATTTTCCTCAACAAGACAGCTAATCAGATTACATGCGCATCCATTACATCCATATATCATACTCATTGACAGAACACATTTTATTGCATCATACATGTCATGCAACATAACTTTGTGTTTTAGCTAACATTTTACCCTTTTCAGGATAAGATTAAAAGCTACCTTTAACAAATGTTCAAAGATTTCAGATACAGTACAGATACACCCCAGACACGGCGGTCATTCTATTACTCATTCAGAATTTCAAGTCAAAATACAGTATGGATACACCCCAGACACGGCGGTCATTCTACTACTCATTCAGACTTCAGCAATCAGATACGGACTAGATACGCTCCAGACACGGAAGTCATTCTATTTCTCGTTCAGATTCAACTATCAACTTCAAGTTCAGATACACTCCAGACACAGAAGTCATTTTGTCACTTGTCCAGATCCCAGTTACAGTACGGATACACTCCAGACACAGAAGTCTTTCTGCTACTCATACAGATCTCAACTTCAGATACAGTCCAGATATGCTCCAGACACGGTAGCCATTCTGTCACTCATTCAAACCTATTCCCCAACCCAGAGTTACTCCAGACACGGATGTTTTTCTGTCGCCCATTCAGAATTCAGATACAATACAGATACACTCCAGACACAGCAGTCATTCTGATATTCATTCAAGAATCAAATACAGTTACAGCTCGTATATGCTCCAGACACGGACGCCATTCCTTTGCTCATACGAATCCAATTTCCAGATACAACTCAGATACGTTCCAGATACGGATGCCATTCTGATGTTCATTCTCCTGATTCTCAACAAACAAGTCTTGGATGACATCTTTAAGCCCATCTCCAGCAAGATTCTACCATCTCCAAATGGCATATTTAAGCCCATTCCCTCAGCTACATTTTGACGAGTGTAAATTTACGGGCACTCTAGTGTCCAATCATCTTTTACCTTCGAGTCACGAAAGGCAAATTCACCAATCTAACTCTTCAAGTTCAAGAAGATTGAACAGGGGCAGCTGTTATACCCCAAAATTTTCCCTCTCATTTTATCAAGATTTCCCCTCACCAGACTCCTTGAACTCCAGACAGGATCAGGGTTTTGCTCTGCTTAAGACATCTCCTTGCACTGATGACCTAAATTAGGGTTTGAGTTTGCACAGAGATTTTTGGACTTTCAATGCTCAAAGTGACTTTCATACTTCATTTTGGACTTACAATATTACCTCTACTAAGTTTCAAGCCTGAAATCAAATTTTTGCCCAGTCAATTGGACAGTTGACCTAGAAATCAGTTGTATTGGGGAAAAAGTCAACTATGGCCAATTTACAGTCAAACCTCATAATTTTTTATCCACATCAACATTATAAGCTCATATAAATCATTTGATCAAGTTTTGACCACAACTCCTCAAGAAATTTGATCAGATCATCAAAAGGGCAAAATGGTCATTTTTAGGGTTTTGACTGTATCAGGGCAATTTCTGATTTTTAACCTAGCCAATGGAAAATTGGGTTCAAATATGGATTCAAGGACTCAATGGCATCATCTTTACCTATTCATAAGGTTTAAAAGATCTCAAATGCATTGGATTGACAGATGAATTTTCCAGTCAACTGGTCAAAATTTGACTGTACACTGAAAAGTCAAACTTTGACTTTTTGGTCAAAAATAAGTGACAAGGGTCATTTTTCATCAAGATATGTCAAAACATGAAACTTTTTCATCAAGAAACCTAATTTTGCAAATTAGGGTTTAAAATTGAAAATTTTCATAACTTAGAATTTTTCTAAGTTATGAAATTTTCTTATTTTTTCCCAACTTTGCCCAACATTTTCACCATGATGCAATTGGATTCAAACAAAACTTCCAACATGAAAGTTTTAGTCCTCCACAAAGTATACAACTTTTATTCATAAAGTTTTCCCAAAAGAAGCTTGGATCTCAAGTTATGATTTTTGGAACAAGGGTCCATGAAACTTTTAACTTAGTAAAATTTTGCCCTAGTTTAGGCAGGATTTTGACCTATCTTCTTCGCAATTTTTCACCTAGTTCCACTTGGAATCTCAAAATTCATTTCAAATATGGATTGTAGATCATGTTACAAGATTTCTAAAAAGTCAAAGAACTCTCCAAAATCATTTGTGGTTAGGGAGAATCGAAGGCTTGAAGTTAGAAAAAAACTCACTTTTGATCCATGGCATGTTCATATTGATACAAGTTGCAAACTCTAATCAGCTTTGTTTGTACTTGATTACAGGTCCTAAAACCCTTCCATACTCAATAATTAAATGCAAATCCATTGGTCTAAGGATTTGTTTTGGTCATGGGAGGATTAAACAAAGAATTAATCCTTAAATGGTAAAAGGTAACATTGTCATTTTTGTCAAATGTGCTTTATGTCAAACCACATCTCTTGAGCCTTGAACAAGATCTGGTACAACACACAATATCCACCAACTTGAGGGGCCAATATTGTAGAGTGCAGGCTGATAGATAGCCTGTACAGGCTTGTCTTGCATCATGGCTTGCTTTTTGCTTCATAAACAAGAAACTTGTCAAATATCACACAACTTGAATATCAGAAAAAATAAACTCTTGCAAGTTTTTGAGACAGTTTTCACACATTGTATTGAACCTAAAACAAGAGCCTTTGAGTCCTGAAACCTTCCATAGCACAAAATCACCTTCCATTGGAAAAACAGGGCAGCTTCTGCATCTTGATTTCTATCTCACAAGTTGCTCGTGCATTTTTCCCCAAACTTGTTCAAACACCTTCCATATAACCTATCCAAGCTATCCCAACCCTTAAACACTGATTGTAACTCCATTTGCAAGGTTTACCATTTTTTATTTCAGCTTGTGCAGGTTGAGTTCTACAAGCTTGTTCAAGCACATTCAAGGCAAGCTAGGCATTAGGGAAGGTCAGAGGAAGTTCAAGCAAGCTCCCAAACATCTCAGGCCTCACTGAAAAGCTCCACATTGCCATACACGAAGTCAACTGAAACAGGTTTTTGTCAACTTCCTATCTCTCTATTTAGGAATCATTAGGCTTAGGTTTGTGAATAAAAAATGTAGTATTCATAGCCATGAAGTTGTACATATGCTCAGTTTTCATTTATGTTAATCGTGTTAAGAGAATTTGATCCATGAACTTCCTGAAAAAATTAGGTTAGAATTTAGGGCCAGAGAAATTCTCTCTGGTCTTTGAGAGTTATAATGAGTTTTTTACATGGTTGGATTCGTCTTGAAAAATGATACAACTTTGATGTTATGTGTTTTTGCATTAGAGCACGCATGCAGGTTGTTCATGTTTGAAGTCAGGCGTTTGCTTTTTTGGACAAAAGGTTGAAGATGAAGTTTGAAACTGGGTTGGGCCTGTGTTTCTCACTTTTTGCACCCCCCCTTCATTACTGACTGCACCCCCTGGTCCATTTCTTCATATTTTTATATTTTTGTATTTATTTTTCATTTCTGATTTTATTTTATTATTTTCCAAACATAAAAAATACCAAAAATATTTTTATAAATTTTCACTTTTATTTTTGTATTTTATTTTTATTTTTTCTAACATAAAAATAATTTAGTGAATATATACTTTTATTTTATTTTATGAAAACTTAAAAAATAATACATAAAAATTATACTTTTACTTTTTCAATTATTTATACTTAAATAATATTTTTTCTAAATATATTTTATTTTGTATATATATTATTTTATTTTATTGTACATAAAAAGTCTATAATATATATTTACTTTCTTAAAAGAAAATTAGGGTTTTTGCCCTTAATAAAAATAAATCTTTTTATTTCTTCTTTTTACATTAAAGATTATATTTTTACATACATAAAAATAAACAAAACATTTTTTTCGTATTCATAATATTTTGTATTTATATTTAATTTGTTTATTTAAATATTGTTCATTTATTATTTGTACCAATTATTCAATTTGGATGTAACAGTAAATATTAGGATTTTATTTTCTTGCAAATATCCCTCATTCAAAAATTGTACCCCCCTTCCCATATCAAATGTTGTAATAGTGTAGATTTATTTTACGCATTTTATGCTTTCAATTATGCCATGTTAGAGATTAGGATTTGTATGCAAAAAAATCCAAAATCAAACAAATAGCTTGACTAATACAAAGACAAAAAAGCATGTAAATTGACAACACAATGCACACTTGCACCCCTAGGGTTTCATCCACTTGTTGCCTTTAAAAATGGTCATGTTAAGCTTGTTGAGTACTTTGGCAAGACAAAAACAAAACAAAAGATCATAGTCCCTCGATGACGTTGTCTTGGTTGCCTATACAAAAATGATCTAGTCCCTCAAAAAATTGCTAAAGATACTTGGCAATATTGCTATCATGGTTAATACGATGACCCGTGCTTGTCCCATTTAACATCCTAATACAAGGTTGTTTACCAAATGGAATGGTAAAACAACACTGTCAAAAGGGTTAAAAATGTGTAGGAAATACCTTTGAGTAAAATAGGGTAGACAACTCTTAGTTACTTGATCAAAACTTGCAAAACATCCTTGCTATTTTCAAACACACTTCACAACACAATTTCAAAACATTTTCCAAAATAAACTTTCAAACATTGAAACATTTTTTCAAAAGACAATACACCTTTGTATATATTCTAACAAGAATCATTACAAAGGTTGCCACAACGATGGCCTATTTTCAAAACATTTTCAAAACCACACACAAAGCACCATTCCAAACAATTGGAAAAGCGAAGCAAGTGATCTAAACAAGTAACTAAGAGCCCATGGAAAACCATGGATGAAAAGGGTGCTAGCACCTTCCCTTTTCATAATCTACCCCCCGAACCCAAGAAAACATCTCAAAGGTCTTTCCTGTGCTTTTTGACCTTTCCTTTGGATAAAATAAAAGTCGGTGGCGACTCTTGCTAAACCGAAACATTTGCGAACACAAATGCAAAACCTCAAGTCAGTTCTCCCACCGTATCACACTATGTAATTAATCCCTACCCCAAAGCCTTGTAATAGCGTAGGTTTTATTTCTCACATTTTAATTCTCGCAAATATTAACTGTTAGATGTATGTTAATAGGATTGTATGACAAGATTGCATGACAATTTAAAATGGATAGAAAACCCTAATGTGCAAAGATAATAACTTGAAATCAAATCACTCGCACATGCGCACTCCTAGGGTATACTCTCACTTCGGTTGCCTTCGGTAAACGATCATTAAGTATAGGTTGTCTTAGTGGTTATTGTGATACGGTGGGAGAACTGACTTGAGGGTTTGCGTTTGTGTTTGCAAATGTTGCGGTTTATCAAGAGTCGCCACCGACTTTTCTTTTATCTAAAAAGGAAAGGTGAAAAAGCACAGGAAAGACCTTTAGAGATGTTTTTTTGAGTTCGGGGGGTAGATTATGAAAAGGGAATGTGTTAGCACCCTTTTCATCCATGGTTTTCCATGGGCTCTTAGTTACTTGCTAGATCACTTGCTTTTGTTTGAAATTGTGCTTTGTGTGTGGTTTTTGAAAGTATTTTTGAAAATGGAACTCCGTAATGGTTCTCGTTTCTATAAGAACGCCTACAAAGTGTTTGTTTCGAAAATAGTTCAAAAGTGTGTTTGTGAGATGTGTTTTTTGAAAGTATTTTTGAAAATGGAACTTCGTAATGGTTCTCGTTTCTATAAGAACGCCTACAAAGTGTTTGTTTCAAAAATAGTTCAAAGATGAGAGTGTGGGTGTATAAAAATGTTTTTTTGTTGTGAGCAATCGAGTAACTAGGAGCGAATCTACCTACTCGAAAGGTCTTAGATGTTCTTTTCCTCCTCCTTTAGATGTTGCTATCTTACCATTGATTTGGTAAGAAGCCCCATCGTTGGATGTAAAGGGAAGGGCGTTTGGGACGTTTTTATAGTCATAGAAGGCAACATATGGGACATTTTAGAAATGTCTTTTTAGGGACTAGATCGTTTACCGAAGGCAACATCGAGGGTCATCGAGGGACTACGATCTTTTATCGAGGGTCTTTTGCTAAAACGCCCATGTTCGAGGGACATGACTATTTTCCGATAGGCAACAAGTGGAATTACCCTAAGGGTGCATGTGTGCAAAGTGTGTTTGGTTGCATGAATTTTGTCTTGATTAGGGGGTTGTCTACTTATTGGTTTTATCTTGCCATACACGCCTAGTTACTAGCATTTGTACAAAAGTAATAAAAAATGCAGAAAAGAAAAGTCCTACACTATTACAACCATATTGAAGTCCATAGAAATGTAAAGGAAAAAATAAGATAAAAAGAAGTAAAAGAAAAAAGCTCCTTCGATCCAGGCAGTAGCACCCTTCGACTTGCATTCTGTTGGCCTCCTTCGATTGGGGCTAGCACCAATGAGGTCATGGCCTTCGATTAGGGGAGTGACACCAGTGAGGTCCTGTCCTTCGATTGGCCTGGAAGTCAGTGTATGGTAAAGCCTTTTGGTTCTGCCTTGTTACCTTGTTGCTTTCTTTGACTGGAGGTTGAAAGCAGTGAGGGAATGTCTTTCGACTGGACATGGTTTGCCTCCTGGTTGTCTCTTTCGTTTGACCTGGAGAAAGAGGGTCGAAGCCAGAAGCTTCGTTTCCTATTTCCTGTTTCCTGTTTCTTTCATTTAAAGCATTAAATGGCAATATGGCCTGAGGCCATGCTAGTATTTATCTTGCAAACAGTTTAATAGTTAAAGCTAGTTCAGGTAAACAGAAAGCAAAATGAAAGGGTTAACTCTAAAAAAAACATGTTAAAAGGGTGGTGTGATACGGTGGGAGAACTGACTTCGGTTTTGCGTTTGTTTTCGCAAATGTTTCGGTTGAGCAATAGTCGCCACCGACTTTTTATTTTATCCTAAAGGAAAGGTTAAAAAGCACAGGAAAAACCTTTTGAGATGTTTCGTGGGTTCGGGGGGTAGATTATGAAAAGGGAAGGTATTAGCACCCTTTTCATCCATGGTTATCCATGGGCTCTTAGTCACTTGCTTAGATCACTTGCCTTGTGTTTTCAATTGTTTGAAATTGTGCTTTGTGTGTGGGCTTGAAAATGTTTTGAAAAGAGGCCATTGTGGTGGTAACCTTTGTAATGATCCATGTTTGAATGTATACAAAGGTGTGTATCTTTTGAAAAGTTTTCAATGTTTTTGAAAGTTGTTTTGAAAGTGTGTTGTGATGTGTGTTTTGAAAAAAATAGGCAAGTGTGTTTTGCAAGTTGATCAAGTAACTAAGAGTTGTCTACCCCTAAATTTACTCAAAGGTTTTTCCTATGTTTTAACCCTTTTAACAATTTTGTTCCACCATTGTATTTGGTGGACAATCTTGTGTTAGGATGTTAACGGGACAGGCGCGGGTCATCGTTTAGACCATGATTGCAATGGTGCCAAGTGTCTTTGGCAATTTTTCCTTTAAGGGACTTGATCATTTTTTTGGCAACTTTCGAAAGCGTCATCGAGGGACTATGATCATTTGAATTGTTTTGTTTTGCCAAAAACACCCAACATGCAACATGGCCCATTATTGAAGGCAACAAGTGGAGTAACCCTAGGGGTGCAAGTGTGATTGGTGTTGTCCATTTTCATGCTTTTTTGTCTTTGAATTAGGTCAAGCTATTTGTCATTTTTTGATTTGCATACAAACCCTAAGTCTATCATGGCATATTTAGAAAGCTTTAAAATGCGGAATTTAAAGTCCTAAATTATTACAAAATAATCATGGGGATGGGGGTACAAATGTTCAAATGGGGATGAGACTTTAATAGGAGAGTGGTATCCCAATATTTACAACCAAATCGAATCAATCACAAATGTAATATGTATCAATGTATAGGAATAAGTAAATGTGTATGTGTAAATGTATTTGTGTATGTGATTTATTTACAAGTGAGATGAAATAATAAAAAAGATCAATTTTTGGATATTTTCATGGTTTAGGGCAAAACCCTAATTTTGCAAATAAATAGTATTTATTATTTATATCATATACAATATTTATTAATTATATACAAGAAATAAATAAAAAGGGAAGTATATTGTAAAAAAGTAATTTTTGAGGTCAAATATTAATAAAAATGAAAAATGTATTATTTTTATATTTTTATCCTAAATATTCTAATAAATATATAAGTATTTATATTATGTATTAAATATATTAAATATGCACAAAATAAAAAATATTAATTATTTATAAAAAAAGTATATTTTTTTAGAAAATGTATTCAGAAAATGCCTATAAAAATAATAACTAAAAGTATATATTTTCACATTATTTTTAAGGTTTTAAATAAAAGTATTATATTTATTTATATGTACAAGTGTAAACAAAGCAAATAAATTCAAAATAAATGCAAAAATGTATGGAAAAAATATTTTTAATATTTTTTATGTTTTGACAAAAAATAATAAGTCAGGAGAAAAAATAAAAAGTCAAAAATGATTAAAAAATCACACAATGGGCCAAGGGGGTGTAAGTGGAAAATAGTGGTGCAAACAGAAAAATAATTCAGGCCCAGCCCAAAGAGGCTTGTCTTCAACCTCCGGCCAGTTTCAAACACAAAAACGCGCGTTTTCTTCCATCCCTGCTATATCTTGATCCTTTGACTTTCAACAAAAACTTACAACATCAATGTTATAGAGCATCATGTCACGATTCTAAACATATAAAGAAGTTGTTCTAACTCTCAGAAATGAGAGAGAATTTCTCCTCCCCCAATTCCTGACCTAGCTTTTTTCTAATGTTCAGGTTCCAAATTCTCTTAACACACACGATATAAATGAAAAGTGAGGATATAGGTAGTTTCAGGGCCATGAATAGGACATACTTTCTTCACAAACCTAAGCCTAGATATGCTTGGATAGAGAGATAGAAGTTCAAACTTTTACCTGTTCAGCTTGAGTTGTGTGCAACAATGGAGGCACTTTCAATGAAGTTTGGGGACTTGTACAGCTTGCTTGAGGTCCAAGGATGCTCTTCCAACCTCTAGCTTGCTTTGAAACTAGCTGAATCGAGCTATGTAACTCAACCTGCACAACTGAAAAAATGAAAATGGCAAACTTGGTTAGAGGTGTTACAGTCTGTTTCCAAGGCTTGGGATAGTTTGTAAGGATGATGTAGGATGTGTTTGAACTGGTTTGGATGAAAACGCACGATGGAATAAAGTTGGCCAAGTTAATCAGCAACAGGGACTCTGTTTTGCAGAAAAAATGGGCTTTGATGGATGAGGAGGTATTGAGGGTCAAGGGCTCGTGTTCTAGGTTGTTTAGGGAGTATGCAATGTATGGACAAAGTTTGTTTGAGTTGGTTCTTGCAGGAATGTGTGTTATTGTTCAAAATGCAAGTTTCTTCTTCTTTAAGCCAAGTTTGTCAAACTTGATTATAGGCTACTACAGGCCCCTCAAGCATGCTGCCTTTTCTTTCCTTGATCAGTGGGATTAGTCCATAATCTTGTGCCTAAAAGATCTGCTTTGTACTTCTTTGATTTTCTTTTTGACATAAAGTGCTTCTTTACAAGAATGGCTAAAATGCTTTTTCCATATATGGCTTAATCTTGTATGTAATGGTTAAATACATAAAACAAGACATGAACACAAAGGATATACATTAAATTATTGAGTGTGAATGAGATAAAAGGCCTGTAATCTAGTTTGTGCAAGCTGAGTTCAAAATGCCAATGTTATGTACATGAATTTGGCCATGAACAAAGTGACCTTTGCCCATCTTGACAAATTCGAATCTCCCTAACCATAAGGGTGTTTGATGAGTTCTTGGACAATTTGGAAAGCTTGGAATGTGTGCTACAATACATCTTTGTAATGCAAGTTGAAATTCCAAGTGGAAGCATGTGAAAAGTGGCCATGAAGTTGGGCAAAAATCCCGCCTAAAATAGGTCAAAAAATTTCTAAGTTAAGAATGTTTTGCACCCTTATTCCAAAAATCATAACTTGAGCTACATGTTTCTTTTGAGGAAACTTTGTGAATCAAAGTTGTAGATTTTTCAATGGACTATAACTTTCATGTTTTGAGTTTGGTTTGAATCCAAATATATCTTGATGAAAAGATGGGACAAAGTTAGGAAAAAATTAGGAAATTTCATAACTTAGAAAATTTCTAAGTTATGAAATTTCTTCATTCCAAACCCTAATTTGTAATTTTTGATTTCTTGATGAACAAGTTTCACAATTTTACATGTCTTGATGAAAAATGAATCTTGGCATTTGATTTTGACCAAAAAGTCAAAGTTTGACTTTTCAGTATACAGTCAAATTTTGATCAGTTGACTGGAAAATTCATTTGTCAATCTTGTGCATTTGGGATCTTTTGAACTTGTTGACTGTGTCAAGACCATGTCATTGAGTCCTTGAGTCCATATGTGAGCTTGGTTTTCCATTGGTTAGGTCAAACAGTCAAAAATTGCCTTTGTGCAGTCAAAACCCTAAAAATGACAATTTTGCCCTTTTGGTGATCTGATCAAATTTCTTGTGGAATTGTGATCCAAACTTGATCAAATGGTCCATATGAATTCATAATGTTGATGTGGGTCAAAAATCATGAGGTTTGACTGTCAATTGACCACATTTGACTTTTTCCCCAATACAGCTGATTTTTAGGTCAACTGTCCAATTGACTGGGCAAAGATTGGAATCAAGGCTTGAAACTTGGTATGGATAAACTTGTGAGTCCAACATGAAGCATGAAAGTCATTTTGGGCATTTTAGGTCAAAACATCTTTGTGCAAACACAAACCCTAATTTGGGTCAACAGTGCAAGGAGGAGTCTTGAGCAGAGCAAACCCTAGCTTGATCTTGAGCTCCAAGGGTCTTGTGGTGAGAAAATATTGATGAAATGGGAGGGCAAATTTTGGGGTACAACAGGTGGAAACGAAATTAAAAATGGTATATACATGCTTGAAACGAACGAAAAGATTAATTACATGTTATGCCATGAAATGAAAAGTTCAAGGGTAAGAGTGACTTACCTGGATGGAGGCTTTGAATGGGTGTGGAACCTTAAGTGGAGGCCCAGGGTTCTGGATTTGAAAGAGGGGGCCAACAATTGTGCTTGGAATGCTGGATTCGAAGGAAGGAAAGAAACAAGTCTTATGTTTATTTCCAAACTGGACTCGAAGGATACTGAAGAGTACTTGTTCTTCAGAATCAAAGGAAGTAAGTATGTGATTCTGGGTTTGTTCTCACAAGTGCTGAAGGGACTTGAGAGATTTGTTGTGTTTGATAAATTTTGGGGGATTCGTTCCTCTGGTCCAAAGATCCTCTCTGCGCCTTTGCAAAAAATTCCTCTATTTATAGAGAAAGAATGGACATGTTGTCCAAAGCCAGCATTGCAAAGAAATGATAAAATAATGTAACGTGAAAGTACATGTGGGGGGCCTCTTGGAAGTTGGGGTGCAGAAGATGTGACTTATGCTTTTTGGCGTTGCTTGTGCTCAGACCAAATTCAGGTTGAAAGTTGCTTTTGTGATAAAAGTACTCTCTATGAAAAGAAAGAGTATGTAACCTTTAACCAAGAATAGTAGTATCTAAAAGACAAAGTTTAAAACCCTTGTACAAGCTTCTGATTATGTAAAGATTTGGAAGCAACATAGCCTGGAAAATGAGATTTGGTCTTGAGTCGAATGCAAGAATGAGATCGAAGCACACCTGTTTGAAGGAAGCCTTTGCCTCAGTCGAAGCTTGTGGTTGAAACAAGCTTACTCGAAGGAAGTTGATGCCCTGTCGAAGCTTGGATCGAAACAAACATATTGCCTAATCGAAAGCTCGTGTTCAAAGGAAGCATGTTGCCCAATCGAACCATGTGATCGAAACAAACATAAAGGGAGTCATTGCCTTTTAGCGTGGGGGAAGTTCCTGGATTTTGAGTCGAAGGGTGTTCTTTCAAGGGAAGCAAGAACTTAGTCAAATCTTGTATGAAGATATCTCTTGGCTCAAACGAAACTTGTGAGAAGCAGAGTCTGTAAGAGGCCCTTGGTGCAAGTGGATTCGAAGGAGGTTTCAAATCCAAACGAAGGATGTACCCAAGTTGCATTCGAAGGAGGTTTCAAATCCAAACGAAGGATGTACCTAAACTTGCATTCGAAGGAGGCTTAGAGTCAGTCGAAGGGTGCTGAATTGAAGGAGACCTGTTTTCCTCCAAATTTGTCAAAATGTTATTTTTATCTGTTTTCTCCCTTTTTGACAGTTTCCTTTTAATCTTGGTACTGGAAAATCCCAATGTACTTTGTGCAAGCTTGAACCTTGAGAATCCTTGTGATAAAAGCCTTGAGAATTGAGAGGGAAAATTTTGGGGTACAACAGTTACCCTCCTATCTAAGCAAAGATCAAATGTCCCATTCGAAAATGTTTCCTCGGAAATGTTGCCTCGAATATGATCTTAAGACTATAGGGTTATTACTAAGACGTCCTAACATTGTTTTAGTGATTGCACGTCCCTTTCGAATTGACCCTTACAAATCCAACGACGATGCTACCTATCTCTCAATAGTAGGATAGCATTGTCTAATGGAAACAAGGACAGAAACAATCTTTTTTTTCGAGTAGGTAGATGCTAGTAGGTACTTGCTCAAAACAAACTTTTTCACACCAAACACTTTTCAAACAAAGTTTTCAAAACAACTTCGTAACACTCTTGAGGACAGAAACAAGGGTTAAAATAAAGTAAGACAAAACTTTTCAAAACAAACACACAAGCAATTTTAAAAGATGAGCAAGTACCTAAGAGCTCATGGAAAACCATGGATAGAAAGGGTGCTAACACCTTCCCTTTCTATAATCTACCCCCGTACCCAAAATCTCGAAAAAGGATTTTTTTTTTGTGCTTTTTTCCTTTCCAGTTGGATAAAATAAAAGTCGATGGTGACTCTTGCTTACTGCGACATTTTGCAAATACAAACGCAAAATGCAAACCAGCATTTTGAAAACAGTCGGTTCTACCACCGTATCACAGAACTGGCGACTCTGCTGGGGAGAAATAAGTGGGGTATACCTTAGGATTAGTTCATCATAAATTTCTTCTCTTGTTTGTTTGGTTGCTTTACTTTTAAAGGTTTTTGTTTGGGAGTTACTATAGATCCTAACCCGGATCTGCGGACACCTTTTAGGTAAGTAGCAATAAACTGTGAGGGAATTGTACGGTGTAGACCGATACGGTTGAAGTAGTAGCTACATTGATGTGGCACATTGGTTGGTACCGGTATCCCTTGTGGAGAAACGAGGAGAATACGAGGCCGTTGCGTGTGTCGTTAAGCATCAACTGACCTTAGAACCTTTAATCGGCCAACTTGGCCATTAGAAAGTAGTGAGATAGCCGGCCTCGGTGTAAAGTTGAGAACTGGTTGATACTCGATGCTACACTCATTGAAACCATACTCTCGAGATAGTTTCGGCCGCAAGAAAAGATTGTGTGAGCTGAAACCATGACTGATGGAGGATGGTCAGTGATATTGAGAACCTCTAGAACCCGATTACTTTTTCTAGGACAGGTTAAAACCAACTGAACTTCAAGAGGGTAATACCTTTGACCCCATGCAAGCCTTAAACTTAAGGAATTTTGTGTGACTTGTTTGCCTTTGCCATGCCTGTTATCTGCTATACCTGTTGTTTGTTTTATCATGACATCATGCATCATAACATGGCATGCATACTTCATTAAACTAACCATTTCAAAGACCAGGGGGATTTATCTTTGTTCTGTTTTGCAGATTATGGCTTCCGTGCACAGAAATGCCATCCGAGTTAACTTTGTGCAAATACCTGCTCAACTCAAAGAGTTAGGATCAAGAGTTTCTGAGACTTCCATATTCATTAAGAGACGTGGTCAGCTTCTTAGCCTGGTCACCTCAAAGCTTGATGAGCAGATGATGAGTGTACTTTTCCAGTTCTTCGATCCTGTGCATCATTGCTTCACCTTTCCAGATTACCAGCTGGTTCCCACTTTGGAAGAGTTCTCACACTTATTGGGCATATCCATCCTTGAGCAGGTGCCATTCACTGGTATGGAAGAGACTCCTAGACCAGAAGACATTGCTTCAGCTCTACATCTGAAACGGGCTGATGTAGTATCCAATTGGTAAACACGAAGTGGGGTCGAAGGTTTCTTAGACAAATTTATGATGGATCGGGCTCAGCTATTCTGGGATAATTTGGATTTTCAGGCCTTCGAAGACGTCTTGGCTCTCCTTATCTACGGTTTGGTTCTTTTCCCAAATCCGGATTCTTTGTGGATGTGAATGCGGTTAAGATATTCCTTTCTTGCAATCATGTGCCTACTTTACTGGGTGATATCTTGCATGCCCTCTATACTCGTACCGTGCGAAGAAGAGGGACTCTCATGTGTTGCATGCCACTACTTTCGAGGTGGTTTATTTCGCACCTCCCCAAGTCTGTGTTGAAGAATGAAGAAGGTTTGGGATGGTCTTACAGGATAATGTCTCTTGCCCATACAAATATTCTTTCCCGGGCTATGGAAGACACTGTTGTCATTGATCGTTATGGGGGATACCCTAATGTCCCATTGCTTGGAATCAGAGGGGGTATAACCTACAGTCCTTATCTAGCTTTGCGATAATTTGGTTGCGCTCGGAGAGATGGTCCCCATGAGCTACTTCTTGAGAATATTGCATTTGACTACAAGGAAGACGTTGACGAGAACCGCCGGAGGTTTATACGAGCTTGGGGCATAGTGAATAGATCTGACCCCCAAGAGCTGGGACCAAGGACTTCCCTTCCCATGCAGCCTTATCTCCAGTGGGTCAGAGCTCGTGCCCAGAAGCTTGGGATGCCTTATGAAGTCTTATTGCCAGTGATTATGGAGCCCACCAATGAAGAGGGCGTTCCTTACACAGTTCTTTATCCTTACATGCCCACTGATCCTGGGGCATTGCAGAGATCCTGGATTCAGCTGAAAGAGGAGAGGGATACTTACCGAGAGAAGTACCATGAGCAGGAAAGGAAGATTCTGAAGCTCACCAGGCAGCTCGAGGAGGAAAGAGTGATCAATGACTACGTCAGCACAAAGAGGAAGCGTCCATGGGATTTATGATATTGCTTTTTTTCTAGTTTAGATTTGTTTTCCATTTATTTCTTTGTAACGCCATAAAGGCATTGTTGAACCTTTTACAAGTTAATCTAATAAGGTTTGTTTTATTTTTGGTTTGCAAATTTAAATCTCCCAAAGTCTTTGAAATCATTACATGCGCATCCCATTATCATGCACGACATTACAGGTACCATTACAGGTTTCTCATCTTCTTATCTGTTTATTTCAGCAGAAATGTCTTCTGATCAAGCCATCAAAGATCTTCAGGCACAAAACGCCCAATTCCAACAGATGTTCTTAAGCTTGGCCAAAGGGCAAGAAGATTTGAAGACTCTGATTCTGAAAGAAAAGAATAAGAAGAAGAAGAAGGTTGGTATTCTGAACATGGGTAGAAGATTCAGAGAAAGGATAAGACAATCAGCTGATCTGACCTCCTCATCTAAGAACGGGGAAAACCAAGAAAGGACAAAGGACCCTAGTCCGGCAGTTTCTGATAATGATATGGATTACGATGAAGAGCAATATCCTCATGCTGAGGATAGGTACAAGCAACTAGAAGACCGTCTGAGTGCTATGGAGATTCAGAAGATCCCTGGTTTGGATTTTGGAGAGCTAGGATTGGTATCGGGAGTTGTGATCCCTCATAAGTTCAAAGCTCTGGTTTTTGCCAAGTACGATGGAGTGTCCTGTACAAAACTCCATCTCCGCTCGTATGTCAGGAAAATCCAACCCCACAATGCTGATAGAAATCTGTGGGTACATTTCTTTCAAGATAGTCTAACAGGGACTTAGCTTGAATGGTTTTATCAGTTGGAAGGAGCCAATGTCCAAAACTGGGAAGACCTTGTTGTTGCTTTTTACAGGCAATATCAGTATAACTCCGACCTTGCTCCTACTCGTACTCAGCTCCAGAGTATGTCTATGGGTGAAAGTGAAGGTTCTAAGGACTATGCTCAAAAGTGGAGAGATTTGGATGGAAGAGTTCAACCCCCTTTGTCTGATAGGGAGTTGGTTGACATGTTTCTAGGGACGTTATCTGGTCCATTTTTCAATCATCTGATCGGCAGTTCATCGTCTGGGTTTACTGAGTTGATCTTGACTGGAGAGAGAGTAGAAGTTGGTATCCGAAGTGGCAAGATACAAAAGGATACTTCATCAAGTGCAGTAAAGAAGCCTTTCACCGATAAGAAAGAAGCTAGTGCAGTTTACAGCCCGAGGGGCCAAAGCAGACCTGAACACCGTCAAGCAGTATATGCAGTAGTGATATCAAGACCCACAGTTGCTCCACAATGCGATAATCAACAAAGGATGGAAATACCACAGAGGCAGTACACTCGGCTCAATATGACCTTGTCTCAAATTCTACCATAATTATTGAAGACCAACCTGGCAACTCTGAGGGAAGCCCTGAAGAACCCCAACACCACTTCTTCTCATTATAACCCGAATGCCCGCTGCGCCTATCACTCTGAAAGCCCAGGTCATGATATAAACAACTGTTGGGCCTTGAAAAACAAAGTGCAAGACTTGATCGAAGCCAAAGAGATTGAGTTTGACGCTTCGAAAAAGCCCAACGTCATAACTGCTCCCATGCCCAAACATGGTCATGGAGTAAATGTTGTAGACGATGATTTATTTGTAACCTCTGTGGAATAAATTTCTACTCCTTTGATGATAGTTAAGAAGAATTTGTTGTTGGCCGGTTTATTTCCGGGATGTGGTGAAGGTTGCCACATGTGTTCGATTCTGCCTGCTGGTTGCCACTTATTGAAATCAAGTGTTCAGCGCCTGATGGATAATAAAGAGATTTTGTTCGAAAAGTCTATGATTCTGATTCAAGATGTTACCATCATAACCATTTACGCCAATCCTTCCAAGGTTTCCTCGAGAAAACCTGTTAAGATTATACATGTTCCAAGAATTGCTCCGTTAATAATTACTGTCTGTGGTCCTATCCTATACACTTCAGATAAGGCTGTCCCTTGGAACTATGGGGCCGATGTGTATTACCATGGGGTTAAACAAGACTTAAAAAGTGAGGAAGCTGATGCTGATGTTAGCAATATTGTCGGGGCTAGCAAGGTCACCAGAAGCGGAAGACTCTTTTCTCTTGAGATTTCCCCTCCGACTGTTCACAAACCTATTGTCATTCCATCTGTTATTACACCAACTACTGTCCCAGTTCCTATTCCAGTCATCACCCCTGTCGCCGAGCCATCTGGGACTCGGGGCAAAGAAATCATAGGTGAGCCTGCCCGGACGGAGGCACCTAAGAAGATCATTGTAGAAACCTTTAAGCAAGAGATAGAATAAATTTTGAAGATTATCAAGAAGAGAGACTACAACATAGTCGAGCAGCTGGGGCAGACCCCGTCAAAAATCTCCATGTTGTCCTTGTTATTGTGTTCTGAAGCCCATGCAAAGGCTCTAATTGCATTCCTCAAGATTGGCCATGTGCCGCAGGAAACTTCAGCCGATCAATTCAAAGATTGCGTAGCTAGCCTGACTGCCGACAATGGGCTAGATTTCTCAGATGCAGATCTGACTGCTAAAGGAAGAAATCATAATGATGCTCTACACGTCTCGATTGAGTGCAAGGGAGATACTATGGCCCATGTACTGGTGGATACTGGGTCTTCATTGAATGTTTTGCCAAAGAAAGCATTAGACCGTCTGGACTGTGAAGGTTTGATTCTAAAGTCGAGCAATATTATGGTCAGGGCTTTCGACGGGTCAAAAAGGATGGTGCACGGGGAGGTGGACATACCTGTAAAAGTTGGCTCTCAGACTTTTGCATCCACTTTTTATGTGATGGATATCAGGCCATCATATTCTTGCTTGTTGGGTCGTCCTTGGATTCATAAGGCTGGGGAAGTGAATTCCACAATCCATCAAATGCTGAAATATCCGGTGAAAGGGAAGATTGTCAAGGTACGAGGTGAAGAGGAGTATATGGTGAGTCATCTCAACTTCTTCCGCTACATGGAGATGGATGGGGAATTCGTCGAAACCCCTTGTCATAATTTTGAAGAGGTCCCTCAGACCTTGGCGTCAACTGAAGTTGCTACCGACAAACCTCCGATGAAGATGGCTTCTCTCAAGGATGCCAGAGCTGTAATTGAAGAAGGTGGGTGTACAAATTTGGGTCAGCTCCCTGATTTCATGCACAAAACTGACAAATTTGGTTTGGGATTTACTACAGGGGCTCAAAGGGCTGTTAGGCGCGCACGGATTGGAATACCTCCTCTACATATCAGCAATCAGGGAGTTAATGTGGTTGAAGATGGTGAAGAAGATTCAAATATCGACAGCTGGATCTACCCAACAACCAATGGTGGATTGAACAATTGGACGACGAAGGACTTCATACATGTTTCTTTTATTCCACAGTAATTGACTTTTGTTTTAAGAGTTGTAACAGACAGTTTTAAACTTTATGTCCCGGTGCCTTGCCCGAGGCACCTTGGCTTTTCTTGTGAGGGCTTATTATTTTTCATTTCATATTTCATCAATAAAACATTGGACGTTTCTTGCATTACAAATTGTTGATACTAAGCCATTAATTGACTTGACTCCCACAGATCAAATAAAAATCGTCACTGCGCTTTATTGTTTCCAAAGGAATGGGAAAAGAGCGAATAACCCAAAAAGAGGGGGAGAGAATCTAAGTTCAGGGGTTGGTTATTCAAAGGAAAGGTATTATCACCCTAAACATCTAAAGTACTCCGCATGAACCTCTTTGAAAATTTGTGTATTTTGGATATAAGTGTTATAAAAATAGATGGTGGAGGTGAGAAAAGAATTTTTTTTTTTACAATTTTTGCATCCGCTGCGGTTGCGAACCTTTATGCTTACGTACAACCTTCCGTACAATATGGAATCAGGGTACTCGTAGTTCACCTTTAAAAAATTTAAAACATAAGTGTGTTAGTTAATTTTAAGAGATGAGACATCATCGTCATCTCCGAGTGGAAGAACATACTTACTACCCACGATTACGAGAAAGGAGAATTTGCGTCATCTCAAAGTGGATGATATGGCTTGGATTTTAAAATCAAAAAAGACTCACTCAACAACCAAGTGGAAAATATCTCACTTCACTACATATCGTAGAAGTATAGTAGCTCGCATCTTTACAAGAATTGACAAGAGTCTAATCTTTTGAGAAAGTTTTAAAGTAGAAAGCCAAAATGGAAAAATGGTTTGAATGAGATTAATTAACTTTTAGTCTTCTCACAAAAAATGTCAAAGTATTATTAAGTTGGTTAAAGTTTGATTAAGAAAATATTTTTGAAAATACATGGACCTAAGTCCAAGTTTATTGTGAAAGCGGTTCAAGTTTGGAAAACAAGAACAATTTTGAAAAGGAGAGAGAAGATTTTCGAAATTAAAGAAGATAGGAGGAGATGAAGGGACTATCCTAAAGCATAAGGTAAAAGTTAGGAAAAATAACCGTCTAACCAACAAGAAGCAAACACTTGACACGGTGAGTCAATGTAGAATTCTCATCCTTTGGATTGAAATTAAACAAGCAAAGATAATAAACCTCTTAAGAAAACCGAACTTCAAATGCATGAAGTCTTCACAAAAATTGGACAGAGTAACGGTTGTATACAAATGAATTCCCAATCACAGACAAAACATATAATCAGAATAACCTGCACACAAAAAAAAAACAATCCAATGTCTCGGGGTAAACCCCAAGAACTCCAGACAAAATAACAATAGAAGTCACCAAGATCCCAATGGTAGTCAAGGTGTCTACTCCTAAGTTCAAGAAGTCCATAACTCCATCATGCCAAGGATAGTAACCAAATAGTCCAAGTAACATTAAAACTTTTTATTGTTCAAGTTGGTTTTAGGTATCTTCAAAAAGAAAATGAAAGCTCAAATGAGTAAAAAATCAAAATGACAAAAAGATAAATGCTCAAGGTAGAAAAGATGAAAATAGTATAAAATGTAAATGCTAAAATAAATGGTGCGTAAAAGTAAAGGCGTAAAGTAAAAGCATGAAAATAAAATTCAATTGCTAATGAGTTAGAAATTAGAGGTTAGTTGAATTACCATCTAGAAACTTTCATTTGAAAACTCATTAGAAGATTGATAAAATCAAAGCCTCTCAACAACAAGTTCCATTTGCTTTTTGTCAAGTATATCATTCATTTCAAATTCTTGAGGTAACAAAAAATGATCAACGATGTTTAAATGATTCACTTGGTCCAAAATTTATGAATATTCATTAGAGGATTGATAAGACCAATGCCTCCTAACAATGAACCTCAAGATTATTGGATCAAAGGTTTCAAATTAAACATGCTTGGGCTTGCAAACATAGGTTTTGGCCAGGAATGATCATTTCTCGAATCGGGACAAAATTTATCCCTGTGTTAAGCAATCATAAGTGGACTTATATATAACTTGCACCTATTTTGAGGCTGGTTAATAGCAATCTATGTACCATATGTTTGGATAAATGATATGTAGATCATCCTCTAGCAACATGTAGTACAAATAAGAAAGGGATAAGATGAAGAGAGAGGGGATGCATTGTATGAAATCGGGGTTTCAAATATCATCAACATCTGTGATACGGTGGGAGAACTGACTAGAGGTTTTGCGTTTGTGTTCACAAATGTTACGGTTTAGCAAGAGTCGCCACCGACTTTTCTTTTATCCAAAAGGAAAGGTGAAAAAGCGTAGGAAAGACCTTTAGAGATGTTTTCTTGAGTTCGGGGGGGTAGATTATGAAAAGGAAGGTATTAGCACCCTTTTCATCCATGGTTTTCTATGGGCTCTTCGTTACTCACTAGATCACTTGCTTTTGTTTGAATGTGCTTGTGATGTGGTTTTTGAAAGTATTTTGAAAATGTAACTTTGTTATGATTCTCGTTTTTATAAGAATGCATACAAAGTGTTTGTTTAGAAAATAGTTCAAAGATGTGTTTGTGAGATGTTTTTTTGAAAGTATTTTGAAAATGTAACTTTGTAATGATTCTCGTTTCTATAAGAACACATACAAAGTGTTTGTTTCGAAAATAGTTCAAAGATGAGAGTGTGGGTGTATAAAAATGTTTTTGTTGTGAGCAAGCGAGTAACTGAGAGCGAACCTACCTACTCAAAAGGTCTTAGATGTGCTTTTCCTCCTCCTTTAGATGTTGCTATCTTACCATCGATTTGATAAGAAGTCTCATCGTTGGATGTGAAGGGACGGGCGTTGGGTCATCGTATGACCATGATAGCAATGTTGTAAGATAACTTAGAATTTTTTCTTTAGGGACTAAGATCATTTCGAAAGGCAACATTTATAACCTCATCGAGGGACTATGATCTTGTATTTTGATTACTTTTGCTAAGACACCCCACATGCATAACATGACCATTTTTTAGACAATAAGTGGAGTTAACCTTAAGGGTGCATGTGTGAATAGTGTGTTTGATTTGTATGCATTTAATCTTCGATTAGGGTTATCTACTTGTTGATTTTATCTCTTGCCATACACACCCTAATTACTAGCATTTACATTTTAAAGCGATAAGTTGCAGAAATGTAAAGTCCTACGCTATTATAATATTTTAGGGATGGGGGTACATATTTACGAATGGGGATTGCAAGGAATTTAAGTCCTAATTATCTATTACAACCATATTGAAATACATAATATAAGAAAGAAATGGACTTGTTTAGAAAATGTTTTTGTCTTAAGGAAATAAATTAAAAGGAAAATATTTTTATGTTTTTTATGTTAATATAAAAAAAATGATGAAAAGGGAAATAAATGAAAGACAGAAACATCGTGCTACTGCAAGCAAAAATAAACAAGGATCAGAAGTTCTGAAGCCAGGCGTGTGATGACTCAGAGAGGAACATCAGTGGGCATCAGAAGTTCTGAATTGGTAAACTTTGAGGTCCTGCAAGAAATGTTAGAGGACAGACACAGATTCTGGGTTGCATTTAGACATTGGGCCACAAGTCAGAAGTTATGTATTACACTAAAACAGTGAGTAAACGTCAGCAGTTCAGTGCGTTATCAGCATGTAAAAATCAGAAACTCTGAGTGTAAAAAACAGTGAATGGAAACATCAGAAGTTCAGTATATTTGACATGTAAGGAGAACTCAAAAGTTCTGTGTTGTGTTAAAACAATGAGTGAATCATAGAAGTTTTGTATTGTGCTGAGCTAGTGAGTGAACATTAGCAGTTCAGTGCGTTATCAACATGTAAGACTCAGAAGTTCATTGTGTGTTAACAGTGAGAAAAATCATAGAAGTTATGTATTTTAAAACAGTGAGGAGAACTCAGAAGTTTTGTGTGTGTTAACAGTGAGAAAAATCATAGAAGTTCTGTATGTTAAAACTATGAATGAACATCAGAAGTTTTAATGCCATATTTCAACACTCAATTAGCACATCAGTAATCTATTCAGTTTTCAACAATCAGCAAGTCAGAAGGATAAAAGCACAATAGTTTACAGAAGTTATAATCCTAAATCTGAACCACTCTGATCCACCGTTTTTTCTACTTATGCAATGATATGAGCAACATCAATACTATGATATTTACATGTTTAATGATGTTCTAATGAAAAAGATGCAAAATTAGAAAGACTTACCTTGAAACTGGAATGTGGGCTTGGAGCTTTGAGCTGCTACCTTTGGATATTCTGGAATCAGCAAGAGTAGCGGAAGAGAAAATGCCAAGTTCTTTGATTCAAAGGGAAGAACAAAGGTTTGGTTTTCTGTTTGGGAAATCTGGATTTTTATGAAGGGTTTCACAGTTTTCTTTTTCTCTTTTGATAGTTCTCTCCAAAATCCAGCCCCTTGAACGTGTGATGGAGCAAAGTATTTATAGGTGAATTTTTTGTGATTTTAGGGGGAAAGACAAATGGGATTTTAAAATCAATTTGGCATCCTGCTCCCTTGCTTTTTCATCATTATTTTCATATGCTAGTTTGGTGCAATTATGGGATGCAGGCGTAGGCTGAAATAGCTGTTGGTTATAGGTCTGCAGCGGGTTGTATAAACAAGGTTTTGGGATTTGGTCATGTTCTGACCAAAGCGTTGAATATAACCTTCATATGCTGAAGCGCTTCCTTGTTCTTGAAGCAAGCATGGTGGTTGTCAACAGGAATTAAGGAAAAGCAAAAAGCAAAGTATGGGCTTAGTACCAAAGTTGCTATCCCAAGACAGTAGAGGTACACGTGGGGGAAATCCTTTGGATAAAGACTCATAAAGTGGTTGTGAGCATTAAATGATGATGAGACTTATCATAACCAGAAATCCTGCAACGTGAGATTCTACACCATGGCTTAGTTCTAGATCAGAAGTGTTGCTTCAGCGTAGCATCCAACCTCTGATCTTTGTATCTTCTAGCTCCAGCATGTTCTGAAGGAGTTTCCAGGCTCTCCAGGAATTTTGTAACACGCTTTGTAAACCTTCTTTGAACTGCTCTTGCAAGCTCTGACTGAGCCTTTGTGAAAACTGGTCTAAAAGTTCTGACCAAACTCTGCTTTGAGAGTGTCTAAAATTTTCTGAGTGTTATGGTGATAATCTGGTCAGAAGTTCTGAAATTGTCATAATTCTTAAACACTTAGAAAAAATTTCTAAGTATTTAGAATTTGATTTTTCCAAAGTAAAATTTGACTTTTGAATTTCTTGATGAAACAAAACTTCATATTCTAACATGTCTTGATGAAATATGATTTTTTTGAGATTTGATTTTAATTCAAAAGTCAAAGTTTGACTTTTCAGTGTGCAAATGACCATTTTGCCCTTGTGAGTGATTTTCTTTGAAAATTGATAATTCAAGGCTTGGAAATAGATGGAAGCAAACTTGGGATCCAGGGTGATCCCTTGTGAAATGAGAGGGCAAATTTTGGGGTACAACAGCTGCCCCTGTTCAATCTTCTTATACCTAAAGAGTTAGATTGGTAATTCTGTCATTCGTGACTTGAAGGTGGAAGATGATTGAACACTAGAGTGCCCAGAAAATTTGCACTCGAAGATGTGTTAGTTGGTTATGTAGGGAATGGGCTTAAAGATGCCATTTGAAGAGGTAATGGATAGTTGCTGGAGATGGGCTTAAAGATGCCATCCGAAGGTGATTGTATCTAGACTCAGCAGGATGATGAAGGAATCTTGGACAATTACTACCTCAGCAGGATGATGAAGGAATCTTTGGGCGATTTCTATCTCAACAGGATGATGAAGGAATCTTGGATGACTACAACCTCAGCAGGATAATGAAGGAATCTTGGATGACTACTACCTCAGCAGGATGGTGAAGGAATCTTGGATGACTACAACCTCAACAGGATGATGAAGGAATCTTAGATGACTACAACCTCAGTAGGATGATGAAGGAATCTTGGATGACTACAACCTCAGCAGGATGATGAAGGAATCTTGGATGACTACAACCTCAGCAGGATGATGAAGGAATCTTGGATGACTACAACCTCAGCAGGATGATGAAGGAATCTTGGATGACTACAACCTCAGCAGGATGATGAAGGAATATTGGATGACTACAACCTCAGTAGGATGATGAAGTAATCTTGGATGACTATAATCTCAACAGGATGATTAAGGAATCTTGGATGACTACAACCTCAGCAGGATGATGAAGGAATCTTGGATGACTACAACCTCAGCAGAATGATGAAGGAATCTTAGATGACTACAACCTCAGCAGGATGATGAAGGAATATTGGATGACTACAACCTCAACAGGATGATGAAGGAATCTTGGATGACTACAACCTCAGCATGATGATGAAGGAATCTTGGATGACTACAACCTCAGCAGGATGATGAAGGAATCTTGGATAACTATAACCTCAGCAGGATGATGAAGGAATCTTGGATGACTACAACCTCAGCAGGATGAGGATGGAATCTTGGATGACTACAACCTCAGTAGGACGATGAAGAAATCTTGGACGATTACTACCTCAAAAGGATGATGACCTTTATCTGTTGACTTTTTCCTAAAAAGGTAAAACGTTAGTTGTATGCAATGTCATGGTGTATGCATTGCGTAATGATGTTCTCAAAATAAATGAGATTTATGTTATATGTATTTTGTATGCATATGTTATGAATGTTATTGAGATGTAAGTGTGTCTTCAAACTTTGCTCAGATAGTTTCCACCGGGGATTCCTGTTTTTGTTTGAGGAGAACTCCGCTGGGAGATATTGAAAGCTCTGTAAAGAGTGTTGATTCTTGCTTGGGGAAAAGAGTTTAGGAGTCTTAGTCGTCCGTTTCTCTACTGGGGAGTCGAAGTTGAATTGATATCTGGTCGGGTCCGGGCTTCACAGTAACTTGCTAGGGATTGTAGAGTAGTCTATTGGGGAAGAGGAGTCATGGTCTTTTGATTTGTAGTAGTCGGAGAGGCCACCTCAAGTTGGGGGTTCCTGCCATTTGTTGGGGAAATAAACCTTGTTGTCAGTCTGCTAGAGAGGTGATGACTTCGTTGGGGAAAGTCCTCGAGGATTCTCGAGGTTGTCTTAGCTGGGGAAAGGTTTTCAGAGGTTAAACTCTTGTTGGGAAATTATCCTATGAGAAGGACTTTGGGGAGACTTGTCATTGCCCCTAGCAGTAAATGTTTATGGTATTGCCAAAAAAATTTGATTGTAGGTAACCCTTTGCTGAGATTGACGTCCAATGCCCCAAGTGACGGAGATGGAGACCTGCCCCTGGTTATTCTGTACTTCTTGAGAGATTTCTTGGAATATTGACTGGACTACCCTAAGTGTGCTTGATAGTGACATGTCGTACCCCCTTGTCGATAGGATATTTGTCAATGGAAGTGTCATCCTTCTTAAATTAATTTTGTTCATTGAGAGAGCTTTCGTTCACTGGATATTCGTTGTGTGAATTTCTCCATTGTCAAACAAATAGCGATATGCAAACAGTGATATTCAAGTAATGCAAAGTTTATGCTTGTCTTGAAGTTTTGAAAAATGCGTTTTTAGAAAGTAAAGAAGTTTCTAATTCAACTCTGGATTTTGAGTAAAGCCTTACAGGAGTCAGGATACCTTTTGTAACAGTATGCTTTCGAACTAACCCATGCTTCAATTAGGACTTTTGAAGGGTTGTAACGTGGCTTGGTTCATGATTTAAGAAACAAAGGATAAAATCTTAAAGTATATTTGTACCCACCCGCTCTTCGTGATGTTCTTCAGTCCTAAACTCAGTTAGTTATGCGTTTGAACTTCAATTGAGTCTGGAATGACGTTTTGGTGATGGTTCAGACAAGTTAAGTTTATCGAAAGGCAATCATTTTTTTGCAACCTTTTTCATGTTGTTAAGGATTTGTAGTGACCTCTTTTTGATTTGTTATCCCTGATTTTTGCCTGAGTGTTATTGTTTTGAGATTAAAGTCAGCGGGATGCCCCAGTGTTCTTAAGTCTCCTTTGTAGGTTTTGACTTAGTGGGCTTTATTTTTTTGAGAAATAGTGACTGCCTATGTGATAGGGAACCATCACCATCTTTTGGTTTCAGAGGTATGTTTCTTGACATCATTCGTTGTATTACAAGATGAGAGTTTGCGGCTTAACGCGCGTTTGAATTAACTGAGAGACTGCCCTGCCCCAGGTTTCAATTTTGTGAAAAAAGGAAAAACTTCTACTTCTTTGGCGCGAAGGGGTTGACTAGGGATTATCTTCCTTATAACTTCAGTGTTTAGGATTTGAAAGAATGCTTGTACATCGTCAGCAAGGTCTGTCCAAAAGCATATTGTATGAGATTATGACATTGTTTTTGTCATCCTCCCTCTAAAGGCTTGTATCTTTTAGCAAGAGTTGAATGTCATAAAGAGAGTAAAATGCATAGTTTAAATATAGAGAAAACAAACGGATGAATTCAAGACAAACATATGCAATGCATTAATGAAACAAAGTTTGACATTAATAGATAATTGTTTGAATAACAAAAGAGATTACAACTTGAAAATTCAAATGAACAAAAGCTTTCAATGATTCGTCATAGGAGCAGTGATTATGTTTGGAGTCTCTGGAGGGTCAAACTCAATCTCCTTGGCATTAATCAATTCTTGAATCTTGTTCTTCAAAGTCCAACAGTCGTCGGTGTCATGTCCGGGACTGTCAGAATGGTAGGCACGTCTTACGCTCAGATTGTACTTAGAAGAGGAGGTGTCGGGATTTTGAGGAGGATCCTTTAGCGTGATTAGTTTCAACTTCAGCAAATGTTGTAACGCTTGAGACAAAGGCATATTGATGTTAGTGTACTGCCTTTCTTGATATCTTACCCTACGCCTATTGCTCTGTCTTTATTGAACAGGCGTGGGATTAGAGATCAGGATTGCCCCTACATGTTGATCATGACGACTCTTTTGACCATACACAGCATTGGACTCTTTCTTCCCACTGTATGGATTTTTCTGAGCATCAGGAGGTGTAGCTCCTTGGATATTTCCACTTTTGATGCCAGCCTCGACCCTTTCGCCGATCAGTATTAGCTCGGTGAACCCGACTGAGGAGCTTCCGATCAAGTGTTTGAAGAAAGGCCCTGTCAAAGTTCCCATAAAGATGTCAATCATCTCCCTGTCAGTTAAAGGGGGATGCACCCTACTAGCCATATTTCTCCACTTTGGGGCATACCCTTTGAAACTCTTGTTGAAACCCATGGTCATGTTCTGCAATTGCACACGAGTTAGTGCAAGATCAGCATTGTACTGATACTGCTTATAGAAAGCAACAGCTAAATCTTCCCAGGTGTTGATGCGGGAACTCTCCAATTGATAGAACCATTCGAGTTGGGTCCCTACTAGGCTTTCTTGGAAGAAATTGATCCAAAGCTTCAGATCAGTTGTGTATGGTTGAATCTTGTGGACATAAGACTTTAAGTGCATCTTAGGGCAAGAGACTCCATTGTACAAGACAAACGTAGGGATTTTGAACTTTGACGGAATAACCACTCCAGAAACTAAACCCATGTCTCCTAAATCCAAGCCAGGTATCTGTTGAATCTCCATAACATTGAGGCGATCCTCCAACTGTTTGTACTTGTCAACAGTGGGAGGATATTGTTCCTCGGAGTAGTCAGCTTCAACTTCATCAATCTCCAAATTGTGATCTTCTTCAAGACTATCCCCCATGTTGGATAGAGTTGAAATATCTAGAGCTCCCTTGACTGGTCCTCTAGGTCTTCTTCCCAAGTTCAGTACGCCTATTGACTTCTTGGACTTTTTCCTCTTGTCTTTGAGAAGAAGAGTCTTCAGGTCCTCTTGCCCCTTAGCCATAGCCAGGAACATTTGTTGGAATTGAGCATTTTGAGCTTGGAGATCTTTCACCGTTTGTTCCATATCCATCTTATTGAAATAAGCAGTAGGAAGATAAGGAGACCTGTATGGGAGAAACCTGTCTTGATATGATGCATGATATGTGGATGCATGTTTTCAAGGATCTCGCGGGGTAAACACAAGAAAAAGTTAGAAGTTGAACTTTGATCAACATTTTTGATTGGAGAACTTTATATCGGTGGATGTCCTTCCATGAGAATCAAGCTCACCATGTCAAGTGGGTCATAGCCCTTGACTCTGGTTGTTGTACTTGATTTTTGACGGCGTTTGGTTAGAGGAAAATAAATCCTCTTGTCCCTTGATATACATCTGGTTCAACGTGACCCTGTATCATAGGCCCTCGAGATCCTTGAAATGTTATGGTCCAATGTTATTGAAAATGCTATGGTATGATGTTATGATGTTATGTACAGATATGCGAGGTAAGCAAATTTATATAATCATATTCACACAAAGTAGACAAGTCATTAGGTTTAGGCTTGCATGGAGTTTTGTAGGTAAGTACCTCTTGAAGTTTAGTTGGCTCAACCTGTCCTAGTTAATAGTAATCGGGTTCTAAGGGGTCTCAATATCACTGACCTTTATTTTAGGCATTGTCTCAGCTCAATCAATATTTTCTTGCAGCCGAGATATCCCAAAAGTCCGATCTCAATGAGTGTAGCATCGAGTATCAACCAATTTTTAGCTCTACACCGAAACCGGTTATCTCACTATGTCCTAATGGCCAAGTTGGTCAAGTAAGGTTCTAAGGTCAGTTAGTGCTTCATGACGCCACTCAGCGACCCCGTATTCTCCTTGATTCACCACGAGGGATACCGGTACCCACAAATGCGTCACACTAACATAGCCATTGTTTCAACCATATCGGTCTACACCGTACAATTTCCACAATCTATTGCTACTTACCTAAAAAGGTGCCCCAGATCCGGGTAGAGGATCAAAACAAACCCAAACAAGGAACCAATAATGTAAAGCAAACAATTCAAACAAATGAAAGCAAGTAAATGTGATCTAACCCTAAGGTAACCCCACTTTTAAGAATTTTTCCCCAACAGAGTCGCCAGTTATGTGATACGGTGGGAGAACTGACTTGAGGTTTTGTGTTTGTGTTTGCAAATGTTGCGGTTTAGCAAGAGTCACCACCGACTTTTCTTTTATCCAAAAGGAAAGGTGAAAAAGCACAGGAAAGACCTTTAGAGATGTTTTCTTGAGTTCGGGGGGTAGATTATGAAAAGGGAAGGTATTAGCACCCTTTTCATCCACGGTTTTCCATGGGCTCTTAGTTACTCGCTAGATCACTTGCTTTTGTTTGAATGTGCTTGTGGTGTGGTTTTTGAAAGTATTTTGAAAATGTAACTTTGTAATGATTCTCGTTTTTATAAGAACGCATACAAAGTGTTTGTTTCGAAAATAGTTCAAAGATGTGTTTGTGATATGTGTTTCTGAAAGTATTTTGAAAATGTAACTTTGTAATGATTCTCGTTTCTATAAGAACGCATACAAAGTGTTTGTTTCGAAAATAGTTCAAAGATGAGAGTGTGGGTGTATAAAAATGTTTTTGTTGTGAGTAAGCGAGTAACTGAGAGCGAACCTACCTACTCAAAAGGTCTTAGATGTGCTTTTCCTGCTCCTTTAGATGTTGCTATCTTACCATTGATTTGATAAGAAGCCCCGTCGTTGAATGTGAAGGGACGGGCGTTGGGTCATCGTATGACCATGATAGCAATGTTGTGAGATGACTTAATATTTTTTTCTTTAGGGACTAAGATCATTTCGAAAGGCAACATTTATAGCGTCATCGAGGGACTATGATCTTGTATTTTGATTATTTTTACTAAGACACCCCACATGCAAAACATGACCATTTTTTAGGCAACAAGTGGAGTTAACCTTAAGGGTGCATGTGTGAATAATGTGTTTGATTTGTATGCATTTAATCTTTGATTAGGGTTATTTACTTGTTGATTTTATCTCTTGCCATACACACCCTAATTACTAGCATTTACATTTTAAAGCGATAAGTTGCAGAAATGTAAAGTCCTACGCTATTATAATATTTTAGGGATGGGGGTACATATTTACGAATGGGGATTGCAAGGAATTTAAGTCCTAATCATCTATTACAACCATATTAAAATACATAATATAAGAAAGAAATGGACTTGTTTAGAAAATGTTTTTGTCTTAAGGAAATAAATTAAAAGGAAAATATGTTTATGTTTTTTATGTTAATATAAAAAAATGATGAAAAGGGAAATAAATGAAAGACAGAAACAGCGTGCTACTGCAAGCAAAAATAAACAAGGATCAAAAGTTCTGAAGCCAGGCGTGTGATGACTCGGAGAGGAACGTCAGTGGGTGTGATACGGTGGGAGAACTGACTTGAGGTTTTGCGTTTGTATTCGCAAATGTTTCGGTTTAGCAAGAGTCGCCACCGAATTTTTATTTTATCCCAAGGAAAGGTTAAAAAGCACAGGAAAGACCTTTGAGAATTTTCTAGGGTTCGGAGGGTAGATTATGAAAAGGGAAGGTGCTAGCACCCTTTTCATCCATGGTTTTCCATGGGCTCTTAGTTACTTGTTTAGATCACTTGCTTTTGCTTTTCAATTGTTTGAAATGGTGCTTTTGTGTATGGTTTGGAAAATATTTTGAAAAGAGGCCTTTGTCTAGGCAACCTTTGTAATGATTCTTGTTTGAATATATACAAAGGTGTTTGTCTTTTGAAAAATGTTTCAATGTTTGAAAGTTTGTTTGGGAAATGTTTTGAAATTGTGTGTGTTTTTTAAATTAGCAAGGATGTTTGCAAATTGATCAAGTAACTAGGAGTTGTCTACCCTACCTACTCAAAAGTCTTTCCTACACATTTTTAACCCTTTTACATTGTTGTTTTACCATTGTATTTGGTAAATGACCTTGTATTTGGATGTTAAACGGGACGGGCGTGGGTCATCGTATGACCATGATAACAATGTTGCCAAGTATCTTAGCAAGTTTTTGAGGGACTAGATCATTTTTGTATAGGCAACCAAGATAGCGTCATCGAGGGACTATGATCTTTTGTTTTGTTTTTGTTTTGCCAAGATACCTAGCATGCATACCATGGCCATTTTTTAGGCAACAAGTGGATGAAACCCTAGGGGTGCTTGTGTACACTGTGTTGTCATTTTTCATGCATTTTTGTCTTTTGTTTAGTCATGTTATTTGTTTGATTTTGGTCTTTGCATACAAAACCCTAATCTTACTATCATGGCATTTGAAAGCGATAAATGCGTAAAATAAATCTAAGCTATTACAACATTATTATGGGAAGGGGGATACAAGTTTGAATAAGGGGATATTGCACAAAATAAAACCCTAGAACTACTACAACCATATTGAATTTATTTGTACAAATAAATAAATGAACAATATTTAAATATACAATTAAATATAAATATGCAAAATGTTTTTTGTATGTATGTAAAAATGAAATTATTTAATGTCTTAAAAAAGGAAAATAATATGATTATTTTTGGTAAGGGTGAAGAAACCCTAATTTTGTTTTAAGAAAATATATATTCTAAATATTTATTTATTCATTTTTTATGTACAAGAAAATAAAATAAAATATATACAAAAATGTTAAAAAAAAATAAAATATGTATGACAATATTATTTTTAAGTGTATAATATAATAAAATAAAATATGTAAGTATTTTAAAATTATTTGCAATTTATTTAAGAAAAATAAAGTATATATTATTAGTAAACTATTTTTATGCCCAAAAAATAATAAAAAAATAATAAAATAAAAATGTAAAAATTAAGAAAATATTTTTGGTGATTTTTAATATTTAGAAAAAAATAATAAAAAGTCAGAAAATCTAAAATAAATGAAAAAATATAAAAAATAAGAGAAATGGGCCAAGGGGTGCAAATATTAGTATGGAGGGTGTCAAAAGCAGAAACAGTCAGGCCCAGCCCAAGTTGCCTTCGTCCCTGACCTTGAGACAAAGAAAACGCGCGCGCCATTCAAATCTGGAACTCCTTCATACGTGCTCAAAAACAAAAAAACTTGCAACATGAAAGTTATAGCTCATGATCACACGATTCTAACCATGTAAAAAACTTGATCTAACTCTCAAAGACCAGAGAGAATTTCATTGGCCCTAATTTCTGACCTAAAAAATTCAGCATGTTCATCATCTAAATTCTCCTAGCTCAGTTAACATAAATGAATTTTATGCATATGTACAGTTCAAGGACATTAAGGGCTGCATTTTTGCTTCACAAACCTAAGCCTAATGATTCCTAAATAAGGATATAGAATTTTGTCAAATACCTGTTTCAGTCAGGTTTGGATATGGCAATGTAGGGGTTTTTGATGAGGCATGAAGGTCGTGTTAGCTTGCCTGAAGTTCACTCAACCTTCCCCAGTGTCTGGCTTGCTTTGAAATGGCCTGAATATGCTTGTAGAACTCAACCTGCAAAGCTCTAAAGTAAAAATGGTGAAGTGTGAAAACAAGATTACAGTTACTTGAGAATGGTCTGGACAGCTTAGGTGTATTGTATTGAATGTGTTTGAAGTGGTTTGGGACAAAACACACGAGTGGAAATTGTTTTGGAAGTGAATCTGCAGAACTTGCCCTGTTTTGCAAGAACTTGGTGTTTTGGTGTATCTGGGTGTTTGAGAGCTTATGGAATCATGTTCTAGGCTTGGGGTGATATGCTGAAGTTGTTTGAAATGAACACAAAGCTTGCTCTTAACAGATTACAAAGTTATCTCACTTTTGCAAGCTTTCTTGTTTTTGAAGCAAAAGGTGAGTTGACAATGCCAAATGTTGTACTTGCTAGCTCAAAGCCTGAACATGGTTGGTATACTTTTCCTAATATTTGTGGAGTTGGTTTGCTGCAAAAGATTGGGTTCAAGGCTCAAGGGAAACAAAAATGCATAAAGCATGCTTTATGGAAATGGTATTGTTGCCTTTTTGCCAAAAATGGATTAAACCTTTGTATAATGTTTCATAGATCAGAACAATGCCATAATCCAATGTGTTTGCATTCAATTTTTTAGTGTGGAAGGGTTTAAGACCTGTGAAACAAGTACAAGCAAGGTTTGGACATATTTGCAAGTTGTAGCAATGTGCAAAATGCCTTGGCCAAAAGTGAGAAAATGCCATTTTCAAACTTTCGATTCTCCCTAACCATAAATGATCTTGGAGAGTTCTTGGACATTATGGAAAGCTTGTAACATGTTATACAATCCATCTTTGAAATGAATTTTGATATTACAATTGGAACTAGGTGAAAAGTTGCCGTGAAGATAGGTCAAAATCCTGCCTAAACTAGGGCAAAATTTCACTAAGTTAAAAGTTTCATGGACCCTTATTCACAAAACCATAACTTGAGATCCAAGCATCTTTTTGGAAAACTTTGTGAATCAAAGTTGTAGATTTTGTGTAGGACTACAACTTTCATGTTGGAAGTTTTGTTTGAAACCAATTGCATCATGATGAAAAAGTTGGGGAAAAATAAGAAATTTTCATAACTTAGAAAATTTCTAAGTTATGAAAATTTTCCATTTTAAACCCTAATTTTTCAAAATTAGGTTTCTTGGTGAACAAGTTTCATGTTTTGACACATCTTGATGAAAAATGACCCTTGGCACTTTATTTTGACCAAAAAGTCAAAGTTTGACTTTTCAGTGTACAGTTGATTTTTGATCAGTTGATTGGAAAATTCATCTGTCAATCCAATGCATTTGAGATCTTTTGAACCTTGTGATTAGGTCAATATGATTCCATTGAGTCCTTGAAACCATTCTTGAACCCAATTTTCCATTGGCTAGGTTAAAAATCAGAAATTTCCCTTCTGCAGTCAAAACCCTAAAAATAACCATTTTGCCCTTTTGAAGATCTGATCAAATTTCTTGAGGAGTTGTGGTCCAAACTTGATCAAATGGTTCATATGAGTCTATAATGTTGATGTGGATCAAAAATTATGAGGTTTGACTGTAAATTGGCCACAGTTGACTTTTTCCCCAATACAGTTGATTTTTAGGTCAACTATCCAATTGACTGGGGAAAAATTCGATTCAAGGCTTGAAACTTCGTATGGAAAATATTATAAGTCCAACATGAAGTATGAAAGTCACATGAGGCATTGGAAGTCCAAAAATCCTTGTGCAAACTCAAACCCTAATTTCAGGTCAACAGTGCAAGGAGATGTCTTGAGCTGAGCAAACCCTAATCCTGTCTGGAGTCCAAAGAGTCTTGTGAGGGGAAATATTGATAAAATGAGAGGGCCAATTTTGGGGTACAACAGTGGGCATCAGAAGTTATGAATTGGTAAACTCTGAGGTCCTGCATGAAATGTTAGAGGACAGACACAGAAATTCTGGGTTGCATTCAGACAGTGGGCCACAAGTCAGAAGTTATGTATTACACTAAAACAATGAGTAAACGTCAGCAGTTCAGTGTGTTATCAGCATGTAAAAATCAGAAACTCTGAGTGTGTAAAAAACATCAAATGGAAACATCAGAAGTTCAGTATATTTGACATGTAAGGAGAACTCAGAAGTTCTGTGTTGTGTTAAAACAATGAGTGAATCGTAGAAGTTTTGTATTGTGCTGAGCCAGTGAGTGAACATTAGCAGTTCAGTGCATTATCAACATGTAAGACTCATAAGTTCAGTGTGTGTTAATAGTGAGAAAAATCATAGAAGTTATGTATGTTAAAACAGTGAGGAGAACTCAGAAGTTCTGTGTGTGTTAACAGTGAGAAAAATCATAGAAGTTTTGTATGTTAAAACTATGAATGAACATCAGAAGTTTTAATGCTATATTTCAACACTCAATCAGCACATCAGTAATCTATTCAGTTTTCAACAATCAGCAAGTCAGAAAGATAAAAGCACAACAGTTTACAAAAGTTCTAATCCTAAATTTAAACCTAGCCCTAATCAAGAAACTCTGATCCACAGTTTTTTCTACTTATGCAATGATATGAACAACATCAATACTATGATATTTACATGTTTAATGATGTTCTGAATGAAAAATATGCAAAGTCAGAAAGACTTACCTTGAACCTGGAACGTGGACTTGGAGCTTTGAGCTGCTACCTTTGGATGTTCTGGAATCAGCAAGAGTAACGGAAGAGAAAATTCCAAGTTCTTTGATTCAAAGGGAAGAACAAAGGTTTGGTTTTCTGTTTGGGAAATCTGGATTTTTATGAAGGGTTTCACAGGTTTCTTTTTCTCTTTTGATAGTTCTCTCCAAAAGCCAGCCCCTTGAACGTGTGATGGAGCAAAGTATTTATAGGTGAATTTTTTGTGATTTTGGGGGGAAAGACAAATGGTATTTTAAAATCAATTTGGCATCCTGCTCCCTTACTTTTTCATCACTGTTTTCGTATGCTAGTTTGGTGCGATTATGGGATGCAGGCGTAGGCTGAAATAGCTATTGGTTATAGGTCTGCAGCGGGTTGTATAAACAAGGTTTTGGGATTTGGTCATGTTCTGACCAAAGCGTTGAATATAACCTTCATATGCTGAAGCGCTGCCTTGTTCTTGAAGCAAGCATGGTGGTTGTCAGCAGGATTTAAGGAAAAGCAAAAAGCAAAGTATGGGCTTAGTACCAAAGTTGTTATCCCAAGACAGTAGAGGTACACGTGGGGGAAATCCTTTGGATAAAGACTCAAAAAGTGGTTGTGAGCATTAAATGATGATGAGACTTATCATAACCAGAAATCCTGCAACGTGAGATTCTACACCATGGCTTAGTTCTGGATCAGAAGTTCTGCTTCAGCGTAGCATCCAACCTTTGATCTTTGTATCTTCTGGCTTCAGCATGTTCTGAAGGAGTTTCCAGGCTCTCCAGGAAGTTTGTAACACGCTTTGTAAACCTTCTTTGAACTGCTCTTGCAAGCTCTGACTAAGCCTTTGTGAAAACTGGTCCAGAAGTTCTGACCAAACTCTGCTTTGAGAGTGTCCAAAATTTTCTGAGTGTTATGGTGATAATCTGGTAAGAAGTTCTGAAATTGTCATAATTCTTAAACACTTAGAAAAAATTTCTAAGTATTTAGAATTTGACTTTTCCAAAGTAAAATTTGACTTTTGAATTTTTTGATGAAACAAAACTTCATATTCCAACATGTCTTGATGAAATATGATTTTTTTGAGATTTGATTTTGATTCAAAAGTCAAAGTTTGACTTTTCAGTGTGCAAATGACCATTTTGCCCTTGTGAGTGATTTTATTTGAAAATTGATAATTCAAGGCTTGGAAATAGATGGAAGCAAACTTGGGATCTAGGGTGATCCCTTATGAAATTAGAGGACAAATTTTAGGGTACAACAACATCATTCATCCATTTTGATGGATTTGGTTTCTTAACCTATCAACACCCAAAATCCAATGAGGTTGAGGAATTTGTCACCAAATAAAATCCAAGTGAGGACCAAATAAAATAATAAAATAAAACTAAGTAAAAATAGTATTTAAATGGTTAATAAAAAGGAAAATAAATTGTAAAATACACAAATTATATTAAAATACTAAATAAAAATCCTTTAAAAAAAAGTCAGAGGTCAAATATGATTCAATAATAGTTGACAAAAAAATTTTATTATTTTTTTAAGTCAGAAACTATTTTTAGAAATAAAAGAAATAAGTAAAACAAACCAAAAAATGGTAAAAAAAAATAGTAAAATTTGAAATAAAAATAAAACAAAGTCATCAAAAATTGCCAAAATACCAAAGGACCTTTCCATAATTTTTTCACAATTTTTCAATAATCAGAAAATGATTTTAAACAATTAAAACAATCAAAAGAATGTGAAAATCATAAAAAATATCAAATATGAAAATAAAGTTGTGAAAAAGTAAAAATCAGAAAGATGATATTCCAAAATATTTTTGTGAATTTTTTCATAATTTTTGGACCAAAAATGAATTTTTTTTAATGGATTTTTGAAGTTTAAAACAAATAAATATAAAAATCCGAAAATAAAATAAAAAAGCCAAAAAAATATGGACCATCGGATCATTGTCAAAACGTGTTAGTAAGCAGATCCAAGGGATCTGACACGCTGTGCATGATATGGTCACTATTGGAAATTACACCAACAGACTTAAATTTATTCGGATCTTAGGCATATGTTCAGAGCATCTACTTGTAGAAAGTGAGCATAGGAACGACATGGACTGGAATGTGCGGGGGTCGATTATGAACCCTTCCCGCTCGCTTCCTTTTGAGGACTTTTCACCTGTAATATAGTGCGGGCACAAATGTAAACACATGTGCAGAATACCTACTTCAAAGGTAGGATTTTAAACAAACACATATAACATACAGAAAGCGGTGCCTGCTACAGGACTTTAAACAGCGACTTCGAGCGCACGCTCTTTATTTCCTGATATGGTCACTATTGGAAATTACACCAATAGACTAAAATTTATTCGGATCTTGGGAACATGTTCAGAGCATCTACTTGTAGAAAGTGAGCATAGGAACGACATGGACTGGAATATGCGGGGGTCGATTACGAACCCTTTCCGCTCGCCTCCTTTTGAGGACTTTTCACCTGTAATATAGTGCAGGCACAAATGTAAACACATGTGCATAATACCTACTTCAAAGGTAGGATTTTAAACAAACATAGATAGCATACAGAAAGTGGTGCCTGCTACAAAACTTTAAACAGCGACTTCGAGTACACGCTCTTTATTTCCTGATTCCTACTTCACATGATTTCTAGAAAGCAGTAAAGTGCGAAATGAGATAAACGAGAGAAAATACCAAATGGATATTAATCCGTAGCAGAGCGTATTAGAACAAAGAAACCTGACGATCTTCACGAAAGCTTCACCAACAATCAACCGGACTAATCCTCAGGCGCTCGATATCACAAACCAGACTCTTACCACGAACTCATGGAAATAGAGTAATAACAAAATGAGTATTAACATGGAAAGAATAATTTGGAAACTTCAATTAAATTCTAAAGTCCTAAAAATCAGCTCTAAAAAAAATTCTATTTTTTGTATCATTTTTATCATCAAAACTATGAAAAAGAAAATTCCATGAGAAAATAAATCACTTGGTCACTTATCGAATTTCCTCAAGGCAAGAAGGCAATTGATGTTAAGTGAGTATAAAAAGTGAAGATGAATCCCAAAGGGGAAATAACTCGACACAAAACAAGACTTGTGGCGAAAGGATTTTTTCAGATGGAATGAATTGACTTTGATGAAGTTTTTGCCCCTGTGAGTATAATCGAAGCAATCAGGTTGGTTGTTGGTCTAGCAGAAATGAATAGTTGGCACATAAGTCAGATGGACGTAAATTGTGGATTCCTGAATGGACCCTTAGATGAAGAAGTCTATGTTATATAACTAGTTGAGTTTGTGAAGTATGGCAAAGAGAGAAAGGTGTACAGGCTGCATAAAACACTGTATGGATTAAAGCAAGCTCCAAGAGCTTGTAATAAGAAGATAGATAGCTTTCTAAGGAAGAAGGAATTTGTGAAGTGCATAACTGAACATGGAGTATATGTAAGAAGAAGCAATAGTGAATTGCTTATACTATGTCTTTATGTCGATGATTTGTTGATAACAAATAGCTGCAAAAGTGAGATCGAAGACTTCAAAGGTGATCTCAGTAAGGAATTCAAAATGTCTGATCTGGATAATATTCATATTTCATTGACATCGAATTATACAAGAGTAGTAGAGGTTTGATGATGCATTAAAGAAGATATGTAGGAGAAATTATCAAGAGATTTAAGATGAAAGAATGCAATTCGACTTTGACACCTGCAAAACCAAGACTGCAACTGTCAAAAGATTCAGAAGAAGATGATATGGATCAAAATCAATACATAAGACTTATTGAGTCATTAAGATACATTTGTCACACGAGGCATGACTTAGCATACAGTGTATGTATGGTAAGTAGATTCATGCAGAAGCCAAAGGTATCACACCTAACAGCAGCGAAGAGGATACTTAGGTATCTGAAAGAAACTCTTAACTATGTCATTTTGTTTCTTGCAGTTGATAAAGGAAAAGAACGCAGTTTAGTTGGATACACTGATTGAAGTTGGCGTAGTGATGCTGAGGATCGGAAGTCCACAACAGCATATGTGTTTATGCTAGGTGGTGCATCAGTTGCTTGGAGTTCGAGAAAGGAACCAATAGTGGCATTATCATCATGTGAAGTAGAGTACATAGTTGTTTCTCTTTGTGCATGTCAAGGAACATGGATGGTGAACTTGGTCGAAGAAATCACATAGAAAGATCATGGAGCAATTACCGTGAAAATTGACAGCATTTCAGCTATCAATTTGGCGAAGAACTCGATAGCACACGGTCAAAACAAGCACATCGAAATGAGGTTCCACTATCATCGAGAGAAGGTAGCAGATGGGAAGATAAACTTAGAACACTGTAGAACTGAGAATTAGATTGCAGACATCATGATGAAGGGAGTGCAGGTCGAAGTGTTCAAAAGACTAAGAACTATGATGAATATAGATAGCTTAGACACAATGAATTAGGTGGTGTGTTGAAAGTATAATTCCTTGTGTCTAATCAGCTTGTTCGACAGAAAACAAGGAAGTGTCGAAACGATTTGTTACATACATATTTGATTTAGATCTAAAATAAATAGATTTGATTTAAGTCTGAAATAGACAGATTTGATTTAGTTCCAAAATAGGTATTTTGAACTTTTATAGTTTTGAGCTTTTATAGTTTTGGACTTTGCCTTAAAAAACAAGTTAAGCTAAAATTATAAATAGTGAGAATAACCCATACTTTTTGTAATCAATCAAGTTGTATTCACAGAATTTACAGTTGCAATTGAATAAGAAGTTTTTCACAGTTTGTAGACAGAGAGAAAATCATCGTAGAAAATCATTGTCTTTCTTTCATATTTTTCATCGTTATTGTGTGGTGATAACAATATTATTCATCAAAATCGATAGAAATTCATTATAGAAATTGGTGGATTTTCAACACTTATATGTTAAGGTTTTTTTCTTTTTTTAGGGTGTAATTTGTTTTAATTTTTTTATTTTTTCGTATAACCAAAAATATATCTTACATGAGTCATGTAATTTAGCACCCATCTATTACGTGGTAGGCCACATACATGAATTTGTCCAATAGTAATAATAGAATGGAAATTGTCTTCCTCGGAAAAAGAAAGCTCAACAACTCATCATCGTGTATTTGCTCAAATATTGATTTTTAGATTCATCATCGACCTCAAGTTCAAGGTCTTGACTCTTCTCCTACCAAAAGTCACGTGCAATGAAAATTTATACCAATAACACCATGTATAGTCTCAATCCATCATTTCCTTTCACTCATCTCATAAAAAAAGAATCTCAAAATATGAATGGTGGGAAAAACTAAGTCCCTTTTTAATTTTCATACTTAGCAATACCATGGGCTTTCTTGCTTCATTTTCAATCCATAATTCTTGCCACTCATAAAATGTTCCTATTTGTTGTATAATATAAGTCAAATATTACTGCTTCCGGTCTTTTATATATGACATTTATTTTTTGTTGTTTTTTTCAAAACAATCATTTAAATCACAAATTTAAATTCAATATAGTATTTCAATTAATTTTTTTAATAAAAAATATTTTAAAGTATTAACGTGTTGCAAATAGTTACCATATTTTAAAAACAAAATATTTATAAGTAAATGCTCTGTAACAAAAAAAAATGAAAGAATTAAAACGAATGGTTATATATATATATATATATATATATATATATATAGAATCTTTTTTATTATTTTTAATATTTAAAACTTTCATAAAAATAGAATCTTATCAAAAATATTATTTTATATGCTATTTAATTTTATATCAAACATATTAATTTTAATTTTTCCATGTTCTCTTGTACAATTTTTTTTAAACTCTCTTGATTTTTTATATTTATTGTAAAAAAAAAATCATATTCTATATTTTTATTGTTGAGAAATTTTGATATTATTTATTTACTAAATAGACATAACTGTAAAATAAACATATATTTTATTTATCACCTATATATATTTATTTATTAAATTTTTTTAAAGAAGTTGAAATTATTACCTATATTTTACTTTGGCTGATTTATTTATTTACAAGTTAAGAAATTATTATTTTAACAAGTTCTACTAAATAAAAGCACATTATTAATTTATCATCTATATTTTTATTTGATTAAAATATTTTTTATAAGAAAAAATATTTTCATTTAATTTATCATATATATTTAATTAAAAATATTTAAAAGTTTGAAAGTATTACCGATATTTTAATTTGGTTGATTTATTTGTTTGCGTGTGTGGAAATTTTTTATTTTTGTAAATTTTATTATTATGACTATTTTAATAATTTATACTATTGTCATAAAAAATTTAATAATTGTAACGACTCTTAGTTATTGATAAATTAGAATTTTGATCTTATTATTTATTTATATATTTTCAATATAAAATTATCATTTTTGCAATAATGAAAATATTTTTCAATATATTACTTGCAAGAATGATGACTTCATATAAGAAAAAAAGTTAAATAAATAATAAAATTAAAATTTCTAATTTGTCAATATCCAAAAGAGACCACAATTATTTAAATTTTACAACAATAGTAAAATTTATTTAAAATAGTCAGCATGGTAAAATTTGTAAAATAAAATAAAAACTGAATTAGCAAATAAATAAATCAACAAAATTAAAATATTGGTAATACTTTCACATTTTTTCAATATTTTTAATTAAATATAGGTGATAAATCAAATGAAAATATTTTTTTTAATAAAAAATATTTTTAATCAAATGAAAATATATGTGATAAATTGATAGTGTATTTTCATTTAAAATGGTCATAGTAGTAAAACTTGCAAAAATACAAAATTTATAACTTACAAATAAATAAATAAACCAAATTAAAATATAAATAATAATTTCATAATCTTCAATATTTTTAATCAAGTTAAAAATATAGGCGATAAAACAATAATAATTTTTTTCTTGTAAAATACAATAATATTTTTTTTAAAGGTCACAACAGTATAACATAAAAATAAAAAAATTTCTAAACAATAAATAATAAATATAAAATATCCTTAACAATACAAAAATATAGTATATAATTTTTTTAATAAATAATAATATTTGGAACTCCCTAACAATACACTAAATAATAATTAAAAAAAATGAATATTTTAGACATATATATTTTAGTAAAATAAATAATATCAAAATTCCATACCGATAAAAAAAGATGATTTTCTTTTACAATAGATTTAAAGGATAAGAGAGTTTTAAAAAAATTATACAAGATCTCATGGAAAAATTAAAATTTATATATTAATGGCAAAATTAAATAGACATTGAAAAATATTTTGATAAAATTTTATTTTTATAAAAATTTTAAATATTAAACATAAAAGAAATAATTCAATAAAGTGTTCTTTATATAAATATATACAAAAGATATCAGTTCTCATCGGATATATATATATATATAACTTTTTCAATTTATTTACATTTTCTTATGATTTTTATAAATAAAATTATCTTATTTTATTAATTCATCAACAAATATATCTAACGTATCAAAATAAAAAACGTCAATTGTTAAATAAATTAAAAAATTAAATTAATTTATAATAGTGATAGAAAATAATACATATATATTTAACCTATATTTTAAATCAAATACATATGAAAACCATAAGACTCATATATTAAATATACTTGTGTAATAAATATCACTAGTATTAACACACTACGGTCCACTTCTCATGTGTCCCTCTTCGATGGAATCGCCAAATTCTCTCAACTCAAGTCTTCCTCCTCACAACCAACCTGTAAGTGCATCTCTTTCTACTTTATTTTATAAATTAAACTTTTTCAGTTCAAAAATATTATAGATATTTAGGTTCAGATGGAATAAATATGGTTAACCAACCATCTAAGGCTAAGATTTATTGATATTAAAGATTACAAAAAATCATAAGTAATTAGTCTTTACTCCAACATCTTAATATTTCAAATTAAGATCAAATAGATAGAAGAAACAAGTCTAAGTTGATTTTGTATTTTTTATTAAATAATATTTTATTATTTTTAGCAATTTTACAAGTTGAAATTAAATCAAGATTATGCATAGATGTAATTTTTGTTGAGGCAAACTGAGTATTTTTTTGTAATTGGTGTAGTCTTAGTATCATATTGATGTTAGAATTATAATGCATTTTTTAAATTCAAAGTAGTTGTCTAGTCCTATAAAATAAATATAGCTGTCCAGGCTTTTTTTTAAGTCAAAAGTTTGGAGACTTTTTCATAATTTTTTTCTAAAGCAACAGTTTTTCGAGACTTTTTCATAAATCCATGTCCATTTTAGATTTACAATCAAACTATTTAAGAAATAAGATTGAATGGATTGAGATTAATGGAATGAAGTTTTGATGCGATGGAGCTGGTCTTCGGTATGACGGAGCGAGAATATATTCGCAAAGTTGGTATTCAAACACTTAAATCAATAAAATGAGTGAGAAAGTAATTTGAAAGTGTGAATGACAAAATATTTGAAATGGTGTGTGTTGATGTTTATATAAACTGGACGGTTATAACTGTCTTCGTGAGATCTGGTGTCTCGCACGAATTTTCGTCCAACTAGATCTGACAGAGATAAATATACTAGAGGCCTCAATCACTTGTCATCGATTGGGGCGAGGTCTCACCATTTTATGTCTTTCATTGAGATGCTTGTTAATAGGTCTTTCATCGTGAGTCTAATGAATAGTCCAGAACAGTTTTGCCCCTAGTCCTTGCTCGTTCGAATGTACTAGGGCATTTGAATGTTCTAAACAATTTGAGGTAAAATGTTGACTGTTTGAGGTGTGGTTTGCTCTTCCCAGCATTTACTATAATGGATCATACGGCCGCCTTCATTAGAGGACATAGAAGAGTCACGAGGTTACCATATTCCCTTTTGTCACTAGTGAATCTTGAGAGTTCTTCTTTTGTGTTTGCAAATTCTTTTATCTTTGTCAATATCCTTTAAGTGGCCATCATTTTGACGCATTTGTGCCACCTTTTCTGGTGGAGCATATATCTTGCGAGTCATCAAGTTCATCTTTTTCAAAGTAACACCTCAAACTGTTTCTTTCCTTCTACATTTGTTCGTATTACAAAGGTTTCTTAAGAAGAAAGTTGATGGAAGGTTTAAAGGAGAAAATTTTCATTTATGGTAGAACATTGGGTGGCAATCAATCAACTATCTATCTATTAAAATTAACTACCATCAAACTACCAATAATATCCTTCACTTTAAATTTTTTTACACTTACAAAAGATTAAAATAGTAAAAACTTAATCTCTCAAATAACTCACTCTACTTCAATCAAATGCTACCAAGTATCAAGTTCCTATTTGATACTTTTTGAACTTTCACTTTTTCCTCTACTTCTCACTATTTTACTCACCATCTCATTTTTCTTTCAAATTAAATTAAATTTTTATATTTCTTTCTCTTTTCATTTCATTATTTTATCTTTTCTATCTAATTATTTTTTTCTCCTAATTATTTTTAATATATTAAAATATATAATTATAATATATGATTATCATATTAAATATTTATTAGTGTATAAATATATACAATTTTGAAATTTAGTTTTGTTTTTACGACAAATTTAATCAATTGTATTTATTTATTATTATTAAAAATATTAATTAATCTATATTAAACTTTAATAAATTTAAGAATTTATTTTATAAAATTAGATAATAGTAAATAGTCATATATACAACTAATTTTCCATCTCACATTTCACTATCCGAAAAATATTTATTTTATTTTAATTAATAATTTTTATTATTTGAGATACAAAATTCTTATTTTTAAATATCAAAATTTTATTTTATTTTTTCCTCACAGATCACTATCAACAAAATACATATTTTATTTTAATTAACAATTTCTTCATTTGAGGCACAAAATTCTTATTTGCAAATGTCAAAATTTATTTTTTCTCACGGGTCACTATCAGTAAAATATCTATTATGTTTTAATTAACAATTACTTTTATTTGAGACACAAAATTCTTATTTTCAAATGTCAAAATTTTTCTTTTTCTCACGGGGTACTATCACCAAAATATCTATTTTATTTTAATTAAAATTGCATTTATTTGATACACAAAATTCTTATTTTCAAATGTCAAATTTTCTCTTTTTCACACGGGACACTATCAACAAAATATCTATTTTATTTTAATTAACAATTGTCTTTATTTGAGACAAAAAATTCTTATTTTTTAAATGTTAAAAGAAATAGTTCATAGAAATGTGTTTGTTAGTGGATGTCGCTACAAAATAGGAGAGTCAGTTTATGAATAATGAGTAATATAAGAATTTATTCTTTACTTTAATAATTTTTTGGTGACTATTTCTTTAACTTGCTTATTTTCTGTGTTATAGATAAGATGAAATGTCCTTAAACGATGCTATAAATGAAGAGGACCCCTATGACCGTCCCTTCACTTTGAGGGGCCATTGATATACCGGCTACTATAGAAATTTAAATTATGGGGTCTTCTACTCGTCCTTCCACACTCAAACTTTATATCTCGGTTTAAATAGAAGTCTAGGGTTTATCTTATCAATTTACGGTGAAGGGTGTTTTATAATAGTTGTCGTGAATGGTTGGAAGGACTCCTTTCATGGGGCATATTTCCAAAATTTATCTCAAGTATGAGCCATCTAGAATATGGCCTCAAATAACTGAGCAAGGTCATGGGGGCTTGGTTCTGGACAAGGTTGAGCGTCAACTCATATAACATTGTCTCCTACATTTTTTGCTCTTCCCGATCCTTAGACGGCTGAGTTTTTTCGTCATTTTTATGAAGAATATTATGCCTACTTATTGAGCAATGTCAAGAATGTTCTTCAGGAAGAGCTGTTAAAATGGCATACCAAGCGTGAAGGGAGTTGCGTATCTTAGCATTTAGTGATGCTAGTAGTGAAGATATCTTTTCTGTCCCTAAATGTCTTTGAAAATGAAAAAAATGCACCGGGAATGCATAAATGCTCTTACTGTTTACAAGTACAAGTATTTGAAGGAAGTCAATAAGGTGAGTGTTCTACTAAGAGAGGTATGTACTGGTGTGCATACTTTCGGGTACCCTCACTTACTGGATGAAAGGGTGCAATCACTTGTGTAGGAGATGAAGAACATGGATGAAGCTCTAACATCCACTCGGATGACACTGTCGAAAACCAAGGCCATACTTGCAGAATAAACCCAAGTATTGGACTCCTCATGTAAGATGGTAAAAGAGTTAGAGGTGTCTTTGAGCAAGGATCAGGAAGGTTAGATGAACGTTGAGGACGGGCTTCAGAAGATGCGTCTTGAAAAACTCTAGTTATCCAAAGAGGATGTGAAGATAGTGGAAGACAATTTCTTTGTTTTGCAGGTTTCGTTTGAAAATGACTTATAACACGTAGAGGATTTTCATCCTAGATTACACATTTCATGAGAGAATATTTATCCAAATTAAAAGATGATGGATGAGAAGTCGGTCCTTGTTAGTGGTAAATAATACCCGTACTCTCTTAGACATTTTTATACCTGGTATAATCTTACCAGTTGTATTACTTTCTACAAAATAAATAAGTTTCCATAGTTACTGCTTTATAGCATGTTTCTTATTTTAATCTCTTACCCTTGTTTCTATCTCTTATGGTGTTGCTTTAGTTCCTTGAAATTTCTTATCCTGAAATTGGATGGTGTTTGAGGTCGTGCTCAAAGGTTCTTTTGGACATCTCTGAGGACTGTTCCGGCCAAGGGCCGGTACCCCCGTCCCTTACCCCTAAGTTTGAACTTTGTATGAGTCTGAGGTAGTGCTTACTCACCACTATGCTCTAGAGTTGATATCATCCAACAAGTGGGTGAGCCCGGATCACCACTCTGTTTTATGGTATATGGTCTTTATCCATGTGACTTTCGTTGTATGGTTTTTATTCCTTTGGTCGAAGGCGTGCACATGTTGCATTTGGGACGACGCCCTTAGGTCATGCATCTCTTTTGTGATCATAAAGAGGGAAATTTGGTGAAAAATTATTCATTTTCATTGAAAAGGATATTACATTGTGATGCATATTGTTATTTATGTATATAGAAAAAAAATTAACTTAACCAAATGATTGTGTTTCTACTTATTGGTCTCTAGGCGTGCGGATAGCGCACACTATGGATGGATTCACCCTTCATTATGAGTCGTCCCGTGCACATATAAAATTAGTATGATTCATGTAATACATGTTGGGGAAGCTTCCCTCTTCTTTTAGTGGTTTGGTTTCCATTTCTTTCAATTTCTTGGTGAGGGACGCTATGTTGATTTCCACCATACTCTTTTTATCCTTCCTTTTTTGGTCGTGTAGCAAGGCCTTATGTATCCTTCATTCTCCAAAAGGTTGGTCCATATCATCATCGACTCGTCATGAACATTGTGGCACTTCATTTTCAAGTGGACTGAGGAAGCCACCACATCCATCGTTGTTGCGTAGGGTCTTCCTAGGATGCAATTATAGATGCTTCTGCAAGAGACTACTAGGAATCCAATTCAAATTTATTTGTGTCCTTCCTTCTCACATGGCGACTATTATCCCAATTTACCCTTATGGGCGAGTGATTGTATCATTAAAAGATTGTAGGTTGGATTCCTCATATGGAAACGACTTCTCTTTTTCAAACCAAGCATTTCAAATATTTATGTATACATAATGTCATAAGAACTCCCATCACCCCCATCCCCACCTCCCATTAATGAGAATTTTAGATACATTGAAGTTGGTTATACTTGTTGTTATAACCAAAGAAAATTTTTCATTTGGAATTCCACCAAATTTTTCACTATCCCGAAATACGAGAATAGGTTACCCTGGTTTTCTTTCATAGTCTCTCTCTGTTATTTGTAAACCATAATTACTTTGATGATTCTTCTTTTTACATTTCTCTTAGAAGGGTTTCTTGGTCGAGGAAAGCCTCCTATGATGGATATGATGCATTGAAATTTTCATTTTTAGTCTTCCTTCTTGTCATCATTGTTGTCTTTCTTTACTTTAAACCACTGACGACCTCTCTAGTTTTCTTTGGGGACCTTTTTCCTTGTGGGGGATCTTTTTTTATTGGTGATTCATCTCGCCTCTTATACTCTTTGTTTATATCTCAGTCCTTCTTCTGGCTGACCATCTAGATGTACTGGTACGTCATCCCTTATTTACCAGTTCTCTAATTGCATCCTTCAGGTTTATGTATTCATACGTGTTGTGGACATGACTTTTATGGAAAAGACAATACTTTGAATTATCTTGTTGACTCCCTGATCTGATAAAGGTTCTTAATAACCATTTCTTTAAAGTAGTTTTTTGCATAATATTTCCATATTTTCTTCTTTGACGTGTTCAAGGGAGTTTATGATGAGAACTTGACTCAAGACCCTCATTTTGTATCGTCCCCACGCGGTTGGAGTCTTTGTGATTCGCCCAGTTGTTTCTAGGGTTCATTCCTTATTGTCTCCTCTTTTCTTCTTTCACTACGATTTCTTCCTCATCATTAATATATGGTTGGTCTCTTTACAACATGTCATTTAAGCTATAGACTCCCTTTAGCCCCAACTTTTAATAGAACGAGTAGTTTTTCCTTAACCCCTTCTTGAATATCCATCATTTTAAGTATTTGTTTGTTCCACTTTCATGGTGTGAATTGGGTTGTGAAGAAGTTACATAACCCCTTCTAGGAAGTTATGATTCTGTCTAGGAGAGCCTTGAACCATGTCATGGCGGCTCCGTTGAGGTTTAGCATGAAGAGCTTTATTTTATGACTCATCGAGCATGATAATAGTCCAACATGGTATTAATATGCTCAATGTAATTGTATTAATCCCATGTTCCATAATAACTCTCCATCTTTGGGTATTTAACGAGATATATGGATCCTACTATCAATGATCCGTATTGGAAGCAGGTTTCTCTTTGATTACAAGCTTGTGCTTCAGCATCATGTCACTCCTCCCTTAGGGATTGAAGCAATGTTGATCAATTATGACTATTGTCATTCGAGAGCATATGGGTTCCGCCTCTTCCTCTAGAACCATGAGGTAGAATCTAGTATCCTCTAAGAAGATTGTGATGGCTATCTAGGTACTACCCTACATGTTTTCTTTGATCTGGATTATTTTTTCAACGTGGAAGTGCAAATTCTAATATTGTACTGGGTTATAGGCATTATTCAACAAATAGTTTTCCTCTTAGGTTCCAAAACCATTTTGTAGTTATTGAATAATGTGGAGCATTTCATGCCTATAAATCATAGGTTGTGACAAAGGTTGTTTCAATGTCTGACCTTACCCCCTTTTTATAGATGGTTGAAAGGTTGAAAGATATTGGAAGGTCCTATGTCCCACTGCTAGCGATTCTAGATCTTGTAATGTTGGAACTGTATGAGGAATAACTAATACCATAACATCTTTAATCATCAGAGGACGTGGAATCTCCCTCATAGGATCCAAAGCGTTGGTTGCAGCAATAATCGCAACAATTGTGTTGCATGGGACGAGTGCACAAGTGGCTTTAGAAGGTAACATGATAGTAGAAACTGGATCAACAATCTATGGTAGGAAGAGATCGTTGATCTAGAATCGTGTGAAGAGATGGTGGTTATTTGTGGAAATTCACGAGAATAAGAAGTCACTTTTTACAAATGGTGCCATTGTTTCGAACTGGAACCAGAAATACGTAGAGTGGGCGGTTAAAACCATTTCCATGAGATTCAACGCCTCACGCAGGTTGTCACCCGACTAGATCCAACAATGAGAAATATATTGGAGGTAGGAATTACATGTCCATGGCTAGAGAGATGTCTCACTTATTCTGAACATCTTTTTATGTAATGCTTGTTATCGAGCCTTTCATTATGAGTCTTACGAGTGGATCCTAGCTAACAGATTTATTTACATATCTATTTTAGATATATATTACAATCAAATTAGTTGCGAATAAGATCAAAATATACTTCATTTATAGTATTTGATAACATTTCTATTGTAGTAAAGTTATTTCTATTGCAATGACATTTAAACTATTTTTTAATATTAAATGTTTAAATAATATTCTAAATATATAATAATTATTTACATTGCATAGCTTTTTTTTTCTCCCTTAGTGGGCTTTATAATTGGAAAATTTCTCTACGGTGCTTGTTCTTTCTTTTTCATATGAATTTTTTTATTGAATTTTGAATGTAATAGTTTAAAATACTTTTTGTATTTTTTATCAATAAAGTTATTTTTGGATTCAACAAAAAAACCAATGTTCACTTTAAATAAGTTATTGTGATTTGGTTAATCCATTTTCTAGGGTTGTCTCATTTAAATACTTATTTTTATTATTCAAATAGATTGTAGAAAAATCAGAGAGGGAGAAAAAAATTGAAGAGTGGCTTCCAATTAATGCGGATAGGAGTGCAAAATGGTGGTACTCAGCTTTTCATAATGTCACTGCTATGGTTGGAGCCGGTGTTCTTGGTCTTCCATATGCCATGTCACAACTTGGATGGTATATTAATGTTCAAACCCATATTTAACATTGACATGAAATATTATTTATAGTAAAATATGGAAACAAGTTTTTTTAATTGTATGGTTCTGAAGCTTTTAAATTTGTAGTACTTTCTTTTTAATAAAAGAACATATATATTGAAAAAGAAGAAAAGGATTACAATTACAAAACAGAGGAGAATAAGTTTAGCCCCATATACATTTTTTGGTGGTTGTATAGTTCACCTGATTATTCATTTACAAATTTACTAGCATATTAAATTGCATGGAAAATGTTCGCATTGCATTGACCTAGAACTTGTCCTATCGTGTAATCGCTTGCATTGCACATCAGTTCAATGGTAAGTTCTCAATTTGGAGTGACCATTATGGATTCAATCACTAACTTTTATTTAATAATAGAAAAATATTTAAAACATTCATCATCAAAATCAAAATTATTTTCCTTAACTAGAAGGTTGCAAAGAGATTTTGCAATTTTAGAGAAATTCTTTATAAATCTTCGGTAAAAATCAGCATGTCCTAGGAATCTTCTCATTCTTTTAACATTAATGGGAAGGATTAATTTTTCAATAACTTTGATGTCTTTCGATGATATTTTATATCCTAAGACGATACCTTTAGTTACCATTAAATGGCATTTTTTCTAGTTCAAAACAAGGTTTGTTTTGGTATATTTCTCCAGAACAACAATAAGGTGATCAAGACATTTGTCAAAGTTACTAGCAAACACAGAAAAATAGTCCATAAATACCTCGATTGAAGATTAAATCATATAAGAAAATATAGAAAACATGCACCTATAAAAAATTGTGAACACTTCAAAAGGGCTTGTGTGGGTGGTCTTTTATTGATCTGTGGGATCTACAGTAATCTGCTTGTATCCTGAATAGCCACCCAATAAATAATAATAAGCTTGATCTTCTATTATTTCTAAAATTTTATCCATAAAGGGTAATGGAAATGATCTTTTCGAGTTGCTTGGTTTAACCTCCTATGATCAATACACATCTGCCATTCGGTAACTGTTTGAGTTGAAATGAACTCTTTCTTTTCATTTCAAACAAAGATCATACCTCCCTACTTAGGGACTACATGCACTTGACTAACCCAAGAACTATGAGAAATAAGATAGATCATTCCTGCTTCAAGTATTTTCGGGACTTCTTTTCCCGCCATTTCTTTCATGGTAGGATTTAGTCTTCTCCGAGGTTGAACTATTGACTTGAATTTATAGTTCCTTTTGGTTGGCTAAATTAGGTAAAACAACATTTGTAGAAGATGTATTTTAGGCAACATGAGGAATAAGATGGTTCATCATGTGTTCTAGCATCTGAGTGTGATTGTGTTTGATTGTTGAATAGTTTTGTTCAGCTAAAGTCCTTGATAAAACCAGTTAAGTAATAGTTTACAAGGTGTAGCTAAAGTGATTGACGGAACTAGTTAAGAAGAAGAGCTCAACATGTGATCGTGTATCATATTGGCATAAGATTTAGGTTCTGAGTATCTTCAGAGATGTCCTTCAGAAGAGCTATGGTTATGACTTCTTCAGAAGGCGCAGAAGCCTATCTATGAGAAAAAGTTGATGTTGGATGAGATTCATTCAAAGAAGATTAGGTTGGATGTACCTTGAAATAAGATTGGGTTCAAGAACTACTCTACAAAGAATATGGATATAAAGAGAGTTAACTTTGATGCTTTGATGTAACATGTGGAACCCAATGTTCCAATATGTGTGATGCAACATCCAGTCTCTTACAATAAATAAATGTTATTATAGTTGTGGTTCTGAATTAATCTATCCAAGTTTCACTCTAAAAAGAAGATCTTTAGAATCTTGCTGAAGAGTTAATTTGGATATTCTAGTACAAAACGTTGAGCAGATGCTTTAACATGTGTGTAGTGCAACATGTAGAGTTGACAACATGCCATATGGATCTTACTTGGTGCACAATTTCTGATTGGGATTTAATCAGATTTCTTGTAGCTATTTTAGCAATGTTTGTTTGATTTGTTTCACGGCTGGAGATGTTCAAATCAAATTTAAATGGAGATTGAATTTAAATTTTAAATATAACAAATCATATCTTATTGTTGAAGACAATTATGGAGAAGATCATATCCAACAAAATCAACTATTTTCTAGACTAAATCAAATCAGATATCCAAAGGAGAAAGCCCATAAGACATTTCTATATACGAAGACTTAAACCTCACGTTTGAGGTGTGCATGTTTTGAAGATTCCCGGTGTTAGGGTTTATCTTTAGAGTCTTTGTTAGTGTTATCATTATGCACAACTCTAGCGCATCCATACATATCTTAAGGCATAAAGTTTAGTTTTATAGTTGAGTTGTAAATCTTCCAACATACTAACTTTATAATCTTGGGAACAAAGTGTTTATTTTATTCCACACTAATGCCATCATAAGGGTTAATGTTTAATCTTTGTGTATATCATTATATGTTTCACAAACTTCGCATAGTTGTTGGTTTGTATTAGTTCAGTTGTAAACTCAATATTAAATAGAGTTGTTATTGAAGTTTATCACTAGAGGTTAGTGATTGAGAGAAGGTGATAGTGGTTATTATATTTAGGGGGAGAATATAACAAAGTTTCACGAGTAGTATTAGGGAAGTGCCCCTGAATTTGGTGAATTCAGAGTAAATTTTATTTGTCATTCTGACTATTAGGAGTGCAATAGTTCTATATAGAGTCCTAAATAAAAATTAACTAGGATTAGGAAGAGGCTTTGAACAACATGGGATTATTGTTCCTATAAAATATACTATTTTGAAATAGTGAATTTCCTTTCTTGGGTAGAGTGCCCTCCAAATGTTGATGTGGTTTCATCGAACTAGGTTACCAATCTCTTGTGTTCTCTTTATTTCTTTTCTGATTCATCATCTTGTATAATCTAAGACATTATTCATTATTGTCATACTGGATTATCAAGTTAGACCTATTGTTGCAACATCGTGTCCACCATATGCCTCCACAAGAACACAATTATAATTCACATTAAAGCAGGCACTCTATTATGTTTGGGTGTGTTCTGGGGTTCTTATTTTGTTCAAGATGGGTAATTTTATTGAAGGATGAGAAGCTTATAGTCCAAATATAATTTATCCTCCAAAGAATAGAGCCAAGGGAATTTATGAAGATTGTGAAGACCGGGGAGAAAGAAATCTCAAGCTAGCTAAGAGATTTAATAAATTCTTGGAAAAACTAGATAAGAGATCTGTAAGAATGTATCTTCAAGTGGTCGATACAAACAACATAAAGGAAAAGGTGGTGAAATACAAAATCTCAATAGAATCCAGTGTATTAAATGAAAAGGTTTTAGACATATTCAAGTTGAATGCTCAAGTTTTTTAAGGAAACAAAGAAGAATCTCCAATGTCACTAATGATGAAGAAGGTGAATTTAATCAAGAAAACATTGGTGCTACTTTCAAAGACATGAAAGAGGGTATACACACTAGTGAGAAATAAAATTCAAATAAAAAGTGTATTACTTCTATTCATAAATCAGAATGCAGAATATCAGGTAACATGTCTCAACATCAGGTCAAACATTATTACTAGTACATTAATTGTATGACTTGCATTCCCTTGTACTATTATAAGTTGTGTGGTACTAAACAACACCATCAACATTGTTATTCTTAGTGGAATGAAAAGTTTCAAAGGAATTATCAACAAAAGTGGTATTGGAAGCCTAATTTTCTTGTTTATAATGCATGTACCTCCCACAAGGTGTTCTCTTGTGTAGATAGGTATCATAATAGCAGTTGCATTAGATAGTTGGTAGAAAAAAGAAACTTGGTTGTACATTGTGATAGTCATAAGAGAAATAAATATGTAAAGATGAAGATAGTGGCTACGACTATAAAACAGAAGGTTGAAGACCATCTTTCAGACATCACGGAAAACATGTAATATATTGAAACTAAACTAGGATACAAAAAGCTTAAGAGTTGGTGCAAATAAATATATCATATGTGTTATGATCTTAATGTTGAAAAAAGAAGGAATTATGAATCTTACCAACTTGAGAAACAAACCAAGATGGCGTACAAGATGGTTCATCATCTTACTCATGCTTCTGAATTACCACATTTAGACTGTATGAGACATAAGCAAGAAGTTATCATTGAAGGGCTGGTTGATGGTCAGTCTGGATGTCCTCCCAACATGGATCCACCAATAGTGGTTCAGAAGAAGATTCTAAAGAAGAATAGTGACTATGGTATGATTGGAATACTTTATCATAACTCTAGAGTGTTGATACATCAAAAACTTGATGTTATGCTTGGTGAAGCTGAAATTGGTGTAAAGAAGTCTTGCTGCAGGTTGTATAGAAAAATATATGTATCATCCATTGCTCTCCACAACATTCCATAAGTTGAAGAGTATGATCTAGATGCTGGTGGAAATGTGATTGATAACCCATAATTGTATGAACCAATAATAAATCATTATCTCATTAAAAAAAATTGGTAAGGAGACCCAGGAAACCAATCTTGGAAATCAAGATGATAATAAACATGTGCCAAACATCATGTTCGACATGTTGACATAATATCCAATGTATAAGTAGAATGATGATAATATCCCTGAAGATGTGATAAGTAAGAACAAAAGCTTACTCTTGGTTTGTGCTATTAATAGCAAGGAGTATGGATTGTTCACCAAGGGCACAAAATATGTTGACGACACGACTCCACATAAAGATGAATAATTTGATCTTAGTGGTCTTGATATGGAGCAAGTTGTTACTAACAATTTAATAAACAATATGCCTTCTGTTGATGAAGATGGAAGTGTTTGTGATGCTGAAATTTTTTATTCTATTACCCATTGTAGAGCCTTCAGATTGATACCAATATTTCCATGTGTTCTGAAGCTTGATATTTATCAAATGGATGTGGAAAGTTCCTTCCTTAGTAGGTACTTGAACATGAAGGTCAATCAAGTTGTTAGTAAGCACGTCACAGACAAGGATGGTATCATAAAGAAGGATGAACTTGTGGAATTATGTATGGAAGCTAGTACTGATATTAACAACATGGAAGCAAATTAGAACATGATTTAAATTCTAACTATCAGATCTCGGATGTCCTAAGAGATGTCAAGACACCGGATCCGACTTCACACACAACAGCAAGATGTATAAAAAAATAACAGTGCTGAAGGATGTGAAGGAAAAATCAAATAAAGTTTCAGAAATTGGGGGTCTGAAAATTGGAGGTGTAAAAGAGATCTTAGGAGTAAGGGTTTCTGAGGAGGTTGTTGTTTTGGTTTGAGGTGAGGTTAAAACTTTGGATTTTTCAGTGAGAGCTGAATTAAAAATCGACGAAGGTGGGATGGATGAAGTTGTAACTGTGATATAAAAATATGGAGGTGGTGTAGAAATTGATAAAGCAATTGTTCTAAGGTCAAGGCAAAAAACCACAGGATTAGATGACTTACTAGTAGGAGCTATAAGAGCAGAAATCTGAGTTGAGATAGCAGATTTATCTAGTTTCTGAATTCTTGGCTTCTTTTGATGAGACTTCTTGTTCTTCTGAAGTGAACCCGATCTTCTCATGAGATGGGAATGAGGCTTATCCAGAATTAAGTCATACTTGATTACAAATGTATTCGTTCCTTCAGCTTCAAGACGTTTGAGATAATTTTCTAGAACTCCAGGTGGATAAAGCTTAGTGAAGAGAGGATAGCCATCAACTGGTACCCCTTGAATCTTTACACTTTACAGATTACATGAACTTTTGGTTTGATCACAACCCAAGATTTATCAACTATGCTCATACTCTTAAGGTTATTACCATTGAATGGTTTTCCAATTGTTGCAATTACATCTTTCATGAGTTTCAAGTTGGTTAGATGGTCTACAAGACCGCTTTCAATCAGAATGTCTCAGATGGTATCTCTCAGATAGTTAAAGAGAAGAGGTGGAAGATACATCATAGTTCCTTCTAACAGATGAAACAAAATGAATTTTTTATCTATGTTGACATAATCAGATGAGCTGTTCGGAGGCTTGGATGAATGCGCCCCGAAATGATCCTAAACCAAACATGAATATTCTTTGAAGAGTTCCAAAACCTTAGTAGGTGGTTTTCCTTTATGAAGCGCTACCTTGAGTCCTATATAGACTGTAGGTGTTACTACATTTGCCGGATATTTTGATTTTGAGTTGGCATGATAAACCACTTTTCCTCCAGTGTTTTCCATTCCAAGTAGGGTAGCTATGGATCTTTCTGTGATGACGACTTTAACACCTAGAACATGGGAAACAATGTATTTATCATCAGCCTCAGCAAATCTCCAAAATTCTTTACCAATTTTGTGTAGATTGGGCCATATAGACGATTGAAGTAGATATCCTAGCCTTGGAATTTTAGTTCCTCGGTTGAATCTAATCCATTTTCTTTGAGATTCTCAAAATCTACGAGAAGTTCAAGAAGAACATCTAATTCATTGGCAGGAGTGGACAAATGAACATGCAATAGACAATCAAGAATGTGAATTTCTTGATATTTTTGAAACAAAACCAAAGATTGTTTTAAAGATACAAAATCAAATGTCGTAGAACTTAAGACCACTTGATGTCATGAATCACATTGTTGCATTTGTTTCGAAGATTGTTCTTGACGAAGCACTTCTTGAGCATAATCAAAAAGTTGTTGTTGAGCATCCATGGATGAAGATGATGAACCGAGAAAAAGTTATAGGGTTCTGAAACAGTTTAAATTGTGGGTAGTGAAGTGAAGAAGTGTGTGACGATGAAAAATCTGAGTTTTTATAAAGTAGTTTTGAAATGATTACTTAAGCATAGAAGACTTACAAAAGGAAAAAGGTAATGATGATTTTAACCTAATCTCAAGAATTTCCATCGCTCAAGGTGTCAATCAAATGACACATTTATGATTTTAAGTTGACAAGTGTCAAAGGAGAATCACAACCATACGTTTGAAAAGGCAAGAGTTGATATAATCAGAGTCATGAATACCAAAGGTTTTCTAACCAAGCAAGTTTCGGATGAAAAATATCTTCTAACTTGTAGAAGTATCGAGATAGATTTCAAAAAAAGACAAGTTATGATTAAAAGATACGAGATTCAAACCTGACATGTAATATTTATGAAGACAATACTTTTCTCACTTGCTTTGATTTCTAATATTCCATTAGATTTTAATATCGTGAGATCCTCTGAACATAGGCATCAGATTTTGAACATCATTTCTGGAGAACAAATATAGCTTTTCTTGTATACTTGGAATTCATTCCTAATCTTGAAGTGCTTCTTAACAAGAGCTAGTTCTAACAGAGACACCAATCTCTGAAGCTTTCCCTCAGATTAAAAAAAAACTTGTTCTGACAATTCAGTTTAATCTCTTAGAGTCAATTCTTCAGATAAGACTTGGCTTTTCTGAACATTGAGTATTTAGATACTTCTAATATATAATTCTTTTTGTTGGAATCCTTGTCCTCAGAACCATTATTCTTTTCTCCAGAACCAAATGTTCCAAATTATTTTAATCTTCGTTCCTGTACGCCTCTAAAACTAACGGTCTTAGCTACATTAAGTTCCAGGTTTTGGAACATATGATTTCTTTCCATTGTGTAAAATGAGCATCCAGAATTCAGGAGCCATGTCTGGTGTTTTAGCTCTGCATGAGATATCTTCAACATTCACTATTTTTTCTTTTAGTACCTAGAGACTCTTGGGTCCTTTAATGTTAGTTTTCCCAGAATTTCGTATAAACTTGGGTTTTGTGCAACATTAACTATTTGTGTTTATGTTGAAGGGTATAGATATGAAAATAGAGCAAATGGTTTATTTTCTTGAATGTCTTCATAAGAATCAAAACCAATTCCTATTTTTCCATAATGACTAACACCATAAATCATGGAATTCATTTTGCATCTATCTATGATGTTGTTCAAGAATTTCTGAAATGCCTTATCATATTTGAATAAGACGGTTTAAGAAGATGAAGGTTCTTTAGAAAGAGTTTCTTCAAGTTTTAAGAATTTCTTGTTCAGAAAGATATTTTCTTTTTCTAAAATAAAATTGTCTCCTTTTAAATCATAAACTTGTTTCTCTAGCTTACCATATTCTTCAACTTTATATTCATGAACTTTTTGAATGTTATTAAGCTTTTATTGAAGCTTCTGATACCTACTCAGAGATTCAGATAGACATAATTATAGTTCAGCATGAGAGAGTTCAGAAAATACCTCTTCTGAGTCAGACTCTTCTCTGCTTCTAGGTCTTCGGAAGTTGTTTTGTCTTTTCTTCCAAAGTTGCTTGACTCTTCTGGAAAGAAGGCACAATTCAACTTCGTCATTAGAAGATTTGTCATTAGAATCTTCTACTTCTTCAGCTTGGAAGACTTTGCATTTTTCTGAATTGGGTCTTTTTGACTTTGATCGTAGAGCAACTATTTTTCATTTATGGGGCTCATCTTCCTCTATCGTTATTTCATGACTTCTAAGGGATCTAACCAACTCTTCAAGAGATAGATTGTATAGATCCTTAGACAATTTCAAAGCAGTGACCATAGGTATCCATTTCTTAGGAAGGTTTCTGATGATCTTTTTAATATGATCAGCTGTAGAATAGCCTTTGTCAAGCACTTTAAGTCCTGCGACTAAAGTTTGGAACATTGAGAACATAGTTTCAATGGTTTCATCGTCTTCCATCTTGGAGGATTCATATTTTTGAATTAAGGCTAGAGCCTTAGTATCTTTAACTTGAGTGTTACCTTCATGTGTCATTCTCAACGAATCAAAGATATCTTTCGTTGTTTCTCTATTAGTGATCTTCTGGTATTCATTGTAAGATATTGAGTTGAGAAGAATAGTTCTAGATTTATGACGATTATTGAGCACACACTTTTGATCATCATTCATTCTGTTTCTGGGAATGGGAATACCAACCGCAGATACAGGTTCTTCATAGCCAAAAATAACAAGATCCTAAAGATCTGCATCATAACCTAGAAATAAAATTTCTAGTCTATTTTTCCTGAGTAAAATTTCTCTCCATAAAAAATAGGAGGCTTAGTATTGTAACCATGTCTTTTGTTTGTATGAGCAGTATCCATAGAAGTTTTTCTCACACTGGATCTCTCTACACGGTTAAGCGTTTGATTTGAAAATCAATAACAGAGTCGGAGCTCTGATACCAATTGAAGGTAGAGAAAAACACAGGAAAGGAGAAGTTTGTTTGAGGTGCTCATCCGATAATATCTCTGATGTAAGGGTGATTTCATTTACTTGCATCCTTTCTTTTTCCACTTGCTCTAGTCGTCGCTTGTCTCCTTTGACATACTCGGCTAACCAAACCCTCCTCATCAGCTCTTCGATGACATCTTTCAGTTGGACGCAATCATTTTCTTTTGTCTGTCTGAGATGTCTCTCTCACAGGGTAAAGGGGTCAGATTCCCACTTTCTGAAATTGAGTATTTACATAATCTTGATAAATTTTCTCATAGGAGAGTGTCATGGGGTATAATTGTCATACTTTCCTAACATTCCCCGATCAGGGTCATCCTGATGCATGGGATTCCTTCCCAACCGGGAAACTAGAGTGAGATACGATGGAAGATGGGTTGTCAAAATGCATAGTCAACTTTTCTTTTAAGATCGTGTAATTTTTTACCATAGTTAACATCTCTGGGCATATTTTAATTTTCTCTTTCCTAACTTGTGATTGAAAGGGTGGTCTTTCAAAAGGTCATTCTCGAAGATCCAGCACTGAGGACCTTATTGAGTCCCTTCTACCTTAATAGATACTTGCATAAATTGGTCTATATACGACCGTAACCTCTATTTATTTCCCTACGTGATCCCTCTTCAAGAAGCTTCAGTTACAGGTCATCACTTTCGGGATGTGAATTGCGCCGAACACCTCTCACAAAACTCTGTCAGAGAATTGATACTTTTGTATGGAAAGCCATTGAACCAGAACTGGGCCGGGCCAACCAGGGTTAACGTAAAAACTTTCACTTGGACACGTCACCAACGTTGAAGTAACTTATTCAGTTATTCACAAGATGCACATATTCGTCAAGATCTCCTTTTTCATCATAATCGCCTAGTTTGGGAGACTTCTCTATAGACTTCGGGATCTTACTCTCTAGGATTTTTATTGACATCAGGTGTTTTAGTTGCCTCTTTTCCGAGCTAGTTTCTACTTGAGCCATGGAAGGATCATGACTGCCCCGGTCTCCCCCGGGGCTGGGATGAGGAGCCTGAGACTTTCTACTTTTACGCTGATTCTTTGACCAAGGAGACTCGTTTTTCTTTCTCTTGGTTGGTTTCGGGACGACCACACGAGCTTTTCCTAAAGTAACTTCTTGAACTATAGTTTTGAGGGAGGGAACATTGTGAACGATTTCTTCCAGATGTTAAAGCCGCACTTCAAGAGGGTGTGAATTTTGTTGCCGAAAGATGTTAAACATTTTGTTCAACAATTCGTTAACACCTTGAATACTAAGGTTTGTTAGAAGAGTGTGGAGGCCAGACAAGTCTTCAGAGAAGAGTTACACTCCTTCCATAATCTTTCTATATATAGTAGTAAAATTAAAATAACTACATTTAAACAAACTTTAAGTAACTTTTAAGGGTGTTTTAACTAACTCATAACCAAAATGTCCCATAAATAAGTTAATAACTCTTTTACTCTTTTTCAGGGGTCCAGGTGTAACTTTACTTATCCTTTCATGGATCATCACATTATACACATTATGGCAAATGGTTGAAATGCATGAAATTGTTCCAGGAAAACGTTTGGATAGATACCATGAATTGGGTCAATATGCTTTTGGAAAAAAATTAGGTCTTTATATTGTGGTGCCTCAACAAATTATTGTAATGGTTGGTGGAAACATTGTCTACATGGTTACTGGGGGTCAATCATTAAAGAAGTTCCATGATATAGTGTGTCCAAGTTGCAGAAAGATTAGATTGACCTTCTTCATATTGATATTTGCCTCTGCTCAATTTGTATTGTCTCATCTACCCAACTTCAACTCCATTTCCGCTGTATCTTTTGTTGCAGCAGTCATGTCTTGTGGGTATATCAACTTCTTTCTATTCTCTATGTTACTAATTTTTAAGATTAAGTATATTTTTTCTCTATAAATATATACTACTTTTAAATCAATATAAAACTTACTCTTTTTTAATTATTATATAACTTATTTGCTTTTTAGATATGTTAAAATTTGTCATTGTAATAAGTATGCCATATTCATTTTATTCCTTGTATAACCTTTCTTAAAAGGACTAAAATCAAATATTCCCCAAATTACAAAGATTAGTTCTAAGAAAACAAATATTACAGAGATTAAAATAAAATTATAATGACTCAATAGGTGACTTAATAGTGGTTGTCTCAATAATCCTGAAGAGGATTTGATATTTTTGTAAGTCCTACATTTGAGATGATAAAATACTCAATATGATCCTTCAGCCATATGGTTCTCTACTAAATATTGATTGATAGGTGAGTGAAACCATAAAAAAAGTTGCAATTAGGCAATGTCCATAAAGTGAAAGCACTATGGAATTTTTGCTCTTAAAGAGTAAGTCAACGTTAATGGTCTCTCTCTGAATTATTAAAAATGCTTAGTATGAACTTGAAATTTTGCAAGAATCCTTTGGAGTCACGTCCCTTTGAAAGTATCATATGTGATGGACCTAAATACAATGAATATATGTTTATTTTCTATCAATTAATGTGCCCTCCAAACAACTAATTATTTTTTATCAATAGTTTTCCTTTAATGTTTTTGCATCTTCACAATTAACAAGTTTCATTTTATCGACACTAACACGATATGACATCCATTTTCTTTTTAACAACTTCACTTATGTGTGTGGGGTAGCATTTCCTAGTTGGGTTAGATAGATGTGAATTGTTGATCCATGATTCAACCCTTGAGCGTGAGATCGTGTATTGCACAAATCAAGTCCCATAAATCAATTGAGCCACTCACAATTTATATCCACACATCAAGTCTAATAGTGTTGATTGTGAGGAGATGTATTGGTAAAAATCTAAGCCGCTCGTTGATTAAAGATAGAGTCTAATAAAGAGTTTATAAATAGTGACATTCATCACCTAACAACTTGGTTTTGTAAAGATTCTCACATCCTACACGCTTCAGCCTTATTGAGGCTTGAGTGTGAGGGAGTGTTGGAATTTCCACCTTCATTAAAGTCTGTATTCATGATTATAATGATTAAAAAATTTAAAGTTATATATGATTCTTTGTTGTTTTTATTTATGAAAGAAAATAAATTCTCCTTAGAGTCTCCGAATAAAGCATTAGGATATATTCATAAGTTCATGTTCATCTAATACCCTCTCCAACTCAATAGTATCATAATCAATCTTTGGTTATGATATTGTGGTAATATACTTTCTTATATCAATTTTTTATTATTTTTTCTCCACAATCTGATCACACATGACCATATATGCAATACTATACACAAATGAATGAATATATAAGCTATACAAAGAAGGAAAACTAATGAGCTTCAATTTAATAAGTTAATTACAATTTAATTTACAAGATAAAATAAAATCAATCAATTGCAATTTCAATGGTTGGTAAAATTATAGGTGTTATTGTTTATTGTTATTATTATGTAACCTACACATTTTCAAGTTAAATGAGGAACGAAATTTGCTAATTAAAATATTTCATGTTTGTGTTTCATAACAGTTACTCCGCAATTGCTTGGACTGCTAGTGCACATAAGGGAGTACAAGAAAATGTAGAATATAGTAACACGGCTACAACTAGTGCTAACTTAGTCTTTAATTTCTTTAATGCACTTGGATCTGTTGCTTTTGCTTATGCTGGACACAGTGTGGTGTTGGAAATCCAAGCAACAATTCCATCAACGCCAGAAAAACCATCTAAGGTTCCAATGTGGAGAGGAGTTATTTTTGCCTACATTATTGTTGCTTTGTGTTATTGGCCAGTTGCTATTATTGGTTATTGGGTGTTTGGTAATGAGGTTAAGGATAACATTCTCATATCTTTAGAGAAACCATCATGGCTTATTGCAACAGCTAACATATTTGTTGTTTTACATGTAATTGGAAGTTATCAGGTCTAATTCATTTCTTATATAATAAATTAAACATTTTTATTGCAATTAATCCTTATAATCTTATAGTTAATTTCTTTTTTTATTGTGGGTGTAGGTTTTTGCAATGCCAATGTTTGACATGCTTGAAAGTGTATTGGTGAAGAAATTGAAATTCAAACCAAGTACAATCCTCCGTTTTGTTGTGCGTAATATATATGTGGGTTAGTTTAATACTGTATTTATATATTTTTACTTTATAATGGAAAACATTGGTACGTCAGTATTATGTTGTCAATGACAGTTGAGTAAAAAACCATGCATCTTGGTATTATATAAATCTTAATGTTATACTTAAGTGTATGTTAGTATATTTAAAACTTTAATGACATATTATTATATTTATTATTTAAAACTAATGAATTTTTGTTTATACTGATAACTCATTTTTTTCAGCACTCACAATGTTCGTTGCTATTACCTTTCCATTTTTTGGTGGATTACTAGGATTTTTTGGCGGATTTGCTGTTACTCCAACAACATATTTTGTAAGTCATGTAAATTTGTAAAAAAAAATATTTTTTTTAGATTTATTATTATTATTTATTATTATAGCATTATTATTATTATTATTATTATTATTATTATTATTATTAGTATTATTATTATTATTATTATTATTATTATAATAGCGTTGTTCAACTCTTTGTTTTTATTAAATTTTCAGCTTCCATGTATCATATGGCTTAAAATCTATAAACCTAAGATATCTAGCTTGTCTTGGTGGACTAATTGGGTAGGTATTTTTGAATTTGTTTTTTTTTTCCTTTAGTTTTTGTAATGATTTATTAATTTTCAAGAATGTATTAATGTATTTTTTTTACACTATTTATTACAGATATGTATTGTGCTTGGTCTATGTATAATTGTCTTAGCACCTATTGGAGCATTGAGGAGTATTATACTTGAAGCTAAGACCTACAAATTCTACACATAAACTTCTTATCTAGTTGAATTACTTATTAGAATGTGCCTTGCAATATGTTTCTTTATACTTTTTATATTTTTCAATTGCAATATACTTTGAAGTTCAACAGAATAACAAATGAAGGAAATTACTCTTATTCAATTTTTAATAAAACTAGTTATTTAAGTTTTAAATTTTTTAGGCATTATGATTTAATTATGGTGTGTCACAATAATATTCAAGAATCGAATCTTTTACAATAGAGATAATTTTTATATATTAAAAGTATACATTTTATTTAGTATGTTAATCCAATTAAATCATAACAAATATATATTTGTATACAAAAAATATAATAGGTTCTTCGGACATTAAGAGTATGCACGTGTAATTAATTTGTGCATGATTTTTAAATTTAAAATAAAAATATAATGACCTAGTGTATCATTATGTAAAAGTAAAAGGAACTGCCTTCAAATTTGCAATCAATTCCATTTATGGTTAGTTTATATTGTAAATACCTTCCTTTACTTTTTTAGATAAGGCGAATAATATATAAAGACTAATTTGAGATTCTACAAATGTAAAATAACCTTCTCTTTTGATTGTAATTTTTTATCCATAATATCTTGCAAATCTTTCATTTTTTTTGTTTTGTATTACTTGCAAACTCATGGTGTGGAGTCTCTTTTAGATCAATATATTCACTTGTTTATCTCTATCAAATGTTAATGAGATCTTGTGTAATGTATAAAATTTTAGTTTTGAATATGTTTAATTTCAATGGAACAAATAAGAAATGTAATAATGTGTTTACACTGGCGGAGCCAGCGTCCGGCCAGCTAGGGCAGCTGCCCAGACTCGACCGCCTCGATTCAAGGTGGTGGTGCTAATCTTGATGTTGCTGCTGATAGGTTTAAGAGAGCAGAGGAATCACTTAGAACTGTCATGTACTTGAGTTGTTGGGGTCCTAATTAAATTCAAGGTGAAGGTTAAATTATCATAGCTAATGTTTTTGTTTTTAATTTGTCTTGTTATTGTAGTTAGTTGTTTTTGAAAATATATGTAGTAGCTTAAGGTTCATAGAGCTTTGTAAATTTTATGTTAGTAAAACATAATAAATTAACTCATATTTTGCTTATATGTGAGTGTTGGAATGGTTATAATCTTTCAATCATAGTTTTTTTAGTGAAAATTTTAAGACGGTGAGATTGAAGATCATAGACTAGTTGCTTGATGCCTGCTTAATAGCAAAACAGATCAATATAATAAAAAGAAAATGAACAAGGACTACATGATACAACAAAAGCAAAAGTGGTCTCTGTAAACAACAAAGTCGCTAGAAAAAAACAAAGACAGAAGGAAAACATAAACAACAACATACAACTGCAATCCAAAAAGAAAGCAGGCCTACTCAGACCAAAAATCCAACAGAACAAGAAAGCAAATGTTGGAAGGAAGAAAACACAACTACCTCCTGAGCAACTAAAACAGCACACCACTCGCCAAGTGTTTGATGAATTGCTTGATTATACTATGTTTGTAAATGGATATTTTTGTCCATAGATTGGCCATGGCATCAGTATCAAATTGTTGTTGTTACCACCGTTTTGCAACTTGCACACTAACTGTTCGATAAATTGCCTCAACTAAGTTTTTTTCTCTCTTTTTCGCGTCTGTTTCTTACCTTCTTGGGTGTTCCCCTCCTCTGGCCCTGATCCCACTGATGTAGTAAGATTGTGTATCCAGCCATATATTGATCTTTCTGATTTGATTACTCTCCTGATCATGGATTCTTTGCTTTGTTACTTTTGCAGGACTGACAGCGCTATTAAGTTTGAATGGTTTTTCATGTTTTACCTGGTATTGACTATTTTGCTTTATGCATGTTAGCTTTGTTTTGCATTTGGACAAAATTAAATTAGCCTAATTTCTTTTTCTGCTTACAGCTTCACCTTGGATTCTGTATCTTAGTTGCAGTTGCTCCTCCTATAGTTTTCAAAGGAAAATCATTGACGTATGTTGACTTACTATCCACACACACACACCCCATTTAACATGACTTTGTTGCTTGTTCCTAATTTCCTATGTATATAGCTTGTGTTATTCTCATTTTTTAGCCTTATGCTTAGTAATGTCTTCTTATTGATGCAGAGGCATTCTGTCAGCCATAGATGTAGTTGGTGACTATACTTTGGTTCGGGTGAGTATGCTTATCTTGAAGTGTTTATGATTCCTGCGTATGTTTCATTGTTATATGTCGTAACATTTCCAATTTGTTGACACAATTTCACACATGCTAAGCCAGTTTAACGTTTTTCACACAAGCCACATTACAACTCTAAAGCAAATACTGCAAAATCCAATCAGTGAAAAACTTTCTGCTTCTAAACGACTGAAAATTGGTTCTATTTTTGTTGATTTGCTGCTTTCTGCTTCGGAACAACTGATAACTGGTTAAGTTTTTGTTCATTTTCTTGTAGATTTTCTACTTCATTGGATTTGGATTTTTCTGTCTTGAAACATTGATCAGCGTCTGGGTTATCTAGGTTTGATTACACTTAACTATTTAAATATTTTTTCTTAAAACGGATGCATCTTTCGCTTAGAATGCACCCACCACTGCCCAGGCTTCATAATTTTTCTGGCTCCGCCACTGTGTGTTTATAGTATAATATGTAAATAAACATTGATATTGTCATGCATTTGGAATATCATTGAAAAGAGCATTGAGCAATGACTTGTCATGCATTATGAAATTGGAGGAATAAGTATGCATGTTAAGAAATTATGGTCATGCCATAGCTAGTTTGAGATACATTCATGAAGTTTCTAAGATTCAATCTATTATGAGTTGGTCGTCTCTTCCTTTAGATTCGGTAAAGTTGAATAATGATGATGCTGGTAAAAATGTCGAGCGAGCTGGATGTGGGGGTTTACTCACATTCACTGTATGGTAATTGGTTGTGTGGTTTCTATAAATAGATTGATAGTTACATTGTCGTTGTAATTGGGTTATGATGAGTGTTAGAAGGGTTGCAGGTAACACATATAAGGGGCTATAAAATGGTGAATATTTGTGTTGATTCAAATAATATGGTGGATATTTTGAACAAGAAAGGTGGTTACTGTGAAACAGGATAGAGTTTGATACAACATATCTAGAGACTTTTATAATTAGATTGAGAAATAAAAATGTGTCATTCCTATTGTAAAGTCAATTCTTGCACAATTGCTTTAGCTAATATGTGATGTGATAATAATTTGTCCTTGATTATTGTGGGCATTTGTCCATTTCACATTAGACAACATTTTGTTGCAATGTTATATGAGTTAGTACTCCTCATTTGATTTGTCTTTAGTTTTTTTTCCTTTTGAGCATAGACTCTCTCTCATTTTTTTTAAAGACATTATTTTGTTAATTAATGTTAGATTATAAACTTTTAAAATATATTGAGTTAAGTTGATGTTGTAAAACAAAAGGCATTTAGACGTATTCAGTAACACATTCTATCATATTGAGATAAAGAGAAATTTTTAGAGTTTAACAGAAATCAGTGGTGTTTAGACATCGAGCTCTTCTAAAATGATTATTTGGGCATTTAGTGCGGTGGAGTAGGAGTGTAATTTTGTCAGAGTGAGTGAAAAAGTACTTTTTTAATGTTGTGGCGCATGGCATAACTTATATACTATGGATTGTGAAAAAGTACCCTTCTGTAAGTCAACTAACATTTCGGCAATATGCATAAGGTGTTCATCATTTGGGGTCGCAACATTCAAATCTCTAAAATTAATGCACACCCTCAAAGTCCCATTATTTTAAATTATGGGTACAATATTTTCAAGCCATTCAACATACCTTGCCGTTCTAATGAATTTTCTTTTCAAGAGCCTTTCGATCTCCTGCTTTATTTTCGACATAATTTCTGGGGCAAACTGTCTTGGTAACTTCTTGATCAGCTTCTTCCCAAGATTTATTGGCAGTTTTATTTCCACCAAATCTCAGCTTAAACCTAGAATTTCATTATAATCTTAAGCAAAACAATCCTTAAATTCTTTAAGTAAATTTATTACCTCGATTTTTAGGCCAGGATCGATGTTCGCACTAATATACGTTGGCCTTTTATCATCTCTTTGCCCAAGTTAATTTCTTATATGGGATCTTTGGGTTACATCTTCGTTGGTGATGCAACTGTATCTTTCTCAAATTCCAAAGGCTTATCGTCTTAGATGCAGTCGAGCCTTTGGCTTTCACTCCCATCTTGCATGCCTGCTGTCAGCGGTTCGTCTGGTGGTTTTTTCTTCATTCTTACCATGTTATCCACATCAAAAATTTGGACTTCATTGGCTTTGACAGTCATGTGTTGTACTTTATCCTCTAAGGTCACTTTTAACCTGTTTTCGGCTACATAAGCTAAAATTCGCGGCATAGCATCCAACTCGGCCATCACTGTCGAATTCACTTCCCTAGCCTGTTGGCCGAATTTCATCCTCATATGCAACATTTCCCAATATCCCCTTATCTTAAATTAAACAATGGGTAGGGTGGAGAGTGAGAGAGAAAAATGTTTCCTCTAGAGGCTTGTAAGTGAAGCCTGCAGGTGGACATGGCGCTATGTTCGCCAAGCTCCAATCAAAATTCTGTCTATCTACATAATTAATCTCGACCATGAAGTAGCTTTGGTCTTCTTTAATATTTTTGACTATCCTGTCTTCCCTCCATACTACGACTTGTTGATGGAGTGACGAAGGAACTCCCCCCACACCATGAACCCACTCCCTTCTAAGAAGAAAACTATAGCTAGCTTTTGAAGCAATAACTGAAATTCTAGTATTCGGATCAAAGATGTCCTAAAAGATGTCGAGACACCTTTTAATGAACTTGCACACAATGAACAATATGAACTATAAACACATTGCAGAAAGGTAAAGAACACGAGAAATTGTTAACCCAGTTTGGTGAATCGACACACCTACACTGGGGGCTACCAAGCCATGAAAGAAATCCAATATCAGTAGTACTAATTCAAAGTTAAACTCCCCCATTTATAACTTATTAATTAATCCCTATCCAGTACAACTTCTACCTAGGAACTCCTAGATATGAGTATACTCAATCACTCCTAATCACTGCATTGATATCAACTTAATAGACACCAATAACTTGAAATAGTAACAGAAGTCAACTTCAAGAACAATAATTAGAGTTGCTTACAAGATTCTTCTAAGAACAACAATCAACTATTAAGCTTAAAAGCTCACAAGTGATTCAAAGTTACAACTCAACTAACAACAGTCCTACTCTTTTATTAACATGATAATCGAGAGGCTCACAATTATCGATGGAATACAAACCCTAAAGGATTAGTAAAAACATATAATCTATTCCATATAAATACTAGGTTTTTACCCTTCTCTTTATAACAACCTTCTGGACTGGGTTGGGCTTCAAACCCTCAGCAAATCGGCTACTAAATCACTGCAGAATCTTCTGCATAAAAATGGGACTTCTATCATGAGTTTCCTAAATTATCTTCATAATTAGAAACTAATAAAACTCCTTGAAATCAACTTGACTCTTCTTCAATCTTCAAACTGAGTGCCACATAGAATAGCATATAATATTTTGCATTTGTTAAATCTTCCACTGATCCAATAACCCAGCTTAACACAGTCACGATATCGAATGACTCTGCATAGGACATCTTGTCTGACATGTTACTTCAGTTGATGAAATATCTCAACCAAACATGTTTCTTCATAACATATGACATCTTATTTAACTTGTTTTTCTGAGCAAGTTAACTCATCATATTTAACATATTGCTTCTATATTTGTTTTACTAAAATTAATGTCAATCATAAAAACAGAGAACTAACAATCTCCCCTTTAGAAAATTTTGGCTAAAACAAATAAACTTAGATTTCAACAATCAGAGTTAGTCTTCAAAAGCTACTAAACTCAACAGTATGTCTTCAGCCTTATTGATGTCCCAACATCATGTTTGACATCTTTCTCGCAAGAGCTCCATTTCCTAAAGTTAAACACCTCAGTATAAAAGGAGTAGAAAAGTAATCTTCAAGGGTTGCTCAACATAGAAACATATACTCAATCAGGTGGATATCGGGACATCATGTTCGACATCTCTTCAGCTTTCTACTCTTTCAATATAGAATCAGAAGATTCCCCCCCTTAACAACAGTTCTGTAGATCCAATAGTAGAGCCATGGATCCAATAGATTTTAGGTTCACTCTCTTTCCACACAAACACAGTGTGAAAGCATAACACCAGATGGTGTACATGAGAAAGAAGGTGACTGACACTCCCTCTCAACCCAGAAACAAAACTTCCTTTTAGGGAGCATAAGAAGAAACTAAAGAGACATAAGAGAAGCATTAAGAACCAACCAAACACAAAGCTCAACATTACATATGATAACGCATGAGTGCATGTTTAAGCCTCGGGCAACTCAGAACACAAGAAACAATTGTGTTCATAACTCAGATCACAAGGCACAAAATTCAGAGCCAGGAGGAAAATTCAGATACTCTACCCAACATCCTAAACCAATTGTTGCAAGAATACTCTAGACTTGAAGAGAGAACCACATAAACATGACATTTTCCCCCTTTTTTAGCCAATAATTTACAAAGATATCCCCCACAAAACCATACTCAAGCAATACTTATCCACATCCTGACAAAATCCATAAGAGCTTAGATGAAGGTGTAATACCCCAAATTTGTCCTACCCATATCTGGCTTATGCATCTTACACTTCTCAGTTCATTTTCACACCGTCCATTAAGTCATACAATAAATCATGCATCATCAATAAACTTGGCGTGGGATCAAAGATCTTGAGGTTTAGGGTTTCTCTTTGGCTTTGAGAGTCTCACTTTCATTCAAGGTTGATTCAAGTTATTTCTTTAACAATCTTTGGTTTGTGGAGCTAGGGTTTTGTGTGCATGATTCATTAAAAATTTCTTGCATCAAGATATTACAAGACTCCATCTTCAAGGTTCCTTCAAAAGCATAAGTGTTTATGGTCTCTTCAATGACTCAGATTCAAATGAGAATGCATTGAATTAAGGTTGTTGTACTTCTCTTCATCAAGGTACGTCGAGACCATGTGAATTAGGGTTGGTTCATTCATCATTTTATGACACTTCTCGTGCAAGAGCTTCAAGGTGAGATCTTCAGGATTTCATCAAGAGTTTCATTGGAGGTTTCTTTGAGCGAAGGTCTTGGTCCTCTTAACATCTCAATATCATTTTCTTCATCAAATCACATCTCAAGGGGATTGGGTTTATATCTCACCATAATTGAGTTTGTTAATCAAGGTTCATTAGGGGTATGCTGCTAGGGTCCAAGTATTATTTCCATCTTCAAAGCCAAGACATTATTGTTATGATGGTTTGAGTACAAGGCATGACAAGAGAGGAGGTTATGGACTCATTTTGATCAAGACAGTTTAGTTGTTTCAATTGCAAGTTATCTTAGATTCTAAGAATGAAAGCTTGGGTTTCTTCGAGAATGGAATTTGGATGCATTAAATATTTTGAAGTCCATTTGGTTCAATTGATCAAAGGTTATTTAAGGTTTGCAAGGGTAGAAGGAAGTGGTGAGAAAGACGTGAAATTTCAAGTACAAAGGAAGGACAAGGATGCTTTAGAGATGACATTGAGTTTTCAAAGTCAAGTTCAAAGTTTCAAGTTAATTCATGATAACAAGTATACATTACAATCCATGGTGACCGTTACATATTGAAACACTACAAAAAGGAGAATTAAGAAACATGGCAAGAAATCCTAAAGTTTCCATGAGCCAATAGTTGCCCATGAGTTCTATCCAAAGGTAAATCCACTTCAATTTTCCTTCAATTTACAAAATGTCACGCCTTGCCTTCATGTCATGACCATCGAGCTTTACACCATGCCTTCAATCAATTCATCAAATAACATTGCATAATCAACAACGAAACAACAGCTACATACATACAACAGCCTTGTATTAAAACGAAACCATCATCACCAAGAACCTTCATTGACAAACTGACCCCTTATCGAAACATGCATCATTGAAACAAAAAATCAGCAAAACAATCCCCCATTCAATAATCTCAAGTGCAGCTTTGCAAACAAGAAAGCCAATTCAAAAATTCATGCAATGGGTTCACTAATACCTACATCCAAACAGCTGACAATAAAAACCAAAGTCCACAAACCAAATTTCTAAACCTATTATAATCTTCAAAATTCATCAATCCAAAATCCATTTGCTGAAGCAATTTTTCATTCAACTTGCAGACAGTACAATAAATCCTATCCAGTACATAAATTACTACATCATTCAAATTACAAGGAAATTATACAACTCAACATATTGTCCCTAAAAAGCCTATCTCATCCCAATTCTCCCAGCTATTTCATCTTCACCATTTTCCAAGAGTGACTCCATGGCTCTTAATAACTTGGACTTGCTTCAAACCAATCTGAAACTGCCTTGATTCATACTAAACAGTGATACCGTGAGAACCTGCACACAATTGATAAATCCAGTTCAGTTTGCATACATTCATAAAATCATGAACCGTACGAAACAGGTTGACATAGCCAAGCCAAACTGCATCAATAGTCTAGCCCTACTTCAGTTGAAAAACTCTCTCAAACAAGTTCCTAACAATTCTTTAGAGTTTATACCAATTGTCATTTAACTAATCTCTTAACCACCTTATTTCTAACATGCTAACTTTTGAACCAAACTAACACTAACTTTTCTAACCTCATTAACCAAACTAACACTAACTTTTCTAACCTCATTAACCAAACTAACAATGCTAACTGTTTTTCTAAACAGAGTAACTAACTAACAGAAAACAGGTGAATAACTAATCATAACAGAAATTGAGATAATTGGTAAACTCAGAAAAACTAAAAAACAGAAAATGAGAAAATAATTAAATCAGAGATTCAGAAGTCCAGCTCAGCAATTCATTCGTAACAGAAATTTCAAGAAAATTAACTTTCAAATCTCTCATCCCATCCATTCATCTTTGTAACTAACTTGCATAATTCAAAGGCTCATATCAATTTCGATGTACCAAAATTTTCAGACGATATAACAGAATTCTTCTCACAGATTCAGGGGGAACGATTCATAACAGAAAATTCACAAAACATAGAGACTCGCCTTTCAATTCTCTCTTCAATTCTATCTTCCATAATCTTCACGCTTGAATCTTCATCGTGTTTCACCTTCAAGCCTCGTCTTCATCTTCAACCCTGATTCCATTTTCTCTCTCCGCAAAACCTTCATCTTCACCTTCTCTAAAAATCTCTGAAAAGATCCTTCTGCGACCGAAGCTTCTATCTCCATCAACAACTTTTATTCTCTGCACAAACTTCGTTAATCTCATCCAAGCCTTCAACGCATCATCACCATAACTCCCTACATCCGCAACAACATCAACGTGCCACTTCCATCTTCAACAATATCGAATCTGCAGCATCAACACGCATCACGAAACGCGCAGAAAGAATCTCAGGATTTCTGGTTTGTTATCTTCGTCGCTGCGAACACCATCGGAGCGACTCTCATCGGTAGGCTTCAAATCTTCCCTTATCATCATCTATGCGTTTAATATTCTAATTTGATTATGATCGAATCTTGTGAGTTGAGATGAATAAGAAAAGGCGGCCTTATGTTTCGATCGGAGAAGAACAGAGTCACGCCATTTGAAGCAAAGCGGAGGAGAGAGCGAGACAGTCGAATCGAAGTTCGTTGACGGGGAGAGGAAAGATGATGAGGAAGATATGAAGACGAATCTGCAGGTTGTAATCGCCATTGAGTACCGGCCGCCGTTGGCGCGGCGGTATCATTGTCTGAGTTCTCGTTGAAGCTTAAAGAAGAGAGGGAAGAGTAATTAGGTTTAGATTCAGCTGAAGGGATACGAGCCTTTGATCAAAACGGCATCGTTTAGGTATATCTATTTTCTTTTTTACTGTTTTGATAAACTTGATAATAAAATCTGATGGACATTGTTAGAATTGTTGGATTGCCTTGGGCTTTGGCTAGGCTTTGCTTTGCTTTTCGCACCCTATTCAGAGCCATCATCACACGTTTTTTTGGTTTTTTTATTACTGAATTGAATAACTGGGCCACATAACTAAAGCCCAATGCGTATTACACCACCACCTTCTATTCACATCACCTGTTTGATTCATACACCTCCATTTTCCACCTTATTTACACTTTGTTTCTTGAATTTTGGCGATTTAACTATGGTACTTTGTCTCATGATTTTTGGCTGAAATTTTGTGTGGATACTAATATGTTACTCCTTGACTTAGTGATATTTTTTTCACAATTTTTCTATTATCTTGGGAATTAATTGAATTAATGTTTGGTACATGATTATAATTAGGATTTTTAACACGTTCTTATCGTTTCCGTATCATTGATTCAATTTCCTTGGCATGATAAGTGTTTTAATGGTAGGTTCTGATCCCTGAGCGATTCCTTGTTATTTGCTAACTCGTTTTGTGGATTTGTGCAATCTTCTAATGGAGATTTCACACAATGTGATATTTGCGAATTACTTTTGCATTGTATAGTTTTGCATCTTGTGCAGAACTATTACATGATGACTCAGATGCATGTGATTTTTTTCCACATGGATGCTTCGACGCTCATTTTTATATCTGATTTTTAGATTATTTCTCTATTTCTTAGTGAAGCTTGCACGAATTATTTCGAGTTTCTTAGCTTTTGATCGCACTGCTACAGATTGATATATGTTTGGTACATTCTGATTCGGGTTTAATTTCAGCATTGAATTTTCGTTGTCTTTTCCATGAGAAGTAGGAATAGAAATGCATGCTTTACCGCTTTTTGATGCCACGAGAAGTAGGAATAGAAATGCATGATTTACAGCTTTTTGATGCCATGAGAAGTAGGATCAGTGGGAGTTGCTATTTAACAGACATGTACCAGGAAATTCCTACTTGTGCATGATCATACTGCTATGTGTTTACATTTGTGCCCAAAGAGCTCAAAAATATGCGTCCCATTCCCATTCCCCATGATTAAGTCCTCACATAAGGCAATGTGAGCAGAGGATCCGCAATTGACCCCGTCAGTGTCATGTAAAGCTCGTGTCGTGCATTGATGCTACAAATCATACTACTCTTGTTATTGAGTCAGTCAAGTGGAGCCAATCCCCCACGCTTTGCCATTAGCTTATGTGACGTACACGTTGATGCTCCGAGGTGATCTCATTATTGTATTCTATCTTCTGCCTCGATAACGTAATATCTTGGTTAGGTGTTTAGTCACTTGTGGCGATTTACTCTTGCTCTTCTCTTCTCAGGATAACGTGATATCTTGGTTAAGGGTCGATGCTTCTCATCTTTCTTTCCCCAATAACATGATACCGCGGTTATGAAACTGTCGTACCCCAAATTTGTCCTAACTCGATGATTTTATTTTTCAAGACAGATAGAAGAAGATATCTTAATTAAAGATGGTTTAGCAATATATGATGGCCCATCTTTACCCAAGACGATCAGGGGGTACTTTAGATTCAGGAAAGCATGGGCTCTCTAAATCAGAAAGACTCGTATGTTCGTGAACACATTCGCGAAGCATATTGGCCATTGGCCCATGCGATTCGAAAGTGAAAAAAAAACATTTCAATAATAATAATTAAGCTTTTGCTAAAATCATTTAGAGATTATTGATGTTAGTAAAAAAAAAGGATGTATTTACCAAATTAACTAAGCCCATTAAATTTATTTAATCGGCCCATCTGGCATTTTTGGGAAAAGAAAATATTATTATCATTTTAAAAATATATATAATAAGTAAATAATATGTAGAACGTGATGTTTTATTTAGTAAACTCTTCATGTATTAAAAGAGATTAGATTAAATTGCATTTTATTTTATTAACATTTCTTGGTTAACAAAATTATGTTTGGATCAAAATATGAGAAGAGAATTGAGGCCCAAGTTGAATTACAAAGAAAGGGTTCGTTGAAAAATTGTTAATGGCCCATTTTGTATTTTGAACAAAATATTTGTGGGTTTAATGTTTATTAATTAAGTTTGTAATGTTAAATCATGTTTTATTAATAAAAGAGTTTTGCTTATGGATAATTAAATTAGGAGGGTTGAATTAAAAAGTTGTTTCTTACTGAAAGTAAAAAAAAAAACAAGTTGGACTAGATGAAGCTAATAAACGTGCAAGGTCCAATCTTTTACAATAAAATATTATTTTTCATTAAAGAAGTTATTGGACTAATTATATAGTATAATGCCATTTAAGCTCAATCGGATTATAAAAAAAACTGTTGTAAAGATTGCTTGATAGAATAATGCAGGGCCCAATTTGATTAACCACTAACAAGCATTGTATCAATTTGTAAACAAGATTTGTGCATGCTTGTTGGCTTCAATAATTACTGTGTAGATTAAACAGAATCAAATGTATCTAAATATGCAAATTAACAAAAAACTAAATCTCCAAAACTAAATCAAATCAAATCTCTTGTTTCACAATTCAAATCTAAAATTGCAAAGGAAATTAATTCCAATCTTCATCTTTACAAATCCAGAAACAAAATATACAAGAATTAATATTACAAAAAACTAATCTTAATAGAGATTATAGATCTAAAAAGCTAAACAGAATTTGGAAAAAATGACGTTACAGAATCACAAAATCAAATCCAAAAAAGGCTAGGAAAATCTGTGAAACCTAAGCTTACAGAACAAATCCAAGATTACAATTTCAGAATCAATTACTATCTAATTACAATCAATAATGAATCCCTAATTTCACTATATTCCTAAATCTAAGCTTGAATTGGTAACAGAAATTCATTCAAAACCCTAGATCTAAATTAATATATAAATACAGAAGAAGAAGAACAGTGGAGAGCATTCTTTTTCTTGGACGGCAAACGGAGAGAAGAAATTATGAAAAAGACGTTACCCGAGCCAAGCTTAAAGAAGCAATTAGAGTTTCGAAGCCCGAAACCCTAACCGCGTGACTGTGTGTTTGCTGCCACGCCTCCCTAACTACCGTTGACTTTCACCATCATCCTCAAATCTTCAATCATCGCTGAAAATCTGCAAAACAAGGAAGGAGGAAAATATTAGCAAACCGGATTCAGAGAACTCGGGACAGAAAATCACGAATAGGGTAACAATGACTTAGCTATTTTATTTGTTTGATTTTGTTTAGGGGTCGTGTTGGTGGGTTTAACTGGCGGTAGGTTTGGGTGAGTTTCACAGTCGCCGGAGGTTCTGAGGGTTAGGGTGGCGTTTGGGGATGAGAGGATGAAGAAGGTGAGGCGAAAGGAAGACGAAAGGTGAATTGTAAAATGAAAAGTGAGAATAACATATTATTATTCAATCTGATCCCATACACGCAGATTCATGATAACTGGGATGCACCCTTAAAATCCTTCGCTAGATTTTGATCTGACGACCCTAAGGCTAAGTCACACTCTAACTCTCATGCACCGCATCATACACGATCAGCCTTCCACCTTTCAAAAACGTGTTAGGCCTAAGCCCAATGCTATACACGCCCCCCCCCCCCCCCCCCCCCCCCCCACCCTTTGATACAACTACTGAACTAAGACTAGCAGCGCACCCCCCCCCCCCCCCTGTCCAGACTTGTTTTGGGCTTGGCCA